>OZ026617.1:3081532-3711532 GCA_964020975.1 Hermodice carunculata | reverse complement strand
TTGATCTGCGAATCAAGACATGTGGGTGTGTTTGACAGCGAGTGAACACACCGTATGATTGATTACCAATGAAATACATCACACAAAGGCACATTACACATGTATTACCAATGACATACTTCACACAAAAGCACATTTCACATCTACAGTATATCTCCTATTTATACTCTTGTATCAAGATATGTACAGCTCATTTTAATTATCTTGATGTCCAAGGGAACTTCCAGACAAAACTGTCTGGCATTTAAATGTCAGACTATGATGAGGTTTGCAAGAGGATTAAGTGAGCTTTTAATACAGATCCCAATAAAATACAAATTCAATATTTTCCCACCAAATCAGAAAAAGCTGCATGGATGCTCTCAATCCCGGCCCTCGCCAGCTTCAATGTCATCTACTCGAGTCTTTAGACCCAGTCCATTGGTCATGTGATACAGCAGGCCTGTAATATGACACTTTTTATTCACGAAGAAAACAAAATGATTTATAAATGATGTAGACAAAGGAATGGTATGGCATATTAAAAGCAAAACCCCTCATAGTAATTCCCTCCACCTGTACTGTTATCAGGCATCTGTGTGATGTAACTGTCAGAGGGACATACACGGAACAACAATCGTCTACAAACAGGTGTTGACTGAAGTCCAGACAATTCTGTATACTCTCAGAGATGAAAGCCAGAGACGTACATGATCCATACATGTACACGTGACTTACCATATCTGGTTCATGTTTAGAAGATGGCAAAACATTCTGGATCTTGAAAACCCAGAATGACAAAGCTTCTTTCTGACCATTCAAGACAATCAAGGCCAAATAGATTCAGTATATTATAGATAGCCAAAGATAAAAAACAAGGTTAATATCCTTGTTGAAAAAATCTAGATGACCAGGACTAAAGCTATCACTTTGGTCAGACAGACTGCAGACCATTACCAAACAAAGACAATCCAAAAAAATTACATCTAATAATCTGAAGTGACAAAACACGGGCAGTAGACCTGACCATTTTATAAACTGCTTTTATTTATCACGACGTCAGAAGTGCATGATGTTATAAAAGATACTGCAATCATCCAGATATCAGACATGATAACATTATGAACACACTTCATCACCCACGATAACAGAATTGATAAGCTTTTGAAATACTTAAATGATTAATTCCATGTCTCGGAAGTCTGAAGTGAAAATGTTACAAACATACTTCAGTGACTAAGATATCAGAAGTGATAACATTATAAACATGTGATAAATATCCTAGATACCAGTTCTATTAGTTGAAAATAGGCTTAAATCAAAGAATGGTGACAGTCCTGTGCTCAGCTGAACTTGCATACACAGACTGAAGTGGTTCTGTGACCTTCAGAATGGTGTCGAGGTCACTTTTGTTCAAGATCATCACTGTCTGCAATATCAAAGTCTTCACTGGCATATGGTTCAGGAGTCATTATTTTCAAATTAAGTGACAGGATCCACTAATACCATGATACAAGCCAGTATGTCAGTTTGACCTTTTAAGTACACTCAAACTCAAATTAAGAACACAAAAAGAAACCCCATATGTATATAGGTGTTTAATAGGACATATGGAACTTACATTTTATTCAATATGAATGTTGTATGCATTGACCAGTAAGTGCCTATATTTATAAAAATATGTTAAAAATGAGGAATCTGGAATATCGCCAACGGTTGAACAACTTTGTTTCACCCTTCCACACGGAAGTTTCATAAAGTTTCTGCATAATCTCAGCAGCTGTTTTGCACAAAAAAGTTTGAAACAGTGAAAACACATAAAAATTCATAACAAAAAAGAAAACCATTGCAGCACCATCTGCTGGACAAATCAGGGTCTAAGGGTACACAGGAATGTTCGTATGTAATTTTGATGCAATTGACCGAGCAATTTTGGGCGGAAAAAAAGACTTTTTCAAGATTTTGCATATAAACAAAAGAATGTATGAAAAATAAAAACAATCACATTTGAAAGATACATCCCCACCTAGTCTGCAGGAAGTGAATCTGGTGAAGAAGTCAAAAAGTTACTATTGCAATCCTTATTCACTTGTACAGCGGTCAATAAAAATGCATACATTAAGCAACATGCACATACCTGAATGGAGAAACAGGTTAACGCATCACCACAAGAAGTACAACTTTGTTCAACCCTTCCCCAAGCTACATTTTCACCAAATTTCTGAACAATCTGAGAGATGTTTTTGGAGACAAAGTTGAGAACAGCAAAGCACACAAAAATTGAATCATATATAAAAATGGTAAATGGTAGTGCCCCCTGCTGATTGATGAACAGGTAAAGGTCTAGGGGTCCCCACGTGTGTCCTTGTGCAATTTTCAATAAATTGGCAGAGGGGTTTTGGAAAACAGTTTCCAAGATTAAAAAAAAAATAGACAAAAAGGTTTTCTCAAAATCCGCAAATCACTGGAGAATGACTATTTGGATAAACCAAGTAGAGTCCTGCCCAAGGTACATTCCCACCAAGTTTGAAGCAGACGTGGTCAATGGTTTTGGTACAGAAGTTGAAAAGGTAAAGGTGGAGACAGGGGACTGACAGAGGGAGATCACATCCACACCCGTATCCTATAAGCTCAGTGACTGACAAGTCAGCTGAGTTAAAAATGAAATAATTTTTCAGCTTGGTATGGTCTCTATGTTTTCAATTCAAATACCAATCACATTGAGTTGTATTCCTGTTGACTATCATGCAAATCATTAATTTTTTGAATCAGAAAAGGACAATATTGCCACATGATCTCGGTTCAGTCCCATCAGGCTAAGATATACCATATAAATAATAGTAATAACAAAAAACTACTCTCTGTCCACACAGATTTGAAAAAGCAAAACTCTTGACCATAAGTCCTGAGCCTTTCCAGCAAAGCCATTCAGCCGACAGTGGTACTGACCAAAAAAAAAAAAAAAAATACAGCACATGTTTCAACTACATGCAAGAACAAAGACTTGGCTTGGACTTGGCTCCAAAGTTCACAGAATACAACAAGCTCAAGCTGCTGTGCATGTCTGAAAGTACAACTGGACGTACAACTGGACATACAACTTTGGACCTGATCCATTCCCATTGCTTTGGCTGAACTCTAAAAATTTGCCACAAATCAAAAAGAAATCGTACACGTAGCACTTCCTGGGATACCTTTGCTTGGAAAAAGTCCCAAGGCCACTCCCGCCAACTTTAAAGCAAATCTATTGCCCTCAGTTTGGGAGAAGTAAAACAGTTACACAAAACACACAACCATGGAATGCCACTGACATTAGAGGCAGCCTTAAAGGTAACCACGCTGTAAAGAGTTAGCCGCCTTAGATCATTCCACACAGTAGTTCTCCCCTCCATTTCCCCTCACAATCTGTGCCAGCAGCCCCCTCCCTGATCCAGACTCCAAACACCTGGCAACTCAACCAGCTGCTGTTACATAATCAATGAGAAAGGACTGTAGTCATAGATTAGTTGTGCACAACTTTTTATATCAACCTTTTTTTCAAACTTAAATGGGAAAATGTGGTTATCATATTAATTTGGGGAACACGCTGTATTAAACTGACACACTGATCCCCCAAATTACCAGTCCAAAAATGAACTAGTGCATCTATTTTGTTCCAGGAAGGAAAAGGAAAATGAGAAAAGGCAGCTGTTTTGATAATTAAAACAGTAAGTGAAAGAAGCAAACAGCCTGGCCCAGAGTGTGTACATAGCGATGAACTGCTTACTTTGAAAATATTGAACTTCAAGCAGGGAGGACAGAAACGGGAGAGCATAAAATCTTCTGTTCCTGGTAGCTTAGACATACACCTCAGGAATAAGCATTTCTCTATACAATGGCATCAGAAAATGATAGTGCTATGCAAGAAGATATGACTTCACTGGAAGAACAACAAAAAATTTATAGAATTTTATTCTATACTAATTAGGGACACTTTAGAAGTTTAAATGCTGAATATCTTCAAAATTATTACAGGTACAGGTACCATTCCAATTCACTGGTTGTACTTTAGGGGCATCCAGTGGACAACACACAAAAATTGTAAAATTTGGATTTACATGTGGACCTATTGGGGGGGGGGGGGGGGGGGGGAGGGGGGGACATGAAAAAAAATTAAAGCTGAATATCTATTTTCACAACCCTTGTGCATAGAAGTGTCATTCTGACTTCACATCCTAGGTTTGTCCATCATCAATTTTTGTACAAGCAGTCTCAGATGCCACTGAAGCTACACAGCTCCGAACAGTGTGTGGCCCGATTAGCGATGTTGAAATAATGCAAATTAGGAGCAACAATAGCAGACTAGTGTACATACATACATATATCTGTGATAGTCCAGACATACAACAGGCCATGACTTGTCAGCAGCAGTCAATGACATGTATGTATGTATATATATATATATATATATATATATATATATATATATATATATATATATATATATATATATATATATATATCACTTAAACCTGCTGCTAATACTCATGTCAGACATGACACTTTTATGCCACCATAGGGTGACCCTTTTGTCAACAGTCCATGCTATAGTGTCATCAGTCCATGCTAGTGTCAACAGTCCATGCTATATTGTCATCAGTCCATGCAATAGTGTCATCAGTCCATGCTGTAGTGTCATCAGTCCATGCTATAGTACATGTCATCAGTCCATGCTAGTGTCATCAGTCCATGCTATATTGTCATCAGTCCATGCTATAGTGTCATCAGTCCATGCTATAGTGTCATCAGTCCATGCTAGTGTCAACAGTCCATGCTATATTGTCATCAGTCCATGCTATAGTGTCATCAGTCCATGCTGTAGTGTCATCAGTCCATGCTAGTGTCAACAGTCCATGCTATAGTGTCAACAGTCATCCATAATAAATTAAAGTTGCACCAAAAAGTGTGTCAGAATTGGCTAGAGTTTCTCACTAGATGATAAAATCTTATGTGGGTTTTTGGGGGGTGGGGGGTGGGAGGGGCTGACACTTGACATTTGGTTTTATTGAAAATTCTTTCATTCTGTTTGGCATTTCCTTTTTGAATGCATATTTTTTCATGTACAGAGCTTTATTCTGCTGCAGGTTTTTCTTTAGTTTCATGTTTATGTTTTCTATTATATAGCTTGTCCAATTTCAATTTCAAAGGTAAAGGACACTATAGGGTAACAGCTTTCATTTGTAGGCATAAAGACATGCAGTTTTGCTTTTATATATATATATATATATTTAGTCATAAGATTTCACCTACATAAAGACCCACTCAAAGCTAAATCCCCATCAAAATTTAAAAACACTCTTCTTATCCTGAGAAGATCAAGATATTTGTTGCTAGTGAATGAAAAATAACAATGGAACATAAAAAGCTTAACTGACAACTCAGCAGAGCTAACAAAAATCAGTAAAAAGTGAATTCAAAAGACATTTTGTACTAATTTTTAATTTTGAAACTGAGATCCATCACAACAGTTTTTGCATGTGTGCACGTGTCAAACTAGCAGAAATCCATCAAGATACAGAATTGATGGATTTTTTAGGAACACTATAAATAGACTAATTTTAAAAGGACAAAATGCCTTTTTTATAATTCCTTGTATAAGTTGAATAAAAGCATGCATGGCTTTACACTGTCTAATCTAGAAATGTCAATGGCTTCTCATTGGTGGGGGAGACCCTATTTTGATTGTCATTGATCTGGGCTGCTCCTCTATTTCCTCTGTATAATGAACCCTGAAGGATGTTGACCTGTGGGCCAAGACAAAATGAACATGGGCAAAAAGTGCACCACCAAAAGTTGTGTCATCTATTGGGTGAAAGGAAATTAGGGCTCAATCTGTAGTTGTTCCTGTCATGTTTATACAATACGGTCTGCATGCCAAAGAAGACTGAACAAAATTAAAGGCAATTCAATCCGACCTGTCTGAAGATGTTTCCGGAGGAGCCATGCCATAAAGCAGCTAGCCATATTACATATGTAACAGATCACTAGACAAGGAAACATCATGGAGTATTGCCTTAGGCAGCGAGCCATACTGCACATGTAGCAGATTAGACAAGGAACCATCATAGAGTATTACCCAAAGCAACTAGCCTTAGCACACACATAATGTATCAGGGAGTAAAACCTGAGAACATTGAGTGGCTGGGGCAACTAGCCACACTACACATGTAATATACCACCTAACCTGAGAACATTGAGTGTTGCCCAAAGCAACTATAGCCATACTGCACATATACCAACCCCCAGACAATGAAATATCATGGAATATTGCTCAAAGCAACCAGCCATATTAACTATGTATGAGACCACCAGACAAAGAAATGTTACGAGTATTGCCCAAAGCAGGAAGCAAATCTAACCATGCAGCGGACCACCAGACCTGGAAGCGTACATCATGGAATATCGCAGAGATGCCAACACTCAAAATGTCATTTCAGGGACTTTAAAGTGAGAACATCAGGGACAGAGCATATTTAACAAAGACTATATAAGGAAATACTCCATTTCCAGAGACTCCAGCCAACAGCTTCATAAAAACTGGAGATTCTCCCTCCTGGAGTACTATTGAAACTGGAGATGTGACGGAGTGCAGGGAGTGTGCTGGGGGATGGGTCTGGGAGGGCAGCGCCCCCTCCTGGGGTGAGAAAATTTTGAAAAAAGAGGAGTTAAAATGGAGTATTTTGGTGATTTTTTTTAACTCATCCATTTTTTTTTTATCTGGGCAGGAGAAAACATATTCTAAGCAGGAGAACGGGAGAATTTGGAAAAAGGGCAAAAAAATGGGAGATGTCCCACTGAAAATTGGAGGATTGGAGTCTCTGCATTTCAATATGGGACAAACACTGCAAATTGGTCAAAATTTCAGCTATTTCAGGGATTGTCCCTGGTGATGAGGGAAAGTTGGGATCTCTGGTATTGCCCAAAGCAGGTAGCCATCCTACACGAGGCAAACTATGAGACAAGGACACATCATAAAGTTACTGCCCAAAGCTGGTACTACTGCAAAAATTGTAAGTGACTAACAGACAAGGATACATCATGGATTATTACCCAAAGTAGCCAGCCATACTGTACATATACAGACCAGCAGACAAGGAAACATCATGGAATATTACGCAAAGTAGCCAGCCATACTGTACATATACAGACCAGCAGACAAGGAAACATCATGGAATATTACCCAAAGTAGCCAGCCATACTGTACATACACAGACCAGCAGACAAGGAAATATAATGAGAGTATTGCCCAGAGGAGCAAAGTACTGGAATACTACAATACCAAACAATCATATTCCTTCTGATTACCTGCTTTTGTTAACAGGACAATGGCAGCTCATACATATTGTCTTTCACAAGGCAATGACCTGGCTGGCTGCCTCTCAGCAGACAATGCCTCAGTTGTTTGGGGTGGAATTACGTGTGGCACCAATACAGATCTTTGGCAAGCACAGAACTGAGGTGTAATGAATCTGTCATGCATGAATCAAGCTCCACCTGATCTCAGCAGACTTGTACCAGCAGACTTGTGCCAGCATGCTTCATCAATGACAAACAGATGCACATTACATCCCCCCTAATTGTCTGATGCCGCAGTCCAAAGGTCACATGATGGCTAGTCTTGTGCTTTGTCAGTGGATAGTGACATCCAACCTTTCCTTGAAATATCTATGGTCTTAATGACACAGCAGACTTCATCTATAATCTTAATTGTTTGGCAGGGTATATATACTCATATAATGACCTGTCTTATCAAGTCAACAACTTAACTTAGAATTTGTAGATTTCAAGACTGTTGTTGCCAAAATAAATGACACAGCAGACTCCCCCCCTATAATCTTAATTGTTTGGCAGGGTACTCACTTATACCCATATAATGTCATTTTGTCGAGTCAACAACTTAGAATTTGTAAATTTCAAGACTGCTGTACCAAAATAAAATCATTCACAAATTTAATAAAATTGACAAGGCAGAATTCCAAACAGTGAGCAAAACAGGTTTTCTTGTACTGCTTATGATGGCTTCAAATACAAGATGTTATTGCTACCATTTGCAAACCAGTAGACCTAGGTATAATCACACTACATTGGTGTAACTGCATGTAATGCACAGCTCTCCTGCATGTGACCAACCATCAGCTCAGAACCAGCATTCCTCAAAAACAAAAGACATTTGTAGACCCTGACTAATGTTGTGTGTAATTGACAAGACCCAACAGACTCTTGTAGTCTTTTCCTAACAAAGCTATTTTATTTGTAAGTCCATGAAACATTGATCTTTTGATATGACCTCTATGGTGACTTCAAAGATGACCTATTAGAGAGCTACATCAACTATACGTAAGTTCTACTGAGCTCTCCTGAAGTGCACTCTTCAATAAACTGTAAAGTAAATCCAGTGATCATACAAACTGAATAACTCTCCGCAAGCTTTCTTCCTACTGCACACTTTGTGCTGACTGCAATCACCACGTTGATTTATTTAGCCATTCTTGTAAACGTCAAAGTGTTTGCCTTCTTCTCTCGTCAAATGACCTGCATGCAGCACTGCTCCCTGCTGACTCGCAGAGGGCTACTAGACGTCTCCCTTTGGATGACTTGTCAAGCTTGGTGTCATTATCATCAAACAGTTCACTGTGACACCTGGCTTAACAATGGCTCCTGATTGGTCGAAGTACTTATAGAGATCTTATGGTGCCAAGTGCATGTGACAACCAAAGGTTCATAGCCAGTTTGTAGGGCAACAAATGTTGAAGAAATGCCACTCTACCTGGCAATCCAGTAACATAAGTTGCAGGCAAGCACCCACCCTTAAGAGACTCATATTTCATGTCTCTTCCACGCCAGGCGGTCTCATCTCAAATGCCAACTGCATGCAGTACGTGAATCTTCCATACAGTTAACGTATGTATACTTTTGTCCAAAGATTCCAAAATCTATAATGGAAATGAACAACAATTGCTTGACTAATTAAAATATAAACAAAGTTAACTTTGTTGACATTATGAGAGGCAAGGACATAGTATATTGGGGTATTAATACACATTAATCAAGGTATATGTGTGATCATAAATGGGTCTTTTGATTAGCATCATATTACTGCATTTCCTTAACTGATATGTTCTGGTGTCTGATGGCTCTATCTCCATAGCTGTTTTAATTGTGCATATATATATATGTGTGTGTGTGTGTGTGTGTGTGTGTGTGTGTGTGTATATATATATATATATATATGCACAATATCTGATAGATAGACAGATAGATGTAGTGAAAAGGTCCATAAATGCTCAGGCAAGAGACCAGATTCCCATTACTTCTACAGTGTTGAGTGAACGATGCTTCCATATTCTTATCATGATGCTGCTTTGTGGTCTTGCAAGTTGTAAAAGATCCATCAATATTCTCATATTCCTGACATAAAAGTCTTGAGTATTGAAAAAAGTGCAGTTTACTGCGAATCCAGACATAAATGATAACTTCTGCACTAAACTTTGAAATGCTATAACAGTATCTGGTCAATGGCAGGAGGTACTCAGCACACCTCAAGCTTGGTGTAATCTCCTCAATGCCTCTTCAGACAGTTCATATGATCTTGTCTCTATTTATCTCTCAGACTCAGACAGCTTGCTGTGGTAAACTTTGTATGTCGAGGCTTTGCTTCTTGTGGTACATTTCCCACTGACCATGCCCCAGCCATCTTAATGAATCTCCATATACCTCAGCCTTAAACCATTCTGTCGTGAGACTTTCAGACTCTAATTTCCATGGCAACTTGTCCCACATGGCTAGGATAGAGTGTTCTTTGGGGAAAGCAGCTGCTTTTCCAAGAGCAGCTGGTTGCTTCTTAATCAGCCAATAAGAGGTGTGTGAAGGCAATGCGGAAACTCTCTCGCACATAAAGTAAACATCAGCTCTGAAGGTACACCTTTTATCTGTGCAATCCTTCAATATATTACAACAAAACCTTTGAATTTGTCTGGATGAGAGCCTTGCATGTAGATATAACTATCATGGAAGGCAGTTCATGTGAGCAGACCTGATACATTACACATTAGAAAGGATAAAGCAAAAACATTTCAACATTTAATGCTATAAACAACTTGTTAATTTCCATGATTTGCTCCTATGAGACAGTACCAACCCTTAATTCTCCTGCCTCCTGATTATAAATTAGCAACAACTTTGTCATCAGCTCTTGGAGCACAACCAACAACAAAAGCTGCTTTAATCTAAATTATTACATGGACTGTTGATCCATATCCTTCAAGCCTTTCATCTTTCATTCCACTACCAGCATGCCAGTAACTCCACAGAACAAGAGAATGGTCCAGCTTAACAGCTTGGTTTAGCCCTTTCAATGGAGATGTACAGCTGCCAAACTGATTAAGATATATATATATATATATATATATATATATATATAAAAGAATAAGGGGCTATTGCTTTTAAGACCCCTTGGCCATCAAAGTCTTGACCCCCTGGTGACCTTGAAAATAGTTCAAGGTCACTAAACATCATCCAAAGTTTCTGTTGGATGTTTCCAAAGAGCAAGCTTCATGAAGGTAGCTCAATTTGTTCAAAAGTTATCTCATCCATGAGGAGAACAGACTGACATGAAGACAACAATAACAATTGGCTGATTTGGTCAACAACAAAAAAACTGTTGCAGAAAGCTCATTGGTGAACTTACCAGTAAAAGAGTCTACTTTAAATTTGACTGCAACAGGCAGATGAAACAATGAAAATGAGGCAGGTGGTGTGCCCAGTACACATGTATTTCCATATTGGATATGTCATCAGGGCTTGTTGTGAGCTGCATACTAACAGTATACAGTCTGGTGCTGTCTGTTGTTATATACACTGTAAGAATGTAGGAGCTTGTGACCATAACAATGGACAACAGTCTATCACATGCACATTTCATGTTGAAAGGTGATTTAAAGAATTGGCATCCAAGCAATGTTTGGAATAATTGTGAATTTTGTTAATGTTTATTTTCAAAATGATTAATTGGGACAGAGAGTGTATACTTACTACTATTATTGTAATGAAGTGCATTGTTTGCTTGACATGGGTCAGTGGAAGGTCATTCTTTGTCTTAAAGTTGTCATGTGACTTATTTAAATCAGCCCGCGAAATGTTCTTTGTCTTCACTCCAAGCAATTTTTTGGGGCTATGAAGACGCATTTTCTTCTCATCGATCCTCCCACCCCTGTTTATGTAGGAATTTGATTAATTATTTTCTTTATGCAATTTGGTTATGTATGTTTTCATGATAGCAGGTTTTCAGTGTTGCCTTTTTTAATTATTGTGTTTATTTTGCATTTTTATGTTTATTTCTTTTGCTTGTATTTTGTTTTGCAACACTTCTTACTTGCTTGGCCAAAAATGACTATTGAATTAAATTGGTTCTGTTGTGTTATTTTTTATTTTTTGTTTTGTTGATTCATTTAGGAGGTATTTATCAAGATCTGGAGTAATTTTACTGTCATCATATGGGAAGATAATGAGGGTGTTTGTGGTCAGGCAGTGAATGAAGCTGGATTATAACTGCTGTACTGAGAAAACCCTAAGTTAATTATTCACCTTGAAGCTATGTCACACAGGTATACAGAAATATACATGTCCAGTCTCTTGGATTGATTTTGTAGATAATACAATAAACTGACCAATACCCATGATCTTCTACAAGATTGCCTAATATCTAGGCATAATGCTGGGGATAGATAGCTAGATAGATAGATGGATGCATGGGTGGGTGGGTGGGGGGTAGGTAGCTCAGCCAGTTGTTCAGTCGGTTGATCAATCGATTGATAGACAGATAGATAGACCTTGCAGGTACAGGGAAAACGAGCACCAGTTAAAATTAGGCAATCAGCAGACCGAGGATACTCATTTTCCCTTTATATTTTTCCCCATTCAGCAGACCGAGGATACTCATTTTCCCTTTATATTTTTCCCCATTCAGCAGACCGAGGATACTCATTTTCTCTTTATATTTTTCCCCATCCAGCAGAACGAGGATACTCATTTTCCCTTTATATTTTTCCCCATTCAGCAGACCGATGATACTCATTTTCCCTTTATATTTTTCCCCATTCAGCAGACCGAGGATACTCATTTTCTCTTTATATTTTTCCCCATTCAGCAGACCGAGGATACTCATTTTCCCTTTATATTTTTCCCCATTCAGCAGACCGATGATACTCATTTTCCCTTTATATTTTTCCCCATTCAGCAGACCGAGGATACTCATTTTCTCTTTATATTTTTCCCCATTCAGCAGACCAAGGATCCTCATTCTCTTTATATTTTTCCCCAAGTTCAATACTTTTGGGCCTTTGCAACAAGTCCCCCTCCCCCAACTCAGCTAACTTAGATTTCCTATGAGCAACACAAACTTTAGCAATGCTTGACATCATATGCAGCTTGCTGTGCTGTTGCACGCCTACTTAACTATAGAATGTTTCCACTGACTGATGCAAAGTGATATACAACAGCCATCGTTTTTGTCTGTGCAGCTGATCACAGTTCAATTGAAGTCTCTGTTCTGTTCTTTAATTTCCCTGCCTACAACATTCTGCTTCTTAATTTCCTGACCAAACGTGTAGTTTATCAAAATCAAACTATAGGATTGATACATGTATGTGATTTCCAGTTTACGAAAAAAAAGCTTAATAACATGGTCTCTCTGTTTGATGTATGTACTGAAATTCTCATTTTAATGATTGTAACTGTGTATATAGCTGTGACATGTCCCTTCACTCAATATCTGAATTTCTTTCAACAGTATCATATTCGACAGACACTGCAAAATTGCCAATTCATCATTTGAATCCCCAGACTAGTGCAAGTAAACACATAAGGACTGGATTCTCAGACGAAGTATTTATCTCTTTGTGGAACAACTGGCCTCTTGGCAAAAAAGCCATTAATATGGCAGGCTTAAGGGACAGATGCCTTGCTGAATTCTTTTATCTCCAACAACTTGTCTTGTGATATGTCACTTCATTATAACTATCACCATGCATGCTATTGACAATTGCAACAGTTGATTGGCAGCACTGTCTTTCCCAATATACTCGGCAATGTAGCATGAACCCCATTCTAATAGAAAAACTTCCAATCACTATGTGCACAAACAAAACAATACCATTTCGTTTGGCCTGGAAATTACTTTCCTTGAAAAAATATTGGAGAGAAAAATCTCAGATTTTCACTAGTATTTCTCTTATACTTTTGTGCAACTGAAATAAAAATCTGCATGGAAATATACAAATATCAAACATATCAAAAGAACTGTATTACAACAGTAATTTGTAAATAGTCAACATATTAAACAGAACTATATTGTACAATAGAAATTTGTCAATAATAAGCATATTAAACAGAACTATATTACAATGAACTCAACAAATACACAAAGGGTACAAGCTCCGAAACAAAACATGTTCTAAGTAGTTACCCACTGAAGACCCTTAAATCTATTTGGGCTAATGCAGCCTATGTCAAAATTCTACACAAGAACATGTGCAATATGGACAATAGTACTTCCATATGTATATAGGTTAGACAGTGACAGGTTAGCTTATGGAGAGCAAAGAGTTTGGACTACAGAATAATGAATGACTAAACCAAGGAGTGATTCTGGACAAAAAGACACAAATACGACAGCTACAAATCTTGAGAAATGTACTAACAAGTGAACCAAGCAATGTTTCACTGGAAAAGTTAGTTTTGCCCACTTCATAAGACAAACTGCAGAAAAAATATATATCAATAAAAATAGGATGCCAGATTATCAGACTGACACCATGTAGGATGCCTCATTGACCAACTAGTGAGCAGGTTCCAACATAAGAAGGACCTGTCAACACTTATTTATATCCATCGTACCTTTGCAGGTGTTTGTTGCACCAGCAATATGGATGACAAGCCAGGCCTTTGGAATTTCCACTAAAAGAATCTGGTTGTCTCAAACACTGAAGCAGAGAAGGTTTGACCACCAAGCTGATCTTGCCCAGTTTAAGGGACAAAGGGTTGCCATCAGACACCCAGCCTGGCACACAGACAACCGGCCTGGCACACAGACACCCGGCCCGGCACACAGACACCCGGCCCGGCACACAGACACCCGGCCCGGCACACAGACACCCGACCCGGCACACAGACAACTGGCCCGGCACACAAACACCCGGCCCAGCACACAGACACCCGGCCTGGCACACAGACAACCGGCCTGGCACACAGACACCCGGCCCGGCACACAGACACCCGGCCCGGCACACAGACACCCGGCCCGGCACACAGACACGCCACACAGACACCCGGCCTGGCACACAGACATCAAGCTGGAGACCTACTTCGATGTTGATGGATTAGCAGCGTATCCATCATCTTGCAAGACACATTAACGGATATAATCTTTAATCTGCCTGGATCCTGCCACACCCAGTCCCATGGTGCACTGGCTTCCTTGGCAATATCTTAACAATGTCAGCTGTCATGCACACAAGGGCTTTTCCCCGTAAAGTCTGCAGTTCACTTGGGGTTATTTTAGCTAACAAAAGAATCCAGATATAATTTGGCTGCTCTTTGCTTCACCAAATTGGACATTGAAAGCATCCATACCCAACAAAAACTAATGAATGTCACAATATGCAAGTTGGCAATGATCAGGAATACAGTACCACCCTGTTTCCCCAGGAATACAGTACCATCCATTTCCCCGGGAATACAGTATCATCCTGTTTCCCCAGGAATACAGTACCATCCTGTTTCCCCAGGAATACAGTACCTTCCTGTTTCCCAAGGAATGCAGTACCATCCTATTTCCCCAGGAATACAGTACCATCCTGTTTCCCCAGGAATACAGTACCATGCTGTTTCCCCATGAATGTGCAAGGTACAAAATTTCCTTTTCAAACTCTCACAATTCATGCATGATGGATCATTTAGGAAGGTGGACAAATATTAGTCCTGTGCCAGCTTTTTCACTTTATTATTAGTGTTTTGTATATATAACTTCTGGTAGTGAGTCTGTATGTTCCCCACCCTTGCCGTCTGTCCTCTCACTGACAACACAGATCATACATCAAAGAAAAGTTGAAATGACACAAAGGGCCATTCCAAAAGTATCAGAGGGCTATTCCAAAAGTATCAGCAGCAAGAAAGGAAGCGGAATAACATTTGTCCTCAAAGAATGCTACGGCACAAACATATCCCATCTCCTGAGGATCTTCAGTACAATAATGGCTTCACCAGCTTATGTACCAATCATCTGACATGGAGCATTTCCTTTTCTGTCATAAATCTTTAACCTTTTCCCACTGAATTCATCCAAAAGTGCCCAGATGTAAGTTGTCATTTGCCTTACAGTTTTTACTTAAATTCCATGTAAATAGAAGATATTTTTCCCTGAGATAGAAAATTATAGATGAGACCTCTCGTGATGACACGCTCCAGCTACCCAGAGTTCCTCACCATGGCCTGGCTGCATGCGCACTACACTGACACTAAGGAAAGCTACCGATCCAGTCGTATTCCGACCAGGGAACGGTTTACTTTATGTGTCTCGCTTTACCTAGCTTTTTATAAAGGCTGACTTCTCTGTTAGCAACAGCTGACTGACAAGCAAGTGTGTGCATTCACAGATAAGGGTTTGCATTGTAACTTTCTTATGAAAATTAGTTTTCTGATAAATTTTTGAGGAATTTCAAAGCACTACTGATCAATTAACATTTAAGACATCAACGTCATTATGAGGCAACTGGGCCATAGGTTGCGGTGATTTACACAAGAGTGTCCATCATGCTGACATACTGTTAATGTGTAAATCTTGCAGGTGATTTATACACAAAATTATCATCAGACATCGGCTGTCAGTTTCTAGATGCAGGCGTCAACTGGGGACAGCTGCAGAGCTACAGTTAAAGGCAGTGGTCTCACAAGCTTGAGCAACTATGAGACAGGAACTCTTGTATTGCAGGGCTCTCTTCTCTAGTCATTATATTGGCAATCAACCTATTTTCTCCAACTGCTAAACGATAAAATAGCGTGAAAATAATGTGGTTTCTCCATCTTTTAAAACCTCTCAGAGTTTCATGCTGACAAAATTCCAGGATTGCCCAGAAGGACTTTGGTTGAAGCAAACAAACCCTAGGTCTATCCAGTATCATGTAGAAATGGGAATGACAAGTCAACATGCACCAGAGCACCATGGGCTTTAGATGACACCATGGAGACCTGCTCAGGCCAAGGGCAATAAGGACTTTGTGTTCACTACATAAATATAAGCCCCTTACATCACTATTGCATGGGCAGTTTTTAACCTTATTGATGTGGTACATACAAACGTAAGGTTCTTATCTCCTCAACATGGGTGAATTTACATGTTTAACAAATTAGAGAAATCATTCTTCAGACAGATATAGTCTCAATTTGTGCTGCCTGGTCATACTTATATAATAGCAGGAACTACTATTGTTGAATGATACTTTAAAAAAGTTTTCTGGCAGATAGTTTCTGGCAAAGGCCTGGCCAATGTATATATGTCTACAGCATGACTACATAGATGCTTTACTTCTGAGGGTGCCAAACATATTTTCAAAGGAAACTCCAATTCACCGTTACAAATGGCTGAGCACTCTTCAGAATAGTTCAGGCGGTACATTCGGGGAAATTGCCACCATTACTTCAAAGGGACACCTGTCTCACTTTGCTTATTTCAATGCAATTTTGTTGCTGGTTTGCAATTTTTTTTGCAGCCTTGATCAATAAAATGAAGCAGCTTTTAAGGCCAGATACACACGAAGTTTTGATAGTATATGAATGGAAGGTCAACAGCTGGCCAGCTTGTTATTCCTGGGATGCAAGCATTACAAATGGCAATAGAAAGTTTTACCTGGAAAACCCAATGCCAGAAGTCACAATAATGAAGCAGCTTGACTAACAATCAAGTGAGTTTTATCTTAATGTGCTCACTCACACCAATGATTGAGGCTAATTATTGATGGATTAAGCGATGTCGCTCTGTGTGCGACACCTTCCCAAGGTAGGGAGCAATGGATCATGTTGTCACCATGATCTAAGCTTTATGCGTCATGATCTAAGCTTTACACGTCACTGGGATAAAGGGGCATTGAAGTGCTTAGATTACGTACATGTTCTACCCTGTCATGTCACACACATTAATTCAGACCAGGATTAACTTTCGCGCCCAGCTGAATGCCTCATTCTGGCTATCTTGTGTATGGACTTAAACACTGAGTGGCGACACCTGGAGCCAAGCATACTGGGACACGAACTAAGACATTTTAATCACACAATGTACAACTACACCAGGTTCCCACATGTTTTTCACATCCTATGAGCTGCTAACTGATTTGTTGGATGAGGCAACAGGATTTTATTCTCAATTTCAAAGTTTTCACTATTAACGCTTGATTGATACATCTGAATGCAGAATGCTGCTATCTTAGATTCAATCTGTAATTTAAACTTTAATCTGTATCTGTCCTTTATTTCCTAAAACTTATTAATTAATTCTGATTTTAAAATTACAATAAAAATGTAAATTCAATCTTGTGGGATCTATTTCAAAGTAAGAGTGTAATTAAGTCCCTCTTATCCAAGAAGCTCATACAACAATACACGATTAAGTTTATCAATGGAACATTTATCTATGATGAGGAACAGATCTTAGTTGATTAGTTCTTTTGATGAATCAAATAATAATCTATCAAAGACTCTGTGTCTCTGCAAAGATAAAGAGTGTAAATTAAGGCAAACCTGAGTCGTGTTGCCTCAAAGCATGTCAGCCTGCTATGTACTTTGTTGTATTACTTATCTCTAACATCGGCATGCTTAGATTTTCTGCTAGTGATACATGTAAGACTAATCTCTCTTTCTTTCTTCCTTCCATTCTTCCTTTGTTTGTTCATTTTCTTATTTAATTTATCAGCAAATTTTTTCATATTTTATTTGAAGATTATTATACACAGAAACTTTTTTTATGAAGGGGGGATATTTTAAAAAATTATGTAAATTAGGGCCATTTGAAAAGTTAAACCTTGAATATCATCAAACAATTATAAGTAGAGGTGCCACTTCAACTTCCAGTCATTGGTTTGTGCTGTACGGACATCCAAGGGACTACAGAGAAAGACGTAGAATTTTAATTTATGCTAATCAGGGGCACTTGAAAAGTTTAAATGTTGATTTTCTTCAAAATGATTACAGGTAGAGGTGTCATTCTGATTTTAAATAATTAGTTTGTAGGCATATCCAGTAAACCATTAACAGAAGTGGTAGAATTTGGATTTATAGCTATTAAGGGGGCCTGAAAAATTCAAAAGTCAAGTTCTATCTTCAAAACTTCTATGCTTATAATTAGCAGCAAGAGCGCGTCATATGTGTAGTTCATAGCCCAAAAAAATGTGACAATCATCCGGATCACTTTTAGGTTACCTCATGGTGACCATTTTGTGATCAGTCCATCTTGTATATCAACAATGATCCATAAATGAAGCAAAGTTGTAATAAAAAGTGTAAAGTGTAGCAAAATTGACTTGAATTTCTCACTACATGACCAGATCTTGTTTGTTTGCTCACACTTGACCTTTTGACCTGTTTTATCTAAAATTCTTTATTTCGGTCTGGCATTCCTTTTTACCTGCAGTTTTCTGTGCCAAAGGTCTTATTCTGCTACTTTTTTTGGGGGGGGGGGGGGGGGGGGGGAGAGAATCTCGTGTTTTCTGTCATGTAGCTTTTCCAATTTCAACTTGAATGTACAAGGTAATAACTTTGCTTTGTAAGCACCCAGGGAGATTAGCTTTGAAGCAAATCTTCTTTTCTAGTTTCTTCTGTGCTTGTTATCTTTCATACTATTCATTAAAAAAAATCAAATATCATGCAATGCTTCCATACCATCCATGCCAGAAATCTATAAGTGGAGTTCTGCACTCTCTCTGTCCACTCTTCTGAGTGCCTGGTTCTAGAATATATATACTGGAGGGAAAAAAAGCAAGTGGTTCCACTTGCTTTACATTTGCTGGGGAGGGGGATGCAAATTAGTCTGCCAAGAATCCTTCCTCTCTCACAGTCAGAGGCCTGTCACCAATGATCCCCATGCCAAGACATGTTGACTGTCACTGATCATGATGTCTCATGCTTGCAGCAGGACATTTGAACCCCATGTGGACGTTAATACTGGATGCACTTCGTGACCACTTCTTTGTCTTATCCCAGCCTTATCTCATTTCCTGGCCAACTTATTCTTATTCCAAACTAGACTGAAAACTTGGCTTTCATGGTCATAATGCATCATATTTGCTGCAGAAGTTCATATTCTTAGCACACCATGTGAAACCAATGGGACTATACTCACTTTTTTCTCTCAAGAATATAATATAGATACATGTACAATAAGATTACTTTTTTCTCTCCAGAATATAATCTAGATACAATAAGATTACTTTTTTCTCTCCAGAATATAATCTAGATACAATAAGATTACTTTTTTTCTCTCCAGAATATACTCTAGATACAATAAGATTACTTTTTTTCTCTCCAAAATATATAGATACAATAAGACTACTTTTTTTCCTCTCCAGAATATAATATAGCTACAATAAGACTACTTTTTTTTCTCTCTCCAGAATGTAATATAGATACAATAAGACTGCCAAATATCTGTTTTTAGGAAAATATGTTCGACAATTCTTGCAAAATGGTTGTATATCAACCTGAAAGACAATAATGGATCTGTAGCAAGTATATACATATGGTTATCAGAGCAGGCATCAATTATTACAGCACACCAGAGGTGTACAATGTATATGTAATGGCAGCTCTTGCTCTCACCTTATAAATACTATTTAATCAAGACAACCAACTGGAAAAACAGGTAAAATGATATTTTATACACATATATATATGTGTGTGTTTGTGTGTGTATAGGCCGATGTGTGCTAGACCTCTAAAATAAATGGGTTAATGTATGTCATGTATTATGTAAAAGAATATGCTGTATATGAAATATGAAATTTGAATTTTAGATATTACATATGGAAAGAGCCCCTAGATTTGGTAACTTCTGGGTAGATTGATGTCCCTCTCAAGTTGTAAAAACGTACTGTATTTGTATGTCCAGCCAAATGCACTAAAATATTCCTTGAATGGATCTATTTTATGGACAAATATTGACTAATCGAATAGCCGATGAAGAAAAGCGATTTTTTAAACAACTAACTGGCCTCAGATTTTATATCAATATCAACTTTCTTTCGGTGTGCAATGTCACGCAAACATAAACAGGAAATAACTACCCTCCCCTCATCAAGTTGTCTCATAGAAGAAAATGACATTCAGTCTCTGTATATATGCAGAATGGTTTTCCCTACAAAAACTTAGCTACTTGAGAGCAAACTTCATACAGACATGTTACTTATTTGACATTTAAGTCATAGATTTTTAAAAAAGGTAATTGAAAACGGTAACTTTAATCTCAAAGTGTGCTGATGTCCAGAATAGTACAATTTCTCGGACTTTAAATTGCCATTTGGAAAAACTGTTTGGCTCCTAGCCAAATAGCTCATCTAGAATTTGGTTCATTACTTGCCAAGGCAATGCTCAGTGGACCTTTGTATGAAAGGACCATATATTTGCATCATTAATAAATTGTGTTTTTGTGCAATCTTTCCGAGTCGCTTTGGGAATACAACAACCTGAGGATAGCAGTAAAGACCTGATGCAGATCTCCTTCCTACCAGTCCTTGCAAAATGCCATGTGTATGCTCTACTTTTTTGGACTGGGATCATGTTTGGCATATCCCATAGGCTCATTAAGATTATGCCAGGGACATTTCCAATTATGCTGTTTGAATACATATATATCTATAGTCCGAGCACATCATTCAACACTGAACCAACAGCTTATCCTTTCACTATCAACTCTTTCAGTGCTACATTTTTGACTGAGACAACAGCTTTCCTTGGCACACAGCATGCCAAGAAAAGCAGTTGACCTGGAATTTTATATTCCATGTAACTTCAAGTATTCTAGCATTTGAATGAAAGAGCTTTTTACAAGGAACATGAATCTAGCTCCTTTATTTTGATTCAGAGCAGTTAATGCAAAGTGGTTCAACTTTTGTGGTAGTTGGCACTGAAAGAGTTAATGTCTCCTGACTCCTGCTCACCTGATGTGCCAATGTGCTAACAGTCAATCCATGCACTTTTTGCTGGTTTTAGGAAGCACATATACACAAGGAGAACCACAATGTCAATGTAAATGGAGATGACAATGCATGGGATAGCCAATCAAATGCCTCCCTGCTTGCTCAATGCATGAGATAGCCAATCAAATGCCTCCCTGCTTGCTTACTGTTTTAGTAACATCCAATCAGATAAATGAAAAGTACACATGAATTTTTGAAAGTTCATTATTGCATGGTTCATATAGTCTAAATTCTTTAATATGAAAAATATACAATATAGTTACTGTATCTTTTGTGAATACAGCGAATCCTTCTTCACAAACCATAATTGGTCATAGCCATGTTTCACTGTACATGTGGTTCTAGAAAGAAACTTTTTGTTCAATCTATTACTAAAGAACCAATATGCAGTACTTGCTTGCTGTCTGGAACCTTGAAGCTTGATGTGCCAGACTATACAAAACTCACTTAATATTTCTCTAGTTTTGTATGGAAAACCCAAAAGCTGGTACTTTACTGGTGGAATGGCCATACAACCATAGCGACATGGTCTTTACAAAATGTTCCTATGCTTGGCACACAAGACACTGGTCATATCACTAACATGCCACTTTAACCCCTTGATCACTAAACTGCTGGATGGTACTGAATCATTTTAATTGTAAAAGGTGTCATTTTTCTGATACAGCAGTAGATATCTAATTATTTTGAATGAAAATCACTTAACTAAGTGCCTCTTTGAAACAGTTTTTTTTTCCTGGAAACATGCTTCTACTTTTCCTTCACAGAACTAGTGAAAGATTATATTTTTAGCTCTGCAAAAAAGTGATAGATGGTTTCTCACATTGACCCAAAATATGGCCATGCAAGGCTCAACACATAATATTTACATTGGATGAAATATAAATGGTTATTAGATCACCAGTAAGAAACTTGGACGCTGAGTTAATTCTCTTTTGTCGTGTTTTACCACTGTGAATTGCTGCCTGATACACAAACAACTAGAGAGATCTCACACATCCAACATATCAATTTCCAAGACACTGTCAGCTTTGTTTTTTTTTTTGTTTTTTGTTTTTGTTTTTTTTTGTTTATTTGTTTTTTTTTTGGGGGGGGGGGGTTGTAAAGGCAAATTCTTTTGCTGATCAAATCATTTATTTGACATATTCAGAGATTTGACACATTTTACATGGAAGAGGCGGTGTCATTAAAATGAGGTTTGACTGTAGCTCAATAACTAAATAATTGCCAGTTTGTGTGCTTTATAGCCTTCCATATATGAGGGGAAGATGGGAACAGTCCTTTCTCTGATTAGATTAGCAAGCGTTTAACACATTCTTAAAGCTAGAGCCAACATCCCCCCCCCCCCGGTGCCTATGTGTTAGCAACTGTGATAATGAAACAAACGTGACCTACACAGAGCTAGTGTCCCTGGTGACATCAGAGGACTTGCTCATATATACATCATAATTATGACAATCATCTGTCTTATAATGGGGCTGTAAATGATTCCATCTAGATGGTTTTATCAGGGAAGGTCCCAAGGTCTAATGAATGTGTTCTGGCGAGGGGAATCGTGTGGAAAAACAATGGCCTGTTTGGATGAGGGAAGTACGAGTGAACTAGTCTGAAACGTTCAACTAATCACTGACTATTAAAGCTGTTAGCATGGCATTGTCCCCACAAATATGGGACGACAGAGTTCTGTACCAACACATTAATCCATTATCTCGCTCAAATCGACCAATTTACACCAATAAAGAACTGACGCGAAACAGCTATGCTCCCAGCAAAATGTTGTTTTGACTGTTTTTGTGCTTTACTGTGGGAAAATATTTTGGGCAAAGTTTCTATCCAAATTGCACGCTGACAACCCTGTGTTATACAAAACGGGTTTTCTGTGTGTAAACAAAGACCCTGAATGGAAAAAAAAGGAGTTTCTTTACAGTCCCCCCCCCCCCTTGACAGAGCACCCAGAGAAAGGTCTTAAAAGGTAGTTGAACAAATTAGTTGTCTCTCAATAGTTAGAGCAACACTCAGGAGATGGTGCTTAGACGACCTGGTAAATGGGCATGGTCACAGACGGTCCCTCATTACAATGGGCATGGTCACAGATAGTCCCTCATTACAATGGGCATGGTCACAGATAGTCCCTCATTACAATGGGCATGGTCACAGATAGTCCCTCATTACAATGGGCATGGTCACAGATAGTCCCTCATTACAATGGGCATGGTCGCAGACGGTCCCTCATTCCAATGGGCATCGTCATACAGGGTCCTTCATTACAATGGGCATGGTCATAGATAGTCCCTCATTACAATGGGCATGGTCATAGATAGTCCCTCATTACAATGGGCATGGTCATACAGGGGTCCTTCAGTACAATGGGCATGGTCAAACAGGGGTCCTTCAGTACAATGGGCATGGTCATACAGGGGTCCTTCATAACAATGGTCTATCAATGCAGGAACTACTGTACAATACGTTTCAAGTGTTTGGAGCATATACATATAGCGATGTGCATGCACATCAGGCATACACAAGTCAGAATTAACACTGAATTATAGATACATTTAATATCAATCTGCATCTAAGCTCTGTCAGCAGATAGTATATTAGACCATCATCAAAATACTCTGCTTGTGGGGAATTGTACATAGAAAGATGAGTTATTCACCAATCAAGGTTTCGCAAAAAATTACTGGTATCATAACCCTGATGGATCACAGTCAATTTATTGGCATGCAATTTTTTCCATGAAAATATAACCAGAAGGGACCCTTCATTTCCTGAATGTCAGTTGCCTTTTTTTTCCCATTTGGGCTGATCTAAGCAATATATCAGTCCACAGAGTGGCACACTCTCTCACCACATTGAACCCAAAGTCTACAAAAAAAAAGTGTCGACTCAATTGCCAAAGGAATAAAATGGTGTCATTTGTAAGCCCACATCCACCGTACAACTTTCAGAGCTGATTTTTAGGTTTCCATTTGTATTCAAATTGCTACTGAAATGTCAGCTTTGACATTGAAGGACAGGACCTCAATAACCCTTCAAACAACAACTTTAAGCTACTCTTTGATGAAGGTCATGAACCCAGTAACTTATCAAACCCTCATTCTGATTGGTTACTGTTCCCGCAGAGTATACTACAGACCAAACCATTGGCTATATGAGTGAAAGATGTACCTGGTATGTGTGCTAACTGGCTCAATTTGGTCTAATGCTAACATGTTTATCTGGTGCAAATGAATTATATGCTTTGATCACAGAGTCCAGGCATTTTCTTTTGTACATTTTTATGCAAACATAAAATTCCTTGTGAACATGTTCTGAGAACTTTCTACTTGCAAAATTCATCATAAAAGATTTTACAGACACACATATATATATATATACGCCGGCAAATGCCGTCTCACGCTGGCAATTATACACTGTGTAATGCCGGGAACTGCCCTGAAACACAGAAACGCACCCACTAACGCCCAAACAAGTTACAAGTGTATATATATATATATATATATATATATATATATATATATATATATATATATATATATATATATATATATATATATATATATATATATATATATATGCATGATCTCCCTGGGGACAGCTTTAAAAATGGTCACATAAAACAGGTGGTCTCTCAATGGAGGTAATATAAATGTGGTCTTAACTCTTTGAGTGCCAAGTTTTGAGCTGAGCTCTCCTTGGCACACTTTGGCTGCAATGTGGCCAAAGCATGCCAAGGAATGCTGTTGACCCAGACCATTATATTGTCTTGAACTAGAGCCATGCTGCTTCTTGAAGGAAATGTCCTTTCTCCAGGAATATGAATCTAGCATCATTCTTATGACTGACAGCAGTTTATTCTAAGTGTTGTTCCACTTAAGTTGGCAATGGCATATGGCAAAGGCCAGACGGTCTTTGGTTGGAGTTGTCTCCAAAGCAAGGGCCCCCTCTGTATATATCTCCATTTAAAGCAAATATCTTCCTTTCAAAAGTGGTCATCAAACTGTGACAGGTCAAATTAGTATTTTTTGCCACAACGACAGCAACATAAAACAGACACAGACTGAGGAATAAGGTTGCATGATGTTGCTTATTGCTTTTTCCAAGTCTTTCATAACTTTTCTCTGACTCTACATGTAAAACTATACACAAGTTACATAACTACTATATATAGAAATCAAAGTACCATGCAAGCACAAACTCATTTCATTCAGAAAATACTGAAATGATCTATGCTTTTACATTCTTGCACCAAGCTGATTTTGAATACATGAATGGTATACTAAAGCAGATTTGAGAATGGACTGCACACCCAACTACAATAAATGCTCCCTGATACTGTAACAGTTGTCACAAGAAATTAACTTTCAATATTTACTTATGCTTGTTTGAACAAGCTAATCAAGAAAAGTCGGTGTGAATTATGTGTACCTCGAATACTTGAATGACTGCCTCGCGCTTTGATCTTAAACAGTGCTCTGAAGTGAGGGTATAAGTTTAACGACTTGTGGCACCATTCCCTGACAGCATTAAATCCTATTATTTTCACACCAATTTGATTCTGGTCAGTCTATACTGATCCCCCAGCACTCAAACCGCTCTACTTTGCACAAGATTTGGAAATCGAACCATACTGAACCGTTTGCGGGAGTAGGATCGACTGAGTCAACAGCTATCTTGGGTGCCAGTGATGTGTATACAGCAAAGCTGTAGGCCTGGGGCATGCTATAAGGCGTTATGTGTACACTTCTCACCAAACATGCTTTCTTTGACAGGAAATTTGGATAAAAATATCGTGGCAGATGACCATTAACATTTGGATGGTTTGGTGTGATTTGAGTGGCAAAGGGTTAAACACCAACAAATTTTGCCTTATACGGGTAGACACGCAATGTACTTTGCGCTATTCTATAACTTGAGACTGCGTGTGGTTTAAAGCTATACATTCATGTATACGTAATGCACCCCAGGCATAAAATATGACATTTAACCAGGCTATAATCTGAAATCCGCCGGAGGTCAAGAGGTCTTTACCTCCTTCGTGTTTACAAGAAGGCTGAGTCAACATTTTTCCTTGGCATACATTATCATGTTCTGACTTCGTGCACTCGACCTGCACCTGCCAATAAATGGATACTGCTCATATGTTTGTTCACAGGGCGATGCATAACACGTGTAATTTGTTCTAAAACATAAATTTTCACAAATTTCTAGGTCATCACTCACAATACTCAACAATTCTGAATCAAACTAAAAAAAAAAATCAATTCTTTTCGGCATTTTTTTCTACAATGATATTAGAGCTCAACATAAAAGACTGATATAACAGATCTTTCACATTCCGTAAGTCTTGAAACGTATTGTTGAAATGTGTTACCACTGAGTCTCGTTGCCTTTCTGGCAAGCTGTGTGAAGTAGGACTAGCCTGGAAACCAGAGATAGAGTCAAGCATACATGGTCGGGGATATCCTGCATGCAGTCAAGTACTTCCTGCAGGTTCGGTTTTAGAAAGTAACTGAGCCCCGTGGAAATCGGAGTGACGTACTCTTGCAGGCCTTGGGGACAAGCCCATGTGATGACAGCTGATCTTAGAGTACATGTATATTCACCAATACTAGTATAGAGACCACCATAATTGCCCTTGTTGAGCACTGAGTTTAAGGTATCACGTGGTCAAGTTTCGCCAAGCAGGTGTATAGTATTAACTCGGTTAGCTCTCAAATTAGCAGACTGGCCACACTCCACATTGAGCAGTCATCCTAACTCTCAATCATGCAATTAAACATATTCACCTGTGGCCCTTTTACTGTAGGACTTTGCAGCGTTCCACAGGTGGCACTCTATTGTCTTCCACACTAATACTTAGTTCATTCCATTTGACACTTTCAATTTGCTTTGAGGATTCTTTAAAGCCAAATGATTAATACCATGTGTGGCTTTAAATGCATGCAGAGTTAAGTTAGTCCCACTTGTACCAGCAGGGTCCTGTAATGAAACCTTACTGAGACCAGCAGTCTGATTGATTAACCTTTAAGGCACTGATTTAAGACTGAGTCAACAGCTTTCCTCGGGAGGCATTGTGCAAAGTGTTCTGAGGAAAGCTGTTGACTAAAACTACTTTTTGGTGTAGACAAGGCTTGCTGGTATTTGAATGAAAGGCACGCATATTCATGAGGAATTTGAATCTTTTAATCATTATATGTTTAACGGTAATGAGAAAATGACTATAGACGTGATTAACACTTTAAGGGTTAAGCAGAGTGCACATTACACAGATTCTCTCTCCAACCCCCTCCCCCCTGAATTTGTGCCTTCCTGTCTGGAGTGTGTCCTCCAACCCACAAAACTGAAAACAGGTCTCATGAAGATTGTCTTTGAAGCAGGTGGTCTCTCCAAAATAGAAAACAACAGAAATATTGCACTTGTATAGACCTAATAAACAGAATGTACCAACCCCCAGGCCCAGGTCTGTGATTGGAAGGATTCACCGCCAACAAGACACTGCTGCTAATCACCTCAACGTTTGGGTTCCATAAATTGGCAATTGTACTAAAATTAAATTGAGGAATAAATTTCTGTGGTGTAAACAAGTTTAAGCCATAGTTCAAACAAAACTTGAGTACTATATATTCATGTATAAATACTTGTAAGTACTGTCAACTTTTTTCTTGTTGATGGTGGTGGCCCTGATGGTGGCCCTGATGGTGGCCATGATGTCTTGCTCATGGTGTTATTAATGGTGGATTTGTACTGTGGTACTTGCTACTTAAGCCCACCCCTACTGCCACCAAAACATGGTTGTATACTATAGGTGGTCTCAAAATATGTGATTAGATTAGATTAGATTAGATTAGATAATTACGGCTTGGTAGGAAATATTATTCCATATAAGCCGCTCACAGTTCATTACACAATTGTCATATTGGGTTTAAGAGGATGATCTAGTGCTCTATGAGTATACAAAACTGGATGGTCCTTAAAATGTGAATCTAACTTATTTTCAAATGTTAATATGTCAGGAGCATGTACAATGTCACTCGGTAATGTATTCCACCAGTCTGAAATCCTTTGACCAAAGAAATATTTATGAACATTCGAAATGTTCCTTATTTTTAAAAGTCTCAATGAGTGACCTCTAGATCTTGCTTTTTCCAGGAAGGGTGGTAAGCAGGTATCCAGATCATAATATTCCCCATGCGTGTACTTGTAAGCACAAATGAGGTCACCTCTTAATCTCCTGTAAACCAGAGTAGGCAATTTGAGTGGTCTCAGCCTGTCCTCATTATTATGTTTGCATTTCATATGTCACAGATATATGTATTCTTATATTGGAGGTGGTCCTTAGAGAAGGTACACTTGCCATTGTATAATGTTTATACATATTCAAAGTGCACTCCCTCTCCCTTATTGATGGTGGTGTTTGTTCCTTATGTTGTCAATAATAATGACTGTATAATCTTTATAAGTGTCATCCCTTTTTTACACTGATGGTGGTGTCCTTGCATTATCAATAATGACAGTGTACAATATTCACAAATGCCAGCCATCCTTCTTCCTTATTGACATTTGTGTTTTTTCCTTGATCATCATTAATTAATTTGATATAAAGAGAAACTTCAGAAATCCAAAGTTGAACACTGTCCAGCCCAATACTCAAAAAGCAAAATCTTTAAATTCGATATCCCTCCCTGAAAAACTTCACAGTTCTAAATCATCACATCAAATCAACAATTTATTTTGATTATGGAACAAATCATATTCATCATATTTGAAATTTAGGCTTTACTAGCTTTCCTATAAAATCAGGTCAACAGCAGGTCGAGTGCGAGACTGGTTTCGTTGCTGTTAATCCCCAGACAAGTACAGTATTTATAAGTGCCATTGTTCTTCTTTATTGATGGTTGCGTTTATTCCTTGTTTCATAAAAAATAATGACATTATGTAATGTTTGTGCAATGCAGGTCCCTTGTTTCATTGTTATTGATAGACGTATTTATAATAATGATATAATGTAAGACTTGCAAGTCCACCTTTTATTGTTATTGATAGTGGTGTTTATAATAATGACTATGTAAGATTTATAAGTCCATCTTTCATTGTTAGTGATAGTGGTGTTTATAATAGTGACATAATATACGATTTATGAGTCTATCTTTCAGTGTTATTGATGGTGGTTTATGTAATGACATTATGTAAGATTTGTAAGTCCATCTTTTATAGTTATATTAATAATGGTGTTTACATTAATGACATTATGTATGATTTGTAAGTCCACTTTTTATTGTTTTTGACAGTGGTGTTTATAATAATGACATTATGTAATATTTATACATGCTATCTTTTTTCACATTAATGGTTGTCTTTATTCCTGGTGTTATTATGAACAATGACGTTGTATTATGTTTTAAGTGCTGTCTCTCTTCCTTATTGATCGTAGTGTTTATTCCTTACTTTCGTATGTTTTCAGACCCCAGAAGTGACAACATTAAAATCTCTGTGCCTCTGTGACACAGCTGCTTTCACATTTATCACCCATTATCTTGTCGATCTGACCAGTCTACCACAACCTTCACCACAAACGACAACACAAAACCCCGATGTAAATGTATACATTGTATTGCCTACACTTGGTTGATGTTTTTCAGTGGCGTGTGTCATGCCTTCATTGTAATTCTATAATGTGCAGTGATGTGTGATATTTGAGCCACACAAGAATGGATATTTGATCCAGCAAAAACAAACCTGAGCTTAGTACAGCTCATTTTGCTTTTTTTGAAACATAAAGATTCTTGGCTGCATGGCGTACGTGGGCCTAAGGTGTGAAGTCGGATACTTGAAAGCAACCATCCCATGCCACAGAGCCTCAGCTGGGTGTTGGCTCTGCATGGGAGCGGAGTGTGCCGCAAAACATGAACTGGTTGACTTCTTTACACTGTGAAATGGCAAACTTCCTTGGATTTATGACAGTCAGGGCCCATAGACCTGCTGCCTTAAAAACCTAACGTGTGTCCTTAAAGGGAATATTACACTGCCACGTATCAAAATTAGGAATCATAGCCTGAACCGGGTGTATACGTAAAGGTCTGATCACAGGGCTTATTGGGGACGAAAATAGCCTTTGCCTGCTCAGGGCAGCAAATGAGCATGATATGGCCGACAACTTTTTATGGTACCATTGTAAAGGTATTATTACTATTATTATTAAAATTTTTGCTTTAAATAACGATGGCTGTATGGTTGACTCACACATCTGCCCGAAAAGAATTTAAGAATTGATTATTGATGAAGCTCATTTTTTCCCTTGAGCATGACTCAATATATAGTTCTCCAATAAAATGGGAAATTCCACGATTCTGTCAGCTGTCCAGCCCCACCCCCTCATTCCAGCCCCACCCTCACGTCACTGTGGTTTACAGCTATATATGTACTTTCAACTTCCAAAAACTTTTCGATGATTCATATTTTCTCTGAATGGAAAATGTCAGACACATTAAATATAAACATGTTTCGTTATCTCCAAGTCTTGGAAAGCAATTTATAGAACTTTCACTCGTGAAAAGGCAAAAGAGATGGCTATCGGCACAGCAGCTGTGTCGTATCAGTCACTGGCATTTCAAAATTATATAAGCTATCATGGTTGCCTTCTCTGTCCAAACAAACAATTGATAGTTATCATCAATGTTTACTGACATATATACGTCTGCTACACACATCCAAGGTAAAATTAATTGCATCAATGTATTTTAATGCAGTTTGTGAAAGAGAAAAACACATACAAAGCGACCGGGTGAGCAGACTGCTCTGATCATCACACAATTAACCAAATGCTAATGTTTTTTGAACTTGGCTAAAGAAATGTGAAAAAGGCCCAAATATTTCAACATTTTATCTTTTGAAGGGACAGACCAGAATCTTTGTTAACTCATTCCACCCTGATAGAAGACCAAGGAAAACTGTTGACCATAGGCATGTAGCTTTGAATGATCTTCCATGCAAGTTTCATAAAAAAAAAAATTGAAAAATAATCCCTAAATTAGTAAAATACAATTAGCAGATGACATATAGATATTGGCGGGAAAAAGCATCATTGGGGTGGAATGAGGCTTTTATTTCCAATTTTGACTACAGATTTGACGTCTAGATTTGTCCAAGTCATAGTGATATAACATCAAAAAACTCCACATATACTCATAAGCTGTACGTATCATAGAGTACACCTGTCTGGTGGCTGCTCGATCTCGAGGCACATCTCACATGTGTGGTTGACAACTAAAGTATGACAGGAAACAGGCAATTTTGAGACTAATTATGCAGGAAATGCAAGATTTTACTTTAATTAATCCTTTTTGTGAATTGGCAAACATGAAACAGTTTTCTTGCCAATCACTTCTATCATGAAAATCTTGAAATATTGTCGGTGTAAGTATCGAGTACAAGGGCCTGTGTGCATTGAAATAATATCAACATTGTTTATGTGAGATGTGCTTGAATGTGTTGGAGGATTCCAGCATACCACTGCAATACAAGCAACTGAAATGTTCAGTCTAAAAATTCTTGAAGTCTTAGACCTACTTTGTTGTACAAAGAAATGCAGCTATTAAAACCCTTAAAACCTTGATCGGAAACAATGATTAATAACCCATCAGCTGATGCGAACTTGTAATAATCTTGACAACACTGCCAATGCAACTGGTTATCCACTGGGATTGGGGAGTTTCGTGATGAAATTAACGATTCTCATTACTTGCAGAATGTCTGAAAATGTGCTATGTTTTTAATTATTTCAGGTGGATTGATGTCCCCACTACATGTCTATGTGACAAAAGTGCTCAACATTACAAACTTCAAACCAGGAAAATTAAGAGATCTGTTCCACTTGTGGTATGGATCTTAAAACTTGGCACAACGCTTTCATCCCCAACATTAACCCTTTGGAAACCTACACCTGATCTATCTGAACGCCACTTTCGCCTATTAAAATTACCAGAAAGTGTCCAGTCGCTGGAATTTCACTTGCCTCTTTTATTTCACCACTGCTGTGGACAGCTACAGAACAGTTTTCCTTGGCACAATTACAGATTATACTGGAAAAAGCTATTGACTCAGTCCCTGAGATTAAAGCGTTTAGGCAAAGTATATAATGACATTGTATCTCATATTTTCCTTCATTTCTGGCTTTCTTAACATTGAATAGCATCACATTGTGTTGCAATACAAACTCTATATCACATTACTGGTATTAACCCCTCTTGTGGTGGGAATAAGAATGAGTCAATAGCTTTCCTGGTCAAAATAAGACAGAGTCACATGCTTTCCTTGGTGCTGCTTGCCTGTGCTGCAGCCAGCTTGCCTGTGCAACCGGAAGCCATGACCTGAGGTGTGCCACCATTACAGGTCTCCTCTACAATTGTTAGCAAAAAATATCTTCCATTTACATAAAATTATGAGTTAAAACATTAAAGCAGACGGCAAATTTTACATCCAGGTACTTTTTGTTGATTTGAGCATGAAGGGGTTAACGCTAAAAGAATTAAGCCGGGGTTTTGTATGACTATGTTCAACTCATCTCTACAATGACTGCTCCCTCATTTCACCAAATGTTGACAGATTTTCTTCTTTTTGCCTTTTTGACCTTGCGTAAGAGTATTGAATGCTATTGTAAAAGGAGTTGTTGTCACCCAACACTGCCTCTATGGCTCTTGTAGACAGAACTGCTATTGTGAAATGCTTACTTTACTAGGTCTTAATGGGGTATCTGACCAAGCCACCTTACATCACGGCAAATGTGGATCCCCTTTTGCAATCTCTGACATTCTAAATGAAATTCGAACACAAAAGTGTGTGGGCAATTGCCACCCAAGATCGCTTAATCTGAGAATTAAGCATCACTAATGGACAAGGACTGCTGTAGTATGAGCCTCTCCAGGCTCCACCTCCGCCCCAACCTGACTGGCACTTCAAGCATAATGTAACCTTTTGCCTCCCCATTAATAATTGAAATTTGCATCTTTTACAGAGAGTGGTCCCTGTTATCATGATGTATTGGGCCTACATGCCTTTGCATATTTCCCTGTGACCTCTGATATGACCTCTGGCTAATGTTTCATGCGAGTGGTGTTGCTGATCCATTATAATATGTGCCTCTAAAGCAGTTGTCACAGATATTAATTGTGTCGACTTCAAGGTTCACACATGTTGTAGTGCGCATGTTGTCTAATGTCTTAGAGGCAGGTCTCAGTGCAGTGCTTTTTTAAGTCTCCGGAAAAGAAAGAAGCAGGTTGTCCCCATGTAAAAAAGTTAAATATTCTGATGTAAGTTAAGATTTGATGATCTTTTTGTTCTCATTTCCTTATTTTGAAGATTTAATTCCCATATTCAAAGCAAATACTGGCACAAATGCTGTGGTCTTTAAAGTCTGTTTTCTTTAATATCTTCAACTTAGAATTGCTACATTTATTTAGAATATGACATCACCAAATATTACATTCCTATCAATTTAGATCATCCTCTTTTTCCACTTATCCACTTATCATAATAACCTTGCACAAATTAAAATATATATGTGCAGATCTGAGTCAGTCTAATTGCATGAACTTCTCAACGTTATTTAGAAATGGCAAATTATTCAAATGGTTTTGTCCTTAATGAAATTCCACACTATTACTTATATATCATATTTTGCAGCGTATTTCCAGTCTGTCCTAAGATCAGGCTTCACTGAGCAGGATGGCAGTATGAAGTTATATAGTGGGAAACCAGTGTGTTGCCAGTTTGATGCCAAGGTATCTATGTCTGTTTAATACCAGGACATCTATGTCTGTTTAGTGCCAGGGTATCTATGTCCGTTTAGTGCCAGGGTATCTATGTCCGTTTAGTGCCAGTGTATCTATGTCTGTTTAATGCCAGGGTATCTATGTATGTTTAGTGCCAAGGTATCGATGTCTGTTTAATACCAGGGTATCTATGTCTGTTTAATACCAGGATATCTATGTCCGTTTAGTGCCAGGGTATCTATGTCTGTTTAGTGCCAGTGTATCTATGTCTGTTTAATGCCAGGGTACATGTATCTATGTATGTTTAGTGCCAAGGTATCGATGTCTGTTTAATGCCAGGATATCTGTTTAATGCCAGCATATCTGTCTGTTTAGTGCCAGGGTATCTATGTCAGTTTAGTGCCAGGATATCTATGTCTGTTTAGTGCCAGGGTATCTATGTTTAATGCCAGCATATCTGTTTGTTTAGTGCCAGTGTATCTATGTCTGTTTAGTACCAGGGTATCTATGTCTGGTAAGTCTTCTTCCAGTTGTGCTTATCAGTTCATAGCAAGATTTATTTTTCTGGTACGGAACGTCAGCAATTAACTTTATACACACGCTGGTTTCACTGTTCTATCTTGGCATCAATATTTTTATGGTAACACAATGGACAAACCTTCTTTCCAGTGTCATCCCATATTATGTGCAGTTTTCATATTTTTTTTAGCCAGTGTATTGTCAGTAGGTATTTGTATATTGCCAGAAATCAAGTCTTGTAACTGGAGATTTTGCCTTACCATGATCAGCAAAAAATGAAAATGAACACCATTCATGATCATGAACAGGTAATGATATGGACTTGTTTTGAGTTGGGAGAATAGTCTCGCTTTGTTGTATTGTGTTCACCAGTGGTGTTAGCTTAGTCTTTCCCTTTGTGGCAATGTCGTGACCTTTATATTACCAGGCTATGGAGGTAATGTTACCTTTCAAAAGTTGATAAAAAAAGTCACTGGATTTTGCATGTTTTGACAGAACAATCATTTTGTATGGTCTTATTTGTGGTAAGCAAGTTTTACTTCACCTCATTCAAAACAAGAAAGTTGCTGCCATCATACTATTATATCAACTGTTTTAACCCTTTCCCTTGAATTGATTAATACTGAGTCAACAGCTTTCCTTGTGTTAGTTTGACAGGTCTCACCCACAGTTCTTACTTTAAACTGTTTTTTGTTACTGTTGAAAATATCCGTCATTGTTTACAGAGTTTATAACCCCCACCTTGCACACATATGGGTCATCTGACCTTGAAAATGAGGTCAAGGTCACCATACATGTAACCACTTCAAGAATAATGTGAAGGTGCAACTGAGGTAAATTTGAGTTAGATACGGTCTGTGAATCAGGCAATATTTAACTTGCAAGGTTTGCCCTCGTACGTGGACAGACAGCCAGACAAGCCAAAAATGGTGCACCAGTCCAATAAACTTAATCAGCAGAGAGGTATAATTTAATAGTCAAAAACACTGAAGCAGACATTTGATCACCAGCCAGTTTTGGTTGATTTAAGTGGAAAAGGTTCACAAAAGATCAAAAACATCTTCACGCTCCATAAGTGACCCAAAACATTTTATGACCAAATAAAATGTTTTGCCTAAATCTTACAAACATCATTGATGAGAAAAGATAGAATGAAATGCTTTCAGCGAACGGTAAAGGTCCTATCACATATAATCATCGGTGTTTTCCTGTGAGAAAATGTAATTAACTTTTATTTGAAAACTACATTCTTTGACCATACCCTTGTTCCAAACAAAAACCCCAACACGCCTGCACCACTTAGCACCTTTGTGAGTTTTTGAAGTGGAGTCTGGGAAGACATATAAACTTCAAAGGATGTTTAGGGCCTGATTGCATTTGTGGCAACAAAGACAGCAGGCTGCAACCTGTGTAGGTATCTCTATAGAGTAACAACTGACAAAGTATCACCTTCTTTGTTTCTTAATGGTAAAGTTAGCAATCAGATTGAACTGATTTGCCTTCCATTAGCCCAATAACATGACCAGGAGAGCCTCCTTGTCATCCTATATGCAATCCCAATGAAGGACGATCAACCTCGCTGGTATTAACACACCCCTCATCCATAAAGTTCACAAATGGAACCTTCAACAGGAGCCCTGTAATTCTGTTGCTCCATGCGGTGGACCTACCCCGCCCCCTGAGTATGTTATTCCTCTGTGTCAGAAATAATCACCTTTTAACACATTTCTTTTTTTGAACAGATCCCTTGCTCTGAGTTCACGCCGAGCACTTCTGTTGTCAGGTGACAATGGCCACACATCTTATTTGCTGTACTATGGTCTACAACAGTCACAACATATAATAAATTTGATACTTTACTGCCTGGGTGAAATTGAAAAGAGAAAGTATTGCCCTTCTTTGTGCATGATTTCTTCAGAAAAATTCAAAATCGTTGAGATGTCTTCAATTTCAGTTGGCTTAGGGCCAATGTACCTGCATTGGAGGCTCAAAATGTCTCATTTCTGCTGTACCTTGAATAGTTCACTGTCAATTATTCTAAGTGTTTACTTTTTGTTGAAGTAAACTGCAAATGAAAAACAAGACTGTTGGTGACAGACATGTACTTGTCCCTGTGAATTCTTATCACAGGTATATAATCTGAAGGTTTTTTTACATGTATGAAAGCTCTGCGTATTGTCAACCAGTTGATAACACAGTTTTGAGGTCCTCTTTATTATTCACAGTCATCTCTTGCAACAACATCACTGCTGATTAAACTAATCAAACTGTTAATTCAACCTTCCTGATGGAACAATTGCTGGGTATACTTTTACATTAAAAATACAACACTGAAAATTCACCACCAACTCATTTCAAGCAACACGATGGAAAATACAAGAAAAGACAGTAGAATTTTCCATGCAGTGTCATTTTTCAAATACTTTTGGTATTTCTAAAATTTGGCCACTGCTCAGTTGTGCAAATTAAAAACATGCATATGGTAAGCCATATGACAGATCTACTTGTTATGATATACATTCTTACACTTTGTCTGTGGCTCGGATTCCTCGACCTGCTGCATGTACTTTGCTGTTTTCAAAGGAAATCGTGTGCTGGCTGTTGTGGCAAGGTCGCTCTGGTGGGAGACAACAGGACTAGTGGGTGTACATACTTTATGTTACTTCAGTACAAAAGAATTCCACTTCCTGCTGAGTACATGCAGTGCTTGCACAAAGTCAGGGAAAAGATAGAAGCATGTGTGGGAGTGTGGAGTTCCTAGACTACTAAAACCTCAATCAACAATGTTCATGTATCGTATGGGGACTTTTCTTCTATCTTTGCACATAGTCTTGTAACTGCAAAAGTCTCAACCATCAATGCTCATGTACTTTTGCTGGAACTTTTCTTGATTTCAATAGAAGGGAATTGCTAACCTGGTGTGTAGATAAATTATAGTAAATTGATTGATATAAGCATAAATAAATAAGCAATCTTTGGTAGTCTCTGAAGGGTGTAACTTGAAAAAAACTGGTCAGACTTAAAGGCAAAGTCATATTTAGAGGCAGACAATTCAGAGGCATGCAGACCTCACTATTTATTCCCTTCCCTGGTCTTTGCAGATGATTAATATAAGCATCATCTGACATACCGGTAACAGAATCCTAGCAATATGGACAGTTTAACCATGACAATCAGTACACGCCTGAAAATCTAAAAATTTAAAATATTTTAGAAAACATAGGAATACATGTATGTATAAATATATATATATATATATATATATATATATATATATATATACATATATATATATACATATACACATGCTATAAAGGAATTAACTCTATGTAGCTACATGTATACGTCTTCATCATGATGAATTTCTCAAATATCATGCATGTCATGTGAGGTCATAACCCTTTCACAGCTGAAGGGTTAAAATTCAATGTTTGGACATACATTACAGCTGTAATACATCTCCTATGTACTGCCAGTGTGTGATGACTTCAGACTTTGGGGTGGCACTGGGTTCTCTTCACGTCAATCTTCAACTGAGATATAAATCTTTATAGAAATAGACCATTATCACATAAACCAGAATCTGATCGATCATAAGGACACTACTGTGGCCAATCTGGCTATACCTCGTCTAATTGTTCCATATATCATCCAGGTGTCACCCTTGGTCGGCTGGAGAAATAATTGTTATATCCCTTCATGAAACGTGCCAGGGGATCATACAGCCATGGCAGACAGAATGTGGTGGGTGGAGTGTTCACACAAGAGATGGACATCGAAACTCCATTTGTAGAAACACTTAGGGTTATTCACCTCAAAGGGAAATTGCCTCTTTCAGTTGCAAACACCACATGGGAAGCTGTCTCTTGGACTAACTTCACTTGTGCTTAAATAACTGCAAAAAAATTCTGCACAGCAGTGCATCGATACTCTGCTGCCTCTCACGAGGCAGAAGTTCTGATGCCATTTTCTTAATTCCAGTTAACTTAAAACTCTTTGATTTTGTGAGAAGAATCTGCATGACTAGCATGATCCATTAGTGAAGTGACCTGTGTGATTCTTAACCAATCAACTTGTACGCATCAGCAGCCTTTTTATTCTGCTGGCCCAGTCCCGAAAAATCGTCATTTAGCAGGCCATTGGTGTGGTAATATGCGTGAACTCATCATCGAAAGAGGTCTAACCTAATACAGTCATGGACCAAAGGTACGGGAATGCCTTCATGTTCTGTATGGGTCACCCCTTGTGGCCTTATTTCAACAAAATGATGGGGAATTAGGAGACACATTGCGAGGGCAATTCTTAATGTATATTATCCCTCGCTGCTTCATTTGTATACACCGAGCAGCAGCCAATGTCTTACCATAATATGTATCTACATCTAGGGTACGTATCTGTCTACATGTAGGATACGTATCTGTCTACATGTAGGGTACGTATCTGTCTACATGTAGGGTACGTATCTGTCTACATGTAGGGTACGTATCTGTCTACATGTAGGGTACGTATCTGTCTACATGTAGGGTACGTATCTGTCTACATGTAGGGTACGTATCTGTCTACATGTAGGGTACGTATCTGTCTACATGTAGGGTACGTATCTGTCTACATGTAGGGTACGTATCTGTCTACATGTAGGGTACGTATCTGTCTACATGTAGGGTACGTATCTGTCTACATGTAGGGTACGTATCTGTCTACATGTGGGGTACGTATGTCTACATGTAGGGTACATATCTGTCTACATGTAGGGTATGTATCTGTCTACATGTAGGGTACGTATCTGTCTACATGTGGGGTACGTATCTGTCTACCTGTGGGGTAATTATCTCTCTACATGTAGGGTACTTATCTGTCTACATGTAGGGTACATATCTGTTTACATGTAGGGTTCTCCCAAAGTGTGATAGTCCTGAGTCACTTAACAAAGAGGGAAAAGGTCACGTTTGGCAAATTTGATGTCCTGGATTCAACCACAGACCATGGATCTTTTGTTCTATTTAGTTAAATATGAAATACCAAAGAAAATTTACATGGTAATGACAAAATATAAATCAATACACAACTCGATCAACACAGAATGTGATGTACATGTATAAAAATATTTGGGAAATCACACAAGGATATTTAGACATAGCATGCAAATGGAGACTGCATTTCCATTGGCCCGGGGACCTGTGCACGTAGAAAATGGTCACCAATGCCTTAACCCTTTCCCCCTTGAATTAAGACTGAGTCAACAGCTTTCCTTGGCATGGGTTGGGCACTAAGTGCTCAACCCATGCCAAGGAAAGCTGTTGACCTGGGGCATGTGATCTTGATAAGTCTCATGTACATTTCTCATTCAAATTGTTTTTCAAAAGTGTTGAAATTAGTTGAAAACACTGAAGCAGACGACATTTGACCACCAGCCGGTTTTGGCCAGTTTGAGGGGGAAAGGGTTAATTCATTTTAAAAGATTTGCATGTGACGGCTATTTGCTGCCTGGTTCTTTCATCAGTCAGGATAGGGTTTTCAAACCATAGTTTTGCATCACCCTGTAACAGAGAGGTGAAGCAGGCATGCTGTGGACTCATATAATGTCTTCCCAACAAATTTATGCAAATTAAACAAAAAATAAAACAGAATGACCTTAAGACCACCTTGCCAGGGTTGACACCCGGTGACCTTGAAAACAGGTCAAGATCAATGAATATTGAACTCAGCCAAGCTTCAATTGCAATTCTTCTTCAGAACATCAAACTCAGTAAAGCATAGCTAAAAAGATGCTTTTACGGTACTAGTGCATGTTTTATGATAGTGGCTTAATACGGTCTATGCATAAGTTCACCAAGTGGGGAAACCCCAGCGGAGATTCCGATGTCAGAGCCAAGCGCTCACAGGTTTCTGGGTAATTTGCGGGCCGCACAGGCTACAGCGCTACTGAATACAGCAAGTAAAGAGGAGTGAAACACGGACCATGATTTCTTCAAAAAAACAGAGTCTAGGGTTGAAAAAGTATTTGAAAGACAAAGGAATATCAGTTGATGGAAGGAATATAGCGGCACTTTTATTTTAAGTATTTGTCAGTTTGACGTTTCTTCCTGGTATCAACATTACAATCCACTACACAACAGTCAGTGGTGGTTTACCATGATAATTCGCCTTGTCACTCAATGTTCTAACTATCAATGCTTTCCGTACTTCCTCCGCCAACGATCTACAATGGTAAAATTCTATACACCTCCTGTATTTGGTCCATTTCCTGTTTTTCTGTTCATGCTGACATGAACAAGATAAGTGTCCGCCATCATGTATTATCGTGACCACTTTTGAGAAGGTGCACAGCGCGCCATCTGGTAGCAAAAAATCAGCCCACTGCCTCGCTTTCGTAACGGGACAACTGCCGGGGTTTTCCCGTTTGGTGAACTTATGCATAGACCGTATTTGTTCAAAAGCATCCTCAAGAGGGCTGGATGGATGGATCCACACACAGTCATGTGATGACAACATAATACCCCATCAGCCAATAAGGCCAAATGAGTAAACACTGTCCCTATAATATCACAATTCAAAACATTTCTAAAAGCCCACTGCAAGGAAGAGCTACATTTCTGCCGCTCTGTTCTGTGACACTCATGGCCAAAGGAGAACCTCTTCCTTTGCTCCCGTGCTCACACAGACAGTTTGAAAAAATTAAGGACCAGCAAAAAGTGAAGCCTAATATGTAGAACGAAAACCCCACACTTCCACATGGATTTAACTTAAGTATTTGACATAGCAGATCACCCGCCTTAATTCAAAGGCCTTCTTCATATCTCAGTTGTTTTTTTGTCAGCAGCTAGACACACATAAATGACAAACACTTTACACATGTGTGATTCAAAATACATCAGTTATCATCCCATGATCCTAGGCAAACCAATTTTCTGAAAGTAATGCCAGAATATTGTACGTATCTTTCCACATAAAGCTGTCCTTAGTCTCCCATTGTACTGTTCAATTAATTATGCTCAATCATTTCTGAGACACAATCTCCCCACACAAAAGACTTAACGATATTCACATCTGTTGTCCAGCTATAAATAGTCCATGTATCAACAGCATGAGCATCGATGCACCTTTAGTGGTCATTGTAACACAATTCTTCTGCATCTGATTTCCCACTGACTTCAAAGATACTTCCAGTGAAAAGCTAATCTTTTCTGTACATTAATATTCTCCAATTTGACACATGCTGTAACCTATACCTGGTACCTGATCATCATGACTGTCCCCAGCAACATTGAAGAGGTGCCATTCAACGAGGACTGCTGACACAGCACTATCCCACTCCTACCTACTGACCACAGCAATAACACCGCAAAAAAACAAAACAAAAAGATTGGTTTTTCTTGTGGGGTCAGCATTCTCACTCCTACTGACAGTGGATCATAGCTTTTCACTTTCTGTTATACAATATAACTTCCCATGTTCCAACTTCTTCATAGTGCAAATGAGTTGACTAGCAATACATGGACTGCCAGCATAAGTGTTGCTGATCACCAGATCAGAATTTTATGGGTGATCCTCTCAAATAACAACTTTTTGGAGCATTTTATCAGTATTTGAAATCAAAAGATCTTGTGCTTCACAAAATATTTCATCACAGAAAGGTTATGGTGAAATGGAAATTTTTGATCTGTAATAAATGATAAAACATTCTTGTCATACATGACTAAGTGGTTAAAACTACACAAAAATATATTTGGGCAATGGCTAACTGATCAGTGAGGAGGTCTGGTATATAAGCAGCTCACGGCATGGGGATTCTGATAGTAACCTCTTTACTTTAACCATTTCATTCTCTTTTCAAAAACTTAGCATTTGAATGAAGACTGATATAACATTTCACTGTTAACCCTTTTACACAGCAATCTTAACCATACCCATGCTTTGGAGCAGGGCATAGAACTTATTGCCCACACCTAAGGGTTAATGTATATTGTCACTGTATCCTCATTTTTCTAACCCTTCATGTGAATGAGAGAAAATTATCCTAACTGATGAAATCCTCCATAAATCTGAGAACTCAAATTGCAGCAATTAGAACACAACCACTGAGTAATAAATTCATCTTTCAGATCTTTTGAATGTGCACTAAACTGTATGTATTACACCAGGCATATACCACAAAGTAAAATGAAAATATAATATATATAGTTTTTTATGAAAAATAGACAAGTAATATGTGGTAAAGCAGAGAGAATGAAAGCTTTAGTTTCTGTATACTTAAATTTATGACATAGATACATTAATAGAGATGTTATAATGTCAACTATTTGGTGATTACTCTTTGTCTCAAGTGGTTAATTAAAAAATTGTCCATCTCAGAATACCTATTAACCATATCCCCTTGAAATAAGACTGAGTCAACATCTTTCCTTGGTATGGGTTGGGCAGTAAGTGCCCAACTTATGCCAAGGAAAGTTGTTGAGGCAAGGAAATGGTCACACTAACACTGTCTGAGTTCAACCAATTTTCTGCCAGGCTCCTATCTCCTGGCATTACCTGAGTTTGTGGCAACATTATTCTCTGCACACCCAAACAGGACTTCTACAATCAATGAAAAGCTGTTGTGTTGGCCATGAACAACCAAAGTCAAGACTGGTGTCAGTCTGGTACCCAGACAAGCTGATAAAATATTCGCTGTAGAATCATGGTAGTCTTTTTGAGTGCAGTGTAGAAAAAATCAGGACCAAATTATTGGGTCTTTTCTAAAAAACAGTAGGTCATATATCAGGTTGGAAGCTGAGGGTTGGCAGCAGATAAGCTTTAGATGTTTTCTGGATTCCGGGGGTGTTCTGAATGAGGAACTGCCACAGTCTGATAATGTGTCGACAGTGGCAGGCATTCCCGTGCTTCTGATAACCCACAGGTTACGCCGTAACCATCTCCTTTGACACGGATCACCACAAGGCTTCTTTGAAAACCCAGCTGCAGAAAGTAGACTTGAGAATGAATGAAATGTAGCATTATCATGGAACTTTAGCCTTTTCCATGTCATTTTTTTAACTGAAAAGGTGATTTTTGTTACATCAAGCCGACGCATGCACCACAGTCATTGGCTGATTTTTACCATAGCAAAGTCTGTGTCAACTTGCTGGTTCTCTTTGAGCTTATAAGTTTGGCTAATTTTTTTTTTTGGGGGGGGGGGGTTTGAAGAAAAAAATATCTGCGTAATGGACATGACTTGCTGCTTATCTGTAGATTAGGTTACCACTCTGCTGATAACATCTCATCATATGTCACCTTGACCATCTTAAATATCAGGTTAATACAGTAGTATATATGCTTTCAAACACCAACCCATGGGGGGGGGGTCTTAAAGTGCACGTCACATAAAGCGGGTGACATCTCATTGGAGATAAATTAACATGGAGAAGACAGATGTATAGGGGCTTGGTGAATATCTCAAAATGTGGGTGGTCTCGCAAAGCAGTGCATATATGGCCCCTAAAAAGAATGACCATGGTGCCATAATTTCACTTCTTTTTATACTGTGCTTTTTTTTTTTACTTTGACAGAATTCAGAAATAAATCAAATGTTTTAAATCATCTGTAACTGAACTTTGAAATATTTTTACCACATTACTGAATCAATATTATGCTGTCACATTTTTAACCATAATGCCTTCATAGGGCCACTCAGTTGTGCTGGGTATTTTTTTTTAAAGTATAAAATGAATAAATACTGCTCATTTTTTTATGTATACCTCAATGCAAAATTTGAATTCTACAAGCCGTATGAGTTGCGTATGATTTACTGGTATATAACTGTCTCTTCAGTCTTCATCTTTCAAGAAACGTAGCTCAAAAGCCTAGCAGTAGCCACTGTGACAAGTAGCAGTGACCATCTAGTCCATAGCTACACGACCAGACAGACTCCAGAGATACCCTGGCTTAAACACAAAGCTTTCCAAATCATCCCCATCTGCTGAAACAAGTTGATCAGACTAAGACACATCAAGTGAAAAGCTTTCCCTTGTCTTGTCCACCATTTCTCACAGTGGTACCTCATCTTGGTGCCTCACAGGACAATTCTGTGTAGGTCAGCTTTTCTCCACAAATTGGTCAGCCAGTGTATTGCACCCAAAGGAATTTCCTGTTGGTGCATTTGTAATGGACTCTCCCTGACACAAACACGCGGGAACTGAACGCAATCATGTCTGCCATCTATCATTCTACTCCATGTTAACAGTTAACACTGAACACCATAACACCTTCTGGTGAAAACTAATTCTAATCCTCGTGAACAATAAACAAAATATCTGACCACCTTCCTGTACATAATGAATTATTCCACTCCCATGTAAAAACTTGAAGCGAGTTTTTTTTGTGTGAAAACATCATGCATCCCCCACGCAGGTGCCTCTCACCAAAGGCCACCCCTCTAAGAGTGCCACCATTTTTCTGCAGAAAGTTTGATCTTAACCTTTGACCTCAAGGTCACCTCTTAGAAAATTTAAGGGATGTCTGACCTGGGTAATTAATAACAGTTTGATGGACTTCAATCATACCCATTTGAAGATGTGGCAGGGAAACCATTTTATTTTGCAAGGCACTGTCACCTTGACCTATGACATGAAAGTCATCCACAATCATCTGAAAAAAAAAATCCCCAAATCTATGGAGTATCTGTACTTGAAGTTCTAAGTGAATTTGGCTTATAGTTTTGAAGAAGTCAAAATGTAAACTACCATTGCAGACCCCATAGACTTGCATGGTAAAAATAGGAATGCAAAAATTAACTCAAAAAAGAACCATTAAAAATCAAAAAAATCACTGGAGCACAACCATTTATACACAGTTAGTAGATACCTACCCGATTTACATCCCCACTAAGTTGGAAGTGAATCTGGCCAATTGTTTTGGGGAAAAAAGTTGAAAATATGATTAGCATTGCAATCCCCATTGACCAACATAGTAATCAACAGGAATGTATGCAGTTTGACCTTTCAAGGTCACTCAGGCTTTAAAAATAACCATATAAATTAAAAGCCTATAGGTACTTTCCTATTAATGTTTAATAGCAACCTTTGGCCTACGATGCACCATTAAGAATTAAGGTATAAGCCAATATGTAAAAAGTGCTGAGTCAGCAAAAAAATATAGCAAGGATTTGACCTTGACCTTTGATCTCGAGGTTATATATTATCATATGCAAAACAGGTCCTGGACCCATAGAATATCTGTACCAAATTAAGAGGTAATAGGTCAAGAGGGAACAAAATTGTAAAGAAAATAATAAAAAATATAAGATTTATGCGGCAGTAGCAGAGATGGTGGAAAAACAAGACTAAATACTTAATGCTTCCCCTCCTACAGGGGATGCATAATAAACACTAAATATATGAACCTATTCCTGTAAGCAATAAACAACTCCACTCCTTGTTAAAAATAAACACTAAATATATGGGCCTATCACTGTCTGCAATAAACCCGTCCACTCCTTGTTAAAATAAACACTGATTATCTGCACACCTCCCTGTACACAATAAACCATCATGCTCATCATGGAAAATTAACACTAAATATCTTAACACATTTCCGAATGCAATAAATCATTCTATAAGTTGCTAAAAGTAAAATTAAATGTTAATTATTAAATATTATGAACATCTTTCTGTATGTAATATGCAATAAATTGTTTTACTCTTTCTTGATACACAGATCTACATGTACACTTAAATATGGCTACAATGGGGAATTTTCAACATCAAATTGCAGAGCACCATTTGCTTAAATATAGTGTTTAATGACCCTTCTGATATCAATGCCTTATCTGGTAGTTTTCTGCACTTTTCACTAATCAGACTAAGTCTTGGTAATTTCTGAAACTCCAGAAACTAATTCCTGACCTACTTGGATAGCCCAAGGACAATCTGACATTACTCCTTCCAGGACAATCTGACATCACTCCTTCAAAGACAATCTGACATTTCTCCTTCAAGGACAATCTGAAATTACTCCCTGTAGCCATATCACTCACCTGCAGCATGTCTGCATGATCACCAAAAGTAGTCTGACATCACTCCCTGTGTCACTCACAACCTGTCCAGACAACAATCAGTCTATCCATGAGTTGAACAACCCTCCCTATATACACACTCAGTCTATCCATGAGTCTGACAACCCTCCCTACGTACACTCAGTCTATCCATGAGTCTGACAACCCTCCCTACGTACACTCAGTCTATCCATGAGTCTGACAGCCCTCGCTACGTACACTCAGTCTATCCATGAGTCTGACAACCCTCCCTATATACACTCAGTCTATCCATGAGTCTGACAGCCCTACCTACGTACACTCAGTCTATCCATGAGTCTGACAGCCCTCCCTACGTGCACTCAGTCTATCCATGAGTCTAACAGCCCTCCCTATGTACACTCAGTCTATCCATGAGTCTGACAACCCTCCCTATGTACACTCAGTCTATCCATGAGTCTGATAACCCTCCCTATACAGTTAAGCTTGCGTTAAACTTAACAGTCACCAAACGCATCAACCTTTTGCAACCTTTTCAAACCATCTGAGTGAAAGGCAAACGTTTTTCAAACCCATTTATAACACTTTCCAAACCATTTCCTCTTAATGCATTAAAAACTTTTCAACATTTTTAAACCTTTCTCGAATGGTGAACAACCATTTCACAGACTTTCACAACCTTATTGATTAAAATGTTGAAATTGTTTTAAATGGTTGATGTACAACCCTTCTTTTATATGTATATATATATATGTATATATATATATATGTATATGTATATATATATATATATATATATATATATATATATATATATATATATATATATATATATATATATATACATACACACCCATATACACATACATATATAAGTGGCCTATGCATAAGTCTACAACTATCTCTATACGCATTCACAGCCCATCGGTAAGTTTGCAACCCTCACACTTCCAACTCTTTTGTCAGTTTGGAAGTCCTGTCTATGTATGTACACTCATAGCCTAATCATAAGTCTAGCTGACAACTGCCCCCACATCACTTGCAATCTTTTTAGAATATTCATGGGCCAAACAATAATTTGGTGTGCCAGTGATGCAGTATGTGAAAACCTGACATATTTATACCAGATATCTAACGGACAAGATTTAAATAGAAAATACTGGAACATAATTCAACTGAAAGAGAAAAAACTTAACTCCCATTCGCCTTACCTGGTATCACAAAACTATTGTTTGTGGAAAGGGCAGAATCGTGTATGTTGCTGTGCGTGGATATTTTTGGTCCATTGAAATTCTATGAAAGACATCTATAACATCTATGACTCCTTTATATATTTGTTTTTCTTAAATACCTTTCTGTTTTCTCCCACATCCAAAACAAAAAGTTTCTTCGTGTCATTTTAGTGTATATATTTTGGTGGAAAAACATCTGCAGAGACAAAACAAGTCCATGCTGTATCGTCAGTTTCATAATCATATACATACTTTCATGCATCATAAATATATACCATTTCATTCCACTTCACAGCCAGCTCAGGTGTATACTCTTTTATGTATAGAGTTACCTGACTGCAAGTTTGGTTTGTGTCTCCTATTATTTATGTCTGTCATAAATCTCTATGTACCTTACGTCTACCCTTACACATTCTGATCATATCCCATCAAGGGCTCCATGGGCTTTCATCTTTATTTATTAATCCTTGAGCAGTGATATTCCCAGGAAGGGTATTGCTATTTCCCGGCCTAGTTGAGTGCTCAAAGCAAAAGATCAATAACGTCACATCCCACAACATGCAATGGACTTAACCCTTATTTTCTACTATCATACATTTTTCTTACATCCCCAGTCATAATTGGTTTAACCCTTCCTCCCCCCCCCCCCGAATTAAGACTGAGTCAAGAGGTTTCCATGACATGGGTTGGACACTTGGTGGCAGGGAAAGCTGTTGATCTGGGTCATGTGATCTTGACAGGTATCATCTATAATTTGTAGTCAAATTGTTTTTGATTACTGGTGAAATTAGTTGAAACACTGAAGCAGATAACATTTGACGACCAGCCAGTTTTGGCTGGCTTAAGGGGGCAAGGGTTAAACATATTTTGACGTTCAAGGCATATATATTGAATGATGATGGCGGCTGATGGCAATTGGTGATGAGGGCCATGACCCATGTTAACCCCTTTTGCCCAGAATGTAAACAAGAGCATGCTGTCCAAGCATCATGTGAGCACAGGCTTAAGTTGTTGGCCACCTGACCATGCTTTCAGCTAGACCACATCAATGAGAATAAACATTCTTGACCTGGACAAATTGTGATGCTTCACTAAAATTAAATATCTACAGAGTATAACAACTACCTGGACCCATCGTGTGTTATCACAAAAGTAAAACTGTCATCACTGATAGACTGGATACCAACCCACCTACCCAACTCTGCACTCATATGGGTCCTGTGACCTTGAAAAGCAGGTCAAGGTCACAAGATTCTAAGTGACCACTTTGGGGAAGAAGTCAAAAATGGATTTAACACAAAAAAATTTGCAAAAGCAAAAGGAAAAGAAAAAGAAATTGAGCACCACCTGAGGGAACAAATTCAGGTCTGCAGGTCTCCAGAAGTGTCCCTATGCAATCTTAAAACTATTGGCTTAGCAGTTTCTGAGGATTTGTTAAAGATTGTGCCAAAAAAATGAACAAAAGTTCCTTAAAAATTCAAAATTCATTGGACTGTGATCATTTAAACACCTTATAGAGACCCACCCAAGGTACATCACCACCAAGTTTACAGTGCATACACCTACTAGTTTGGAGAAGTCGAAAATGTGAATTCTGGACGATGGATGCCTGACTGTCCTATAAGCTCAGCTGACTGACAATCAGTTGAGATAATAATTGGTATGGATTTCAACCTAGATTTGCTAGAAATACAAGAATATGCTATTGTGTATTTTGACACAATAATATCCATGGGATTCTTCCCACAAATCACATTACCAACAATGCAGTCAGAATAGAAAGGAACAATAATGGGCTGTGTATGAGATATCAGATTCAAAGAAGAAGCACATAAAAGCTGGAACAATAACCCTTAGGATGTCTGACCATTTCCTGTATTTTATATGTTGTAACATTCTCAATCATAACTATATGATAAAGCTCCCAAAATCATTTTTAAAATTTACCGACAAAAGGAAATTATGTTAAGAACTTCAAAAATGAAATAGAAGAATCTGATTTATACGATAGCATGACTGAAGATCTTCAAACTATCCCCCAACAATTATTATGCACTTCTTCCTATTCCTATTCAACGTGCACGAGAAAATAATTTTCCTGTGAATACAGTTCGGTATATAAAGCGCAAATATAAAACAAGAGGACTGTGACAGTCCTGTGCTCAGTATATAAAGCCTAAACATAAAAAACACACAATGGATAATTCAAGGTATATTTACAATAAAACCTCCCTATACCGAACACCCTTGGGACCGGAAAAAAGTGTCCGGTGTAGTGAGGTGTTCGGTATAGGGAGGTTTGCTTACACTGGAAATATATATTTGGGACCGAGAAATGGTGTTCAGTATAGAGAGGTGTACGGTATATGGAGGTGTTCGGTTAGAGAGGTTTTACTGTAGATGTGTAAAAAAGTGGGATGCCTTCCATAAACCCCAATAAACACATTCGAATATGAAGTGTGCAAAGTAGATCTGAACACTTTCAATTAAATTTTTAATACATATACCATTCAAAAAGATAAAAAAAAGATTACCTTGACCACTGTTTCAATAAATACAAAAATGATGTCAAAAATAAATAGAAAACTATAAACAAATATGCTAAATATGCTTCAGAAAAAGCGATCATTCCCAAACTTTTCCAACATGAATGGCAGAGCAGTATCTGATGAAAAGGAAATAGAAAATGCTTTCAATGAATACTTTATAGACATTTGACCCGATCTTGCATTGAAAATTGATGCACCCAAATGGCTCTGTGAATATTACCTAATAAATTCCACAGATTACAGACTTAAATTCCCATATCATATAACACAGTTCTGAAGATTATGGATTTATTGAAACCTAAAACCAGCTATAGATATGATACAGGGTCCGTAAAACTGCTGAAATCCATTTAACATGAAGTATAGAGTTGTCACCATAATTACAAGTCAAACGATTACAACTGGTATTTTCCCGCACTGAAATACTTTCTAGATATTGGACCTGATCTTGCTTCTAAAATTTATGTACCCAATGGTTCTGTGAAATATTGCATAATACATCCCACAGATGTAGTTCTGAAGATAATAGATTTATTGAAACCTAAAACCAGGGAGGAATACATGTCATAGGGCGTCCATAAAACTGTTTAAATCCATTAAAAATGAAGGGTATAAAGAGAAATCATCACAATTATAAATCAATTATAAATCAAATGATAACAACTGGTATTTTCCGAGATAAACTGAAATTTGCCAAAGTGCAACCAATATTTAAAAAGGGAAATGAATCTATATTCAACAATCACTGGCCAATCTCAAAATTACCAAATAACATTTGAGCAACATTAGTCAATATGGTTTTTAAAAGAGGGTGCGTCACTCCACTGGGTATGCTGCACTAGAAATCATAGATAAAATACTACGACAAATGGATATTGGTGAAATACCATTTAACAGACACATGAACCTTTCAAGGGCTTTTGATATTTTAAATGATAACTTATCAGTGGAAAAACTTACATTATTGGACAAAAGACATATACTGCATGGGAACTTTATGCAAACTACTTAAACAATGGAAAACAATACACAGTTACAAATGAAGCAGAATCAAATCTTCCAAACATAAATATTGGGGTGCCAAAGGGGTCAATTTTAAGTATTCTGTTATTTATTATTCACACCAATGACATCAAATCCTCTTCAAAATTATCTGAATAATTTTATATGCTTATGACATCATCTTAGGGAGTACTGTCAGCATGGCAAAGGTTTAGATCCAAATGTTAACCTCTCGCACAACATAAACTCAGAGCATAAAAAATTTAATTTGGAATTAGATAATACCAAAACAGAATGTGTAGTAATAATTTCAATCTACAAGGCCTCACCATTGAGAAACTTATAATCTGGAATCAACACCAAGACCGACACCTTTAAAAATTTTATAGGCAGTTGGTATTATGAGTAAACTAAAAGATTATATACAAATCATATATTCCAAGAGAGATATTTATTAAAGCTTAATAATATCTACAATTTGAATACTAGGCAATGGCCAGGACGGCGAGTGTGCCTGTCTGTGCCGCTGATGCCTGCCAAACAGTGAATTGTTTGGCTTTTCGTAGTCTGACCGGTTTCGCTCTAACTGAACTCTTCAGAGACTGAACCAAAGAATGCTGCGTTTGATTAGACCTTGATTGATATAAACCCACGTAACTTTACGTCACAACAGGAGTTTAACGTAACAACCGTAGTTTTTTACGTTAGGATGGCCAACTGTCAAACTGGTCAGTTGGACTGGACCGGCCCACGTGTTTAGGCGTGCACGTGACTGTGTTTACTAGCATTCCGTCGTTACGGAGACGTCACGCCTCCGGAAAGAAAGTTCCTAGGTGTAGGATTAGTACATCAAGGGAGAATGTGTCTAAAAATAAACACGGAGTTGGAATGTTGGAGTCAAGGTAATCTAGTAATGTGTAAGGTGCATAATTATTTATGTTCCCTTATTGTGGACATATCTTTCCACAGAAAAAATCAGCAATTTCTCTGGGACAGAAACTTATTCTGTTCTGTAGAAGCGTATCACACACAATGTCTATGGGAAATAGGCGCAGGAACTGTGAATTTTAGCATAATACAAGGCAAGGGTGCCTATTTTCCCATGACATTCAGGCCGAAAGGTTCCATTGTGCACAACTGGTGGATCCAATGATGTTCTTTTTCCAGTCGAAAAATTTCTGTTTTTTTCAACCGTGGTGGAGCACACATATGATGCAGGATTTGGACTTTTAACTTAAGTCCGTTGTGATCCTGTTGGGCAAAATGTCTGCCCAATGGTTGGTTGACGTCTCCCTTGTGGATATAGTAGAAGTGCTCCCTTAATAATATCTACAAATGCCAACTTTTAAAATTCTAATTTAAACTTTGTAACAACAAAATTACCAGTTTATTACCACAGCATTCCTACCTTGCACATGTCAGATATATGCTGCTATACTGTACGAGAAAATTGCATTTATAGGAAATGAGTAAACCATAAATCTACAGAAAAATGTGTCTGACATGAGATTGTTAATGTCATCAATGCAATACTGGAGATAGTTAAAAGCAAAGTGGATACACAGTTAGTTAGAATTTAGGAAGTATATCAAACAATATTTTCTGCAAAAGTATGAGATAATTTGCATTATCCCAAACTGTTATGTTATGTATGTAACTCCTAAAACAATGTGTAATTTTATTCCTGATTCCTCCAATTTTTATTCATCACTTACTGTGATCTACATGTACCTATGTCAATGCAGTGCACTTTAAGCAGTGTCACCACTGTATTAACTATACAGTGCAGTCAGGCAGAAGTAGGGGGCTCATATGATAGCAAATTCTAAAAATTTAAATATTAATACCAGTCTCCAAGACCAAAATTATTGTTATTGGAGAAATTAACAGACAGATTTCATTGTACTGTGTTGAATGTGTGTATTAAGCTACCCCTACATCTGTATGTATCATACTTCTTGGGTCAAATAATGAATTGACCCGGCCATTACAAAAAAAGGCTGAAAAAGAAAATCTTGTACACTAATGCCTGGATGGGAACCCTGGTCATATTTTAGTCCAGAGCCTGGATGTATTTGTACCTCTCTAGTCTGCTTTTTGACTATTCATATGAGACTATTCTTGCTCTATAAAATGGTTGCAAATTTCTCCACAGGCTCAGTTTTGCCAATATACACGAGATATTCATGTCTGTCATCTCTCCTATTACCTGTCTGTAATTTCGCACCATGTCTGGTTCCATTACTCAATTGTATATCAGTAATTGGACGCAATTGCCTGGACATATTCTCGCCTCCACTATTTCAGCTGGACATGGTCTGTGTATACTTCAGGAAAAGCATATCAGCTCTGACATTTTATTGTCCCAAAGTACATAATCTGCATGATTCTTTGGTTTACACAATAACCTCTCGGCTGTTTAAGGACTCTATACTCAACTGAATGTACATTGTATGCTCAACTGAATGTACAATGCCACATCTGAATGTCCTATTTTCCACAGCCTGCCTTATAGACCAGTAGCATCAGAAATGTGCCTCTCTTTCCTCCAGTCCATTTGCAGTATTCCTTTGGCTCAAAATGCTCACCTTGCTAGATGTGGATTGTACGCTTTCCTCCCATAGCTCCAGACCTAAACTTCAGACACTCTTAATCTGACAGGCTCTCATAGAATTGGCATCTGATGTATATATATATATATATATATATATATATATCCCTTTGTATCATTTGACACACATTCTCCATTCTTCTGCTGATAGTGATCCATACACAGTTACCTGTGACACAGACAGGTATTGAAGCAGATACACAAACAAACATGGCACCATCATGTCACAAACATGGCACCATCATGTCACTAACATGTCACCATCATGTCACAAACCTGGCACCATCATGTCACAAACATGGCACCATCATGTCACAAACATGGCACCATCATGTCACTAACATGGCACCATCATGTCACAAACCTGGCACCATCATGCCACTAACATGGCACCATCATGTCACAAACATGGCACCATCATGTCACTAACATGGCACCATCATGTCACAAACCTGGCACCATCATGTCACTAACATGGCACCATCATGTCACTTCCTCCCCACACTCTACAAAATCCACCTTCAGATCTTCATTTTTTTTTTTTTTTGCATTCTCACAAACTATTTGCCTGGAACTGTTATTGGACCATCTGTGCCAGATCTTAGCACAATTGCAAGGGCGTATCAATTACTGTAACTTAATTCAGGTCCCTTCTTAATTTGTTATGGTCAGTTATAATAAGTTAAGTGTCCATGTAAAAAGTGAGTCATTTTTTCACATTTGTGTTGCTGAGCCTTAAGTGTGAACAATAGAAATAATCTCAAGCATACAATTACAATTAATCCGAGTTTCTTGGTGATCACGCTGCATCCATCATTGGGTTACTAAGACGTTTACTGGTTTACACGTCTTAAACTCAGTTTTATTCATTGGGTAGAGGCTTAACCAATATGACACCGGCATTGAGGGTTCAACGTGAGGCTGTGCTGGCATTGAGTCCAGAGAAAGGCAGACACTCCAAAAAATTTTCAGTCCCAAATCGTGAAAGAATGTTTACTGGTATATCTTTCTCAAGTTTGGACATGGTATCAAACAGGACTGTGATAATCTGATCATGTTTGACTGATATATTTCATTGGAAATCTGGTGCACTGTCATAGTAAGGTAATTGCTTAGCTAGACGTTAAAATAATTGATTTGACAAATATCAACAGGCCTAATTTTATTTTTCATTTTCTGTAAAATATATGCTTCCTTAGCAATTTACAGTGAAGTCAGCTTTAAGAGATGACATCAACACAAAAATATGCCACATTTGTTCTTATTTTAGTAAACATGACAAATAGCGACCTCAATACTTCCATTTTACATTATTTAAAAGCACATAATATGTATATACACATAGTACTATGCTATTAGATTTCCATGCAGCATGCTAAACACTGGGGATTCCTGACACTATAGATCTGCAAAATTTACACTTCCTCATAGTGTGTAAACTGATTATAATTGTGTTTTGCTATTACAAATACTAATGATTCTTGACACTAAATATCTGCAAATTACGTCCTTCTTCATAGTAATTAATAGGATCCTAAACAATTTAGTACACTATGGGAAGCATAATTTCTACTATCATGCTAAATAATAGAATGCTTTTCAACTATGCTAAACAATTACAAACAGCAACAGAATAATAGAAGATTTCTAAGTGTTTCCGTTTATGCCCAAATGGGGATATATTACCCTTTCAAAACCTGAAATACCTTCCGAGAAAATCCTAAAGGGTCACAAGGCTTGTTTATTTGCATGTAAAATTGGTGAAAATCTGGTAATCATCTTTGAATTTCTCTTCATGTGACCCCCTAAGAAAATTCCTAACAGAAACATTCTTTCTTCAGCATGTGCTAAACAGTTTGCACATAGTATGCTTAATATCATGTTTCTGTATACTATGCTAAATAATATTTTAGTATGGCATGCTAAATAATACAGTCTAGCACACAGCTTGATCTATGTTGTGAAAAAAGTACATAACCGAGAAAAAATTTATATCCGAGTGTTTTTTTTCCACTTTTTTACATTGTAAGTTTTTGGGAGCTAAATGAAACCAATAAACCAATACTCAGATCCAGAAGGGTTAACCTGAAATAATTCCAGGCCCAGGATCCAATCGCATGCACAGCCATATTATCCTGATTATGATAATTAACCTCACATGATTTTTTTTTTCTCCAAAACATATGCAATCTATTGTCTGAAACATATTGATTTGAACTTATTTAGCTAAATGCCTGGGTTCATAAGTAGTCATTGCAGGCACATAATGCTATTTTGACATATGGCGTGGTCTGGTGTTTTTTTCTTTTTTTTTTTTTTTTTTTTGGTTTTGCTTTTGTTTTCGTTTTTGTTTTTTATGCCATAGTCACAGTAAGTAATGGCACCGTATATATATACATATATCATAAAGGATGCAGTCCCCACCTGTGCATAAATGGGAAATCACACAATGTCTATGGCCACAACCTGCAATTTGACTGAGGTGTGCACATACATATTGCATGTGGCCTAGTTGGTTGATGGTTGGCTAGCATGCTGCTGGTTGGTTGATGGTTGGCTAGCATGCTGCTGGCTCTTGGCACCATCAAATATTGAACAGGAGAAAAATGTAGAGATATTGACCCCTGGGGCAACTGACAAGTTAAGGAAACTTTGGCCATGACTTCAAATATACTTGAATTTGAAGGAAAAAAATGTTGTCAAAAATTGTAAACCAGTTTTTCAATGTTTAATGAGGTGTTTTACTGTGCTAGGAAAGCCACCAGCTGGTGTTTAGACTATATACTCATCTCCTGAAACTTCTGGTTCAACATTCTGTTTTCCACAGACTCGTAGGTCTTTTTGCAAAAGTTTTTCATACTAACTATATAATACAGGTAAATTAAATACTAAAGGGCCATCCATGTGGCAAAGTATATGTAAATTTGTCTCATTTTGACAAATGCATGTGGGACTTATTCCCATTTTGTTGATCCTGCTTCAGGTATTTTATTGATTTTATTTGGGTTTTGTGCAAGGGTAATGTACTTTCTTTCCTGAAAAAAAGAATCTGAACTTGTTGCTTAATTGCACTTATGAGATATCAACTCACTTCTGCAAAATAAAGAGCAAGGGCACTACACATTCTAAAACAATATCAGGTATGCATATCAAAGTCCCGTGACAACTGCATACCTGGTTGTCATAGTAACCAAAGTATCACCTGCAAGATATGGGCCACTGCCTGTGCCAGGAAGCAGGATATTACTCATATTTTGGAAATAAAGAATACTTAGTACAGGCAGTTGGGAACTTATTTTTGTAACCAATCAAGGAAGCATTAAATGGTATGACTTTGGTATTTGTACACTTAAATTTCTCTGAAAGGCACTAATTTTGTGAGAAAGTGATATCTGGCCCTGCGTGTGACAGTAATATGCATGCTGTATCCTCTGTGATTGACAGGAGTGAACCTCATGATTTGTGGTGGGAAATTAATATGCATATCTCGTATTGCACACTTGCACTGATTCTGGAATTTGAGAAGCAGATATTAGTAGCTTGACGTACCTACATGTATTTTCAGGATACACAAATTTTTGGGACTTGCATGTTTTCGCGTAATTTTCTCGCAACTATATGAGGTATTAACAAACATGCGCTAAATTATGAACAGAATTCATCCAAATGACACATAAGCAGGTAGCTGTAAGTATTAAAGTGTTTGTGAAAACAAAATTCCATGATATTGCTCACAAAATACACAATGAATAGTCATTGTCATCAAAATGCAAGTACATCACTAGTAAATTTTTTTCGGCGGTGAAAGCAGCATTTGGGCAGCAGAGAGCGGCAGTTGGCGGGTCTGCCGCCGAAATCCAATTGAGACTTCTGGGGCTGAGCGGCAGACATTGGCAGAGAGCCTTTTGCCGCTGTATGACGCTGTCTGTCGCCCACCACCGCTATCTGCCGCTGGCTGCCGCTCTGTACTAACAACTGCATTGTATAAAATGTAAAATATGAATGCAACTATGCTCTCTAACAAGAGGCCTGTGTGAACAGGATGTGCTCAGCTGACCTAGAAATTGATGACCCTAGTGGCACTGTGGCATTGGGAATAAGTTCAAGGTCATCCACACATTGTGTGTCTGCCCTTAGCACATGCAGGTCCACCACCATGAACCATATGAAGGTCCTAACTCAAATAGTTCTCAAGTTATCAAATACAGTTAAATTCAGGAAAGTGAACCAGTGACCTTGGAAATAAAGTCAAGGTCACGTATGTACTGTCTGAGTCTGGCCCTCATACACGTGCCACTGCATGCAACATCAAAGCCTGAGTGGTTTCAGAGAGAAGATTTTTTAAGACTTGGTCAAAAAATGCATACAAAAAATCCCAGCAAAAATCATAAAATCACTGGAGCATGACCATATGAATACATTTGATACAGACCCACCCAAGGTACATCCAGCCAAGCATGAAGTGAATCTGACTGATGGTTTTGGAGAAGTCAAAAAAAGCAAAAAGACACAAAAATTCATTTAAAAAATAGAAACAAAAATTGTATCGCCACCTGTTGAACACATTAAGGTCTAGGTGTCCCAAGAAGTACACCTATGCAATTGCAAAGCAATTGGCCAAGCGGTTTCGTCAAAGATTTTTTTAAGGTTTTGCCAAAAAAGTGAACAAAAATATTCCTAAAAAATCCAAAAATCACTGGACCATGACCATTTGAACACACTTGGTAGAAACCCACTTAAGGTATATCCCCACCATGTTTCAAGTGAATCTGACTGATGGTTTTGGAGAAGAAGCTGAAACATTTGTGTGACCCTTCTACAAGGAACATTTATACCAAGTTTCAGCATAATCTGCATTAGACAAAGCAACGCAGATCATGACAGATTCACAGCCTTTTGCCTCCCCTTATTGGCATGAATTGGCTTCATGCTAATATACATAGTAATATGTGGAGGGACACTTAATTACATTTATCATAGAAGGTCAAATGTCCTGAAACACTTCCATTTCGACAATACACAAAAAATACCGCAAGCCAAGCTCTGTTCTCTCCTGATCTGTTCCTGTCCACCAATCAGAGATCAGGCTAGCAGGTCCCCACAAGCTTCCATGTGACATACATGTGTTGGTTCTCGATTTTTTCCAATGATGTAACCTCAAACAGAGAATCTCATCAAAACAAATTACAAACACATTCTTGATGATCATGCTAACAGTGTTGGAAAAGAAGTCAAAAATGTAATTTACCATTGCAATGCACATTGACTTCCATGGTAATCAAAGGAGCTGTGTGCATTAACAGAAAATTAAAAATTAGTTAAAAATCAGAACTCACAGCAATGCCACCTGGTGAACAAATTTCTCTGACCCTTTGACAATTAGGGAACATTTCCACCAAGTTTCAGCATAATCTTTTTAACAGTTTTGGAGCAAAAATGGAGAATTGCATAAACACACAAAAATTCACAAAAAAAATAGAAAAAATTGCAGCACCACCTGTTGAACAAATTAAGGTCTAGGGGTACCCAGATGTGTCCCTATGCAATTTTGAAGCAAGTGGCCAATTGTTTTCAGAGAAAATTTCTTTTAAGATTTTGCCAAAAAATGATCTAAAAAATTCATAAAAAATAAAAAAATCACTGGACTGTGACCATTTGAACAAACTTGGTAGAGACCCACCCAAGGCATATCCCCACAAAGTTTGAAGTGGATCTGACTGACAAGTCAGCTGAGCTAAAAATGAACCATCATGCATGAAACTTGGCAGTTTTTAAATTTTCTGTGACCTTAACACAAGTAAATATCAATGATGTAAAACCTCCCTGAGTTAAGTGCAAACATGTGTGAAATACAGGACTTATATTTGTACTTGTGAATGGAACACAAAATCTGCACTGTCAAATTAATAGACCATGCAATCTCCTGTGCTTATATATAACATTAGGAAATGCTTTAATGTCAGTCATCAAATTTTCAGCAAGCTTTTTATATGTGACTGCTGCACTGTAACATGCCTTCAGCCTTTTTTGAAGATAAATCATCACTGAGTGTCAATAGAAATATAAGATAAATCATCACTGAGTGTCAATAGAAATATAACATAAATCATCACTGAGTGTCAATAGAAATATAACATAAATCATCACTGAGTGTCAATAGAAATATAACATAAATCATCACTGAGTGTCAATAGAAATATATCTGTCCTGTGTTTATGCAGGGGTGGAATAGTTTGAAAAGGCATGGACACCGGGACATGTAAAATATGTGAGTTACTACTACATTCTACGGGCTAGTCATAACTCGTAGAACATTTAATTCACTTGACATTACTGTGCATTTTTTTCTTTAGTAAGTCATAAAAGTTTCTGTATAAAAAAAGACACTTATTATTCTGCAGACAAAGATTAGTATTTCAAAACATCTCTATCTTAATTACAATAATTTAAAACATTTAACTAATTTGATGAGCATGAGAACTGAAGACATAAATCTACATTAACAGTATGTGGCTCAAAATTATCATTTGTCTGCTCAGTTTGACCTGTGCATCCCCAAAACCTCTTTGTGAGATGACAAAAATAGTGAGCTGGCAACAAACACAGCCGACTGTGTTAGTTGAGCAGGGCGTTAGTTAAACTGCCAGGCAGCAAAACTGCCAGCCCTCAATGCTCACAACTCCAAGCAACAATATAACTGTAGTTGGCTGCACCATGGTATTGCAGGTGATCTGTCACCAGACACCCCTTCCCAGAGAGACCACCCTGTCTTACAGACCATACACCTTCCTGGAGAAAACAACCCTGACTTAGAGACCACACACCTTCCCAGAGGGACCACCTTGTCATAGAGACCATACCCCTTCCCAGAGAGACCACCCTGTCTTACAGACCATACACCTTCCTGGAGAAAACAACCCTGACTTAGAGACCACACCCTTCCTGGAGACCACCCTGTCTTAGAGACCACACACCTTCCCAGAGAGACCACCCTGTCCACGTGACCCCACTTCTGAGGCAGAATCTGGCTGCATGTCTTAAACTGTATGTGTGTGTTGATGATGATGATGATGATGATGATGATGATGATGATAGTTGTTGTTGTTGTTGTTGTTATTATTATTATTATTATTATTATTATTATTATTATTATTATTATTATTATTATTATTATTATTCCACCATCTGCCAAAGGTGACACCAGTACTTTGAGCTTCACACAGGTGGTATTATGATTATTATTATTATTACTACTATTATTATCATTATTTTTATCATCATCATCATAAGTCCTTCTGCCAAAGGTGAAACTGCTCCACTGAGCATCATCCAAATGCCTTCTGCTGCCTGTATTTTAGTGTCCTGAAGATTCAGTATCAGTGCCAGCTATGCTGCTCAGGACCAGACAAACTTCCCCTGAACTCATGGGGACATGAAGGTCAATAAACATATGTATTGATTTCTCTATTAAGCTAAATATTCACTATTTTATTTTTCCACTCACTGGCCTCATTTGGTTAACCACACAAGCAATCTGTCTAGATTTGACTGCATCCTAAGGGGTGCGTAAACCTGAGATTTCTGGTGCCAAACTGCTGCAAATTCCCCTATCAGTGGATGCCCGGCTGTCCCCCAGTCTATGCATTGCACACAAGCCACTCATTTGATTTATAAACTCCCTCTCCTGACTTTCAACCCAAATGCAGATTTCTGTAATTTCTGACCACCTCCAATGCCTTGGCATTATACAAGCCTGATTAAAGCTCAACGAGCCTGGAGATTTGGGTGAATCGATGGAAATTGTTCTGCTTCTTGCTATTAGCAGTTGCTAATGGTGGACAATGAATGGAAATTTGTGGAAAGAGGGATGAGCGTGTTCAGGCTGTGGGGGCCGGCCGGACCACTCCTGGACCGGCCTCACACCACAGCCACAGCACTGCAACTCATTGTCCACGGAATTTCACAAAAACGTAATCTTTTTAAAGTACCATTGATTTATCGTTTGTTTACAATTGAATAATAACCAGCATGATTAATTTAGGCTTCAATCTTACTCGTCACTCATATTATTGAAGGGTTTATGAAAAACATTTGGTCAGAAACCTTAAACCTTCACATGTACTTGTACATAATAATATCTATAAACCAGCAGTACCATGCTCATATTCAATAAAAATATTCCCAGAAAATGTATAGAGAGAGTAATAAAAACTATACCATTGGAATGTAAAAAAGCTCCACAAAACTATGGCCCTTGATAAAAAATCTCCAAAAATGATCAACAAAAAAGCTAGTTTAAGTCATTCCATGTGTCCCAAAGTTAAGCCTCGGGACACAATTGCATGCAAACTCAAACTATTTGACAAAAAAAGCTTGACATGGGACTTGTGTGCCTAGTTTAACAAATACTTTCATATTGGCTGGAAGTCATGCTACCAAATACTACATTTGCAGCACGACTTGGTATTAAACCAGTAACCGAGGCCTTCATTCCGACTGTACGGAACGGCCGTTTACCTGTACTACAGTATATGTGTAATCACATGCTCATACCAATTGCAAGAGCAATCACTTTGATTTTTATCCAAATTTACTTAACTTACAAAACTTTATCAACACAATTAAGTTGAAGCAAGCCACATTGTCGTGGTGTAACAGTTACATGTCATACACTGTGGAACAATATAGCTAGGCGTGTCACCGCCAATGATCCATTGCAGTACGGCTCTTTGTAGTATAAACGTCAGCGAGGAAATATTGCACCCTAACTGCATGACACACAACCTGTAGATAGACTTCAGGTAAAGTAACACCTCCCACGTCTTGGTCCTTCAACTCATTTCATCTTATCTTGTTTTTGAATATCTTATTCCATCTCAGGGCAATCAAAGCACTCATACACTGAATGCACATGATTTGTACTCATGAGCAAGCATGGATTGACAAAGTCTTAATGTATGCATGTATCGAATCCAGGATGACTTGTACATTCTATCCCATTTGTCTCAATTAATTCTGCCATGATTTGATTTTGTGGATAAGAAAAGGACTTATATTTTCAACACCCTCCCCCCTCCCTCAATCAGGGGATGAACTCCTGGGCACCCTCACCTGCTCATGTCTGCAGTTTTTCTTTTTACAAAAAAATTGTCAACTCTTTGTAAACATTAGGGTTAACAACCACTAATGGTCATCTAGCCTTAATGTGGTCCATAAAATCACAGTTACGTGGGCTAACATTGCCTGTGAGTCTACATCTGTCTTTATCTCTTCCCATTCAACAGGAAAAATTAGATTAACCCAAATTTGCCCACATTTTCTGCTTGATGAAGCAAGGGTAAGCTCAAGGAAGGTATATCACCTTGGTTAAAAGGTTAATTTCCAGGATGAAGTCATCCATGAAATTTCTGTGGTTGAATGGAATCGATATGATAGAACGTGGTTTGTCTGTCCACGATGGCAGCCTCCCAGTTTATTATCAATCAATATGAGGGGCACAGATTGATTTTCCTTCTGTATGCTTTCAAAATGAATCATTGAGCAAAGTGAAAAATCGCTTGTTAGCGTAAAAAAGGCTTGATTGACAAGTTCAGTCTTTTGTCATGTCATCAATGCTCCAGATTTATATGTACAACACAGAATGAGTTTCAAAGTACAGGCCTACATCGTCAGTTATTGGGTCTAGTTCCCACGTCTGTGAACACATAAAATAGTTCCAAGACCATCGAGGTCTGTATCCATGGTACCTTCAGCTCTAATTTTACATGCAAATCAAACCCCTGATGTGACCTTCTCAAATTGGGATACATCAATGTCAAATTTAAGATTATATAACATTTCAAACAGGCTTTTGAATAATAGGACCATAGCAGTCATGTGAGGGTGGAAATCTTTACTAGTTGACACCCTGACAGAGGTTAGGATAGAATAATCCAGTGTTTAAGTGTGCATGCTGCCCAAACTGAAAGGCAAGGTCCTAAGGGACATCTCTAAAGCATAGGAGCTCTGTCTTCATAGGCTAAATATGCAACAGAGTTTAATGAATACGTTCTGTGCGATATTACTGCCATATTTATCAACATCAATTTTGCTTTCACTGTGTGTTTCAGTGAACAAGAGCTGCCAACCTGTACACCATATTATTGCCCTGTTTTGGCACCAGCTTTTGGAGAGGGCTCACTTCATCAATAGACTCTCTCTCTCCCTCTCACTCTGTACTTGATCATGGCGCTTCCCCCTGAAACTTGTGCTCGATGGCCGAAATAAAAGATGCCAGATAATTGAAAAGCAGGAGAAATTATAGCATTTCTATCAATTATTGACTAGCATTCAATATGGGCTCAATGCCACTTTTAAATATTAACACCGAGGAGGTGATGGACTTTCTTAAGCATTATTGACAAATAGCTGGGCAGCCAGGCATAAAAATCATTGTGATAATGCTCTCTATTTTCATCAGATATTCATTTTCCTTTGACGTTGCTCACTAATGACTTTGAAACCAACTAGCCTGCAATAAAGAATACTGGGCCCTATGCTTTTATGATTAATGTTTCAATTTCATCTTTGAGAAGTCTTGTATGGATCTATAAAACTACTTTGTGGCCTTTTGTCATGTACTTAATTTGATATAAAATATGCTCTTTTCACTTTGTGTTGAATCTAGTAACTGAATTTACAAAATTTTGTAAGTCATGTAGTGTTTCATATGATTGATATTGGAACTTCGCCTAGTCTTTCACAATAGGAATATCAGTTTTATCACCATAAAATTCAAGTTTGAATATGGCATTTAAAAATTCAGCTTAATATTAATATGATATGCCCTGGTGAGTACATCTTTACAATAGTCTATCTGTCATGATCTCAGATATTTAAGAAACAATAATTTATCAGATAGATCAAGTTATGCTGTATTTCAAAAGGCACAAATTTAATGAAAACTTTATTTTTTTTTTTTAAGTATGATTGAGTATAAATTGATCATAGAATTTTTTCATCCTGTAATTCTTGAGACTTGAAAGACTAGCAGACTTAGCACACTGCTGTTAGCATTTATCATCTTAAACTGATCCCATAAGCATGACAGATTTACCCACAGATGTGTAAAGATCTGGATTTGAAGCAGAGCTACGTATTCTACCTCCTCACAAAAAGAGTTCCAACTCCCTGGGTCCATTTTGGAGTTGTCTGACAGGTCACGCTATATCAATGGCTTTTGCACTGCCTAGAAAGTCATGCTCTTGGTACCATGACAAGAAGAACAGCATGATATACAAGGTAATTTTCTGACAGGTCATGCAAGAAGAAGAAGAAGAAGAAGAAAAGTAATGACCTTTTGACAAAGGAACTGACCAATATTCACTTTTACCAAGCAAAATTTGTAAAACCTGATGCTTTCCAATCCTATAAAATTGATAAATTCCATAGCAGATTGACAGTGCAAAAGCTGTGTGTGTTTATATGTACAGTGACCTGGCATCCGCCACCAATTAATGATAGACGGCCAGCTACCACTCCGTTATCTCTTACAACCCAATCCTTTGTAATTTGGTAAAAACACAACCGCCCACATGTGTCTGACTGCACAGCTGCCAGTTGCTCCTGACTGTGCACACCTGTACAACCGCACTTGACATCTCCTCTGCGGTGTCTACCTGTATTCTATACGCATTACCTTTGGTATTTTTTCTTCGAGGCCAAAGCAGAGATTAGCCTATATTACCCTTATGAATTTACTGCTTTCTCATCTGTCTCAGACATCTAAGGGAGCAGTTATTGAATATTCCCCTAATTTGTCATCTGTTTTCACACACCTGAGGGATCAGTCATTGAATCCTTTTTCTAACATTAGTGTCAGATATCTGAAGATCACGAGTCATTTCAGGAACATTATAAGCAGTTTTCTTGCCAAACTCCTGACCTCATCAACATGCAAAACAGTTGTTTCAAAAATGTGCAACAATCCTTTTTTTAACCCTTTCCTGCTCTAATAGTTTTTTAAAAAGCACCCAGATGTCACTTGTCATCTACCTCAATCTCTTTAAATTTTTCCTCGGCACAAAGAATTCTTTGCTGAGATCTGTAGATTAGACATATAATGAGAGTATGCACCAAGTCAACAGCTTTTCTTGGGTATAATGTGCTTACCTTGCACCAAGGAAAACTGTTGACTCAGTCTTACTCTAACCAGTGAAGGGTTAAGTTTTACTCTGGCAACATTAGACTATGTTCTGGTACTTCATGATATTCTAATTTCTTTACAGTTTCAGGTAGAAATATATTCAAGCAATCAGACACTTACAGCCAGCCAATTGTGAAAGAAAACTCAAAATTGCCATCCGTCCCCCATTAGCTTCTTGTTTGAACTGACTGCAATACTCAATTTTATTGTCACCTTCTTCCCTGAAAAATGCCGATTTACAATAAAATTGCAAACCTGCTGTCATTCTCCATTGCAAAAAATGTGAAGATCCTTTCCATTCTCTTGCTTTGATGCCTTAGACCTGCCACACGGCAGCCAATTGATTGTCTAAATATCAGATACATAAATTATGAACAAATAAAAGTATAATACACAGGAGCCTTGTCAAAAGAACAAACAATACAATAGAGGAAAAATTCCACTTATGCTGAAAAGGGAATAGTCAACAAAGGCTTTCAAGTTTATATCAATATGAAATAGTCATGACGCTGGGTTATTAGTGGAATTCTCTGTCTCAGTATCGGCAGACAGCACAAGGCAGAATTGCTAAAGCACTGCCTTCATATTTGACATATTCGCCCATAACCTTATGTGAGATATTGCGTTGATATTGGATTGATTCCTTCGATAATGGATTACTCTATCACTCGGTCAGGTACATTGTGTTTGTTTGTTCCACAGGGAAGATGGCAGGTGTCGGATAGCAGAAGCCATGTACGGTGCATTTCCGTCACAGTGCAAACATTGCACGAGAACTCTGGCAGGCCGCATACCTGGCGCCAATATAATGTTCATGGGGGATAAGGAGGGAACCATCAAAATCAAATTCCATTCTACTTACAAAACATTAATAAAAATGTTCATTATACGTATCTATTCTTTCCATATACAGGTATGACAGTCCAACTTATTTAATGAGAAATTAATTAATGAAGACTGGAAAAAATAGATAATTTCAAAGATGCACTCGCTTCCCCTATTTCTAATTTGTTTACATATCTACACCATTCACTGAACCAAATACATCGCTCCGTACAGACTGGCAAGACAAACAGTGGTACATTTTCAAGGGTTTTAAGTAACTCAGCTTGACGGTATTGGTGCAGTTTATAAACTTGTGCCTAAATTTACAATACATGAACCCTTACATGGTATGAAGGAGCTCTACAATTCAAACTTCTGCATACATGTACATGAGGCAAATGTTTGTCCTAGAGGTGAGACTGGGCAGATGTTCGTGCTAGAGGTGAGACTGGGCGGATGTTGATGCTAGAGGGGAGACTGGGCGGATGTGGATGCTAGAAGGGAGACTGGGGGGATGTTGATGCTAGAAGGGAGACTGGGGGGATGTTGATGCTAGAGGGGAGTGGGCGGATATTGATGCTAGAAAGGAGACTGGGCGGATGTTGATGCTAGATCTAGAGGTGAGATTGGGCGGATGTTGATGCTAGAGGTGAGACTGGGTGGATGTTGATTTAGAGGCGAGACTGGGCGGATGTTGATGCTAGGGGTGAGACTGGGTGGATGTTGATTTAGAGGCGAGACTGGGCGGATGTTGATGCTAGAGCTGAGACTGGGTGGATGTTGATGCTAGAGGTGAGACTGGGCGGATGTTGATGCTAGAGGTGAGACTGGGTGGATGTTGATGCTAGAGGTGAGACTGGGCGGATGTTGATGCTAGAGGTGAGACTGGGCGGATGTTCATGCTAGAGGTGAGACTGGGCGGATGTTCGTGCTAGAGGTGAGACTGGGCGGATGTTCATGCTAGAGGTGAGACTGGGCGGATGTTCGTGCTAGAGGTGAGACTGGGCGGATGTTTATGCTAGAGGTGAGACTGGGTGGATGTTTGTGCTAGAGGTGAGACTGGGCGGATGTTGATGCTAGAGGTGAGACTGGGTGCAATGCTTTCATCTATTCACACATTGATTTTGTTGCAATTTCAGTTTAACTCTTTGCCACTCAAGATGGTCGGTGCAACTGGTATGTAAAATGTCTTTTCTTTTGCCTTTTGTTAAACATTGAATTTTGATAACAAGTTTAAAATAAAGTATGAGAGGAAGTTGAATGTTTATAAATGTTGCTGGTCCAAAGTTTTACCTGGTGCAGTGTGTGCAATGTGCTCAAGTCACGTTATTGACACACTCTTTCCTCACGACACCAAGTCCAGCTTAATACACACTTTATGGGAGTTTCTGACAGTGTCCCTGGGCACAGATTTGCCTCAAATCCATCAGGTGGAAATAAAATAGTGAGTAGAGACTAATATTATCCATTTTTATTATCACCTTGCATACATATACAGCATATGTTTTACGGTAGGTAACATTAACCAAACTTGTCTTTAAAATTATCGTAAAAGCATTTCTATAAAATATTTGTAAACAATATGTCAAAAAATAAAACTACATGCTTTTTTTATATTCTTGAATGTCGGATTAATGATACATTTCAAAACTCCTACAACTGAAACTAGCTGGTGATGGACTTTTGTTTACATGTTTTAGAAAGTCTAATTTGGTAAAAATAATGAGCCTCTATGATCTCAGCAAAGGCAGACTGAGATAATGAAGCAAAATACCCCACAAGCATATCAGATGTTTCAAAATACAAAGAAAACAGGCCTAGCCCGATCCGACTGTGTCACAGACATTGTGTGTTTGTATAGGGGTGAGAATTTCTAAATGTTTGTGTTGTTCAAAAATTTCAAACAATGAGGAAATTTGTTTACTATATGCAGCTACCGTGACAACTGGTGGTGGAAGGTTAAATGATTTGAAAAGCATCTGCCGCACCCCACGTAGAAGGGTGCTTACTATAGGTCAATTTATCTCAGATGGTTGGGCGCTAGTCGTATCAAGCAGGTGAGTGCTGAAGGCAGGTAAACAATAGAGTAGTAAATGCTGGCTGAGCCGAGACTGGTCCCTAATGACAGGTGGCCACATGGGCAGGTTCAAATGTATTCATCCATTCATTGTTAAAAAAATGAATGAAAATTAAAATTTTTAAACAAAAACTGGATTGAACAAATCTACTTTCATTCTGGTAATCACAAACAAGTACTTTCCTGCAGAAAAATTAAAAAAGAAAGTCATTAATCATCACTGACATATCCTGTAATTTGTCAGCATATGCTGCTCTTGAATTTGACAACTAGGTAGCAGTTACATGTACATAATGCCAATCACTGTAGTTATAATTTCACTGTTTTGGACATTGTTCTCATTCAAACAATGATAAAATACTGTTTCACTGTGTTTTTATTTTCACGTTTTTGTGCCATCAGTGAAATAAGCGAAAATAAGAATATAGTGAAATGAAAGCAATTTACAGTATGCTGTCACATTTTCTGTTGACGTCAAAATAAATACGGAGTTTGGAACTCCATTTGTAGAGAGTACCAAAATCATGTCTAGCTTAATTACCTTTCCATTTATAAGGTACATACAAAATACTATCTCAACAGAGATTTTGTAAGGTACATACAAAATACTACCTCAACAGAGATTTTATAAGGTACATACAAAATACTACCTCAACAGAGATTTTATAAGGTACATACAAAATACTACCTCAACAGAGATTTTATAAGGTACATACAAAAAAGTATCTCAACAGAGATTTTCACTGGGATTATCTTTCATGTACATGATGGATGGGTTGCATTCAATTTAATTGTACAGTACAAAGGTGTCAATTTTCTTTGAACAGTCTCTTGAAATATCCACAAATTCTCGAATTCTAATGTGGTAAGCCTTGTAATATATTAACTGTTGTAGATTTTTCTCATCGATGGACAGTGCAGAGACCCTGGAGTTAGAGCAGTTAAACACAGCAATTTACGTGTATATGTTGGTTTAAATGTGCATATTCTGGGCTGACAAAGACCCTAGGACACCAGCTCCCCCTGGAGTCATCCATCTGAAAATATTGACTAGTTTTCGCATTTCTTTCCCACATGGTACATATCACCGAAACTATGAGCACAAACAACTGCTCACCAAAAATGCATGATGGATGTGACAGAAACTCGTGACAAGTCAAACAGCAAGAATTGAAGCATCTTATTGCATTGACCTAAAGCCCTCGTTCCAAATCCACAGCAGGTACACATGACCCAACATTAAAGCTTTAGCATCAAAGAAGTTTTACAAATTGCTATAAAAGCTTCCTGCTTCAAAAGAATAATTCAACACACAGTTGAGCAGCATTATTATATTTATGGTGAAATCAGATCATGAAGTCATATACCTGCTAGTTGATGGTCAAGACTTCGTGATTTGTGAGAATTAATGACCTTTCCATCACTCTGAAGCTGAAACTATATACATAAACAGCATATTTGAGCAATGCTCAAACTGTTCACATCAAACCTCTGGATTAGAGACTTATTTGGGAAGGTTTGATCAGGAGTCAGGTCCTGATATTGACAAACTTTCAAAGCTTTTTGAAATGTTTCAGCTCTTATAAAATATATGTAGCAAGCACTTTCTCTTCAAATCTTAGGTCTATAGTTAGGGTAATTCTAAACAGGCTTTAACAACACATCAATTGTTTATGACATTGTGGCTTACACTGAGAAATGTTTGTCATGTTGGCATTTAGTTTACTCATTGGCTGGACATTGGTCAGTAACCCATGAGTTAAGTGAGTTTATGATTGCACTTTTCTCGCACATGAGTACTAAAGCTAACGATAAGTGACTGAGAATTGACCACAAGTCTTAAAGCCAGACACTTTGGCTGCAGCCAAAATGGACACAAAAACTAGAACAATATTTGCCGATTTTTCTGTGTAGCATGAAGAAGCTATACTTGGAGGGCTGCCTGAATCAACGATTCTGCTTGTCCTTTATGCGAATTGAGCAAACAACACGATCAGAGTCTACCAGAATTCCACTGCTTTCACTGTATTGACATCAGCAGATTTGAAGCACCAAACCCTGGTGCCTGGCGACAGTTCCAGTACTTAACCAACGCAGGCTGATTCCTTCATAGCCTGACCCTAACCTTCTGGGTCTTAGCTTGTTTGTTCTCCTTGGATGCAGGTTTTTAAGTACATCCTTCAACTTTAATGAACTTGGCCCCGTAAGATTCTACGACAGCTCTCCCCAGCTTTGCCCACTTCCACCACCAGAAATCCATTTGCAAGAGAAATGCTTTAAACTTCCACACTATAGTAAAATTGTGCAGCGCTGCTACATCTTATATTTGGTCTGTGGAGCTTGAGCACCTCACAAGACCCCGATTTCCACTGCACTTCCTGTGCCACAAATCATTGCGTGCCCAAGATGTTGGTGCTTGCAGGCTCAGCGTTGCAGCCTATCGACGCAGCTATACTCCCCTACAGATCCTGAGCCGTAATTAGTTTAGTCAGCCTGAACGTTGCATCGCAAAGCACAAGAGATCTCCAAAATTACTAGGCTCAGGGCCATAGTTACCTTTTATACAATATAGGCTGCACAAGATCAGGACCTGAAGGCCTCAAAGTGGCTGCAGTCCACTTTCTCTCTAACTTAAGGACTCCTAGCTGCTACAGTAGTCCAGCACAATTGTTTACCACTAAACCTATTGTCTGGCTCCATTACAACTTTGTCCCAAGGAAAATCCTTGCCTGCATGACAGATCATTTCCTGTTGTCAAGCAACCCACAAATCACTATAAAGATTTTTTTTAAGTTACTTTTAACACTGTAAGTGCTAATCACAGCTATAGTCGTTTTCTGATTACCAGTACCGTTAAACATATAATGGTTTAAAGATGCAAATTCCTTATAAAGACACCTTTCACTCCAATACCAGCAAGCCTACTCTAAAGTAAAAGGTAGTCTTAGTGAGTAGCTTTCCTCGGGACAGGCACTGCGCACAAAGAGTTCCCGGGGAAGCTGTTGACTCGGTCTTAAGTCAGCGCTTTAAGGGTTAAAGTTGCTCCTTTAATCTTTTTTCAGGAAAATAATTTAATATCATGGTGCTTTCTCTAAGGGTGGGCTTGCTGTATGATGCATGATCTTTTACTTTATAGTACTCATATCCAAGGCAGGGCATGATTTTTGACTTATACAGTACACATCGAATGTCATGGTCTTTGACTTATAGTCACATGTCTTTTGTGTCGTGTATATTTTATCACTGTTGATCTTCCTCATCTAGCAGTCTATCTTGTATATTGTGTTTTGAAATATATGTCTTTTGTGCCTTGTATATTTTTGTATATTTTATCACCGTTGAACTGCCTTGTCCAGCAGTCTATCTGAATGGTAAACTATTGTATTGCTAATTTGAGTACATAAATATCTTGGCATATAAACTATGATACCCGTGGGTCACTCATATAAACTATGATACCCGTGGGTCACTCATATAAACTATGATACCCGTGGGTCACTCATATAAACTATGATACCCGTGGGTCACTCATCTTTTCTGTTGCATACTGTTAGTGTGTCTTACCCGACAGTCTGGGTGGACATATTGTATGACTGTGGTGCCTGTGTATCTCTGGGCTCTTGTGTACTGTACATCTCACTCTATTGATCTGTCTTGCCAGTTTGTCTGTCTGAATGGGTATATAGTATTACTACTATCATACAAGTGTGTGTCTCATGTCTGGCACATTGAGTTAATCTGTTGATCTAGCTGTCTTGTCTAACAGTCTATTTGTGTATATTGCCTTCCTATGATTAGTGTACAACTGTCTCTCATCTCCTGTATACTGCATTGCTTTGTTGATCTATTTTGTCTCACAGTTTATCTGGGTACATATTGTATTGCCATGGTTCATATATAACACAATATATATATATATATATATATGTATATATATATATACAGTAGAATCTATATATTTAAGACCACCTCCATAAAGAGACCAGTTCTATATTGACACGACCAATTTACAGACCTGTTTGTACTTATCCTTAATTTAATCATGCCCCCCATTAAGACCACTTCCCTATTAAGACTACATTTTCTCAACCCCGTAGCTGGTCTTATTGGGGTATTCCACTGTGTGTGTGTGTCTCATATGTTACACATTGTATTATTTTGTTGATCTGCCTCGCCTCACAGTCTGTCTGCGTATACTCTATATAGTTTACATGTATTTTGTATGTTGCAGATTGTGTTTCTTTCATCATTTCATCAAGTGACATCATCTGAAGTGTGTTTTCCTAGAATTGTCTTGCAAGCTGTTAGGATCTCGATTAGCATAAAGCACCAGAAAACTCTTGCACTGTATTGCCCTGTGCTGTGTGGGCCGCATATATTCTTGTGCTTACTTAGATGTACCTCTATACAAAACTTGTATGAAACTGTAAAACTCTGTGTTACATAAAATGGATCAATACAGTCTGACAGAACACAAATAACTAGACTTGCTATTGTTTCAAATACAGATTCATGTCATCGACTTGTGCAAAGGCCAACTGAAGCTAGGGAACTAAAGAACACGAGTCAAGTAATTATGTTTCATGATGGCAGACATTACTGATACCGGTTCCTGTCTTGTTTATCACAACATGTGGGAGAAAGTTCTGTTAACCCTTCCCTGAGAAAGTTCTGTTAACCCTTCCCTGAGAAAGTTCTGTTAACCCTTCCCTGAGAAAGCTCTGTTAACTGTTCCCTGAGAAAGTTCTGTTAACCCTTCCCTGAGAAAGTTCTGTTAACCCTTACCTGAGAAAGCTCTGTTAACTCTTCCCTGGGAAAGTTCTGTTAGCCCTTCCCTGAGAAAGCTTTGTTAACTCTTCTCTGGGAAAGCTGTGTTAACTGTTTTCTGAGAAAGTTCTGTTAACCCTTCCCTGAGAAAGTTCTGTTAACCCTTCCCTGAAAAAGTTCTGTTAACCCTTCCCTGAGAAAGCTCTGTTAACTCTTCCCTGGGAAAGCTCTGTTAACTCTTCCCTGGGAAAGCTCTGTTGACTCTTCCCTGTTGCAAGAGGGATTAATATAGGGCATTGCCCTGTTTCCCAATTATATTTCTTCGAAACAAAATATGTTTAAAGCAACTCTTCCCTAAGAAAGCTGTTAACTCTTCTCTGAGAAAGCCCTGTTGACCCCTCCCTGACCTGTGCTGCCACTTTTTCATGTATTTAACTAAGGTTAATTGAGGTGAAACTACAACCATCAACTATCAACAATCACTGCTGACAGTCTGAATACTTCTGCCCCCTCTCCCCCTCCCCTCAACATACACACATGGGTCCTGTGATCTTGAAAACATCAAGGTCACCAAAATATAATTAGTTAAAAATTCATGTCAAGGTAAACCTGAGGAAAACTTTGGTTTGTGAATCATATTTTGCTTGCAAGAATTCTTGCTTTTTGCTGCAGTATAATAAGAACTGAACATTCCAATCCTTCATAACTAGAGCACTTTCATTAACTTAAGCCATTCCTCCTCACAGTATAGCTTTCCTTTACACAAGTTGAGTGCTTGTACCCAAGCTGTGTAAAAGAAAGCTATTGATCTGGGGTATGTCATCATGGATGGTCTTACATACAAATGTCGGCAAAATAGCGTTCAGAGAATGGATTACCCTCGGCACTAACAATCTTTTTTTGCTCAATTCTGCATTTTCTTCTTTTTTTTTTTTTTTTTGAGACTTCACAGTAGAACACCCTATACATACAATTTCCAAGTTTTTGGCTTTGAAATCAAAGAGCAATTTTGGATGTGTTCTTGGGGTAAGCTCTGGTGACAAGAGACCACTGTACTGTGCACCAAATCACAGGGTCTGTAAATGAATACTTCAAAAGTTTCATAAGAGGGGCTTTTACAAATTGTATTTCAACTTTTGGTGAAGTTGCAGTAAAGGCAGTTAAGGCATGACTTCCTAGTGAGTGTTGGCAGTTAAAGCAGGAGTTCCCAGTGAGTTGGCAGTTAAAGCATGACTTCCTAGTGAGTGTTGGCAGTTAAATCATGACTTCCTATTGAGTGTTGGCAGTTAAAGCATGACTTCCTAGTGAATGTTGGCCGTTAAGGCATGACTTCCTAGTGAGTGATGGAACTCAGCTGACTAAGGTGACTTTACCAACGTGTTACTCTATTGGTTCACTCATTTAGAGCTGACCATGGCAAAGGCTGTGCTGAAAAAATTATAATGATTTCAGAATTAGATTACTTATAAAGAGACATTTCATTCAAGTACCAACATGTCTACATATACAGAGAAAGGGAATGGTCTAAAGTCAAAAGCTTTCCTCGGGGCAGTTTGGGCATAAAATCAATGGATGCCAAAGAAAGCTCTTGACTCAGTCTCCAACTGAGCATTCAAAAGGTTAAAGCATCCTGGAAATATGTGCTTTCACCTTAACTACATAGTTGCCTTATAAGATTAATCCTTATACTTCTTCAACGCCAAATGCTACTTAAGTCAAACTACTGAAGACAAACTACTCTCAATTATGATAAGAAAGCTGTATTCATATTCCTTGTGGAAAGAGGTGGGTGGCCTGTATCAGGAGGGCCTTAACTCATTGCACCCAAATGACGCTTTTTCCCACTAATACTTAAATGTCATCTGCAAATTGTATTTTACTAATTTAGGGATTATTTTTTCAAACTTTTGGATGAAACTTGCATGGAAGATCATTCCAAATTATATGCCCATGGTCAACAGCTTTCATTGGTGCGCTCTGGGCGCATTGGGTCCAGAGCGCGCCAAGGAAAGCTGTTGACTCGGTCTTCTATCAGGGTGGAATGAGTTAAAAGAGGGGAGCCACAACACAGGTAGCAGCCTCCATTATACAGGTAGTCACCTTGACTCCCCACAGATTGTGATCATGACTGCACAGGTAGTCACCCTGACTATACACAGTCACCTTGCCTATGCAGGTATATATAGTCACATGGATTAAACAAACAGTCACCTTGCCTATGCAGGTATATAGTCACATGGATTAAACAGATAGTCACCTTGACTTTATTTACTGCCACCTCAATTGATTGATTAGATCTAGTTTAAACATGTTGAACAAATCAACACAGACTATGTTATAGTCAAACCAGGCCAAAGCCTGGTCTCACATGAAGGGCGGACACAAGAAAGCAGTAGCACACTTCAAGAGGGACGATCAACTTCTGTGTAAAAGAGGACAAGGAGCGAGTCTAAATAAATCTACCTTCCTTGTAGAGCAAGTACAAGAAATTGGCTGTGTATATTGTGTGCTTAAAGTCTTTATTGATACTAAGAGTCTCCATACTAGACCAGTCTTTTCCCATATCCTATAGCCAGGTATGTTATTTGAGGTGGATATAATTGATGGATTTCACAATATATGTAATTGTGATTATCCCATGTCATGATGTGAAGCCTTGAGATCCTACGCTTAAAACCCCAAGACAAACATGTTAACCCTTAGAGTGCTAATCATGGCTACAGACGTCTTCTCGTTACTGTTAAACATATCATGGATAACAGATTCAAATTTCTCATGAAGATATCTTTCATTCAAATACCTTTCCTTCAAATACCAGTCTAAAGCAAAAAGTAGTCTTCGTCAACAGCTTTCCTCAGGGCACTTTGTGCGCAAAGTGCCCCAAGGAAAGCTGTTGGGTCAATCTTAAATCAGTTCTTTTTGGGTTAACATGATCAAATGTCTGTGCTACCTAAATCTAATAGAGCACATCCGGCACACGAAGCCAACAACCCCCACAAATCTCTGTTGTACGTTCCAAAAGTTGCGGTGCATGTGATTTACCTGTGTGCCTGTTGTCAGTAGGTATGTCAATGTGGGAGTGTAACACAATATACAGGTAAAAACACAGGTAACTGGAAGCCTGATACTTTCACTGATGCTGCCCCTACCACACCAACACCAGCCAGCCCTTACTCCTAGTATGGACAACAATCGTATTTGCAAGCATCAGGTCTCAGGTTTGCCGATTCATATCATCTCCTGGAATGTAATATATACATCATATAATGCTTCAGATACCTGTGTGCCATTCCCATATATAGTATTTTATAACTGTGAAAATCTATACATACGAACGGCAGAACTGGGAATGTGACACTGTGTTCAATATCGGAAAGTTTGTAGGGTTATGTGTTTAAGTAGCGGAGCCTGAGCCAGCTGATTATATTTCCTGCCAGCCCATTAAGAGCTCTGCTACAGATCAAAGTCAGTTAATCCTGCTGGAGTAGACACATGAAGTTAAAATCCTCTGGTAATCTCCACTGAAAGCTTTTACTCATGTTGCAATGTTAAATACATACATGTATGGTCAATGTAGTTGTCTCCAAATCAGTACTCTTGCCGACTCAAATATGGTTAATATATTGCCACAGAAATACATTGTATCATAGTTTATTTGCAGTGTTTTCCTTGTTTAATGTGGCCATGGTCATCCATCCAGCTTGTTTGACTTAAACAGCTATGCAAGTTTAATTTAGTTTTTGTGTATGTGCCTTCTAATTGCTCAAAAAGCCATCTGACCACTCTTTTAACTGAAATACCAAACCTCCAATATGTTTGCATTTTCCTGTCCCCAGGTGTCAGCACTCATAGATAAGACTGAGGCTTGAAGTCCACAGGAACTTCATCCACCAATTTTTTTTTCATCCTATCACATGCATCTATAACAAAATGTATGGGTGCTTTTACCATTCTGGAAGATACATTTTTGTTTTCTCTTTTTTTCTTCTCTTTTTAAGGGGTGTGTGATACTGAGGAATTATACAAGAATATGCATATAACTCAAACACTCAGCTATTTGTGATGTTATCTTTTTCAACCATTTGTCATGATATGACATTCACGTTGTGACATTTTCTTTAAAGATGAGAAAACTCCAAATAAACTTCACTTCAATAATAATAATAATAATAATAATAATAATAATAATAATAATAATAATAATAATAATAATAATAATAATAATGATAATAATAATGATAATAATTATTATAATAATATAATACTTACATATACTTGTCGCTTTCGGTCTGACAGTGTAAGATTAAAAAAACAAACAAACAAACAAAAACAAAAACAAAAACCAAAAAAACCCACCAAAAAATAAAATAAACCAAACAAGGAGAATGACTATAAAGGACTGTTTGTCCCATTTGCCAATTAGCCAATTGCTACTGTTTCTTTAGTTTGGCTATGTACATTCACTATCCTTTTGCAGACTGCTACAATAGTTTAATATTAACCTGAACAGTGCCCTGGGCCCCAGATAGTATGAAGAATTATGAACCTGAGGTAGGACTGACAACCTTGGGTGAAGTCGACTCCGTTGACATTTCGTGCTAAGAGGTCACAGTTCTACAAGTTACCCAGCTGGGTCCAAGGGCCACCAATTATGTTACTGTATACTGTAGATCATAGACTAGATCATCCCAAATCTGGCTGTAGGCTTCAGTTTGGCTACAGCTGCACCGTGTCATCTGCTCACTTCTGTCAGTACTGTCCATGAATCTCTTGTTTATGAAGGCATGTGCTGCCTGCTAATGATAGATAGCAGATAATATCATTTTAAAAGCAGACTTTCTGACAAAATGTGAATTGATGCACGAACCAATCAGGTATCTGGGTTTCTATCTAAGTAAAGTGATAAAATTATTGTTAAATTTTCAAAAATTGTGCTTTGTATCTCAATTTGGCTTAGGATGTTTAACTTTCTTTCTTTCTTTCTTTCTTTCTTTCTTTCTTTCTTTCTTTCTTTCTTTCTTTCTTTCTTTCTTTCTTTCTTTCTTTCTTTCTTTCTTTCTTTCTTTCTTTCTTTCTTTCTTTCTTTCTTTCTTTCTTTCTTTCTTTCTTTCTTTCTTTCTTTCTGTCTCCCTCCCTCCTTCCTTCCTTCCTTCATTATTTCTCCATTTTTTTGTTTTGTGTTTTGTTGGAATTAGGTGTGCCTTCCATGTTCAACTTTTTTAAAGAGAGTGCTTTCATTTCAGTACAAGGATGTCCAGTCTTCATTCTAGTATGATATGTCCAGTCTGAAGTCTGTGATGTGTTGTATTACATGGCAAGTCATGCTTTAGCTGCAGCGTATGCACCTAAAGCACCACTACCCAGGCCATGCCATGTAAAAACCATGATCAATGCCTCATCACTGCAGTATGGTGTGGGTTCAACTGCAGGTACAAATATGTATAATTTAATACTCTCACAATATATTACAATACTGTAACTCATGTGATCATGTTACATGTGTTACATGTATGTAATGTAATACTCTCACAATATATTACAATACTGTAACTCATGTAATCATGTTACATATAAGTTACAAGTGTATAATGTAATACTCTCACAATATATTACAATATTGTAACTCATGTAATCATGTTACATATAAGTTACAAGTATCTGACATATTGAGTTATCTGACACTTTTTCGGGACCAGAGTCATTATAATGAGTTTTCACTGTTTTTTCATTAATGCCGAAACAAGTTACTAGTGAATACTGTAACTCATGTAATTGCGTTACATGTATGTAATGTAACACTCTCATAGTACATCACAATGTTGTAACTCATATAATTGAGTTACATGTAAGCTGCATGTATGGCTGTAATGGGCTTGGCCTACTCTCACAGTATACGTTGTATTACAATATTGTAATGGTGTTTCATATAAGACCCATGTATGTGATGTAACGCCCTCATAATAGACATTGTATTACAAAAATGTAATCGTGTTACACGTAAGACCCAAGTATGTGATGTAACATCCTCATAGTAGACATTGTATTACAAAAATGTAATCGTGTTACCGGCAAAACCCAAGTATGTGATGTAACATCCTCATAATAGACATTATTGAGTATAACCTGCATAACTGATCATGAGTTACATGTAAGAAACCGCAACATCGGGAAGTGTGTGTGAGAGGCAGCTAAAAGGAGTTTCCATATTTGCATACTGGTCATTTTCCAATGGTCTACCTGTACATGAAGCCTCTTTATGGCCCATCATTATTTATACATTTTCTTATTTTCCATAGCCTTGTACTGAGGCAAAATTATTACCTCTACCAGTGTACAGAGACACCACATCCCCACCCCATCGCCACCCCCTCCCCACACCACCCCCTTCATATCAGTGTTATGTGGTCTCATAAATATCCATCCTAATGATTCTAATTGTTAATGTTTAACATGATGCACTGTGTACGTTATACAGGATATAAATTACACGTCACATGTTTGTGCCTTGGCCTAGGACTGGCTTTGATTGCTATTGAGAGTCTTCGGTAGCCAGCATGACAGACTACAGCACTGACTGCTGCAATGCTACCACAACCCCAGGTGTGAACCACTGGCATCTTGCATGGCAGACGTCTATAAAAACACAGACCAAGCTATACAGATGTCGTGAAAAGATACTCAGTTGTGACTTCAAGTAGACCCAGGTGCGATGTTTCATTGTCCATCAAACACTCAGTCTGCAAGTTGCTTTGCCACCTGTAGCAAAGTTCCTCACCTGCCGTCAGTTCTACCTTCAGTCTCGACTGTATTCAACCAAGCCACCTCTTTCCATTAACTTTATAAATTGCTGATTATATCATGCGTAATCCGACCTTTCTTTTTCTTCACGAGTCACATGTGTACAGACAGCCAGGTCTTCAGTGAGATGTGTATCAGACTGTACACCAGTCTGTCTGTGTCTGCACTTAATGCAATATATGATACTCACCGTTTTTGTTCCCAGGTGTTCTATACGGCATTTGAGTACAGCTCGCTCACTGGGTCCCACCGTAACATTTCTGGGTGTGGGCTTGAAGTTAGGCGGTTTTTTGTGCGTTTTCACACTACCTGTAAACAACAAAAAAAAAACATGTCATGAATACATGTCCATCGTACCAGCTGCACAGTGTTTGTTGCACACTACTTGTTTACAAGACAATATCAAAAATCAATCAACATTTTCAATCATTTTGGAAGGATTACACAAAATCCCATTTCACAGCATATCCCCTCCCCCTTAAAAAGAATAAAACTAACTTAATATAATTTTACACACACATTTTTCATATTTTTTGTATTTTGGGACAACAGCATGCAAGGGCTGTAAGCCTTTCCCACCATGCCACAGACATTTATTCCATTAAAGCTTATCAAAATGATCATTAAAAGAAAAGGATGAAAAAGTGATTGACTCTCATGAAACTTTATCATTAAAGCGGCAAGCCAAAACAGCAGCAGGAATGTTGACAATACATGGCTTTGTAGGTAAGGTTAACAAGGCGTCCTCTTATGACCTCACTGCTACCCCTAACACAAAACATTGCCATAACAGCAGAAGTGCCAGCATTATTACAGAACAAACGGCCACACGACAGCGTGAAGTAATTAAAGGCAATATGACAGAACAAGGTTATAATGCAGAAAGATGAACCATGTTGAACCACAGGCCCATACCTTAAAAGAAATTATTTAATTATAAAGTAATTGTACATGACTAAACCTCCAAACTAGAGTCTGTTAAATTAAAAAACAGAGGTAAAAAGCTGGATGATATACATAAATCTTCACAACTTTGTTTCTCATTTGAGCAAACAAGAAATTTTCATTCCAATGCCCTGGCTTCATTTGAGACTAAAGAGAAATATGTATGTTTGCCCTCACACATCTGACAGAGCCACAGAGAAAGCTCAAGCAGTTTGCGTCTCCTATACAAGATACTGGTTGTGACGAGTTGTCACTGAAGGGACACCATCCTAACACCTGTCCTTTGATAACATCTGCTGTAAACAAAGCCAGTCACACTGTACTGCTGTCCGAAACACCCACAACAAAAGCGATGATTGTTGGATGTCACTAGTAGATATTGCCGCTGCCTTGAGCTATGCTTCCTGACCATTCTCAACTACTATAAACATCTATCAGTATTCATAGATTTGCCTCACGTTGCCTGATTACACTCCTGTCCTCAGGTGTTTCATGTCATTTGAAGCCGGTTGTGAGTCCATGTGGATGTCACAGCAGGTTAAAGCAATCCAAACACACCACACCAGTACCAGATTTACTACCCCATAAACATTGGGCCCCAGAAGGGGTCTATTTGCTAAAAGAGTGACATGCTTATTTGGGGTGTAATATATTTAAGGCTAAATTACCCTCACCCCGTTTTCAGGTCTTTCATCATATACAAAGAGCACAAAAAGAACGAGTATGTTTGTCTAGTTTCTGACAACACAAACTGGATTTGTTGTCATTACGGAGAACAAAATGCTGGGCATGGTAACACGAGATCTACTGATATCAGATACCTTTTGTCACCTTTATCTACTTTGTATTTCTTTTTCATTTGAAATTCTGTCTCTTTTTAATGCAGTCTGGAACTCTATTGAGAGCCAGGGTGTGGTCAGAGAAAGGCTTACATGTTAATATTTGTGTCTAAGTTGACCCTTTAATGGCAAAAATTTATTATTAAGGAGCCCTGGATTCTTCCATCAGTAGGCCCAGGTGGCACTCAAAGTGTTAATTCTGAGTAGCTTTGTCTACATTCAAGTATTAACCTTTTCTGACCGAAACTAAAAGAGAAATAAAAAAGATGTAACAAGAAAATTGCAATGACTTACATTTTTTCCTCATATTTCAACCAACAACTGACATGAAAAGTCAATGGTTCAACTTTCTATACAACAATGAGGTAAAGTCCAAGTATTTTCAATAAGAATTCCCTTAGTGTTAAAGTCAAGCATTTCAAGAGAATCCCTGGTTTAAAACTTGTGTTCTCAATAAAAATCCCCATAGTGTGAAAACTGGTATTTTCAACAAGAAATCCCATAGTACAACTCTCAAATATTTTCAATAAAAAACTCCAGGTGCAAAATTCCAGTATTTTCAATAACAAATACAATAGTGCAAAATTCCAGTATTTTCAACAAGAACTTCCACAGTGTAAAACTTAACTATTCTGAATAAGAACTTCTATTACAGGGCAAAACTCAAAGTTTGTCAGTAATTTCCATTTTTTAAACCTCAAGTAGTTTTAATAAGCCAGTGTAAATCAGGCATATATATTCAATTAGAACACCAATTTCTAACGGGAAAAACAGACTGGCTTCAAAGACAATCTGCTTATGTACCTATAAAGGAAAGTTGTCCCCCCTGCACATTCAACTTGAAATTGGGAAATCTACAGAGGAGAAAACATGAAATTTGAGAAGAAAAAAAAACTATAAGAAAATAAGGCTCTCAGCATGACTTGAAAATTCTGCAAGTAAGAAAAATGTAAGGGAGAAAGAAAGAGTTCTTGATAAAACAGAATCTTAAGCATCAGGTAACAAACAACTGTACTCTTCATTGCAACTCTGATTCATTTATGGGTCACAGTTGACACTACAGCATAGACTGAGGACACTACAGCATGGACTGATGACACTACAGTATAGACTGATGACACTACAGCATGGACTGATGACACTACAGCAGAGACTGATGACACTACAGCACGGACTGATGACACTACAGCAGAGACTGATGACAAAATGGCATATGGTAGCATAAAACTGTCATGTCTGACATAAATGTAAACTACTAATCCTAGTGATGTACATATATACATGTAACTCACTGCTGCTGACAGATCATGGCCTGTTATATGTCTGACCTATCACATGTATGCACACTTGTCTGCTATTGTTGCCCCTAATTTGCATTATTTTAAATGATGGGGCCAATCACAGTTCACAGGTTCTCACTTCAGTGGTGTCCGAGAGCTTAATTCTGGACAAAATTGATGATGAACAAGCCTAGGATGTGAAGTCGGAATGGTACGTCTGCACATAATAATTTTAAATATAGACATTCAATATTAAAATTTTTCAAGTGCTCCTTATAACTGTACACATGTAAATCCAAATTCTACAAGTTTTGTTTGTGGTTTACTGAATGTACATACAGCATTCACCTATGAATTCAATTTGGAATGGAACCTCTACCCATAATAATTTTTAACACATTTATCAAGTGCCCCTATTTCGCAGAAATTTTACAACTTTTATTTGTGGTTCTTTGGATGTGCCCGCGTGCAGCACAAACCTACAAATTGAACATGGAATGGTACTTTTACCTTTAATAGTTTTGAAGATAGTCAACATTTAAATTTTCAAATGGCCCTAATTTGCATTATTTTAAAAAACTTATGGAGTGTAAAGAGTTTGGACTGAGGATAAGAGTAACAACTACCCTGAGGTGGTTTTGGAGGAAAAGACACAAATATAAAAACTGTCACCCCTCTTTACAAAAAGACCAGACTTTATGCATGGAGGTATAATCATGCCAAGTTTGGAGTTTCTACATATAATAATCTTCAAATGAAATGTCGGACAAATTAGGAAGGAAGGAAGGAAGAAAGGAATGAAGGAATGAACGAAGGAATGAACGAACGAAGAAAGGAAGGAAGGAAACTGGAAGGATCACATCGTACATGTAGTTTTTATTTTGACATGTTGTTAATTGACAATGCACTTTTTGCTGCTCTAGATGCGGAGAGTTAAGACGTCAGTATCACATGATGCGAATCTAGTTTTGTCAGGGCATGTTCATACAGAACTAGGTGACAAAGACGACCATCTATCATGCTAGTATACCAGGCAGGTGTAATATATCTGTTCTAGCAGCCTGTAATCTCTGTCACCAGTACCTCCACCGCCTGCTACCATACACTTTCTTGGGGGCAATAATTAAGACCTTAAGTCTAAGACTCACTGAAATGCAGCAACCATTCTGCTGTACGATCCATCAGTTGTCCAGATTGCCTTCACGATGACGAGCAACAAAAATGTGTAACTAATGCCTTGCAAAAACATATCATGGGCAAATCTTTGTTCTTTGGTGTGAAATTACAGTGCTGTGAAATGCACTATGGAGGCCACTTGTTATTATGGTGTAACTGCCCCAAATCATCATCTAACAAATTCTCTCACCACTGCTTTATGAATCATTCTAGCCCAGCGACTATACTTTCCCAGTTGTAACCACTGAGCCACAGTAACTGTAATATGGATCGACCTGAAATAAGTCACCACCAAAACCAATCTGCCAAATCACATTTCCATCAGTAGAAACTAAAGGCATGTTTGTGTGTTTTGTTTTGACATTGCGTAAGTCACATGGACTATCAATCACACTTAATTTACCAGGCCAGAAGGATTGTACTTTCCACTAAAATGGGCCATCAATACGACACCTGATTTTAAAACACAAATTCTGCTCCACGCATGGCAAGAGACCTGCAGCCATGTCTGTAGAGTGTAACATATTTGTCTAGGTCTCCTGGACATGCAAGTTGCATGCACAGTGTCCATTTATCTTGGAGTTGCCACAATCACAAGCAGGGAAGTCATGTTCTATATCAGAGTGACCACCACAATGACAGACACCACGCACAGGTCAAACAGCCTGGCTAACAAAGAGCACGACCTTTAATCAATTCATTTGGACATCACAAGATTCTTTCCCCGATAAAAACTGGCCCAGGGTTGGGCCAATGGAGGGCAAACATTGTCAACTTTGGCCCACTGTTGGGCCAATGGAGGGCAAACATTGTCAACTTTAGCCCACTGTTGGGCCAATCTTTAGTGTTTTGGGGATAGTTTTTATTTCTTGCAATTTCTGTGATGCTGGTTACATATATAAACATTACTTTTTCATTCTTATGTAAACATAAGGTCAAACTGTGGGATGAAGAGGTGGTACTCTCGTGATCAGATCTCCAGAATTTGTCTATACCTACCTGACACTTTTGTCCATATTCATATCCTGCTTTAGGGTTTCAGTATAATCAGATACATACAGAAATACCAGATGTTATCTTTATAGGGACTTGTCACTTTTAAAGCCAAAATGGCGGTCTACAATATGCAAATTAAGGTAGCTGCAGTAACCAGCGCCACCTGCTGGCTGCAATGCTTTGTCCGCAAAGGATGCTTTTCCATTCTCGTTGGGACGTGTGTGTGTGTAATTAAAGCACATAGATCTTTCCAAGCGTGCAGAAACTAAAAAGGTGTCTTAATAGAGGCTTAGACATTCCTGGCAATAAACTGATTAACCCTTTCAATGTCCAATGTTGTCTGCTGGAATCATTAACCCTTTCAATGTCCAATGTTTTCTTCTGGAATCATTAGCCCTTTCAATGTCCAATTTTGCCTGCTGGAATCATTAACCCTTTCAATGTCCAATTTTGCATGCTGGAATCATTAACCCTTTCAATGTCCAATGTTGTCTGCTGGAATCATTTTCCTTAAATTTGTCATTAATGGAAAACACTGTGTATATGCAAATTGCGATGAGACTAATATCAGATGATCCAAGTCAACAGTTTTCCTTGGTGTGGGCTGGGCACATGGTAACCAGCCCATGGCAGGGAAAGCTGTTGACCCAGTCGTCTGGCAATGGTTTACATTATAAAACAAAAACTTTCTCTTTCTGAACTTATGGACCTGATGTCGTGTAATTTTACCCCTCTATATGGCAGTGTGTAGGATTGTCATGAGTGGGTCTATACGCAATGAGTGCGTACAAGTCATCTTCCCTATTTATACATCACAGGTGTGTCTAGGATTTCCCTGAGTGGGTTCAAACACAATATGCATACAAACAATTTACCCTGTTTAGATCTAAGGTGTGTCTAGGGTTGATAGGATGTGTCTATACATGTCACCCTGCCTACATCTCGTGTATCTTGGATTACCTCCCCCAAGTGGCTTTGTACAATGTGTATATACCAGTACCCTGTCTGATGCGTCTCAGGTGTGTCTAAGGTTAACCCTTAAAGTGCTAATCACGGCTATAGTCATTTTCTCATTCCTGTTAAACATATAATGGTTAAGATTCAAATTCCTCATAAAGATACCTTTCATTCAAATACCAGGAAGTCTGGTGTAAAGCAAAAAGTAGTCATAGTCAACAGCTTTCTTCGGGGCACTTTGTGTGCAATGCGGGCAAAGTGCCCCGAAGAAAGCTGTTGTTTCAGTCTTAAATTAGCACTTTAAGGGTTAATATAGTGTGCATATGCAAGTCACAGTCACCATATCTAAGAGTTACCAAATGGCTTCAAGCTAAATGCTGTTCACATACACAACCCTGCTAGCTAACCCTCAAATTAGGATTTATTCCCGTAACACCAGAGGGCAGTTTCTACGTGGGGCATCATGTGTGCATTGTTAATGTGTCCCGGTTACATAAAGGCAAATGTATAACCATGACCCTTGAGCTATATGGCTTAATTAACAGACTGGTAACAATCAATTTGACAGCCAGCCTGTATGCAGTGCCCATAATGCAAAACCGCGACCACAAGTGTTTCGTATAGTATCTCGTTTTCCTTCTGCTGGGCAGTCTGACAGAGCCAGGGCGTGACTCTCCGCTTGATTTTAGAAGACAAAATACTGGGGAGAATTCCTTCAATTCCTATGCAAGTGTTAAGTGTTAACACTGCAATACGTCATGTGTAATACAACCCACATTACACTAAACCTCCACATACTGGCGGAAAAAAAACTGTGTGCCATAAATTAAATCATAAATTTTATGGGTGAAGGAAATGTTGATTGAAGATCTCTGTTGTGATCCATCTTGGCTTCCCAGCAGCAGTCTCCCTTCACCCTTTCAAGGCGCAGTCGGCAACAGAGAGTCAATAGCTTTCTTTGGCACACTTTGGGAGTATTTCTAGGATAGCTGTTGACTTCTACTGCTCTTCTGTTCTCGGGAAATGTAGACATGGTATTTGAATGAAAGGTCTTTTTATGAGCAATCTGAATCTGGAATTATCATAATAATATTTCAGGTCGGTATGGCTTTCGTTGTGATTAGCGATGGAAGAGTCAGCAGGACCCAGCCATTACGCAGACCCAGAAGTACCGCCACAGGCCACACAAGATTTTTATCCCACTTGTGATGGATTAGCTGAACAAGTGACAGGGATCATACCATAATACGAGAGTCAAACTTGATGTACCACAGGACAGAAGTTTATTAAATTTGTGGGTAGGATCTTGGCCACACGTGGCAGTACTTTATAATCAGCTGGCTGATCAGAAGACACAGCCAGCACCAGACGCATTATAAGCAAGAAGCCAGTTGCGACTTGCTTTGCAAATTTGATCTTTTTTCTGCCTTGATTGCAGGTAGCGGGCGGGGAAGCAGGAAGGAACATCTACTTCAATAACTCATGGCTGGACTGGATATTGAAGGAGATCCTAGACAAAAAAATACATGTGAAGCCAAAGTATATCACAATGGCTGTGGTGGTGATGTTCCATGGCCTTGTAACGTGTGATGGAGTTTCACTGAGAATGCAGCATTTAAACTGTCATCTGGCAGTAGAGAATAATGAACAGAAATAGTGTTATGTAACAGTCATCAGTTACGCTGAAGAACACTGACACCCACTCACTTCGTAATGTATAGAACCCACGAACTATGATGCCCACCTGCCTATTGATATAAAACAGACAAACTCAATAAACTTCTCAATGTAAAAAGAAAGCTGTAATGCTCCCCTACTCCTTTATATGAAATGAAACTATAATACTCACATGTTCTGACTATAAAAGAAAATCTATAGCATTCACCCACTTGTTTACATAAAAACTATGATATCCATCCACTTCTTAATTCATAGGAAAGAAAAACCATGATAAAGGCTCACTTCTTCATTTAATAGAACATGAGGACTGTGACAGTCCTGTGCTCAGCTGACCTTGCATGCACAAAATGAAGTGGACTTGTGACCTTTAGAATAAGATCAAGGTCACTTTTCTTGAAGACTGTCATGCACAAATATCAAAGTACTGGCTAACACTCAAAATGGCCTAGCTCACATAGCTCCCAGCTCAAATAGTCATCAAGTAAACAGTAAATTTCACGAAAGCTTCCTTGAGAATGAAGCCAAGGTCATTCATGCCCTGTATAAATCTGGCACACATAGAGGACCAGCAACACACAAGTCCTAGCTCAGATATATAGTTATCAATGTATGAAGTAAACAGTGCAATTAAATAAGTGCCTGTGTGACCTTGAAAATAAAGCCAAAGGTCACATACCAATGTCCCATGCAAGTCTTGCCTTCATACCCACAAGTGGTCCAAAACAATTTTAAAACATTTGACCCAGCACTTTCAGAAAATAAGACTTTTTTTAAAGATTTTACCCCCAAAAAATGCAAAAATCACTGAAATGGGATCACTTGAATAACCTTGGTAGATATGTACCTCAGCTACATCTTACAGTGAATCGGCTCATATTATGAAAATTAGGGATTCATAGCATTAACACCCAGTAAACATCTTCACTTGACTCTACCACAAGGTACTTCCATCAAGTTTCAGAATAATCTGAGCTTGTGATGACTTTGGAGAAGTTGAAAATAGTGAAAAAACCTAAAAAAAAACCCGGCATAATAAAAAGGGAGAAAATCACAATGCCACTTGTTGCCCAGTCAATGTTTAAGCGTACCTAGGGATACCCCTATCCAATTCTGAAGCAATTTTGGCCATGTTTTGCAGAAAAAGGTACTAACAGATTTTGCAACAAGAAAAAGAAAGAAAAGAAAAAAAGGAAAGAAAATCCAAAAAATCTAAAACCAGTTGAGTATGACCAGTTGCATAAACCTGGTAGAGCTGACAATAAACTGGTCAATGGTTTCTGAGAAGAAATTGAAAATGTAGGTGAGTGGATGAGGACAATGACAAATGGAAGACTAACCTTCCTACACGCTCAGCTGACTTGTCAGCTGAGCTTAAAATTGGAGAAAAGAAACACCTGTATTATATAATTAAACTCTATAAGATAAATATGTCTTAAGTATAATAACTGTGTCATCAAGATGTTTCAACATATATTTACCCCTTCTATTCAATGATCCCAAACCTTTGTATTATGTTGAATGACCTGATCAGAAAGTCCAGACCTTGACATTTCACAGAGCAAAATATTAACCCCTTCTATTCAATGATCGCAAACCTTTGTATTATGTTGAATGACCTGATCAGAAAGTCCAGACCTTGACATTTCACAGAGCAAAATATTAACCCCTTCTATTCAATGATCGCAAACCTTTGTATTATGTTGAATGACCTGATCAGAAAGTCCAGACCTTGACATTTCACAGAGCAAAATATTAACCCTTCTATTCAATGATTGCAAACCTTTGTATTATGTTGAATGACCTGATCAGAAAGTCCAGACCTTGACATTTCACAGAGCAAAATATTATCCCCTTCTATTCAATGATCGCAAACCTTTGTATTATGTTGAATGACCTGATCACAAAGTCCAGACGTTGACATTTCACAGAGCAAAGTATCTTTATAGAGGCAATGACAAGTAACAGCTCTTATTAGCTTGTTTGGTCCCGTTGTGACTCACAATATTTCCCTATATGAAATACCACCTTCCAACTGACCAATTGCCTGCAGGAAAAAATCTTAAATGTGATAATAAAGTTGACTAAACAATAATTGTGGAAAAACGGATAAACACAAAGTTCCTTTGATTCAACTATTCAATCATCTTACAAAGGTTGATAAAGCAATGTTTAAAGCAGTCCCTACTGCTATGTGAAGCCTGACTCAGGCAACCACGCTTCCTACAGCACCATCTTACTGTGGTTTGGTACATACAAGTCATAAATGTGCCTTTTGAAAACCTCAATTTTCATAACCCAAGTGACTCTGTTTTGAGCTGGCAGGGGTTAACATGAAGGTTTAGGTAATACAGTGTGCCGCGATGACACCTTTATTTTGGATGGAAACATTTTGGCAGTAAGTGGTTAAAGGCAACATTAGGCAGTAAGTGGTTAAAAAAGTCATTTTGACACATTACATTTTGCAAGTACTAGACCCATACATTAGACTTCCGGCTCCAAATATAATCAAATTGAGAGCAAGGTGTCTCTGCAGTGATTGGTGAACTCAAATACAATAGCAAACTGGACAGTGCGGCTGACGCTGTAATCATGCATGAAATAACAAGCATTATACAGCCAAATGGCAATCAATTCCCTATCTCAATATCGTAGTATTTTACTTCACAGACCTGCCATTTCCAAAAGCCCCCGATTGCTGACAATTGAGTATTTTGCTGAAAGTGTGTGTCAGTTTTATACAAAATTAACTCGTTCGGTTCATATGGCCACTTAAACATGCACGAGATGCCCAACTAAATGCACATACAAATTGTGATGAATGCATGGCCAGGTCCTATATTGATGCCAAAGCCCAGCACTGCAACACGTGATCGAGGCAACGAAACAGCTGTCAGATCTTGTTGGAAGCAAGCATGAAGAGCAAGACAACAGGGCTGACCAGCTCTGAGGGCTACTGCAGTGCTGCCCAGGTCAGGTGGGGACGGTCGTACCATTTCTTCATTGTTTGTCTTGATAGGCATTGGGCAGCAATGGTTTTACAGATTATGCACTCCTGCGTTTGGAGTGATTGATGGGCCATGTGATACAGCCGGCCAGCTACCTCTTCCTACTGCTGTACAGCCTGCCTGGTCAGACTGCAACAACCATCACTGGCATGAGACAGCCGGCAAATTTTCTGTCATAGCATAGTTAATCTAATCCTTGTCCTATACGCAGCAGCCATAGCTTCAAAGGCCGGCAGCTTCCATATCTACGCACATATATATCCGTCCAAAATTGTGCTCTATGAATCGATTTTCTGACCCACAAATGTGGATTATCTTGGGAGACATTTCTGTCTCTTCCCTGTATTCATGGCCAGATCTCTGACAACTCCTGAACCTCCTGCAAACACAATATATAGCCTGGAAATAGTGGTTGTGGATGAGAATTCTTAATGGCAGATATAATAGGACACAAACACCAACATTAGCAGGCAGACGCAAGCAGGTGGCTTCAGTGATAACTGAGCAGTAAATATCGACAGTGTGCACGTTCTTTGATCAGTTGCCTCCAACATGCAACACCTTTAACATAACGCCAGTAAAACAGGCCTGACCTCGCATACAGGTAGTAGCCATGACATGGAGCTGCCTCAAACATGGCTACCGGGCATTTTTGGGCAGATTAATCATGGACACTCTGCCGCCAAAAGAGAAGCATAAATTTGAAAGATGTAATAACGCTTTGCCGACAATCATCATTGGGATAGGCAGCATCTTTTCTTAGCTGACAACTATCACTATTATCGTCATTACCAATATCCATCTCATCGTCTATATCAATCAAAATGCTAACAGGCTTAGAGACTTAACCATTTATTCCCACCATCCAGGACATTTTCTTCCGCAGGGAACAGTGTAGCTATAAGCCTCGGATATTGCAGCCCTTGGATTCCCATAAGAAATTTCATAATGGATCATGGCTGCCTTGGTGGGTCTTGCCTCTGCAGGTGCCCAGTGGTGCATTAAAGATACACTGTATCTCTGCTGCTGATTTTCTTAAAACAGGATTAAATTCTTTCATGTACAATTACTTCCATATGCAGCACAATCCATGCAACGATGAAGTTGCCTGATCACATAAAACAGCCTTAAATTCACAGTCTTGACTTGCAACCTCCATCCCTGGCAAGTTGTATCTGGTACCACATACAGGGCCACTCGGTCACACAAGCATTAACTTTTACAGTAATTAGACAGAGCTGACAAGTCTACACCTTGAAATAAAATCTGCAGTCTTACAGTGAACCAAGATGCAAAAAGCATCCTAGCACTTAACAATTCTCCTGATATGGAAAAGCTTCTATTTGTAGATTACTGTTTGATATGCTATGGTGCCCCATACCTTTATTTGGTTACAAACCACAGACATCTATCATGGGTCAGCATAACCATTTTATGCATTTAATGGCTAAATGCACTCTTGCATATGACTTACTGAAATATAAGGAATTCATACACATTAAAAACGTCTGTTAAAATTATTTAATGCTCTATTTCTCTTAAACAGAATTATCTCATGTGAAAATATCTTTAAAATGTGATCCATGAACAAAGCATTTTAGGTAAAAACTTAATTTAATCAGACAAATCTAATCTTTAAAAAAATAAGAATCGTAGGCACTATAACAAGCACCATTATAGTTTTTAAGGAATGTGTATTTAAACATTGAGTATTTATGCAGGACTGGCTCACATTATACACAGAACTGAAACTACTATGCAAAAAGAGAGGTACACGGAAATATGCTAAGTGCAAAAGCATTAATGGTATCATGGGAGAATACGAGGAGAAACTGTCGGAATTATCGCCTGCCATCCTGGCTGGATCCTTATCGGAAATGGTTGGTTACCCAAGTACGTGTCCAACTTAATGCAAGAAGCACACCTTTTCACTTGACTAATATATTAAAATGCATGAAATGTACAGCCCCCACCTGCACAATGAATAATTAAGGTTACAATATACCAGAATGGAGTTGAACACAACTGTGCTTTCACCATTGGACAGACCTAGTATATGCTCTACAATCATGATCAACTCATTGTAGGTTTACCATATAAGACAGTGCAAGTGGTCAGCATTGTTCTATACGCCATGGTCATCTAACCAATTTCATCAGTCACGCAACTCATCAGAGACTGTTGGGAGAATAAAACTATTATCATCCATTCTAAGAGTTTTGCTGTTGCCAGGTACAATTTTAACACCTGCTTGTGTTTATGTACTGTACATAGGCCCCGGGTATGGCCAGGACTGTGGTTGTCACCGTCCACTCTGATTTTGAAATAATTTGAATCACAGGGATTTTAAATCAAATGATTAGGTAACTGTTTATGACCCAACTGGGCTCAACAGGTTCATGTTATTGGGCTGGAAAAGGATCATCTGAGCAGACTCTATGCCCGCATAGGATTCCTTGGAATAGGTGTTAGAAAAAATAATTATGGAGATCACATTCTGGGTGTTTTAATTCACAGTTTCTCTTCCTGACTGTTACTTCTGGGACAACATAGGCAGATATTGGGCCAATAATGAACTCCAACAGGAATTTTATTCGTAGGTTAACCCTTAAAGCCCCAATTTAAGACTGAGTCAACATCTTTCCTCGGGGCACATTGCATGCGATGCATGCAAAGTGCCCCGAGGAAAGCTGTTGACTAAGACTACTTTTGGCTTTAGACTGTGCTTGCTGGTATTTGAATGAAAGGTATCTTCATGAGGAATTTGAATCTTTTAACCATTATATGTTTAATGGTTATGAGCAAACGGCTATAGCCATGAGTAACACTCTAAGAGTTAAAAAGGTCTAGACTGAGACTTGATATTTCCTCTTCCTTTGCCTGACAAGTCATGTAACAGCTGCTTTCATGGCAGATGGAGCATGACTTCCCAGGCAGCACAAAAACCACCCAGGTAGTTTAATGAAAGTTGTTGTTTTTTTCTTTCCAGATTTCAAGGTTTAATGTTGTGCTCCTTGATAAGCAGATCCAGAGCATACCCTTAAGATGTGCTCTGCGAGTTGTCAGCAACAAACACCATTGTCTACAGACCACCTACATTTACCCACCTCATGCTTGCAACAGCGACAGGTTACATGGAGAAAGGCAATGTATGGCATGACATGGTACTGGATTGTAAGAGACACCATACCTTGTATTGTAAGCATGCATGGACAAACGTTCAAAGCAAAGGTATGGCGTAGGTAGACGTACAACTTGAGTGAAGTGGAGGTGTCTCACATGGCAGCTCAAGGGCAAGCAGGCAGTCTGTGTTGAGATCGTAACCAGTCTTTTGGAAGGGCAGATAATGTGAAGTCTCTGTGCAAAGTTTAACAGCTAACAGTGTCACTGTTTTTCATCAGGTGTTGACATTTTGTGTGCCGATGAATGTGCATGTGTGACCAGAACTATGGTATTTTGTGTCAAGTGAAGTAATCCACAAAGGCCCTTTGTCACTTTTACATCGTATATCTCACAGTATAAGGCGTGAAGGTGCAAAAGCTGTGAAACCTCAGAGCATGATCGTGGTAAGTCTAGTCGTCTTCTGTCAACCAGCATAAAGGCCTGAAGGAGAGGCTAATTCTTACAGTATAGACATGAGCCTTGGTTTAACTGCAAAGAGTTCCAAGGAGGCAACACTGGCTTGCTAATTCTCAAAGTCACCTGTCACGATTCAAGTCAGTACCCCATACATAGCATGGGTAGAAGATATCGCCTGTTTGTGCTGACAGATTGCCTTGCATGGACAAATCAAGCCTCCCTGTTATCTTTACAAGCAGTATTTAATCTACACAAATGCATATTTCCAGTTATCTCTACCGGACGTGTTATTCTGAAGAAGTGGAAGTGTCAGTTCACCTTGCACTTTAGGTCATTAACCTGAAGTGACAGTCTTATACAGTCCGTCTCCCACTCAGGATATCAGCCCGCCACACAGGCAGGTCACTACTTTTCATCAATCACGCATTTAAGCGTCTAACTACATCTAATAGACCTCGTCACTTTATGAACGAAGGGTTAACTCCAGCCGTGTGTTTCTCACTCAACCTGTGTGTTTCTGCAAAAAAATCCACTGAGGTACTCCTAATGTAATCTCTCAAGAGTGAATATTTTACGGCCCAAAATAATTCCACAACAGACTATTCATTCTGTAGCAAGGCACATGATGAATGATCCCATAAGAAGAGCAATCGCTCACCGCCAAAGATTATCTGTTACGCCCAAATCATCTTTTTACACAAAAATTCCGAAATACGGACATTAAGATTGATGGGGGATGTACATGGGACTGGGATAGTACGATATTGATTATGTGTCGCCATATGCCACATGACCTCCAATATTTCAGGAAGTATGAGCGGAATATGGCAAGACTGTCCTGCTCCTAGCAGCCAAAAGGAAAGTGGTAATAATCTCCATAGCCAAACCCACGATCAGTGCTGGCAGGATACGATCCAAACCAAAATGGCTAAGGAGCCTTCCTAGGACATGTACAGGGCTATCAGATTTTTCATTTCTGCTCATGCCCTTGTTAATCTTGAATATCAGCTTTGAAACATTAGATGAAGGTCAGAAGAGAAATGGCACAAAGTGCTGATACGGTAGAATTGATTGAATCTTTTGCATCTACATGCAGCCATTCTGCACAGACTGACTGCAGTTTTACCAGCTTTCAATCAAAAAGTAATTGATTCCGTCGACTGGACTTTCATCCATAAAGGATGTACATAAGAGTACAGAGCACACATATATGTTCGATACTTTCTTCGATTGCATATACATGCCCACGCTTCCAACTAAAGATCTGGACATAGACATGAATATGGTGGCATTTGCTGCTGGTCACTTGGAGTGAAGCCACATTGAAATGATATTGACTACACGTACATTATGCGTCATTACAAAAAGAAAACTACTTAATGATCGACAGACAAGTGCTTCTTCTGCCCCGGGTATCAGGAACCTGCACCAAAACGTTTTTTCGTGTGGCATTGGTTGATTGATTGATTTTATTGCACAGTATCAAGCACAGACTGTGATACAGCATACAGATGATGGTAAAGACTGGTGATACAGCATACAGATAATGGTAAAGACTGGTGATACAGCATACAGATGATGGTAAAGACTGGTGATACAGCATACAGATAATGGTAAAGACTGGTGATACAGCATACAGATGATGGTAAAGACTGGTGATACAGCATACAGATAATGGTAAAGACTGGTGATACAGCATACAGATAATGGTAAAGACTGGTGATACAGCACACCGATAATGGTAAAGACTGGTGATACAGCATACAGATAATGGTAAAGACTGGTGATACAGCATACAGATGATGGTAAAGACTGGTGATACAGCATACAGATAATGGTAAAGACTGGTGATACAGCATACAGATAATGGTAAAGACTGGTAATACAGCATACAGATGATGGTAAAGACTGGTGATACAGCATACAGATGATGGTAAAGACTGGTGCTACAGCATACAGATGATGGTAAAGACTGGTGATACAGCATACAGATGATGGTAAAGACTGGTGATACAGCATACAGATGATGGTAAAGACTGGTGATACAGCATACAGATAATGGTAAAGACTGGTGATACAGCATACAGATAATGGTAAAGACTAGTGATACAGCATACAGATGATGGTAAAGACTGGTGATACAGCATACAGGTAATGGTAAAGACTGGTGATACAGCATACAGATAATGGTAAAGACTGGTGATACAGCATACAGATAATGATAAAGACTGGTGATAGAGCATACAGATAATGGTAAAGACTGGTGATACAGCATACAGATAATGATAAAGACTGGTGATACAGCATACAGATAGTGGTAAAGACTGGTGATACAGCATACAGATGATGGTAAAGACTGGTGATACAGCATACAGATGATGGTAAAGACTGGTGATACAGCATACAGGTAATGGTAAAGGCTGGTGATACAGCATACAGATGATGGTAAAGACTGGTGATACAGCATACAGATAATGATAAAGACTGGTGATACAGCATACAGATAATGGAAATGTGTATGGGGTTTAGACATGTGCTTTCTTGTCATACTCTGATAGTATTTTTTTAGTCTCTGCCTTTCAAGACTAAAACTTTTTTTCAGCTGTGCATATTACTTTACTATGTTTACCAATACTTGTGCATATCATATGTCTTTTAGTAGACAAATATGGAGTATATACAGGTGAGATGCCAGTCAATATATTTTATCCCCTTTTTTTATTTCAAGACAATGGTCAATGAGCCCAGCAAACTCATTTACAGCTCAGACACTTTGAGTGCTCATTTAGTAAATTAAACTACATGTACTCTACATTAATTGGGTTCTGAATACCTTCTCATCATGATCAGGTCACAATTTTTGTATCTGTTGGACACCAACAAAATATGATGAAACTTTAACCCTTTCAGTCTACACTCTGGACTGAGTCAACAGCTTTCCTCGGGACATTTTGGGCATATTGTGCCAAGAAAAGCTGTTGACCCCAGACTGTTATATCACTAGTATCTACAGCCATGCTGGTACTTGAAAGAAAGGTCTTTTGACAAGAAAAATTACTCTAAAATTAACCTAGCACCCTTATTATAAGTCAGAGCAGTTCATTTTAAATAATTTGACTTAAGTCGCATGTGGCACTAAAAGGGTTAATGAAAAAAAACAAGCTAGACCATCGACACAATCGGGGAGATAAAGCCAGACCGGCTTTGAATCGTGAGATCCTCATTGGTGGCAGTTGGAAATGCTGTATATTTATATCGCTGGGGTAATGTTGCTAACTAACATTAGGAAAGCGTCATTGGAGGTGTGCATCGTGACTTACATGAAGACTACCAGTCAACTCTCTAACTCGATGGGTTTGAAGTGACATGTCTAAAATTAGAGAATTTTATGTGTAAAAGTAACTGAGTGGGGCTGTGGAAGCCCATAGTTGATAAATTAACTTTTCCCAAACGGCTTGGAAAAAAGGCATATCACAGAGGTAGCAAAATAAAAAATCCGAAAGCTTGACACTGTTCCTGAGGTCAACCTAAGGGAGGGTTGACCTGTTTTTAAGTAGTAGTAGATAGACTCGAAGCATAAAATTTTAGTGCAAGACTTAGTAAGTGAGTCTATCTACCCATAACACTGAGGCTGAATGGTTCATCTGTAGGATGATGAATATTCTGAGCGGGATTGGTAAGTGTTACTAAAAGGGTTAAGCAAAAAAATAGAGTTTCATAGTTGACCAGTTTGGTTTCCTCTGGACCCACCTCAACTTTTAAGTCATAAACATGTAAAACTTGTTTGAGCACTACGATGTCTAGGACATTATGAAGTCTAAATATAAAGGAGTATAATAGTAACTTTATAGTTGTAACTAATTTGTTTTTCCATTGTTAAATCAGTACATGTTATACATGCAACACTGCCACACCGTCATGATATGGGTCATTTGACATTGGCACTCAAATACTAACAACCAAAGCTAACCTTGAAGCAAATGCCTTAACTCATTCCATACTATGGTCACAGGCCTTGGTCAGTGGTTCTGGCAGTGCCAGAACCACTGACTTAAGACTATAGGCATGTTGGTACTTGAGCAAAAGCTCTTTTCATGACGAATTTAAATATGTAATTGTTGTCTTAATTCTAGGTAAATATACGGAAAAATCCGGGACTGGTATGGACTGAGTTAATTCAGCTGCATCCTTTGAACCAAAGCAAGTTCCACAGGTATATCTTGCATACAGCACAATATGGACAGATGTCTGGCAGTGACAGTCATGTAACATTTGATCGGATACAAATCATCACACACAACACATTAAGTCAATACCACAGTCCAACCATACTAGTTCATGATGTAACAATACACCACTGTCATAATGCAACCACATTAATCCATACTGCTATTATCCAACTGCCATACATGATACAACTGTATTTTAGTCCATAGTGCAATACTTAATCTGCTACAGTTTACAGATTTATATGTATATGCAAAACAGACTTACACATACATGTAACAGATTTACATGTACATGCAACATATTTACACATACATGTAACAGATTTACACTTGCATGTAACAGATTTATACACATGTAGCACAAAGTTACACATATGTGAAACATACTTGTACATACATGTAACAGACTTCCATATACATGTAACACAGATTTACTCATATATGTAACACATTTACATATACATGTAACAGATTTACTCATATATGTAACACATTTACATATACATGTAACACAGCTTTACTCATATATGTAACACATTTATATATACACGTAACACAGGTTTACTCATATATGTAACACATTTATATATACATGTAAGACATATCCACAACTACATGTCACAGGCTGCCTCAGTGCTAGGGCTGGCATGACACACTTTTCTCATGATTTGATACATATCTTCATACCATTCTCACCATATAATACATGTACATATGAGGTTACAGTTCAGCTGTCTGTTTTACTGGGTATCACAGTAATAGATACTGTGTCACATGCCTACAATAAACTCTACGGCATAATATTTCAGCTAGTTGGCCTGATCATTACGTTATTCAGAATCAAGATATATTAAATGCATGAAAATATACATAAAAAGATTCCCATCATTTTCAAAAACTTTTTAAAAAAATTTTTCTGTGTTATTGTCTGAAAATGTCCACGATGAGCTTCATGATACACCTTTCTATATCAACACAACGTACCACAATACATCAACATATCAATGAATCGTCCCAGCCCTATTTAGTCCAGCTATTTAGTCCACAGCTGTATCACAACAAAAACAAAAACCAAAAAAAAGAAGTTTTTCAATGTAAAGAGTTCTATAAATTTACTGCAAATTAATAGCTATAACGGAACTTTTTAAGTCCACAGTTCAGAAACACCAGTCACAGTCATGGTTCAGACCATTTTACTGTTTATCGGTGGACACTTGACATGGTGCCTATCAACTTAGCTACACAACTCTACCTCCAGCTCAATGATCATACAATGCAATTAAGTGATAGAATGAATGATGCAAACTTCTCTGTTAAAATGACTCCCTTGGTGGTCGTATTTTCCATCCAAATATACCTTATCTCCTCTCTGAACCAGTCACTTATTTTGAGAAATGCTTTTTCTAATGACTGTGTATCTCCAGGCACATTGCACGATCCCTCATGTATTGCCATAAAATGGATCAACATAATACGGAAAGGCAAATTGGATTAAAACTTTGCTCTAGTTGCCATTACCAAATTTATGTGGCTTAAACAGCGCCAAGCTGTTGACTTAATATAACAGTTTTGTGGCAAGTCATGAAACCCTGGAGCAACATGGTCATCACTTTACACGATTAAAAACACTCTCCAATGAAATTGTCGGGACAACACACGATACAGCGGTCTCCTACTGCATTATTGACAAGGACGATCCACTGTGGCATTTAAGTTAAGGACACAGCAGGTACGTACCACGGCATATTGCTCTTGTATAGAAGCCTACCTCGTGTTAACCATTTGAGCAGAAGTACCTCTCATATTTGCTTGTATTTGACTGCTCGTCTTTTCAGATCTTTGCTTCAACATTTTGACTATGTACTGGTTATGCTAATTATACTTTATCGTTTTGTCAAATAATTTTCTGGAATCCTGTAATACCTCCACATGAGTATTCCACAATCCTACATTTCAGTAGCATTGACATTCCTCTATATTTATTTTCTTCAGTTGCTGACCAACTCCAATTACTCCTCATTGATTTACCTTTTTTACTTTGCTGAGAATGCTCCACTAACTCTTCATGGATGTGTCTATACCCTCAGGTGACCTTTCACTCTGAGTCATGCTACTTAGTCCCAGGATACATTTTTTTCTTAATTTGTTAATTGCCTTTGGTCTGAATTGACTTGCATTTAAAAAGGGAAGTTGGTGAATTCTGGCAATGATATATGGTAATGGCTTTGATTAACTGGATCCATACAGCTTCGTGTGCGCAATGATAGCCCTAAAAGTGCAGTTATATGTAAAAGCGTTAATATGGCATGGGAATTCCAGCAGGGAAGTAACAGATGCACGATAGGGCATGACCTGTTCACAAGATGGCCCATTACCAACGATAACCTGTGAACTGGTCTAACATAGCACATGTGGCCACATACAAATGATTTTATTTTGGTGGGTGATGCTGCCTCCGGCGATTGCACCCACATGTAATACTCTTTTTGTCTCTGGAGGCAGTTTGCACTGCCTCTGGTAAAAGTGAGGCTTCATTTTAAAATGGCTTCATCTATGTGGACGGATCTGCGTCCCTAATTGAGGATCATCCACAGGGATTGCACACAGGACACAACATCTGTTGATGTGATTAGAACATATAACAGTAACCCAGGATAATGTCAATGTCATTTTCAACTTCATTACTTCATGTAATAAGTCCAAAATACATCAAAGGCTACATATAACTTTAAGGGTGACTTATTAGGTTTAAAACATGTGACATAAACTACATTAATTTGCAATCTTATTTAATACACAATATTGAGCTATAGCTGTTCTGTGGGCCTCACAGTGTAGCTTTCAGCTACACCTTGTAATGTGTCGATATAACGTAACCAAGTTAATTTCAAATTTCATTTATTGGCGGTCAATGAAAATTCACCACATCAAAATGTGAAAAGGCATGTGTGCAACACAATATTTCTTCCTTGATGTTTACTTAAGATGTGTAATTATAAAAAATACTACTGTATTCATTCCAATAAGGGCACATACTCTAATAAGGACATTCCCCTTTTTTTGGTCAGAAAAGAAATGTTGGTTTCCATAGATATGGGTCAATTTTTAGTCTCAATTCTAGTCCATTACCTGTTTTTCAGGCATATTTTTCAACTGAATTTTCCTGAGGGCACTGTGGTTTATTGGAATGAATATGATATTTATATTTCAAAATAAACAAACAAACATATGACTGGTTCTAATCACAAGATCCTGATGGAAATAACTGGCTCAGTAGATTTGTTTTATGAGTGTCCCACTATCTGTCTTGTCTTTGTAATATGTTCAATTCCTTCATTTACTGTTCTTCAGAGTAGTGTCCATTGTTCTTGTCTTGTTATGCTTAGCTATATATATATATATATATATACATCAAATATACATACATGGATTAAGAATATACAAACAGCAGCATACACTACACTGACTGCGTCTTGCTTCATACTGTCCTGTCATGTCGTCGGTTTTCTCACAAGGGCTTCATATTGGGCTTGGTCTTCTTCCCAAATGAATAATAAAATATGTTTAAACCAACAAGCAGGTTAATTGATGCATAATCTCCATGTGGTTCTGGCAGAAATTTGACTAATTTCTGACTAATTTGTATGCAGTGTCTGACTAATTTCTGACTAATGTGTATGCAGTGTCTGACTAATTTCTGAGGAATTTGTCCAGTATTTGACTGCTCACGTTCAGTCTCTTTGCAGGTATGCATCCCCACTGTGTGTATCTGTACAATTAAGGTGGCAAAGTCAAGTAAATGATAAGCATAGATCCACGTTAGCACACACTTTGGTTTGTGGCATAGCTTTCAGCTTCTCGTCTAACCTTTAAGAACAGTCATCACTCTGCCCATGAACCTGTAAAGCTTTATGTCTGATCCTCTTAAGTCAAAGTAAGCCCTGTGGCAAGGCAAGAAGATTGTAACCCAATGATTAAGGTGTCCTTGTAAGAGAAAAATAACTACCTGCACAAACTGATGCATGCCGTAACAGTCTAATATAGGATTGACTTCATCACATTTCACAGACGTCAGCTTCATTACATTTCATGTGTCAGCTTCATCACAGTTTACGTGTCCACTTCATTACATTTTATGTGTGTTGGCTTCCTCATATTTCACACATCATTCTCATTTCACATTAACATGTACCACCTTCATCACATTTCACTCGTTATCTTTATATGTCATATGTGTCAGCTTCATCACACTTCACATGTCATCTTCATTACATTTTACATGTGTCAGCTTCATTACATTTTACATGTGTCAGCTTTATTACATTTTACATGTGTCAGCTTCATTACATTTTACATGTGTCAGCTTCATTACATTTTACATGTGTCAGCTTTATTACATTTTACATGTGTCAGCTTCATCACACTTCACATGTCAGCTTCATTACATTTTACATGTGTCAGCTTCATTACATTTTACATGTGTCAGCTTTATTACATTTTACATGTGTCAGCTTCATTACATTTTACATGTGTCAGCTTCATTACATTTTACATGTGTCAGCTTCATCACATTTCATGTCAGCCTCATTATATTTTACTTGTGTCAGCTTCATCAGATTTTACACGTCAGCTTTGTCACATTTCACTTGTCAGCTTTGTCACAGCTTTGTCACATTTCACAAAGCTGATGTCGCCTTTTGTAACAGCTGTGGTGAGCACTTCTATAAATTTAAGAGTGTAACACACTTTTACTGCACTTTACACAAAAAATATGACTTTTGTCCAAACATGTCCTTATATATACTAGACTTCTTGTTTCAGATCACAAAAACTATATATTTTCTAAAAGAATTAATGCATTAGGATTAAGCTACTAAAATAGGTCCTTTCACAAGGAACGCACATTTGGCACTCCCAGCTATTATAATTCAAAGCAGTTCCTTTTAACTGGTTTTATTTTAGTCCCAGTTGGCATTGAAAGAGTTAAAAACAGATTTTCTGGTTTGATCACTTTCAGAAAATGTGTCCTTTACCACACTTTAAGTCTGAATCTACAGTTACATGTGACAATTTGTGAAAGTCACTGCTAACCTTACAAATATCCATAATGGGTGTACACATAAGAAAAGAAAGTATATTTGAAAAACACAAGAGGATACATCAATAATATTTTCATTTATGGACAGGGACCAGCTGTCATAATTTCCCTTGGCACACTCAATGGGTAATGCTATTAACTAATATTTCCAATCCCCAAATCATATGAAGTCAAGAGTCAAAGCCCAGTGTGGCTCTCCATGGAAATCATCAAAGAGTTTCGCCAAAATTTGCATGCAAATTGCTGACTCTGAAGAAAATTGCTGACTCAGCAGAAAGATATTACACTGTCCCATGGCTAGGTATGATGAATCTTGATAGCCATGGAGACTCCCAGCATAAAGTATGTTTGCTGAAGACACAGATCAGTCCAGGTATTCCTGTGAGGTTCAGGTACTCCGTGCGGCTCACAAATACAGTGTACTGCTCCTGCCTTTTCTGAATGGGCTTATACAGGGATCACTACAACTCCATAACTACCACACTCACATGATGCCCTCCCCGTATAAGGCCAGCCATTAACTGGCCAACAAGGATTTTTTACGTTTTTATCTTTGAACCCATATGGGCATCTTGTGTTCCCCTCTGCTTCAGAGATGCAGCTGCATGCAAGTGTTAATTTGTATTTCTGCTCAACAGATGGCAGCACACATTGTTCTTGGTGGGTTCTACCAAGGAGGGTAGAGACTCTCTACCCTTCCTTGCTTATACCATGTTTCAGTTATTATACTAAATAAATGACACTTGACTGAAATATATTTAACAATCTATAGCCAAACCTGGCTGTGTATTAATTCACTTATTCAATTTCAGCTTTTATTCATTTTATGATATGTCCTTAATCCACACTATATGTATTATATTGTGCATTTTGACACACCAATGGTGTGCCCTACCTTTGAGAGTGCTACCACCTGGAGACAAAAAACTTGTAATATAACTGTTCAAAGTTACAGTACCCTGTAGAAAGGGATAGTTAATTTACAGCCATGGATCCAGTATGAGGGCAACATAGACCATAAATCAGGGAACCAGATGAATTAGATCACGGTCCACTTGCATGGGTGATTAGCCTAGAAAGTAAAGGAGTTATGTGTAGTAGGGTCAACAGGCCTAATTTGTCTTGCTGTACTGAATCAGGATGTCATGCACATGTACGACATTAGATTTACAGATGCGATTGATCTGCATATTCTCCCACTGATTCTACGATCCATTACATCTTTACACTACCCATGCAAATGAGATGGTCCACAACCACGGATACAGTGTGCTTGTGGAGGACTAATGGTCCACCAGATACTGTATCCGAAAAAAACTAACGTCAAATACATGAACTAAGGTGTTCATACTGGTAATTGCCATGTAGAACTTCCTGGCATCAACCATAGCAAAATAATCACAGTTCTCATTAACAGTGAATTATACAATGTATATACAATGTACTACCTAATAAAAATAATTATTCTAATCCCAAAGAATCTCAAGTGAAGCTAAATCAAGGATACATACATAGATTCATTCACACACATACACATGGATTTAAGTCCTCGATTCTGGAAATAAATGCCGACTCAGTACTTATACTGCATAACCATGTTGATATGGCACTCACACATAACTACCTCCATTGAACCATTGTTTTATAAGAATGGCGATTTGGTCCAGTGAATATGTGCGTTTCCTATTTCAGCTAGGCGACTGGTGCGAAAGGTTGCAGGTTCGAGTCCTGCTCGTTACGAACATAAAATACACATATGCATACACATACACATAGGACTACTTATATACACACAAAAAAAAATCATTTGCAGATGGCATGGACCTACATTGGTATCATTGTGCGGAGATGATGACATCACTCTCCAACAGAATACAAAAACTTGACCGAGGTCATAGGCATATTGCTCATCAAATGCGCTCATAAAAACAAAAGCATCATGCACTTGTACAGGTATTACATGTTCTACCTCACCTGTCAAGTAACCCTTCATTTTGGACCTGCAAATATCTTTCGCAGATAACGTGTCCAACTGAAGTGAACTTTCAGTCTCCACTGCTCCATAAATAAGTGTGTTGCAGGTATATATCAACAAATTGTTTTATTTCTACATCTTCTCTGACATGGCCCACTGTATACTCAGCCATATCAGCAGTTCTATAGCAAAGACTATGGGATATACTAGCTGATTGTCCAAACTGTTTAATATATAAGGTATATATAAAGCAAATGTATACATTAACTGATATTGACGGTCCAAGGTAATATAAGGCATATAGTGGCATCATGGCAAATATCCATTGCCTGCCTGTCCAAGGTCATAATAATTTATCAGGCATAAACCGGCATCATGGCTAATATATGCAAGCTGACTGTCCAAAATAATATAGGGTATAAATTGGCATCATGGCTAATATACACTAGCTCACTGTCCAAAATAGTATAAGGTATAAACTGGCATCATGGCTACTATACACTAGCTCACTGTTCAAAGTAATATAAGGTATAAACTGGCATCATGGCTCATATACACTAGCTCACTGTTCAAAGTAATATAAGGTATAAACTGGCATGAGTGTCTGAGTTGAGACAAGATATACTGTCATCATGGTTTTTTATATACATAAAGATTACAAATTAGGTTATCTACCCCTCCTTGACAACATGCCAAGGAATAATGTTGACCTGGGGTTTGTCACCTTGATAAGTCCAAACTACAATTCTCTTTAATATTATTTCTCATTATGCTCTGCTGAAACAAGTCAGAGCATTGAGGCACACAACATTTGATCACCAGTTGTTTTCTGATGTTTTTACCTCTTTATTGCCACATTTTGGACTGAGTCAACAGCATTCCTCAGTGCCATTTAGTGTGCCTAAAGGACGCAGACGAAAGTTGTTGATCTGGACTTAAGTCTTTTATAGTCTATGTAGCTACAGGCATGTTGGTATTTGAATGAAAAGTCTTTCTACAAGGAGCATGAATCTTACATCCTTATCATAATTCACAGCAGTTCCTTGCATGTAGTTTGACTTTAGTTGTACTTGGCACTGAATGAGTTAAGAGGCAAATGGTTAAAGAGGTCTGTGATGCATGATGGGTCTTGCTAGGGAAATCACATTTACAGCCATGTACGTATGAACAACTGATGAATCAACAAGGAAGCCAGCACATGCTGTGGAACTGTGAAAGTGATGCCATGAAAGACAGCTTCTCCGTTATTCTCCACCACGTTTTCCCCTAAGGGCAAAATGGAACTAAGAGACTGCCCAGCATCAATGCCATCATCCACAGCCAGCAAGTCATCTATCCCTGCCCAGTGTACGTACATACATAATACAGTTCCTGCTTTCAAAGCCAAACTTTTTCTTTACCGACCAAATGTTAAATGGATGCAGGAAACTTGAATAGGTGCTCCACCGATTTCTGTCCTAAACTTCTGTGGCACAAATGTGTTTTGTTGTGGAAAATGAAAGGATTATGTCATTTGTTGGTATGTTTGTGTATGTATATCAATATATGTGCCTTGAGGATACCACTGAGGTGACTCATGTTTCAGGGCATTGGGAACATCTACACAAAGCCTGGATCTGTCGTCACCTAGTCCTTCATTTTTGCACCTTTTAGCTGCTTCCAAGTCCGCCGAACTTTAGCACTGAGAAAACTGCAGCGACAAAGGACCACTGGGGCATTATCTGCCTGCAGTCTTGTTGCTGTCACACAGTTAACACAACAGCTATCTTTGCTGTCACTGGGCTAGTTAACCCTCTCTTGCTCAAATCACCCAATGGTGCCTGCATATAAATTGTCATGTTTTTCTGTTAATAGAAAACATTTTTGCTGAGAACTGTAGATAAAACCTTTCATAAGGGCAAACCGTAAGTAATAAAGCTTTCCTGGACGTGGGCTGAGCACATTGTACCTGACCCCTTGCCAGGAGAGAATGTGCACAACCTATGCCTTGGAACGCTATTGACTCAGTCTTGTTCTGAGCAGGAAAGGGTTAAAATGCTCCAAAGCCTGATGTGACGGGTTCTCTCTGCCACCCTCATCAAATGTTTGTCATTTATGCTAATTAAAGTTCGATGAATCAACTACTGAAGCAGATGACATTTGACATCCAACCAACTGTACTGTACCCGGTTTAAGGGAAAAGGGTAAAAGTCCAACCAACTGTACCCAGTTTAAGGGAAAAGGGTAAAAGAAGCCACACAAAGTGCGTCTATCAGCTGCGTTTTCTTACCCACATTTCTCTACACAGGCCAATGCATTGTGTGGTAATGCCCACAAGCTAAGTGTACTCCCCCATGTAAACACCCCGTGCTGGCTGTCTCAGTCTGTGTCTTGCTTCCATGCTGGGTATCTCAGTCTGTGTCTCGTGTCCATGCTGGGTATCTCAGTCTGTATCTTGCATCCATGCTGCGTATCTCAGTCTGTGTCTTGCATCCATGCTGGGTATCTCAGTTTGTGTCTTGCATCCATGCTGGGTATCTCAGTCTGTGTCTTGCGTCCATGCTGGGTATCTCAGTCTGTATCTTGCATCCATGCTGGGTATCTCAGTCTGTGTCTTGCTTCCATGCTGGGTATCTCAGTCTGTGTCTCGTGTCCATGCTGGGTATCTCAGTCTGTGTCTTGCATCCATGCTGGGTATCTCAGTCTGTATCTTGCATCCATGCTGGGTATCTCAGTCTGTGTCTTGCATCCATGCTGGGTATCTCAGTTTGTGTCTTGCATCCATGCTGGGTATCTCAGTCTGTCTTGCATCCATGCTGGGTATCTCAGTCTGAGTCTTGCATCCATGCTGGGTATCTCAGTTTGTGTCTTGCATCCATGCTGGGTATCTCAGTCTGTGTCTTGCATCCATGATGGGTATCTCAGTCTGTGTTTTGCATCCATGCTGGGTATCTCAGTCTGTGTCTTGCTTTCTTCCAGCCTCTTGATTTCTTTCAGGGACTAAAACATTCTTCTCTAAAACTTAAAGGTTTGAACTTTCACACAAGTTTATATACTCCTTACTTTTTAAATTTAATTTGAAAAACTTGCAATTTCATTTGAAATTGACAAAATGACCCCAAAAAATCATTTATTCTGACTGGTCATAGCTGGGGATATTCTTTGAAGTACTCATCAGTGTTTCCAATGTTCAGAAGCTCAGCTTTAGAAATGTCGTAAGAGCTCTGTGTAAAACAGGCTTCAGGCTGCGACTGCTTGATGAGAGGTACACAACATGCTGTGACATTTGCTTCTAATAGTTCATACAAATATATTTGTTCTGTCATGTTTTGATCAGCCATTTCTCCTGGAGACGACTGCATACTGAAGGCGACGTCCTTCTCCTGGTGGCAATCTTGGGCAATGTGTCACTTGGTGCAGCATACCACAGACCAAACGCTGTCCATTTGATACAAACTGCCTTCCTTTGCCTGCAGGCTCACCCATACACTGGCCTGGCCACATGATTGAACCAATAGAAGACCTTCCTAAGAAAACCAGGGTCATCTGAGGTCTGACCTCTTGGGGACAAGTACAACGACCACAAACGTCAGTCATTTGCTTACTGTCCACTGCGCTCAATACATCAGTGAATTCTTCATGGACTTGAGTCAACTTTCTATCAATAAAATCAATGTTTAATATCCAAAACATACTCAAAACACACAGTCTGGTTAAGATTATCTTATTTTCAAATATGGTCTGTAACTGCAAATGTGATTTGAAAACTACAAATGTTAACTGCGGCATTGTACATTTCCACTTGTTATGGTGTGGGTGACAAAGGGTGAATACACTGAAAACTTGTTATAATGACACCATCTGCTCCCCGAACAAAGTGTCGGATAACTGAACATGTCAGATGAATGAACCAAAACAACAAAGAAAATGAACTTTTTCCCATGAAAATTTGTGACATTATATGGAATATGTCGGATATCCGAGTGTTGCTCGTTATAATGAGGTTTCACTGTACTACCTCAAGGGGATCATGTAAGGACACCTAATCCCCTTTGGCTACCACAGACTATACAAACCACATGGCAGGCAGACCAGGTCCACCCCCAGCATTGTGACGACGCCTCCAAATACCACTTCCTAATACAAATTCAACTCACAATCTGTAGCAAGTCGGCAAAACAGAACCATTTATATGTTTGCAATTTAAATTTTTGATTCAGTTTTCAGTGGAAGGATGACCAATCATATGCCCAGAATCAGGAATTCTATTTTAGACTGCTGATTTCCATTTATACATATATACCTCATAGGTTAATGTCTAATAATGAAGCAAGTTACTAGCCACAAATACTTTGACTTGTGACTGACACTGAATTAATCATACCCAAAGTGTTGAATTTTTTTTTTGGTGGGGGGGGTTTCACTTTTATTTTTCTTTTGGCGGGGGTGGGGGGGTGGGGGGGCTTATCTTTTCCTCCATCGCTGTGCAATTTTACCGTCAGACATGGGATAAATCTGTTCATTGCTTACAGCCTTAGCTGTTTCAAGACACATGTACATGCACTGTACTCATGATGAAAACATGTACTGCACTCATGATGTACATGTACTGTACTCATGATGCACATATACTGTACTCATGATGCACATGTACTGCACTCATGATGTACATGCACTGTACTCATGATGTACATACTCATGATGTACTTGCACTGTACTCATGATGTACATGCACTGTACTCATGATGTACATGTAGCTATATACATGTGCTGTACTCATGATGTACATGTGCATGTACTGTACTCATGATGTACATGTGCATGTACTGTACTCATGATGTACATGTACTGTACTCATGATGTGAGGTCACCCTTTGATGACCGGTTGTATTTCATGATGTACATAATTCCATGTTACAGTTTTCAACTGGATGCACAAACATCTCTTCCCTTCACAGTCCCAAATGGAATGCAAACTACACAATTGAATTAATTGCCGAAGCAACTACGAGCAAAGAACAATGACTAGAATCTCTGCAAAAGGAGAAATGACACACACATTACCATGATCAATAGGAAAACGGAAAATAATAGTTGTGTATTCACAGGACCAATGTGTCTTCTATTTAATGCATGTCCCATCCTTTATAACTGCTTTGGGCACTACAGAAATTATAGAGAACTGGTGAAAAGTCCGTAAATTGTGGCTCTAAATTGTACAGATACTAGAAATACTTTCAAAAAAGAAAAAAAATGCACAAAAGTTGGCCTTAGTTGTTTTTGCATGGAGAAAAAGAAGGGGCACTGACAAGGTATAATACATTACATACATATGTGTCTTGCTTTGTCTCGCAGCAGAGACAGAGCCTGCACTGGACGGCCATCCATCACTGTACACTGTCTTTGCCTGAGTACGTTTGGCTCCCCTTGAACCATCTGATGTACCTTTATACTCCGTGTGTACCACACAAAAACGTTGCGGTGAAATACAAAGATCAAGATTCACCATTGAAGTCTGTGCCAAGATGAGCTCAATGACCTTGTCTCCTTGCATTCCCCTGAGCAAGACAAGCCTCCTGTCATTAACCCCCTCACTGCCACAATGTCTGTCTTAAAGCTGGCACTGCAGTAGTTTGTGGAAACTTTATATTCTTGCTCCTCAGAAAAAGAGATCTGGTTCAAGTAGCGGTATGCCTGGTCTACGGTCATATTCTGCTATGCTTATATGATGACAAAACGTGGCAATGCAAAAACCACTGTCACTGCCTTCACCACATCAGTTAACTCTCTACCCTTTACACTGGCCAAACCTGGCTGACGGTCAAATGTTGTCTGGCTCAATGTTTTGGACTAATTTCAATGGCAATGAAAAACTTTTTGAACGAGAATTGTAAGCGACACCTAACAAGATAACATGACCCAGGTCAACGGCTTTTCTCGGCATGGACTGGGTGCTGAGCTACGCCAACCCTAGGATGAAGAAGAGTGTCCACTGAGTCTCAATACAAGTGGGAACAGGTCAAACTGTCAGGAACTCTGAATTTGCTGTCTGCTGCCGTTAACCCCCTGCCACCAGATTGGCTTAATGGACCAGGCAGTCTGGTTACCTTAACACAGCATGGGATCATCACAACATATAAAAAACATATCATTACCTACAAACAAACAAACACAAAAATATCATCAGTGACAAACAAACACCGGCAAATTAATTACTGCAAAGTGTGCGGTCTTTGAACAGAAGGTGGTCTTGATACACAGTAGTCTTCATGGACACCGTTCCCCACACCTAGCATCTCTGTCGTAAGACAGCGTTCCCCACACCTAGCATCTCTGTCGTAAGACACCCTTCCCCACACCTAGCATCTCTGTCATAAGACAGCGTTCCCCACACCTAGCATCTCTGTCGTAAGACAGCTTAATTACAACTCAGTGCACATGCACTTTTGGAGGCAGCGGTTCATCAACAATGTGCCATACCAGAATCTATTACAGGTTGCCCATTGACTGAATTGAGATGGTCACTTTCTCATTAAAAGCTCTTGTATGTATTGTAATTACCCAGTCAATGGCCACTACAGAGGGGTAAGGTGTACAGACTAATTTTGTTTCCAGCAGACTTTAATGGAATGAATATCTAATAGATGGCATTATGTAATGCTGGGACTGTCACAGCATGCAGGCAATTATGTCGTGTACACAAAACTTTGTGATGTGACAATAATGAGAGGGAACAATTCATACAGGCAGTCATTACATGGTTTGATCATAAGCACCTTCTGTGATATAATGTAAGGTCTCAATGACCAGAGCATGACAGGAGTCTATTTGAGGCAGGTAGCACATGTACATGTGGCCCAGGGCAGCTTTCTCTCCTTACATAATACATATACAGTTTAGTCACATATGTATTCTTGTTACAAACAATATCACCTGCAGTGGACGCAGCCCACCCCAGATGATAGGTACCTACATGTACATTTCTGACATACATGTGGGTCTGTGCTCCACCTTTTCTTAACTTTACCTTCGTAAATTATTTTTTTCTTGGGAAAATGGGGTATATCCATGCCCTTTGGATGGATCGACAGTCATTGCTTTTCAGTCTTAAACTACATGCACTTTTACTTCAGATGCAGTCAGCACTGAACTAACACAGTCAAACGAAGATCTCAAGGCATGTTTACACTTGATCACTGCTGACAATTGACTACAGTCCCTGCTCGCTTGAGTATCAGACAAACTAGAGTTCATTGCTCAGAAACAGGTGCACACTGTTTGTGGTGAAAGGTGAATTTACAAAACACACTACAACAGAGCCTGGTCAGTCTATCAATACAACCTTGGCGCCGTTTGAATGAACGAACATGACATAATCTTACATTGTGTAAAACATTAATTTCATGGATCTAGATTTGAGTGACTTAATTGCCACTTCATATGTTATGCCATTTTGGTAAAATGCCAAGTAGAATGTAGTCGAGTCCCTGGTGAAGTAGCAAAATAACAACCCTGTGTATATCATAGGCCACAGTTAATATTGATATTTTGCAGGCAAATATATATACACTCAGACAAGTAACCGAATGGTATATGCAATGACAATGAAAAATGACTGTTTATTGCAATTATAGTATCCTATTCACGTCAAAAAGGGACTTGGGCGATACAAGAGTTGTGTACACTGAAATAAGAAAACAAACCTGACCAATTCACCGTAATATTTGTACAATGACAACAGTTGGTTAAATGAATACTCAAGAATCAGCAGACACAAACAGGAGGACATGTAATACAACATAAATAAACTCTAGTGGAGCCAATCTGGCGATTCCTGAATGTAAAAACAACAGTGGTAATTCTACAATACTTGAATGCATGGACTGTGAAGATGAATGCACACACTGTTCTGTGGAGAGGAATGAACATTCTCCGTGACTGCCAATCCTCCTTGCATACTCTACCTTCAGTGCTTCATCACGGATAACAAGCCGGATTATTTCTGAATAAATGGGCTGCTGAAAATCAGGTTTGCAGGATTTGCTTGAATGAAACACCCAGATGGACATAAATGCATCCATCGTACAATGTAGCATTCATTCCTTCTGCATCTTAGATCCCAACATAAATGACAAAATTGCATTGAATTAATTTTAACTAATATAGTTAAGCCCAGCAGTCTTGATGCTGATGTCAGGATTGAAAACAGCGCGACAAAACCTAACATTAAATAAACTACGGGCTCCACTTTCTTTCTGGAGACTTCTTGACAATTTCCAACAGGCCTGCATTTGTATCTGTACACGACAAATTTCACCTAAATACCTACAAATTCCTTGACAATAAACGAGAGAAACTAAAATACAAAAGAAAATCATATCCTGAAATTACAACTGAGAAGAATTTGTATGTAATATCTACCAGTCTGTTACTGAATACATTATACCTACAATCTACCAGCAGTTTGACATTTATATAATATATAGGGCATGTGTAATCTGACCCAAGCAACAGTTTCTACTACCATTTAATTTTTCTTTTGATGAAAATCAATCTGGCTTGAAAGCACTTTCCATCGGAAGAGACAGAAATTTAACCCCGTGACTTCTGTAGATATTTGTAGGAGTCTAAAAGCTCACAATTTACCTTTACAGCTGAGTTGAATGTACAAGTAAATGCCACGACTAATTTGACAATTTCAACGAAAAGTTGGCAGGACACAGACTGACTTGTTCCTTCAATATCACAAGTAAGTTATTGAGTGCCTGCCATTAAGTTTGACATCTGCCATTTCCCAAATGTCATTTGCTTATAGCATTCCACTGGCAAAGCCAAGAAAATACAACTCAGAAATAATTTGATGAATTTCATACCCACCACTAGGAGTCACTAGTAAAACCTTTTGGTGGCAGATGGTACATTTTGGCGGTAGACTACTGCAGTCAGCAGTGCCCAGTGGCATCTGGCGGTGGCCAGTGGCAGCGCCATTCTCTGCCGCCGAAGATAAGTAAGGGCCTTTTGGGACCAGCGGCACACAGCGGCAGGCAATGGCACTCAGCGGTAGGCAGGGGGCACTCGGCGGCAGGCCTTTCCCGATTACATTTCTGCTGCTGTGTACCACTGTCTGCCGCTTTGTGCTACCATCTACCACTCTCTGCCACAAGTCTTTGAAGGCTGCTTACTATTGCATGTAAAATAGGAAATTTTTCACAAATACAATGTGTGAGATTGATTAAGGCAAGGACTGGTACTTTGACAAATTCAATGGCTAATATTGATTACGGCAAGCACTGGCTCTCTGACAAATTCAGGTAAATTTGGTTAATTAAGGCACGGCTGGTACTCTGGCAACCTTTATAGCTCAGCTAGTCATTGCTGACCAATGCTAGGCTAGTCATTGCTGACCAATGCTAGGCCAGTCATTGCTGACCATTATGCCAGTCATTGCTGACCAATGCTAGGCCAGTCATTGCTGACCAATGCTAAGCCAGACATTGCTGACCAATGCTAAGCCAGACATGGCTGACCTATGCTAGGCCAGACATTGCTGACCAATGCTAGGCCAGTCATTGCTGACCATTATGCCAGTCATTGCTGACCAATGCTTAGCCAGTCATTGCTGACCAATGCTAAGCCAGTCATTGCTGACCAATGCTAAGCCAGTCATTGCTGACCAATGCTAAGCCAGTCATTGCTGACCAATGCTAAGCCAGTCATTGCTGACCAATGCTAAGGACTGAAGATGCAAATCAAAATTGTTTCTTCTGATGGAGCTACAGATTAAGCTAGACCCTTGGCCTTAAATTGTATCTCACGCTCCCACATGCTCAAATGGGCAACAGCACATGGTTCCCATGTCGTGGTCATCACCACCATCACCACCACCACCACCATCACCATCACCACCACCACCACCACCACCATCACCACCACCATCACCACCACCACCACCACCACCACCACCCCACCATCATCATCATCATTATCATCATCATCACCACCATCATCACTAGTATTGCATCGTATGTTTTAAAAAGCTAGATGTTTCCAATTGTCTTCGTCCCCCGTTTAGTTTGATGTGGACCCCATAAACTGAAAGCTACCTCTTAAACCTATACATTTATTCACATTGAAGTTATTATGAAAGTTTATGTATCTGTAATTATAAAAGTGGACTAAAAAGCATGAATTTTTTAACCAGAGTGTTATACAGATGACTTTGAATTATGCACTGTAAAATCATGACTTTGAATTATGTACTGTAAAATCATGACTTTGAATTATGTACTGTAAAATCATGACTTTGAATTATGTACTGTAAAATCACGACTTTGAATTATGTACTGTAAAATCACGACTTTGAATTATGTACTGTAAAATCACGACTTTGAATTATGTACTGTAAAATCACGACTTAGAATTATGTACTGTAAAATCACGACTTTGAATTATGTACTGTAAATTCACGACTTTGAATTATGTACTGTAATATCACGACTTTGAATTATGTACTGTAAAATCATGACTTTGAATTATGTACTGTAAAATCATGACTTTGAATTATGTAGTCTAAAATCCGCCATGTATGCCTCCCTAATTTACATATGTGACCTACATGTACAATTAGTAGGGAGTGAATCAATCTGGAGGCCTAACACAATTGAGCCACCGTCACAACGTATTGAAAATACAATGGAACTTCCAGATTTAAAATACTAATTAATACCTGGCACATCAATGTATGCCGGTGTTGTAATCCACTGAACACCTGTTGACAACTTCCATGCAACTTACTGCCCTGCCGCAGACAAACACAGACAAGACGGAACACCTGAGCACACAGGTAGAATTTCTACTGATTTATATCCAGAGATAATGCACTATGTTTCCACTTTTGCATTACAAGCTTGAACTTACGCTGCTTAGGGCAAGTAAAGGAAATGGCAGGGAAGAGGCTGGTGGGTGCAGACCGCTCCCTGGTTTGCATTGTTATCAGATTAACAATGAAGGTAATGGCTTTTACAGGCATCCAGTTACTTAGGGCTGACTCCAATCATTTCAGAAAATTGAATTTATACAAAAATCTGTTATATGCAACCAAAAGTCAACGTAAAGACAGCCAATTATGCCCGAAGTGGTCAGAAGCAGAGGCGTTCCAATGGAAACATAAAACAGAAGCTTTTAATTGACTTTGATGTCGTTCGCAATAACTCGACTCAAACGGTATCATATAGCTGCCGAGCAGAGCTACAACTGAACAATTCTGACGAATCTGACATCCACATTGTCTGCATCTTTGGTTATCTGACACAATGTGACACCCGATGTCTATGCTCCTGCGGCACATGTCTGTTACATCAGGACGACACTCGATATTGGATACACTTGCTGTAGGCAGACTTCTGCTCTGACCTCAGACAACTGAACGTAGTTCCGCATAACTGTACATACAGGTGTCAATTGTATGTAGCATATCAAGTTTGCCACACAATGACACATGGACAACACCAACACAGGAAAAAAACATCTCAACACCTTTCAGACAAGACTTAAGTGGTTATCGAACATATGGGCCAAGGCATAATGCATACAGTACGTCTAGATATCAAACATTTGCCTTACAGGCATGTATTTGGCAGTGCATGTATCTACAAGATTGTACCTTTGACTCAGACTGTACGAGGCCTGTGTAAGGAAAGACAGATGTACATTATTTGGTCTCTTCAACAAAAAAGAACAAACAAACAAAAAACCACACGTATCTCCTGCGGAAAAAGTACAAGGCCTCTCGATCTTGGAAAACACTTAGACATTTTATCTCTTGTAAACACAGTACATTGCCCCTCTTGAAAAACAATTACATATTTTATCTGTTGTAAATGCAGTACATTGTGACGCAAAATACATTGTTTGAAGATCCTAAAAAATTAAGAAACAAGTTATAACCCTACAGCCCTCCATATTATTTTATCAGCAAAGAACATTTTGTATGCATAATTGGGTTAAAGAATGATCACTTACTATGCCTATGTGTATTGATGATGTTATATCTCGCTTATACTTGTTTTTGTGTTTACAATGAAAGTGGGAGGGTGCAGCATAAATAAATTCTATGCTACCCATTCCCTCGGGCACAAAGTAATATATGCGCATGGGGCCACTTGCATCCCTTTTCACATTCAAATGTTTAAAGAGTGATGTTAACTTTTTTTAAAACTGCCTGAAGAATGATAGCTAATCTGCTTGAAAGAACCAGCTAGCCCTCTAGAACCTGAACTTAGAAATGAAGTAACTGTCAGGGGAACATGACCGACCTGCTGACCTGGACAGAGACACCTGGAGGCACTTCATGGCAAAATGTGTAACTTATATCATGGGTCATAGACATGTATTTTCTTCAGGACTTGATGATCATGCCACAGGAGGTCTAGTTCAAAAGGAGCTGTATGCACTTTTCTATTTAAACAATGAAACTGGACAAGACAAAAAGGCGTAACCCACTATTCCAAAATTTATTGCCAAAGAAAGTCAACCAGTTCCCTCACTGATGTAACTCATCAGGACTGAGCTAGCGGTCACTTGCACATCCATTATATACTCAGGCATCAACATGTACATTAAATTAGAAGACAGGAACAGACCAACAAGCTCCAGAGGAAACTATGGATATATAAAGAGGAGACTCTCCCCAGTAGGTTTTAACCCCCTGGGCCTTCGACAGGGGGCGCGGAGGCTTGTTCTGCACTATTTATTACAGCCATTTTTGGCCTTGCCCTCGTCACATTTGCGCTATTTATTTTACCATATGCACTTACATTAAAATTGTGGTGCTGCTGGGCACTCTGTGTTCCATGCTTTTTTATGTTACATATAGTGTGACAATTATGACATTAAAGTCTAAAATTCAACATGCTTAGGCATGTACGTAGTTAAGTAACCTTATGCCGTGTGGAAATAAATGCACAAATAGTCTCATTGAAGATATGTCCATGGACTGCAAGTAATCATCCATTTAATCTGAAAATTTAAAAAAAAAAAATCATGTATGTTGCTAACATTGCATGTTGTGTAACATCACAAGTATGGTCGTAGACGGCTATGTGTAGTCAAAAGTGACATAAATGCTTGGACAAACCTGTGTAACAGGGCGTGCTTATCAGTGTGAGGGACTGATTGCATAAGGGGGCCCTGGACACCAGTGTCACTTCTTGTCATCAATTTCAATTTTTCCATAAACCCTTTCCTGTCAGAGTTCAACTGAGGCAACAGCTTTCCTTAGCTCAGGACGGTCCATTGTGCCCAATCCATGCCAAGATAAATGGTCTTACGTACAAATCTCAGCAAAAAAAAAAAAAAATTAGTAAGGAGAAATTTAAGGAAAAATGTTAAGGTAGGCGATGACTTACATCTGGGTGCCTTTGGGAGATTTTAGCTGGCAAAGGGTTAACATACATGTGATGAAACAAACTCATCTGATAATGTCACAAGACATATGAATGGTTTTATCAAGATGAAGGCATTACGGTAACTCCTCAAGCAGGACAACTACAAGCACATTGTAGCTCACCTAACAAAACAGGTCTCACCATAGACATGGTCTGAAAACAGAATAAACTCAAACAGTCATTGCCAACAGATCCTGTGACCTTACAAATGAGGTCAAGGTCATCAAAATGTTTTCAGGTCAAGGAACAGTGTCAAGGTATAATTGAGGTAAATTTACATTTGAAATGACTTGTGAATCACAAGATATTTTGCTTGCAAGGATTCTACAGTCGGACAGTTGGAAAGGATGGTCAGACTAGCTGAAAACATGCCGTATCCCCCAAATTTCATTTGCAAAGGGTATGAAAATGAAGGAATTTGAGCCAAAATGAGAAAGCAAGGAGGTGGCAGTAATTGGGTGTGGTCTTAACGGGTTGTAATTGGGAGAATCTATGTAGTTCTACCCCATATTTACCTGCACTACGGTGATATATCATACAGGGGAGTTGTATTCATCAGTCACATGCTTATTTACTCTCTTACATAAATTGTTCCAAATCCGTGTACAGCTGATACACCTTAATTGTTGGCCAAAAAGCTGCCAGCTTGAATTTCTATACACCTGTAATAATATACATCAATGACTCACTCCTCACTCTTACCCGAATGACAAAACAATCTGGGAAAACAATTGAAATAAAGTGTTGTAATTCAGCTATATTTATCACAAACTAACAAATAATTTAGCCAGGTCTATCACCATTAGTTCACATGGACACAAGTTACAAAGTGCTAATAAAATCATTTACAAACATTGAAGTTGGATGGCATGGTGTAAGTTAACTCTTTAGGTTTTGAATTTGGACTGAGTCAACACCTTTTCTCGATGTGTGTGCCCAATGCATGCTGAGAAAGCTGTTGAAATGAAATCAAATGATTCCGGGTTTAAGAGAAAAGTCTCCTGTTCTCTCCCTTTACACATATGGCCATGAAATCCACTCCTGGAAAGCTGAGCCATAAAATTGTCACCTTTCCATACCACCAGAAAAAAAAAAAAGAAGCAGAGGTTAAGCAATATACTGGTATGTATAGGTGAACTGTTAACCTCAGGTACATTATCTAAATGCCTCACTAAACGCCTCAATATCAATGATCATTAATACTGGATCATTCCATTCAGATGTGTAGGGGTGTGCATTTCCTGCAATGTCATCCACCACCTGCTTAAACAGCAGCAGCAGCACAACTTGGCCAAAGCCCTCTAGGTTTCACTCTGCCAAAGCCCTCTAGGGTTCACTCTGCACGCAACAGAAAATTGAAGTATGTTACTTTAGGGCTCAAAACGAATGCTTGCCATAAGCACACACTAGTGCAAATTAGGAGTACATCCCAGGCTTGCTGAGATGTTTGGCTATGAGCTACTATGGCAAGTACAGCTTCATTCTCTGTATCTCTGGCTGTTTTTGTTTATAAATAAAAATTTATATTAAAGCTGAAGTTTGCTTGTGAAAATCTTTCCACTGACCAATTTGGTTTGTGTCAAAAGTGTCTATTCCAAGCTGTGTAATACTGCTCGACAGATACAAATGTATAACAATAGTCAGGTGTGCGTTAAGTGGCCACATTGACAAGCACAAACAGGAAGTGGTTGTGCCACTGAGTGTGCTGTTCTGTGAGAAAGTCACTCAATTGGCTATCATTGTCTCGACATAACAGTGACGCCTCACACGCGGCCAGTTTACTGCTTACCTGTGGTCCTAATTGTGACAGTTGTACGGCCCTTACTTCACTTTAGCGGTACCTATATGTTTTCTGCCAGGTAATACACGTACCTCAACCCATTAATATTGCATCTTCTCCCCTGCCTCCCACTCAGCATGGCCTCTGTTAATATTTGGAGCTGAAATCCTCGTATCTTTTAAATCAATTTCAAGCGTCATATGCATGTAAATTAAATGTCTGGTGCGTGGTACACTTTTACAACACTTTATACAGAAATTACAGCTTTGCTCCAAACACTTTCTTATGTACACTAGACTTCACATCCCAGATCATATCAACTATATATTTTAGAAAAGTATACATTTGGAATAAACTATTAAAAATAATGAAATGTCTGTAAGCATTAAAGAGTTAAAACAACAATACTAACAGGAAAACCATACGTCTATAACTAAAATAAGGAACTTTGACACCATGTTAAAAGGTATATGCACTCTCTTCCAACCGGTTTCGACATCTCACATGCCTTCATAAAAAAAAATGCCTTCATCAAAGGAGGACAGGAGTCTATTAGTTTATAAGTGGCTTAAGTACAAAGATTCAGGGTTCAATTTAATTTCCGGTGATACCAGAAGTGACGTCAGTGTTAAGAAATTGAGTTTTAATATACCACGGCCTTGAGGATGGGAACCACTTGAATGATTTGTCGCCCTCCATGGGCGGAATCAACACCTTTCCTCGGCGCACTCTGAGGGTGCAGAGGAAAGTTCTGGATACTGCATGTTCATTTACAAAATTTGGACATTTTCAGTCATTTCTATTGAAATCTTAACATACCTTCAACACAAGCGCTGACTGAAGGGTTCGCCATTTGCTCAAATTAGGTCATGGTGACACCAAAATTTAATCAGTTCATCTTGCCAGGTAAGCATATTGCCAAACTTGAGCAAAACACATGGAGACATTCTGTAGATATCGTGGTAACGAGAATGTGCACATCCAGATGGACATCCAGACAACCCGAAAACAGAAAGGGTCCCTCAAAGGGGCAGACTCCTAAAAAAGTGTGTCAATTATACATCAGTGTTAAGTCCTTGTGGGTCAAAGACAGGATTTCTCCAATGCTGTATACTGCACTAGGCTTTTACTGTCACTGAACGCCTGCCCTGTATCTGGCCACGAAGATCGGCAGCCAAGCAGCTGACTTGGCCTTTTAGGCTCCTGGAGTCTTGAGCCAGTACTTGAGCACTAGAGCCAATAGCATAAAGAGTAGCAAGGTTTGACATGCAAATGACCAGGAAGATGTAATAACTCTATTTGGCTACATTGCGTGGGGGCAAATAACAAGACCCGATGAAATCATGCTTCATTACTCTTGTATTGTTCTGTATCGTGTTCAACAGTCTGTCTGCGAGGAGGTTCTTCTTAACTAACCTGCACTGACTTTGCCCATAAAGACATGCTTTTAGCACGACAAAGCCTCCTCTGATTGGCCGTTTTACTTGGAATTTTGCCCCACTCAGTGACAAAACCTTAAAGACAGAATTAAGTTAAAAGCCTCATGTCCTGCAGTGACCTCTCCACTCATTCCCAGCTTCACATCCATAAACACTCAAGATAGGGACAGAGGTGTATGCTGTTCACCCCGTTGCCCACTCTAACGCCATTTGTATTCTCTGCAGTCTGCCACCTTCTATAATGATTCTCCACAGCTAGCCATAAAACAGCCGCAGCAGGATCCAGAATAATAATAGCAACAACTCAGCATAGTTCAACTGGTAATGGTTTCCCTATGATATTCACATTATATGACAGGTGCTCCATTTTTCTGTACTGGCTAATAGCTCTGTGAAGCAACAAGACAGCGAACTGCTTTGGGGCATACAGCACAAAATGACCACGAAAAATACCTTCAGGCGTCCATGAAAACAAAACTGTATTACTAAGCACACAAACAGTTGTTGTTTTAATTCACTTTGTTTTACTTTAGATTTTATTTCATCATGACCTACCTACACTGTAAATTTGCTTTAATTTTGTATTTTATATGAGCTTTATCCAAAATAGTGAATTAGAACTTCAATTAAATGCCTCAAAAGCAAAAATAATAATATTAATAGAAGGAAGAAGAAAAATGTTTGTGTTAATATCTTGAATAGTTTTCAAGACATTAAATTTTGAAGTTTTAATTCCAAAACAGCACATTATCTGCCACTGGTTGTAAGCATGACATTCTTCATTTTTCATATAAGCTCACAAAAAAAATACCAAAAAAATACGAAATCCGTTGATAGTTTGCCTGTCATCTCTTTCTGATCGCGTATATCTAGCATATTGCAATTTAACATTGGTCTCTTAACATGTAAGAGAAATCTAATATTATTATACCGATGCACTTAGAGCAAATCTATATATATGTACTGAATGGCATTTTGAAAGAGACACAACACACCGGCAAACTACTTAAGGTACTTTCTATTAGGGTCAATGCTTTTTACTTGTTTTCCATGGTAAACCTGGGTGCCCTGCTTGTCAGCTGGATGCACAAGGGGTTCATTGGTTGATAATTGTTTACATGTACGTGTCCACATTTCTCTGGAAGGATTGAGGCCAGAGCAGATTTGTGGTAAGATCGTAAGGTACAAGTCTGCACTAGGAGCTGACTGTATATAATGGGGCTACATATTGGATTCCAGCCGATGAAACCTCCACATTTGCATCAGACATAGCATTTCTGCGACTTCGTTTTGTCGTGACATGGCAGAACGGTGGCAAAATTTTCCACGCTGTGACACAATATAATGGAAAAGATCTAATTTACACCACATAATCTGATGAAATACTTCCAAATATAAATGTAGCTGCCAGGATTACACTAGACGACACTGCAACTGTGCTCTTTGTGTTCCAGGTGCATGCGGAAAAGGTTGGCAGCCAGGTATAACGTTCTGATAACTAATGCATGCGGAATAATGCAATATCTTCCTGAGTACGCACAGAGCGACCTGCAATCACCCGCCCTCTCCTTCAGATATTTGTCCCTCCACCTTGGCCACCTGTGGCCCAGCCTTCAGTACACATGGCTGCCCAATAATCCAACACAATTCATCCTCTGAATATAAATCAAGCAGATATGTTCCCCCTGGTCCTGGGTAATCGGCAGCATGTCATCAGACCAATTGTATGCAGGCCCAATTCAATTTTGTGTCCACGTTTGGCCTTTAAATTTTCCATGCCAAAATAAAATAGCAAATCCCACCATGAAATCATGTATACTTTGTATGTGGTTTCTGGCAACTGCCTGCATGCGACAAATAGTGATTTGTTGGAGGTAGGGTGATGGTTGGGGATACATGGCTCGTTCAATGGCAGGATCAAACTTGAAAGGTGTATGAAAGACACTGGCAGCAAGCCAGGCCTACGATGAAGACAACTAGTGGCCTGTGACCATATACAGTGTACATGTATAGCTTTGTTTGTTTGTTTGTGTATATATGTATGAATATATATATATATATATATATATATATATATATATATATATATATATATATATATATATATATATATATATATATATATACACATACACATACAGACTTGTATGGTACAAGTCAATCCATAAGTACATGAGTACATGGTGCTTGTGGAGAAGCTTTACAATATTCATGAGTTGGCCGAAGGAGTTGGTCTCAATAACACTAGAGATGTGAACACCATGTAGTCACAGGCCAGCATGATACAGAGGCTACATTTTCAGGCTTTTACTGCTTGATATAATATATATCCTCAATTGTACTGAATTCATGTAGTACTCCATCTTTTTTTTTTTTTAATCTGTGTCTGCAATTACAATTAATTATATAAGCCTCCATGTACCGAGTTTCCTTTCAAATGTTACTATCAATGTGTGATATTACACGCTATTGACAGGCATTTTCCATGAAGTTGTTTGAATATGTCACCATCAGAAAAAAACCATGTCAACAAGTTGGTAACAAATGACAAGTACTACAATCAAAGGGAGTTAAATTCTTATATTTATACCAATTTTAAATTTCTTCTTATTAAGCAAAAAAAAAAAAAATCTTTGAAATACAATTTAGCAGCTTTTAATTCCATCATTATCTGAGGTTTGAGGTTTGAGGTTTAGTGCATACACACAATGTTTGTCATTGGGAGCCTTTTGGATGTTGCCTTAGTGAAGCATAATGTTCAAGGTCACAATGATCATAAGCACAAAGCAAACCGTGCAATGGTGTAACAAGGACAACGCTCATGAGCATATATAGTGATCATGAGCATATCATATAACGATCATGTATAACAACTGTGCAGGGGTGTAACAAGGTCAGTGATCATGAGTATATCAGGAAGTTATCATTAGCATATCATACAGCAACTGTTCAATAAATAAGTTCACAGATCATGAACATTTATAGTAATCATGAGCATATCATACAGCAACTGTGCATATGGAATAACGCTATTTTTTCTTTTTAATTTTACAAAAAAGCAGGAGACATTTCACAAAAAGCGGGAGAGTGGTAGACTTTGTAGAGAAAACACAAAAAGTGGGGGAAATCTCCCGCCTTGGTAGGAGACTTATAGGCTCTGATTTTTGTCCTCTTTTCCTATTGCTATGCACTAGAGCAAATGTAAATACGGTATTTGAAAATAAATACAATTCATTCAAACCCTCTGGACCCAAGAAGCCAAGGTATAAGCTATAAATGGGAAGAAAGGTTGGACCAAGAGGGTTAAAGGATTAGTGTGATGCACTGTGGAACAGATATCAGACACTCTCCATCTTGTTCTATGACAGCATTGTGAGAGTGCTATGCTGTGTATAGTTATCTATAATAAAGCTTTGATGGTATGCACAGAAAACTGAGCAACTCTGTTCAATGTCACTTTTAATTGCAGTAAATATATGGTCAATTCTCATGGTCTCCTTAACTCTCTTGGTTATATATTCTGTAACTATGGCATTTCTACAGCAAAGTTTAACTTTGGCAGATATGTGATTTATCAGGAAATTAACAAATTACAAATTGCACTATCATTCCTATTCTCTTCCTTCACTCCAGTGTGACCAAAAAGTAATTATTTTCCTCAAAATTATAACAACTGGGTGATCCAATTATAATCAATCAGGAGGTGACTGGCTTCAACCAATTAAAGATTCTGGAAATTCAGCTGATTCCCATCAATTTTCCAGCGTGCATCTGATTGTGAATTGTATCTGCTAAAGTAGCTTCTCCTCTGTACAGTAATATACATGTGCCTGTATATCATGTGCCTGTATATACATATGCCTGTATATACATGTGCCTGTATATCATGTGCCTGTATATACATGTGCCTGTATATCATGTGCCTGTATATACATGTGCCTGTATATCATGTGCCTGTATATACATGTGCCTGCATATCATGTGCCTGTATATACATGTGCCTGTATATACATGTGCCTGTATATCCAGATGCAGTTAGGCTGCGAGGAGTGCATTTTTATTTTCTTTTAGATGTTTGGCACAAGAACTTAATTTGTTTGGGTCAAGGTCATCTATTTTGAAGACTCTCATATGCAAGCATCAAAGTACTGACTTAATAGTCCTCATCCTAGCTCAGGTAGATCCTACCTCAAAAATGTTTTAAGTTATCAAGTGAACAGTAAAATTCACGAAAGTATAACACTGTGCCTTTGGGAATGAAGTCAAGGTATAAATCTGATTACACAGAGGACCACCAGCATAAAAGTCCCAGCTCAAACTCACATTATGAAACGAACATGCAGCAAAATTCAGGAAGTGGACCAGTGTGATGTTGGGATAAAGTTGAGGTACAATGGACCTATGCACTGTGCAATTCTCCCCTCATACCCGCATGTGTCTCTTTCCAATTTCTAAGCAAGTGGCCAAGAAGTTTTTGGGGAAGATGGTTTAAGATTTTGCCAAAGATTTAAAAAAATAAAAAAACCACAACACAACAAAACGAAGAAAGAAAAAAAATCACTGGAGTATGACACTTTGAAGAAACTTGGCCGAGACCCACCCAAGGTATATCCCCACCAACTCTGATGTGATTATCTTACTGACAGTTTTGAGAAAGAATTCAAAAATAGGACTTAACATTGCAATATCAATTGATTTACATAATAATCAATAAGAATGTATGCATTAATTCATAAGCATCTGGAATGAAAAGTTTGTTAACATCAGGATTCTGCAGTAATGCCATATTGTTTTTGACCCATCCATAAGTAACCTTTCCACCAAGTTTAAGTCCACTCAAAATATATTTCCATCAAGTGTGGAGTGGATCTGGCTGACACTTTCAGAGAGATCAAAATTGTCAATTGTAAACACACAATAGGTAGACAACTGAGGACAAGGCTTCTTGTAAATTCACCTGTAGTGACAAGTCAGCTGAGCCACATGTATCCTGCAAGCTAGTTTGTAAAGCCTTGTGTAACGCCTCCTGTGTCCTTGTGACTTAACCTTTGACCTTGTGTTCATGCAAATGGAGGGTGCAGGATCCCTGTCAGTTGCCACTGGGTGGCGCTTTGTTTTCCTGCCACATTCACCTTTTGCCCATCATGTGCCATACCCAGGTATATCTCTATAATTAAAGCAGCAAGTCCTTCCACTAGGCTCATTTGATTCTCTCTACGGCATTCTGTATTAGCAAAACAATCTAAATATACTCTCATTTTTTTAAACCATGGATTAATTTACAGAACACGCACTTCACAATTTGATTAAATGAGATTTGTGTCTTGAAGTCCTTCAAGTACCCAATGGTCCCCCATTTACAACAGGTCATGCCTAATAATTTCTTGTGAGGGAGCATGCAGGTGACCTAGCATGCTCACACTGCAGAAAAACAATCAGATTGCTCAGTTTACAGCCGGTCTGTACTTGCCAGGTGTAAAATATACAATAATAGAACACGAGAAGTAATAAAACGTGACTTTTTAGCGATAGTCATAATCCACTATTCGCAACAGTTGTATGTTGTGTGGTGAATATACTGAGTCAAAATGTCCATTCATCAGTGGTTTCAAATGGATCTGAATAGAAGCAAAGCCTCACTTGACCATTTTATGGCATAAATTATGTTTAAACCAATTTCATGGTGCTAAATGCATATTTTTCTACATGCAGTCCCCAGCACGTCCTCCAGTCAGTCCATGTCGGTCCCCAGCAACGTCACTCCAGCAAGTCCATGTTAGTCCCCAGCATGTCCTCCAGCCAGTCCATGTCAGTCCCCAGCATGTCCTCCAGCCAGTCCATGTCAGTCCCCAGCATGTCCTCCAGCCAGTCCATGTCAGTCCCCAGCATGTTGTCAAGCCAGTCCATGTCAGTCCCCAATATGTCCTCCAGCCAGTCCATGTCAGTCCCACCATGTCCTCAAGCCAGTCCATGTCAGTCCCAGCATGTCCTCCAGCCAGTCCATGTCAGTCCCCAGCATGTCCTCCAGCCAGTCCATGTCAGTCCCAGCATGTCCTCCAGCCAGTCCATGTCAGTCCCCAGCATGTCCTCAAGCCAGTCCATGTTAGTCCCCAGCATGTCCTCCAGCCAGTCCATGTCAGTCCCCAGCATGTCCTCAAGCCAGTCCATGTCAGTCCCAGCATGTCCTCAAGCCAGTCCATGTCAGTCCCAGCATGTCCTCCAGCCAGTCCATGTCAGTCCCCAGCATGTCCTCCAGCCAGTCCATGTCAGTCCCAGCATGTCCTCCAGCCAGTCCATGTCAGTCCCAGCATGTCCTCCAGCCAGTCCATGTCAGTCCCCAGCATGTCCTCAAGCCAGTCCATGTCAGTCCCCAGCATGTCCTCCAACCAGTCCATGTTGGTGTAGTTTTCTCATTAACCATCTTTTCTCATGAAATTTTTCTGATATCAGATGCTAGATATTTTTGTAAAGTATCTCATACTAATGTGAAGATCTTGTGTCAATCTTAGAAAATAATATACTCTTTTATGCCATGAAACATGAAAGTGTATACGCACATACATAAAAACTATACTCTTTAATGCCCTGAAATATGAAAGTGTATATACATATATACAGAACAACTCTCCATCCTGTTACCATGACAACAATCAATAAAATTTATCCATTTTAGTAATGTATTTATGTAAAAGGTACCTGACAAAAAATATGTCAAGATCTTTTGCTGATGGTAAACTGTAGTTTAATATTGCAAGCTGAAACAAATAACTTGTCTGCAAACAGAAGCAGTGTATTTTTGAGCTCATGAATAATTGGATGTACTTTTATGTCTGCTGTGAATTCACATGTATTGTCGAAATTGTCACATTTGCATTATTTTAAATCACAGTTCAGCTGGATTTTAAAATTAGAAAGTTTATTTACTTTTTACTGTGTGACTTAATTAAATTACCAATGTTTGATGTCGCGAAAGAAAACCAGAAATGACAAAATGTACTAAATATATCTAATAGATATAAAACACAAGAAGTCACATGGGCCAAGGCAGTAAAATGATGTATTTTCCTACAGCTGAATCCGAAAGGTTACACTATTGCCAAAATATTTCACCTACAGCTTTGCTCCTTGAAACAGAAATGACTGCAAATACCATCCATACATAAATAAATCCTCCATCACATTCTGTAAATTGTGTCCCGTTTTACAGACGTTTTAACTTTCACATGTGCTGTGTGAGAGTCGTGCATCCAGGCACTACACTGTACCTCATGGTCTCGTGTTTACAGATGAATATCATATAAACTAGCTGTTTTTTGGCAGATTTTTATAAGCTTTTTTACAACACCTATGATACTGAACTTTAATGTGGAGGTACATGTACTTCTACGAACATGCACTTGACTGAATAAGTGATGCCAAACAGGCCAAACTGGTCAATGTGTATTTTATGTTCGGAACAAGGGGGACTCGAACCTGCAACTTTTGGCATCAGTCGCCGAGCTGAAATGGGAAATGCACATATCCGCTCCACCAGATCAAGAAAACAGAACTGAAGCTGGTGAGTTGCCAGGGGTATATTGCAGCTTATTTTGCCCTTGAAATGCACCGGAATGGAGTATTTTCATCTTTTTTTTCTTTTATGAAATTTGCTGACTCTCCATCCTCCACACCCTCCACCCAGCAGCAATTTGTGTCTGTGGCACTGATGTATGGCTTGGATGCTTGCCTTATCAAGTGTCTCAATCCTTCTTCTCCAAGCCAGAGTTGTTTTTTTTTTTAATGGTGTACATGTACCTAGGTAATGTATGCTATAGTGCATGTATGGAAAGGTCATTTCCACCTTATTGATATAAACACAGACTTAGCACAGTGCATGCTTCAAAAAAGACAACATTTATCTGAACTCTTTCATTCCACTGTCAACCAGGGTCGATGTGCTCTCAATTGACATCAATAACAATGCTCCACTTGTAGTCTTTGTAAACCCTCCTTCCACTCTCGTCCTGGCCAGCATGCCTACAGTTGCAGAGGCCATAAGACAGCATTACAATGGTCCAGGTCAACAGCTTTCCTTGGCACATTTTGTGTGCATTGTGCCCAAAGTGTGCCGAGGAAAGCTGTTGACCTGGTCAAACCTTCGCAGTGAAACAGTTAATGCTAGCAGTCCACTTTTTGTGGTTAGAATATGGATTCCAGGGAATCATTTCTGTCATCAAGGCCCGGGGGGGGGGTACTTCCCTAAATTTTTGGTGGGGATGTGTGGCTAGACCTTTCAAAAACCCACCCTTTGTTAGGACACTTTTTCACAAAAATGATACCTTTATCAGGAATTTTTTAACCGAAATTGTAGAAAATATGGTCCCAAGTTGGCGAAAAAAGTGCTCCAAGGAGAAAAGTTTGACCTTAGGGAAATTTTCCCTCATTTTGGGCCATAAAAGAGAAAAACATCCCTTTTTATTTGTCAAAATACTGGACCTTTGTTAGGGGAATTTTGCTGAATAGAGGGGCCTTCAGAGCGGCACATACCCAGCATTGTCACTAAGGGGAGTAACCCCCCTCCCCGCCCCCCCCCCCCACGTCAAGGTTTAAGGTACATAAAGGTGACATACCCTTTATGCAAATGAAGTGAATGGTTTATGTAAAACCTGTGCTTTACCTGTACCTCATAAACAAGCTGACATTGGCAACACAGGTATTACTGGCTCCCAAAAAGTTATTGATGTACCATGGATTTTAAACCTGGCCCTGGCTGTGTCACACATCAGTACAATCACATACGCAACAAGAGATGTTTACACCAGCAGATGTGTCAGCTGAACTAATGGCATGTAATTGTCTGTCTGTTTAAGCACGTGCCAGGTTGGTACACATTGCCCCCAGTGGAAGTACGACTAGTGCTGGTAACTGCGAGCACTTCAAAGGCAGCCACTTACACACAAAGGATATCATATACACGCACGTTACTTATCACCTTACGCCAAACATCCATTTTTAAAGTACACAAACTGCACAAAATATTCAAGATTATCTTTGAATATCAATGAACCAAATGATGCTTTTTCAAAATGGTCTGGAGTAAACGAAATGTTCAAATGTAAGTGGTCCATTCCACATGGCAGAGAGCCAATCAAAATCAAATGAAGACACTACGGACAAAGCAGAGACCTGAAGCAATATCTCATAGCTGTCTGGTGATGGCAACTGGCCAATGAAATCAAAGAACTGTGTTAGTTGTAGTCCCTGTGTGCTTTGCTCTGCTCTTTATTGGTAGATGTAACAAACATGATGACAATCGATACATCTCTCCATGAGGAAGGCTTCATGGAAATCCTCCAAATATGCTGACACTGCATGAAGTAATTTGGTCAAATGTTCCAGCCAGGAAATCATAAAAGATCTGTTAAACGCACGTTATATATGTTATATAGATTCCTCCTTTAACAGAGTGCTTAAATGTCATGATAATGTGTCACTATACATCAGCCTTGTATGATACAGTTAACAATTTCACACAGGAGTTTATTCTGCCTCTTTAAACACAAATCACTTCCATTTTCTTTTTTTTTTAACAATGGAGAGCTTACTTTAATGGTTGACTGCATTAAAATGAGGTGTTGTTTGGGATTAAAAGCTACGTACAGCTACCAACCGTCTATCTAATATTAAAATCCAGGAAATAAACTAAAATCAAATTATGATTCTCCACCAGTTTCATACTAGTATTTTATGTATTTTTTGTGAGGGGTTGGGGGTTGGGGGTTGGTTGAGCATATCAGTGAACCATACAAAGAGTGTTCCTGAAAGATAGTGACCATACACAAACATATAAAGAGAGAAGCAGTGTGCTTTATTATAATACACTATATGAAATGACAGAAATAATGTGCTGGTAAACTACTCTTCCCAAGCCAGATTTACTGCATGGCATTCAACTGCCAAACCCCCCCCCCAAAAAAAAATGAAAAGAAAAGAAAAAAAGATAACAAACCAAATAAAACAAGTGACACAAAGTTAGGCTGGGCATCTGAAAAGTATAAGTGACGCTAAGCTCTGCTCAGTGATTTCCGGAGAAACTGCCTGAAAAAAGTCTGACAGCACTTAATGAACATTTCCAATTAATTAGCAAGAAAGACAAATTAGCCAGACCGATTAGCAGATGGCATGTGTATGAGGTAGGGTCTGCGCGGCATAAACATGTAGGAATTCAGACTAGGTAGCAGCAGATATATCTGTTAACATGCATGAAATGACCACGACAAAATTACTGCATGGGAGACTGGAGCTAAGGATGGGTGGGGTGGGGCCTGATTATACCAGTTAATACATAGTCCAAGCTATACTGTGGTCCTTGCTTTCTAACAACAGCCAAAGGGCAGGTCCAAAAGTGGCCTCTCAAGACAGGTGGCCTCTCATTAGAGGTACAATAAAATGGAAAAGATAGCAGGAGGAACTTGCCACAAGTGGTCTTTCAAGCCAGGTGGTCTCTCATTGGAGTGACCTCTCAAGACAGGGACCACTGAATTGTTGTCGAGGCATGTTACAAAACACTTACAAACATTCATTCCTTAATGACGCAAGATGAAATGCACTAGCAAGCTATTTGTGTACTGACCCCCGGGACAAATTATATACCCTGGGTTTCACCTGTAAAACTTCTGCCAGTCACACATATTGATAAATACTATCATTAGTCGACATATTTTTATACCCTTAGCAGACTTTTTAACTCTCTTTCACCTCCATAATATTAACAACTTGAGCCAGACTGGTCTAGACACATTAGTCAGTAACACAAGGTGATACCAAAGGCACTTTGCAAATCGGCAGTACAGCAGAAGTGACGTAGATTTTGATTTTCACTCCACATGATCTTTATATGTTTGAGTTCAATATATCTACAGTGGGATATCTGCCTATATGTTTGAGTTCAATATATCTACAGTGGGCTATCTGCCTATATGTAGTATTTCGCTGGTCATATTATATGGTTAATCATATGCCCCGACACACAATAACCCTCGTGCATCAATGATTTAGAACTTAAACATGCATTAAGCTCTGCCATATGCCATACTCTATAGATCTGGGAACCAGACTGCACTGCTATAAGGGCCCCTTCTGGCAACACAAATTCAGAATACTTAGTGCATTTAGCAAAGCTGCTTCCGACAGACCAAATATACAGTGTGCTACAGTTTAATAAGATAAATATGGCATCAAATGCAATTTCAGAAATCCATCAACATACTCAGAGCAAGCTGGCCATATGACCATATAATTACCCTTTATAAACATATAAATTTCTCTTTAAGAAGCTTTGAGAACTAGAGCAGATGCTGGTCCCCCTGGAATATGCAATAGTTGACTGTAGATGTGCATAGCTCACCCAGTGTATCAAACATTGGGTCTCCAATTTTATATATGTCACTGCATAACAGGGGGAAGAAAGGTTTTTTCACACTAATTGAATTTCGCTACCAGCCCGCTGGAAATTAACCACGGAACACCTGCAAAGTTTCTGATTGGTGACTTAATCTTTAAGTGCATACAATTAGTCCACTTAAAAAGAAGAAACTCAATGAAGCAAGTTATCAAGAGTGCCCCCTGGTGTCTCGAAGCACTCAGTCAAAGTTAGGATCTCAGTGTTTCACAGCATGGTCCATGGTGCATATATACAATGGAAATAGTATACATAGCCAGACACTTTAATTTATTTGGGCTAATACAGCCTATGTCAAAATTCTACAGGAGAACATGTACAATATAGACAATAGTCCTTCCATATGTATATAGGTTCGACAGTGACAGATTAGCTTAAATGGAGAGTAAAGAGTTTGGACTGCGGAATAGGGTAATGACTAGTAGGAAGTGGTTCTGGACAAAAAGACACAAATACAATAGAATTAAGTTCAGTTTGATCATAGTTCGATATTTTTCTGTCAGGTGCAAAAATACCCCATGTAATTATAGGCGAGTATCTTTAGTAAGTGGCTGTAGCTGGTACGCTATATTCCGTTCATCTGCACGTACTTTGAACTGCCAGTACAATACCATACCGAGTTATGTGCCAGTCTTGACGTTTCTGATTGTTTCACATGAAGTAATAAAAAATATGTCTTGAAGCATGTTTGACTGAAGGGCCCATTTCTCAGTGGACAGGTACATGGCCTCAATCACTTGAACAGAGCTATCATATATTAGCCTGTACACATGCAACAACCCTCTCTCCATTCAATTGAAACTGAGTCAAAAGCTTTCCTTTGAGGCAGGTTTGGCACCTAACCCTTCCCCAGGAAAGCTGTTGACTTGCTTATATTATTCCAATAGCACTTGTCCACAATTCTCATCCCTGTAAAGATTATTTTACCTCCAACCACATTTGGGCAGTTTATGGGGCAAAGGGTTACACTGCTGTATACACAACTTCACACTTATCTTCAAAAGTTTGATGCATTTCTACCTGTTAAGACAACTAAGTATATTTGGTCGCAGGTTCTGTGTGGTTAATGGTGCACCCAGAACTACATGTAGACTGTCCACACAAACACATCAAGGTGGTTTACCACATAAATCTCTCTCATGTCATAATCTTTGTTACATCAACAAACTCTATAGCATGACATCAACACCTGATGCACTAAAAACATTCAGATAAACCAGTTACATATCTTGTTACAGCAAAACAGTGAATCCACCTTTTTTGCACAAGCAAAAAAAAAAAACCCAACTAAAAGCAAGTTTTTCGTGAGCCAAATATCATGCATCCCCAAGCCAGTGCCTCTCACCACAGGCCACCCCTCTAAGTGGGCCAACATTCTTCCAAAGATAGTTTGAACTTGACCTTTGACCTCAAGGTCAACTCTGGGCAAGTTTAAGTAAAGTCTCACTTAGGTAAATAATGACCAAGTTTGATGGACTTCAATCATACCCATTTGAACATGTGGCTAGAAAACCATTTTATTTAAGGCATTGTGACCTTGACCTATGACCTGAAGGTCATCTGCAGTCATATGAAAGAAAACAATCTCAAAATCAATGGAGTATCTGTTCCAAAACTTTAAAGTGAATCTGGCTTACGGTTTTGAAGACGTCAAAATGTGAACTACCATTGCAGACCCCATTGACTTGCATGGTAATCAATAGGAATGCAAAATTTAACCAAAAAAGCCCCAAAACATTAAAATTCCAAAATTCATTGGACCATGACTGTTTGTTTTGGAGAAGAATTTGTAAATGTGAATTAGCATTGCAATCCCCATTGACTAACAGAATAATCAACAGAAATGTATGCAGTTTGACCTTTAGAGGTCACTTAGGGTTAATTAAAACAAACCATACAAATTAGAAGCTCCACATACTTTCCTAGTAACCTTTAATAGTAACCTTGTGCCTAGGATGCCCCAATAAGAAGGTATATGCCACTATGTGAATTTTGCTGAGTCAGCAGAAAAATGAAACAAGGTTTTAACCTTGACCTTTGACCTCAAGGTTATATATCATTATGTGGAAAAAATTCCCCAGACCCATAGATTATCTGTACCAAATTAGGAGGCTACACGTCAAGAGGGGACAGAAATATAAGGAAAATAAGATACACAGCAGTGGCAGCGAAGAGAGCGGTTGATGGGACTATAAACACTATATACATCCCCCATAAGGGTATGCATATAGTGTTTATTTATTATGCATTCCCTGGTTTGGGGATGCATAATGAATAAAGCTTAATTTCAGTACTGTCTCCTTTTGGTTTTAGTTTTCCTTTCAATTTTGGCTACTTCTGTCACAACTGTTTTATTTTGTGAATATACCAACCTGATCCTTTTGGTTGTTCTTTCAAAGGACTTGATCATATGGGTACAAATTGTAGCTGTAGCTATACTGTCAATATGATAATGACAGCATTACCCCCCGCCCCCCTTCAATGTATTAATGTACTTGAGATACTTCGTACCTCAAAGCATGTTCCAGCATCTGTGATCATCGCAGCAGGGAGGAAACTGGCTCCTTCGAGTTAGAAATTAACCTCATAAATAATTACAAATTTCCATACAGGTTGTATGGATTTTACCAAATTAACCAGTCCGGAATTACAACCCTGGGACATGACCATGAATACCTGGTCCCCTGAGAATATATGCTACATCTGTCAATGTGTGTATTTGTCTGCACGCTGTACCAAAGATACTCGCTGACGCCTTTGTATAGGGACTAGCCTTGTGTTTGCTAGTTCTCCACACCACTGAGGTGTAAAAAGATGCATTATTTATCAATATATGGACATCAGCGATAAACTGTTTTTGGAGCTTTTTATTGTTCCCTTGGCATGGCTAAAGAGTTAGGACTAATTATGTATTACCCCCTTTCAGATTTTCTTTGGATCACGGTGAGAGAGAGATATATACATTCATGTCAATAAATTAATTTTACATGAAGACAGGTTTACTCTGGTGTATATTTCATGCCTTTCAATCCTCAGAACTCTAATGTATTGGCATTTGTGTGACAACAGTCTTCAAACTGACTATATTCAACTTGGGCCGAGTAAATGGAGGATCGTATGGTTTGTATATTTCATGACATTCTGTTCCTGTTGACTTGAGCCACTTGCAGTCGATCATAAACTCCATTTACAAGTTGCAATGAGGTTATGCTTCTGAGGGAACTTACAACCATAACCTGTTAACACATGGCATAGTCTGTCCTGACTATACTAATTAACCTAAACCTGTTAACACATGCCATGGTCTGCCCTGACTGAACTAATTGACCAAAACCTGTCAACACATCGCATTGTCTGTCCTGACTGAGCTAATTAACCAAAACATGCTACCACATGGCATGGCCTGTCCTGACAAAATAACAAAAAAGCTGTTAACACATGGCACAGTTTCTCTGGCTATCCATGATTTGACAGTACTTATAATAATTAATCATTAACTGTTAATGCATGGCATGGTCAACAATACAAAATGACCATAGTCTATTAGCAGATGGCACAATTTATCTTTGACAATTGTAATTAACCATAACCTGGCAACACATGGCACAGTCCATCCTGACCAGCCTAATTAAGCATAAACCTGGCAACACATGGTAGAGTCCATCCTGACCAGTCTGATTAACCATAACCCGTTAACACATTGCAGTCCATCCTGACCAGTCTGATTAACCATAACCTGGTAACACATGGCACAGTCCATCCTAACCAGTATGATTAACCATAGCCTGTTTAGACATGGCACAGTCCATCCTGACCAGTCTAATTAACCATAACCTATTAACACATGGCACAGTCCATCCTAACCAGTCTGATTAACCATTACCTGGTAACACATGGCACAGTCCATCCTGACTGGTCTAATTAACCATAACCTGTTAACACATGGCACAGTCCATCCTGACTGGTCTAATTAACCATAACCTGTTAACACATGGCACAGTCCATCCTGACTGGTCTAATTAACCATAACCTGTTAACACATGGCACAGTCCATCCTAACCAGTCTGATTAACCATAACCTGTTAACACATGGCACAGTCCATCCTGACTGGTCTAATTAACCATAACCTGTTAACACATGGCACAGTCCATCCTAACCAGTCTGATTAACCATAACCTGGTAACACATGGCACAGTCCATCCTGACTGGTCTAATTAACCATAACCTGTTAACACATGGCACAGTCCATCCTGACTGGTCTAATTAACCATAACCTGTTAACACATGGCACAGTCCATCCTAACCAGTCTGATTAACCATAACCTGTTAACACATGGCACAGTCCATCCTGACTGGTCTAATTAACCATAACCTGTTAACACATGGCAGTCCGTCCTGACTGGTCTAATTAACCATTACCTGTTAACACATGGCACAGTCCATCCTGACCAGTGTAATTAACCATAACCTATTAACAGATGCCACGATGTGTCCTAACAGTACTAGTTCACCATGACTGGCATAATAAGCAGGGTCTAGCTGCTCATGTCTTTTGATGGACATAGATAACAAGACACCGGACATCCCAGAATGAACCATTGATTATGACCACTAACCTTGCCTTGCTAGCTTTCTTTCCATCTTGTGGAGTTGATCTGATACACATTTCCTTTCAATGCTTACTATAAAACTGTCATAAACATTATGCTGTAATCTAGCCATCAACCCGATTGATACATAGACCTCCTTGCCAACAACTGTCTCCAAGCACTCAACTATTATTCATCATGACCTGCAATGTTTTTTCCATGTTGAAAACTCTGCTGCCCCCAGAAAAGAAGACAATTAAGTTTATTCACAATTGAACTTAGATAGACAATCAAATTATATATGTACATAAACTATATGTACGTGTGTAATACCTACAATATCTATGAGACTGATCGATGTTTGTGCCTATGTGTGACAACTTAATTTGTTCTATGCGTACACAGAGTTACTTGTTTTGTGTCAGGTGTCACAGATTTCTAAACAATCTCAGGTTTTTGAGTGCATAATGTAATGGATGGCATAGGCATTATGCAGGCTGTTCACTGTCTCTATCATTACAGCAATTTTCACCGATTATGCACTTAGTGTGCAACTTAACCATATTACATATGGGTTAAACCTTCTTGCTTCTCTAAATGATTGGGACCCAAGCAGCAACCTGTGCATGATCTGTCCTCAATGTCACGTATGTAACTCTATCCAATGGCAGGTCTTCAATTAGATACCTCATTGACATCACAAATAATCAAATAATGCTCAGATGAGAGCTTTTTACAGTCTGTTTAGCATATCCATTTTTTGCCTACACTTTTTCCCATGAACGACAGCAAAATCCAATAAACATTTTTGTCGGGCCGGTAATCCATCAATGTCTGGCAACAGGCACAGCTTACAAAAACTGAACCCAAACAGCAGAAACATTACCGCTACAACCCCTCCTGGCCATTCATCACTGCTTTAATAATTGGTCTTGTGTTTGCTCAAAACATTGGAGTAAATACAAGAAAAACATTGTCTCTCACATGACAAGAGGTTACTCCAGTCATAAAAAAATCCATACCTTGTAAAATCTGTGACAAAAGTGTGTCAACCGAGAAGCTGAAACTCACCTGGGAGGCGGGTTTGGGGGGGGGGGGGGAGTTTTAAAACCGAAGCACAATTATGTAACAACATTTTGTCAAGTGTACGTGGCACGCAGTGTCCTTGACCATGTAAAGTCCCCATATCAGTTCTACCCTCCCTCCCTCGCACCCAGAGATTTTATCATTTATACTATGCCTTCATATACACACCATTTAACAAAAACTCTTCAATGCCACAATGTCTATATTTTACATAGATATTCATGACAGAGTCTTGACATTAACACTTGCACAGCCACATCATGATAGAGTCTTGACATTAACACTTGCACAGCCACATCCATGTGCTGTAGCAACCTGCAAGATACACAAACACCCTTTATCTTCTGTACTCATTATTCTGTAAGATATCATATAAACCTTTTCCCCTTTGAATCAAGACTGAGTCAAGAGCTTTCTTTGGCATGGGTCAGGCACTTGCTGTTGAACTGGGTCATGTGACCTTGTTTGGACTCATCTACAATTCTCAGTCAACATGTTTTTCATTACTGTTGAAATTAGTTGAAAACACTGAAGCAAACATTTGACCCCCAGTTTTGGCCGATTTAAAAGGGTTAATGCATGTTGCTTCTTGAGGCATTGCCAACAAGTGTAGATCCAAAATCATACAGCAGAATCTGACCAGCTGCCTCGGCCGGCCATGTATACACCACAACTGTCAACCTTAAAGAGGGGTGGCCTCTCTTGAGGGACAAAATTAAATGAAAAACACAATATACCGTATTCATCTTAATAAGCCCACACTCCCTAATAAGTGCACTCCCTCATTTTTTTCCCCAAGACAGGACCCCCAAAATATCCCATAGTTTTGAAACAAGTGGTAGAATTTGTTATTACACTTAGAATCTATATTTTTTTTCAGCTTTTGTGGATGAAATTTTTCGCAGGACACTGTGGGCTTATTAAGATGAATACGGTATACCATATTGCTGCATGGAGAAGTGACATTTGGCGGGGACCTTATAAGAAGGGAAAGTACATGTGCTTTGGTACAATTGGACCCTTTCAACGCCAGACATGGAGCCATGCATTAGCAGCATGATATACCAAACATGAAATACACCATTGAAGTATGACAAGACATGGCAGAATTGTCTCCATAAACATGTTTGTTGACACCTCGGACGCTACACTTTCTGTTTAAAATCTGCTACAATAATCTTCCTGTGCGTGTCATAAACAGGTAAAATGCTGGGAATCCAATAATGTAGATACATAGGCAATGGCCAGATTTTAATAAAAGGCCGGTATTGATCTGAGAGTGATCATCTATGCACTACATCTTCCTGTCATCAGCCCAGTTTTTCCTACACAATAGCTGGCATCGGAGCAGTAAACACAAAAATATACACGGCACATTCCCTACAGTATTTAAACAATAATGGAACACAACGGGAGATAATGGAGTCATTTCACTAAAGATGACCAATAAATGCATAACAAAATCTTGTGTCCACCATCAACAAAAAATACACGACTGTTTATGTTCTCTCAGCAGGATAGTTCAAGAGATAAGTCTTTCCATGTGACAGCAGTAAAGGCCTTGGGCAGTGGTTTTAATGTTGTTGTTAACAAAGTTGTACTGCAGTTGTTCTTGAAGTGGCTTCCCGGTGACTTGCCAGGCAAAGCAAAAACCACTAACTTCAGGCTGAATAGGCACGGCTCTTTCTATCAAGAAATTAACCCTTAAAACACTGATTTAAGATTGAGTCAACAGCTTTCCTCAGGACTTTGTGCACAATGTGTGCAGTACCCCGAGGAAAGCTGTTGACCTGGACTACTTTTTGCTTTAGACGAGGCTTGCTGGTATTTGAATGAAAGGTATCTTCATGAGGAATTTCAATCTTTTATCCTTTTTATGTTTAACAGTAACGAGAAAATGACTATAGCTATGATTAGCAGTTTAAAAGTTAAGACTGCAATTTTTTACCCATTCCTGATCAGAGTAAGGCTGAGTCAGCAGCCTTCCTCGATGTGAGTTAGGTGCACCCAGGAAAGCCATTGACCTGGGGCATGGCATCATGAATGGTCTTATTGACCTGGGGCATGGCATCATGAATGGTCATATTGACCTGGGGCATGGCATCATGAATGGTCTTATTGACCTGGGGCATGGCATCATGAATGGTCTTATTGACCTGGGGCATGGCATTATGAATGGTCTTACATTGACCTGGAGAATGGTATCATGAATGGTCTTACATTGACCTGGGGCATGGCATTTTGAATGGTCAAATTGACCTGGAGCATGGCATCATGAATGGTCTTACATTGACCTGGAGAATGGTATCATGAATGGTCTTGCAAAAAAATGTCAGAAAATAGTTTTCTAACAATCAGAAATTCAAGTAGAAACATTAAGGCTGATGACAATTTACATCTGGGTGCTTTTGGGAGATTTGAGTGTGAGGGTTAATCTTAACCCTTTGGGAAGTGAGTGAGCAGCTTTTCTTGCATCACTGCTACCCAGAGTATACTGACAAAAGCTGTGGACCGATCACTTTATCACTCTTTCAGAAAAAGAAAAAAAAAAAACCAGCAGACAATCAATACTTATGGCACTGAACCATTTGTGGTAGATTTTAATGTGAGAAGTTATATGCCAATACACTGACATATGGGTCCCTCACAGTCAAATCTAGAGAAAAACGGATAAACATTGTGGAAAATCAGACTGGTACAGAATTCACAAGGTTACATAGATGACAGCAATTTTATACTGTATCACACATGTACCTTTATGTATATCATGTTGACTATATATGTCAGGCAGGCACGTGTGCTTCCAAAATATTCACATCAAAATGTTTTGTGAAAAGTAAGTATGAAAAATTAAAAGTAAGATGCAGTTAAAACGATACAAAGACACCACACACACTTCCTTTCTGCAGTAACGGTCCAGACTCTCACCAGAACTCCCCTCCATCTACAAGCACACACTATCACAATATGGTTACTCTTCTATCAGTACATGACATTGTACAAAGGTAGCTGGAAGCACCTACACCAGGCAGCTGGTTTTAACCAAATTTGGATTCTCAGGTATAGAAGGGTTAACATAGTAAATATATGGAGGGTGTTTCGCTGTGTGTGGAACCCTGGTCAGCCCTGGTCAGCCCTGGTCATCTGACCTCTGGCATGAACCGTCCATTTATCAATGTGCTATAGGTGACATACAGGGTAGCAAGCAGACCAGAACAGGTAGGTCTGCAATATTGATACAGCCACAAGTGTCCACTTCTCTCTCTATATGCAAATCAAAACAATTTGGCACAGGGAGTCTTTACTCAATGGACCTTAGGTGATGGTTGGTCAATTTTGTGCACTACACTGTTTGTGGAGAGCAATAGATTAAGCACGCCTTTGTCTACTGCAATTTTACAATACCATTCTCGACTATAGGTTCTAGCTAGCAAATGGACTTCGATATATTTACAAAAGCAATTGGCAGCAGTTGTTTTCAGGTAGCTGCCAATTTAAAGCAACACATCACAGCAGATGTAATAATACCATCAATAAGACAAAAACGTACAATATAAAAGAATCAATCCACTAACACTGTATATATGCAAAGTAAACATGTTTTGGTAATGTGCAATGAATAACGCACATAGCATAGTGCATTTAATTATTTTTAACAGTGTGGGTTTATGACAATATCCACTGCTGTCTCAGGTCATGGGAATCACTTGAGATTCTCAATTGCTTCCTTATCAAAATAATTACAAAATTACAGCCCAATACATGCAACATTACTGTCCAGTTTATTCAGATAGGAATCAAGGGCTCCATTTTTCATCTTGCATGAGCATGTATGACAGTTTAATTCTTCCCATAGGTGGCGCTGTAAAGTACAGGTTAATTCTGGGATGGAAGAGAGCATTTTGTGGCATACAAGGAGCACAGATGGCTTTATCAGTCACCACGCCCCCCCCCCCCCCCCCGTATGCCCTGGAGAGTTCTTAATGGAAACCTTTTCAATAAAAGCATTCTTAGTAATCCTGCGGGGATGATCCACTTTGCGACGCTAATACCCATCATGTCACAGGGTCACCAGTTCATGCTTCCCAACAATCGTACATCACAATTTTCACACTATTTTGACCTTTTCAAACATTTTGGATGGACTAATATATTTTCAAAATTTTCATTAAATGGCTGCAGTTGGTAAATTGCAATCCTGTAATCTGAGGCCAGATGTTTCCGACCTGCAGCGATGCCCGGCTCTAATTTGATGCAGACATTATTGGGGAAAAGGCATGTGCAGGTAATTGCTGGGTTGAAGGTACACAAAGAGAATTTTGAAACTGTATCAGTTTTCCTCTTTAAGAGCAACATCATTATGAGGAAAAAGTGCTTGCCTTTAAAGTGGCAAAGTATTGGATGACACTCAATATACAGTTTCTTTCCCTGTTATTTTTCACATGGGAAAAATGATCCATGGGCCATAAAATTGGATTTCATGCCATGTATTTAACATGTACACTTAGAGGTGGTTCTTTTCACTTTTGAGCAGCATCTCCAACTCAGTCACAAGGATTTGGCAGCTTCAATTTCAGCTGCAGCAGAGACAAATCTGAGTGAAACAGTCCATTCCGCATCTTTCAGATTTTCCTTACCCTCTATCAGACTTACACTCAAAGGACAGGCCCAGCAGCCAGGCAACTACACAGCAGAGGGAGAGATGTTCAATTACACCTGGCATACACTTAGCGCTGCAGGTATTCCTATTGACAATTATTCTTACTACATCTATATAAAACAAATCTTAGATATAGCAGAATCATTTTTTCAAGTCCAAACACCTCCCTTTTACCATTTTATTCACCAATAAATATTTACACAACTTGGGCAGAAAATCTTACATATATTGCCACAATTTATGTTAAAGATGATGATAAATGAATAATGTAATCTGGGATATGGCTCGTCGTATGTTTATAATATTAATGGTCTTTCCATGCACTAATCACATGCAGAGTTTGATTACACACTACATTGTCATTTCTTTCATATCTCTGGTCACACCCAGTTAAAAGGCTACAAGTTTTTCACTAATACAGCAACTGAAATGTTTAAAATGGACAAGGAAAGGGTATAATAGTGATCTGTGCAGCTTTTTGCTATGCAGTCATATGTCATCAACAGCTGTGGTGTTGTACCAGACAGCTTTACACATATTAGGACACCTTTTTGGGACAGTAACACTAGTACTGAGTATATTACAAGATATTAAGGACCCCACCAGGAAATTAATTCATAACTGTTTGTCACCCCACCAAGATAATCACTTAAGCCCAATTATCTCACCACTCCAAACAAGCCAGATCCCACATTTTCAATTGTTAACTTTGAATCACATGACAATATAATTTCTCGATTCATCAACTCTGAATACAAATGCATCTTAAGTCCACAGCACATGTTGATACATTAATCATACCCTCTGACACTTATTTGTAATGCATGGGATAGTTAATGTCCCTTTAACGTATTATCAAGGCATCAATCATTTTTACAACCACAAATTTTCAAAAACATAGTTGTTGGACATGTTTTACAAAGCTGTTAGCTAAATACTGACAATATCTGACACAAAATTTACAAATTATTTTATATTTCAAATTAACAATATAGGCTATTTTCATCGTAAATTGACCCATGTTAAAAGGTGCACCTTGAAAAAGTATGGAGAGAGGTAATTACGCTGTTAAATGATCACAGTTTATAATATTGCTGTACATGTCCCAATGCCACTTAACGCACGGGGGGATCAACTGATCGAGTTATTGGGGCAACCTCATCCAAAGCTCACTTCCCGCACATACAAGTACATTATGCCTTATATGGCAACAATAAGCGATGTTCTCAGTATATACTGTTGGACATATTCACTGCTATATTGCATGAATTACTTGTACTCACATACCTGTCAATGCTCCCCCATTTGGCCGGAGTTTTCCACTTTTTGGCCCTCATTTTTAGCCTTTTTTGTGTGATTTTGACCAACTTTAAACAATCTCCCCCATAAAAATCCATTATCCTCTTTATCCTTTGTTAAAAATAACTTCTCCTCCATGGACAAAAAAATCTGCCTATTTCTTTCCATGGGATGTTGACAGGCAGGTATCCATGACCGAACTGATCATGAGCATGATGCAACAACTTAGAATTATGTATATATAGTGCTACAGGCATCAACATACATTAAATGGAAAAATTACAGATGTCAACACAAAAACTGCATAACTATTATAAATTATGAATTTTTGAAATATTTCACATTAAGGATATGCCTTAGATTAAACAGTGACTATCACAAATTGTTACATACATGTATAATCCTTGGTTCATATATAAAGTGAGATAAAGATCACATTTTACGAGAGCTGAAAAACTGAAGATTATGTTAATTACAATTTTACAGTAGTCCCTCCTTTGAGAGACCTCCCCTAGTGCCACCCAAAAGGTGGCCACATAAAGCAGGTGGTTCCTCAAAGGAGGTATAAATAACATGAAAAGTGCTACAGAAAGACCTGACAACTGTGGTCTCTCAAAGGAGTGGTCTTACAAAGGAGGGACTACTGTATAATGTTAGTTGACGGCAGTGTTTACATAACAATTACACAAACGATCATCATAATTTACCCAAATATTGATACAGTTCGCACAATTTTGAAGATAAAGACCTCAATTCTGTAGTAAACTCAAGTTGATCCAATGAATCAGAAAAGCACGTCTCAGATTTTAAACATTTGGTGCCGTTTTGGCATCAGAGTCAGTTAAAAAGAAGCTTTCCATTGATGTGTCGATCATCATTCTTACTTCAAACATCTGTATCTGAGGAACAACAACAAAAATTCTAAAATTTGGGACACACTTTTTCGTTTGCAGTGTGTTCTACAGTTTGCCATTAACCTGATGCAGAAATACAGGAAAAAGTACAGGCTGAACTGAAAATTTATATCGAAGAATGACCATCACTTATCTACACTTTTACAATTACTGTGCAAACAACACTTCCAAGAAATACCACCAAAGTCCCACAGCATGAATCTTTAGTTTGTATGCTTTCTAAAAATATATACTTTATTGTACTTTTTAAAAAAATACAGTGTAATATACAGAACAGAACCATTCAGCACTGAGATCAATGATAACCTACGGTATACCCTTTAGTGACAACAGATAATAATATTAGATTGATTTCATGACCACAAGCTTTTAATAGTCACCATATTCATTCTAAAAGAATCCTTGATTTATCGATAATGGACACATGTATTTGCATGCTCAATTCTAGTCCATAAGATCCATTGTCTGTTTTTTTTTCGTCATATTATGAACTGTGGGGAAACATGCCAACTTTTAAAGACCCTACCTTTTGCACGCCTGGCTTACATGTATACAGTTTTACTATAGAAGAAACTGCTGATTGAAATTAACCTTGGGGTCTCTTTTATGAGAGCTTAGCAGCAGTCAGCTCTAGTCGCCTTCAATTCTCATGCCAATTGTCTCACATTGAGATCACAATAAGAGAGGACCCCTGGTCTTATCAAACATCTAAAGCCCAAGATAAAGAAGAGTCCATGCAATATATGACAAATATGGTCATCATTATTATTGGCTGTCATTCAGTCTATTTTCAAAGATTTCTATATCGTGAGCACCACTTGGTTTTACATTCCTCCTATCTTGCCTATTCACATGCCAGAACATGACTGACAAAAGCTCGCATTACCTTCGCCTCAGTGAGTTGACTATTCTTTGTAGTGCTGAAGACTGGGATTTCCCAATTTGTGTGGCAATTAGAGACACTATGGAAAGTCATTAACAGCCTGGGGGACCTTAGCATCCCATAATAAGCTCATTTGTATAAACACTGTCTGCTCTCATCAGACAATATACAAATCCTATTTGACTTCGTAAGAGTTTGTCACTTTGATGTTGAGTTACCAAAGTTCTAATATCATATGGCTGACTTATAGTACGTGTCCCTTTTATCATGCTATCGTCACGCAGCCGAGCCAGGAATAGGAGCCATGTATGTCTCTACCAACACATAAATCATCACGTCCTCTTTACTTTCCATGCTGTTCCGTGTGTTTACAATTACAATATCACTGTGGTTCATGTAGAATTAGCAACAAGAATGACTGCTTCCATGCAAATACCTGTTCCTCTGCATCCTATACCACCTTTGCTGCCTCGACGGTTGTCATAATATAGACACTGCCATATTATGTCAACACTGCCAGCTACTCATGCACAACCCAAAATATATCTTTGTACGGTACAGCAATACCAGAACCAGTAAAGAAACCACTTATCCTGGCTTCAGGATATCAGCATGATAGAAATAGATCGCGGTACGTATTTACCAAGTCAGGAAATTCCACAATCATTTCTGTGTGCACACAATTACATTCATGTATCATTTCCTGATGTTTATCTATATTGTGACTTTTTTTCTATGGAAGACCAGATATTTAAAACCATTTGTGCTGACATAATGCCAGAATTGGCCGAACACATGCACATAGAGATATGTAACTCCGTGCTTGTTTGATCTGGCAAATTAGAATGTAAGGACCGAGGGTTAATATGATATTTATGCCCTTAAATTCCCAGTGGGGACAGTGGCCTTGTACTTGGCATGATATACCAGGGGGAAGCATTTACTGAGCACAGTATAAGGGCATGCACCGGGCTCGTAAATGCGGCTTTCCTCTGATCCTGTCTTTCTTGAATATCCATGTTTGTCGTGATTCCTGTGGGCTGCGCACGCCTCCCTTTGATCCCAGTTGGTGGGTTACCCTTGACATGTGTTCTACCCTGTCGTACTGTCTGGCGTGGGACGATGCCTTCTGAGCGCTGCATGTTGCTATATTATATTGTTGGCAACTGACGTGGTTCCGTCACAAGAAGATTGCCCAAGGGAAGCTGTACATTGGGCAAATTCAATGCACTCAACTTGTCAGACTTATAACCTCACAGTCCAATAAGTAATCTGTCTCAATGCTTTCTATTCAGTGCTTCCACTCATAAACACCTAAAATTTATAATATACGAAATATCACTTATGCTGATAAAAATTTATGACTGATTCCATGACATGTACAGGAAAGACATAATCCTTCATACAGCAGGACTGATTCAGTGGTTGCTGATGACTACCTATGTGGGTAAACCTGGCTTCACTCACTGACAGGGGTAGTGTCATGTACTTGTATCCCTGATCCTGCCAGGCCTTATGCACTCAAATAAGAACCCTGATCCTGATGGGCAGAAATGCACTCAAATAAGAACCCTGATCCTGATGGGCCAAAATGCACTCAAATAAGAAACCCTGATCCTGATGGGCCAAAATGCACTCAAAATTTCTGATCCCAATGGACCTATGTGCACTTAAACAGGGACCATGATCTTAATGGGTCTATATGCACTCAATCAACAATCATGATACTGCTGAGCCCAATTAGGCAGTCAAATAAGAACCCTGATCTTAATGGGCCTCTATGCACTCAAGTAAGATCCCTGATCCTGATGCACCTGTATGCACCTAAGTAAGAACCCTGATCCTAATCGGCCCCTATGCACTTAAGTAAGAACCCTGATCCTGATGCACCTGTATGCACTGAAGTAAGAAACCTGATCCTGATGCACCTAAGTTAGCACTCTGATCCTGGTGCACCTGTATGCACTTAAGTAAGAACCCTGATGCTGATGCACCTGTATGCACTTAATTAAGAAACCTGATCCTGATGCACCTGTATGCACTTGAGTAGGAACCCTGATGCTGATGCACCTGTATGCACTTAAGTAAGAACCCTGATCCTGATGCACCTGTATGCACTTAAGTAAGAACCCTGATCCTGATGCACCTGTATGGACTTAAGTAAGAACCCTGATCCTGATGGGCCTGTGTGCACTCAAGTAAAAACCTGGATACAAATGGTCCTTTGTGCACTCAAATAAGACCCTTGAAACTGATGGACTTATATGGACACAAATTAATATACCATATTCACCTTAATAAGCCCATAGTGTGCTATGAAAAAAATTCATCCACATAAGCTAAAACAAATGTAGATTATAAGTGTAATAATAAATTCTACCACTTGTTTGAAAACTATGGGATATTTTGGGGGTCCTTTCTTTGAAAAAAAAAGGGGGGATGCGCTTATTAGGGAGCCGTGTGCGCTTATTAAGATAAATACGGTAAGCCCTTGCCAAGTGTAACTGTATAAGAAGGGACGCATTGTCGTGTGTGCATGTGCAGAAACATAAAGTCCGTCCTAATGGAGAGTTTTCCCAGTACCCACGTGGTTGGTAAGCAAGTCATATTATCACTCTGAGGAAAATTCAAGGAAAAATTCTAATGGATTATTATTTCAGACCATTTTGAATTAACTCTTTCAGTGCCTGTTTTGACCAAGTCAACAGCTTTCTCCATGCACTTAAATGCACACAGACAAAGCTGTTGACTTTGACCATTCCTATGGTCTGCCGTCTTAACTCTTTAATTGCCAAATTTTTTACTGAGTTGACAGCTTTCCTCAGCACGCTTTGGGCGCATTGTGCCTAAAGGGCTTCGAGCAAAGCTGTTGACCTGGACTGATGTATTCTCTGTAGCTACAGGCATACTGATACTTGAATGAAAAGTCTTATTACAAGGAACATGGATCTTGCACCCGTATCATAATTCAGAGCAGTTCCTTCCATGTAGTTCAACCTTATATTAGTGGCAATTGGCACAGAAAAGAGTTGGGGGTAACAGCTGGCATGCTGGGACTTAACGAAATATCAGCTATTGAAGAACATGAATCCAAGAGAATTTTGTCAATTTACAGCACATGGACTTTTATCAAAATTGGCAATGAAGGATCATGTTACGTGGCATGAAATTTGGGTCATGTTTTGGCCATGAGGTTGCCTCCAAAGCAGACCCAAGCTGCGCATTTTGTCTACTCCACTACACCGAACTTGGTCTGCTTTGCAGGCAAGCCCTGTGGTGGCAGTGCTTCAAGCTGCATGCCCCACAAGAGAAACTGGTGTCACGGGATATGGTTTCTTTTTCTCGTTTACTAGTTAATCATCTTGCATGGGGCCTTGGTTACATGTGGCTATCTTTTCCAACTGTACACAGTCCTCAGTCATTCAGCTAGCATCCTTAGATTTACGGAGCTGTTAGTGTTACAGGGATGTTTATTTCCTGAATGTTTGTCTCTCCATGACCTTTAGTCATCCATCATTTAATCCATCTTCAAAACTTTCATCCTAATATTTTGGCCTTCAAGCACCAAAAACACTAACAATAGTGTGATTTTGTTCTTTTGACACTGGGTCCAACTCCAATCAAACATAGCTCCTCCCCATGTGTGCAGTAACCATTTTAGATGGCGCTGATAAAAAATTGGTTTCCAGGCATTTTAGCAATAAACAATGCACTCCACCAGACAATTCCTTTTTAACTCTTTCTGGTCAGAGTAGACTTAACTCCACAGCTTCATGTGGCTGTAGTTGGGGTTAAGTAGTGCCCCAGAGCAAGACACCTGTAATTCTATTATACACCGTGTTTTCAAGATTCGGTCTCATTCACAATTTTGACTCTGTGTTTTCCATTCACAAAACATGGAAGTGAAAACACGTGAAGCAGATGACATTTGACATCTTCGACTTAGACTGTCTCGGGTGCAGAGGGGTTAAGGAGTGCATGGAGACTTTCTTATCGCTTTAACTGCTTCAGAGCTCTATCTCTGTGACATCTGACTGCATCATCATTGCTCAACTGAACAGCAGGAATTACCTAACTCCCACTGGCTTCCAAAGTGGCCTGATTAAAGTTCTGTAACAACATGAACAATGCTTACATCACAACTTAAAAGCTCTAGATTTGATTTGTCTTCACATAAATAACAATTTAAGTTATTCAGCAAAAGTCTGGGTCAAAGCCAGTCTAAGTCATCCTTTCAATTATATCCATCATCTTCGTCAATTTCACTCCTTAAGATCCCCGCGTCCTGTGTTGCCTGCTGATTTGCTGCAGACCCTTTGTGCGGTTTAGGGTGACAGGTGTAACAAGTGTCCGTACAGTAGGCAGGTATTAAATATCAATAACACTGATACGGCCAATGAGGAGCAATAAGCTACTTGTTGACCCAAGGGTTAACTAAGCCTTAAGTCTGAATAACACCTAAGCCTTCAGGGAGGAAAACATACTCCACAGTAGCATCGGTGAGTGTGGTATAACACCTAACAATGATATCTGTCCATGGCGGACTCAACTGGTCTCATTCATTCTGCCCCACACACAGAAAGGGAAGAATTTCTCCTTTCTCCCAGGATCAACACAGGTTTACTTTCTATGTAAAGGCAATTGTTCCATGGGGTTAAGATCTGTAACCCTCAGAAAGTGAAAGGCACAGTCATGCGACAAATGAAAGGTCCTGCATGAAGACGGCCAATCCTCCACAGTTGGTATTATTACTTTATCGGCAGGTGGCGGATACAAAGCTGGTCTCGAGAACTGCTATAGATCGTTGTCGTCTTTTCATCTGTCCAATCCCACCTGCAATCTGAGATGAGAATATAATGTATGATGTGGTTCTCTTGCAGGCCACAGGGTCAGATTAGGTGCTAATAATCCATGCTTCCTTATACCTATCAACCTGCTGATTTAGGCTACCCCATGCCTTCTTAAAAGTGAACAGTAGGGGTGCTATAGGCAAAGGGCAAAGGTCTTTGGGAGAATAAAGGGCACCAAAACATTTACAGTTGAAATGTCTTCAGGCCAAAGGAATTGTGTTCCGCCTGTTGTGCTGCGACAGTTATACAGGTAACTGTCTTCATGAACGATCGCCTAATCGGCCTTTATCCTCTACACCAGTGTACAAACTTATGTACGCTGTACTCGTTACATAAGCTGTTGCTGTCTATGCCAGTCAGCCAGGCTTCTTACATTGTCACTGCCGCGCTGAATCAGCTTACGCAGTGTACTGTGGATTCACGACAAGAAAAAGTTTGACTTTCATCCCCAAATTGCTTAGAAAGCCAGGATTCTATGCCCCCCAGTACATGTATCCCTCCATTAACAACTTTATTTTGCCCAACTTGCGCTAATTTGCCCTTAATGATATTGACTCCATTACTCAATGCAACATTTTATTGCCTCAATTGGGAATACAAGTCATTCTATTTGTATCAAAGAACGGTCAATTTATTTTAGCCCACAATTACTCAAAATCAAATCACCAGTCTCCAGCTGAGCAAGGAAATTTTGTGAGTTTTACGACAGAGGAAAATGTCTGTGCATTAAACCACTCGTCTTTTGTCTGTGGCCCAGCAGCAGGCTATTGCTGTTAATTTGAACACCTGTATAATGAGTGGACATCAGTGAGGGATGATACAATAAGCTTCTGTTGTCGTAGGTATGCACAGTAACATAAACAGATCAATGGAGTCTGTTGACCACAACAGTGTAATGCTTTTTGTAGTGTGCCCTTGGAGTTTCACAGGAGGGATTCCGCAATGTGCCATTGAAGTCTGGAATGTCAATTTACAGTGGAAGCTATGTGAACCTCACAAGTGCTCATGTCACCTCTCTGTCGTCTAGTAGCTCACAAAGGAACAACCAAAGGACAGTTTCATCACTAAATCCAGTGGATTATCAGACTGTTGGTGCTCAGCAGTGAATGACTGTGACTATTTGGATGCATGCAGAAAATTAACCCTTTGAGTGCCAGTCACGGCTTAAGCTGTGCTGATGAAGCTGGATTACTGTAATGATTGCAGATTCATACTCTTCATTAAAAGACCTTTCAGTCAAGTACCAGCATGCGTATGTTCCCAGTGAAAAATTTGGTCCAGGTCAACAGCTTTCCTTGGGGCACTTTCCGCGCGTTGCGCGGAAAGTGCCCCAAGGAAAGCTGTTGACTCAGTCTCTAAATTGGCTCTGTAAGAGTTAAAGTACTGCTTTTTAGCAGACCTCAGTAAATGGTTGTGAGCTAGCATGGGTTTGTCATGGCATTGCTTGCTAAGTACATATACCTGGCTTTGATGTTGGAGCTTCAAATAGTGAGCTGCGTTAATGTACTTTTCAAACACAACAACACGCCTCATTGTACCTGCATCATCCTGTGCACCAACTCACAATAAACCTGCTCATAATGTAAAAAACAGCATTCTCTCAAACTTCCTACTTATAGAGTTACGCTCACACATTGAGCTGTCACAAAACTTAAGATTGTTTGAGCAATCATTTGAAGAGAGAATAATCATACAAGATGAAAACTTTGAAACGAAAGTACCAAAAAATAGCAACATAATCTGAAATTCAGAACCAAATTAAAACATGATAGTTAGATGCATATGACAAAATCAAGTTTTTGGGGGTTTTTTTGTTTGTTTTTCTTTTTTTTCGGGGGGGTTGTTTGTTTGTTTGTTATTTGTTGCAATCTGTTTTAGATAAAATTCACAGTCTACTTTTTGTTTTTCGTAATGGAATTATGTGAAAGAAGAATCACGTAAAGATTCCAATTTTGGGGTCAAAAGCAAAGTGTGAAAAGTTCTTAATGGACTTCCGCCCACAGGTTTAAAAGTGAATGTGTCTGTCATTTGTGGAAAATGTGAGTTTTCACTGTTGCGGGTAACTGCCACTTGTCAGCTCCATATATCACGCTTGGACTGTCCACACCAATGACAGTATCAGTAACAATAACTGATGAAGGCACGGACCATCTCGCGAGCATCCTCTCTCTAGTGATCATGTCACCATAAGTCAGCATGCCTTCATGTTTCTTGAAAACGTAACATTTATTGCTGTCCAGGAGCAATGGCGGGTACTATAATGATATGGCCGATGGTGTTATCAAGTGCCAAATATGTACATCAAAGGCTGCCTTGCCACCACACCATGGGTGGCTTGTCACACCTCACCATAACACACCCACTGGCCTCTACAATCACCAACTTAGGCTCACTTCGATTTTTTCTCTGCAAAACATTCCCGACATTAGTCAAATTTGACTACATTCCTGGCATTATTGTAATGTCATCACCTGTCTGCAATTGCAGGGAGACAATATGCAAACATTTTTTTTTTTAATTCTGTTCCAATTATTTGAACATCTGCCTGAAAATTCCATTGCTCGCCAGCTGCAAAGAATTCTTCGCAGATTAAAAATCCTTTGTTCCACATGTTTGTCTGGGATCCACAAAATTGTAGTGAATCATAGCCACATGCTTTATCATTAAAAGAGTCTGTCAGTAAAACTGTCAGGTAAGTGTTTAAAACACAGCAAAGGGTTAAGCACAAAGGCCATGCCAAAAATCTTCCGATGCTACTGCATGCAACTGACATAGTATACCTCACACATACATTCACACATACAACTTGTTAAATTCTTCATATTTATACACATTAATTTCTCTTTTGTGTGAAGTATATTTGTCTTGTGATTCCTTGATATAAGCCACAGAGCTTCTTACTTCACCCTTACAAAACTTAATGTCGGGATTATATTGGGATAATGTTGGGATCATGTTGGACTGACTATGTTGGGAGACAATGGGCAATGTTGGGATACAGACGTTGGGATGACATTGGGATTTGGTAAAATCCCAACATTAACTTAGCAAATGAACAAGAAGGAGGTACCTGAATGCAGGGGTAAAATTTTGTTGGGACATGTTGGAATATGTTGGGATGATGTAGGAGTAATGTTGAGAAAAGTTGGAGTAATGTTGGGAGATGTTGGAGTAACATTGGGAGATGTTGGAGTAACATTGGGAGATGTTGGAGACTAATAGGAGGAAGCCCTATAGTCCAGCATTTCCCAACATGTTGGAATGATGTCGGACTCCTGTAGTTGCATAATGTAGTCGGTCTCCACAGTATCAGTCTCTTAGCTAGCATGTTGGGAGAAGTTGGACCAATATCCCGACGTCCCCCCAACATGTTGGGAAATGTTGCCCAGAGCAATAACCCAACATCTCCCAACATGTTGGGAAACATTGGGCCCCCCCTCCCAACACCTCTTAGCATGTTGGGAGAAGTTGGACCAATATCCCAATGTCCCCCCAACATGCTGGGAAACCTTGGGCCTGTCATCCCAACATCTCCCATGTTGGAAGACATTGGGACTACATCCCAACATGTTGGGAGATGGCTTCAGATAAAATCTATCGTTGTAGAGAGCCTCCTTTTCACCATTACTTTTCTTCTAAAAACTATAATGAATAAAAAAACAAGAAGACAGCTGTCATATAATAATTCATGTGTATTTTGGTACATGTGTAATACACAGATTCACCATTATTAAAGAAAAAGTATTCACTATATGCCTTCCTTCAACTGGGGGTATAAATGTTGTGCAGTCCAGAGCTTCAGATCCATATTCATTATCATTGGTTGCAGATGCTCGCTGTTGAGCAGATGGTCTCACAACTTCTTGCAGCTTGCGCTTGATGTCCCCATTTGTGGTGCAAGGGTATGCTTCTTGTAGCAGTTCTGAAAAATGGAAAAAAAATGTGCAAGGACACAGGAAAATAAAATGTTAAAAGTGTAACGTTTTCAAATTGTCAAAAAGTTTGGTTTAAATACTTTGCTTAGGGTTCCTGCCGTTATCCCACTATACATGAAATGTTTAATGATTTTTCAAAGTACATGTACATTGAATATGGGTTTTGATTGACATTTTAAAATGCATTTCACTGCTCCAGTACTTACATAAAATAATTTGACTTTTATGGGTGTGCATGCCTCAGCAGTTTCCATGTTTAAAAGTCTTACAATAACTTGACTGACACAGTATGCAATGACCCAGGTCCTGTACTCTAAAATTCATTATATTTTTAAACAAAATTACCCCAACAAGCTTGCATTTTCATATTGAAAACTTTTCATTTGCAAGATATTCTTTTTTATATGCTTCTGTAAGGAAAATTGCAGGCCCAGATTACTACGTCATAAATATCTTTCTGTAAGCAATCATACAATAAAAGTGAGAAACAATAAATCAATTTATAGAAATAAAAGAACACAAAGAACACAATGAAACATTTTTATTATTTGTAAATTCCACTTGTAAGGTCCAGAATGACATGTTGACCATGGCCTTTGGCAACTTCACCTGGCTAGATGTGAATTTGGACAATAATCTGATGTCATATTTTCACCATAAAGACCACATTGGACAGAATGGGTATAAGCCAGAAAAACTTCAAGGGCAAGAATGACATCTCTTCTGGAAAAGCTGGACTGTGAGACTGAATCTACAATCAGCTGATATGTGTCTGTTACAGTTCATAACCTTTATTCAAATATAGCTTTACTGACCAAATATAATATATAATCCATATAGATCATTCAGACCACTTATTTTGTGGAACCTTTTTTTTGGCTTCCCTTCATTTGTTGTATAATTCCCCATAAAAAATGTACATTGGTATTCCAGTGCAATTCCACTGAAATACAAGTGGTATTTCACTTGAATCAACTTGACATTTCATTGGAATGCCAGTGGAAATGTACTTTGAATATATATTACATTATTTATTTTGGTCGCAAATGACCTTTTCTATAAGACCAATATTCCAGTAAAAATTTGCCTACTCTATTGATATTCACTGCAGTATTCGATTTCTTCAATCATGGAAGTGCAAAATGTTGATGCATGTTAATTTGTGTTTAAATATATATCTTCCAGCTCAGTACAGCCATTGCGTTAATGTTTATCAACACAGCTTTGTATATCTGCTGGGCTGTAATTACTTACAGCCAGGTCAAGTCCCCTGTGGTGTGGGTAAAGTAGTTGGCAGCCTGTGCTATATATGGCCAAGGCTTCTTGATGTGGCTGACCATACACAGGGTTTTTTAGAGGTAGTAAATATAGATCCCAGCCTGACAACACAATGGAGAGTCATATATGCTGTGAAAGTTGAATTCTTTGTGATCCACACCCTGAAATTCATGAGCATTGCAGAAAGTATGCTTAAATTTATACTTACTTTGGTCTCTTGTGCCAATAATGATGCTTAAGTAGTCCTCTGTTATCACCACAGCCCAAGTGGATCTGTCCTTTTGTATGATAGTCTTGCATTCAGTTGCCTTTGTTAGCTGGACAAATTTCATACAACACCATGGCCACGTATACCATTTGGAGCTGAGGTTGGCGCTTAAGCTATCCACATGCCTGCCAGTATGCTATAATGTCCTTGAAGCCATCATTATCTTCAAAAACCTCACAAGATGATGCCTTGTAATACTTGAACATGAACCCGCCATAGCTCTTTTAAATCTGACGATGCCCAGCCTGGCAGCCTCGCTTTCAGGCCCGCCTCAGCCAATCAACCACTGAGTATTTAGATGAGTCAGGATGACTGGTACAGTATAAACAGTTGAAACTTGATCCCTGTGCTCTCAGGGTGAAGATATATAATGAGGCACAATGATGTGAGCATGATCAAACATAATCCACATGATCACAAAAACTCCAAGGTATGGATGTTGTTTGTGTATTTGCTGTCATATTCTTCAAAAAAAAAAAAAAAAAAGAAAAGAAAAAAAAAAGTCTGGTAAACTGCTAAAATTTCAAATATATGTTTTTAGAATATCCCATACCCATGAAGAGACTATATTTTGACATGCCTATTAAGAGTTTGATGATTGGAAAATGCCATTGTTCATTGTTTGCCAGCAAAGTGACAATGTCAGAACACAAGATGTCTTTGATTAACTTACTATTCATGTCATTACTCATCATCTTTTGTAGTAAAGTGAGAATTTTATACATAGTATACATAGAAAGGATTTTTTTTTTAAATGTGTGAGTCTGTTATTCCAACTAGGGCCTGACATGAAAAATTGACAAAGTTTTTGCTCCAGCATTATCCCAATGTGTTCCAACTTGATCCCAACATGTCAGGACCCTGCATAATTTACAGAGTTTGTTCTTGTAGCATGAGAAATTGACAAAGTTTTGAGCTCCAACAAGGTTCCAATGCATTCCAACATGATCCCAACATGTCAGGATCCTGAAAATTTACAGAGTCTGTTCTTCCAGCATGGGTCGACATGAAAAGTTGGCAAAGTTCTGTGCTCCAACATAATCCCAACAATGTGTTACCTGAAAATTTTGGTTAAGTTGTTGTTCTGACATCATCCCAACATACCCCGACGTGATCCTGACATTACAGCAACTAAGAAATTTGATAAGGTTTGTTGCTCCAGTATGATCCCAACATAACCCAACATGCTCCCAATACTGAAAACTTGATGAAGTTTGTTACCCCAATATTATCCCATCATGCCCCAACATGATTCCAAAATACCCTGACATGCTCCCAACATTACCCAACAGAATCCAACATTGCAAAATTGGCAAAGTGATATACTCCAACATGATCCCAATGTAAATCCAACTTGATCCCTATGTCATCCCAACATGATTCCAACATACCCGACATTAGTCCAACATTTTTCCGACATTTTTCCGACATTTAGTTTTGTAAGGGCAGTTACAGATACATCAACAGGCCAGTGTGTTGGCCAAACAATATTTGAATACCGATACAATCATTTTTGGTGGTATATCCTTTCTTACTTTGGAACAAAATTATGCCTGGATATATTTTGACAATTCTATACAATTTACTTTTTTATTCTTCACAAAATCATGGTAGTAATTTTCTCAAAATGTATACCTTTCAGCCATTAACCCTTTCACTGCCAAATTTTGAACTGAGTCGACAGCTTTTCTTGGTGCGCAATGGGTGAAATGTGCCCAATACACACTGAGAAAGGCTGTTGCCCTGGGATACTCTCTCTGGAACTATAGGCATACTGGTACTTGAATGAAAGGTCTTTTGAAGAAGAATACAAATCCCGGATCCTAATGATAATACAGACTTGCCTGACTGAAGTAAATTGACTTTAGACATGATTGGCGCTGAAAGAGTTAACATCCAGATCTTAATTACTGGACAGTTCAACAATACAGTGCATGCTTTTAGTTTATTGACACTTCGATCTCCGACTTGATGCATAACCTTTGCTAGCCTCTGTTCCACAGCATGAAAAGGTCAATTTTTAAAAGCTTGCTGTCAAAGACCTTTGAAGAAATTAAAAAGAGAGCATTATGAGACTGTGAACAACAGACCCCTGGACACATGTTAGTCTCCATTCTTATTGACCAGACATTAAGCCAACTCTTGTCACGCTTTTAACAAATTGTGAATTACCTGAGCTCTTATGCACCATGTCAGATAAGCAAACAGATATGACATCACTATGCTATATTCCCCCAACCAAAACGAGCTGCACCAAGCGTATACATTGTTAGAAAAGAACCCGACATGTAAGTCAACTTTGGTAATGTAATCTCTTATAAATGCCACCTACAACAAACTTTTGCCAGCAAAAAGTGAGAGGCCTCTTTCAATGTGTTTTTTTTCCTCCTCCAGAGTGTCTATAGACTTATGATCCATAAAACCACTTTGATCTGTTGCCATATGTAACACAGAAATATGCGTAACAGGTCCACACATTAGCGTACAAGTTTGTTCAGCTCGAAAAAAAAAATGGTATCAATTGCCTGCAAAGTTACAACAAACACACGGCAGTTGCACTTTCACAAACTCCATGTCATTGGGTAAACCTTGGTGGCACAGGCACCACAAGTACACTGATCATGTTGATAATACATGTGCAAATATACTTGTGTGTGTCCACTAGTCTTAACAAAGGATTCTGTCACAGAACTATTGGCCAGTACAGAAGCTTGACACTAAACCTTCATATATGCCTCCTGGGAATCTCAGTGGCACAAGGCATGCATGTGCTTTAATGCTATCCTGTCACTTAACTCGTGCTTTAATGATATCCTGTCACTTAAATCATGTACGTTAATGCTATTCTGTCACTTAGCTCATGTGCTTCAATGCTATTCTGTCACTTAGCTCATGTGCTTTAATGCTGTCCTGTCACTTGGCTCATGTGCTTTAATGCTATCCTGTCACTTAGCTCATGTGCTTTAATGCTATCCTGTCACTTGGCTCATGTGCTTTAATGCTATCCTGTCACTTAGCTCATGTGCTTCAATGCTATTCTGTCACTTATTTCATGTGCTTTAATGCTATCCTGTCTCTTAGCTCATGTGCTTTAATGCTATCCTGTCACTTAGCTCATGTGCTTTACACTTTTATAACTGCACAAGTTCTATGTGTCCCCATTTGCACTCTTATTTTATGTCTTTGTTAGGCCAGTGTTCATCAACAAAAAGGAACATTTTGCTTTACAAATTGATCTTATTATCTGGCATCTTTTTCTATTTGCCAACTTTGACCCGTCATGAACCACTGGTCAATACCAAAGCCATGTTTGCCTGTTCAACAGACCTGCCACAGAATAAACTCTGTATATTTTTGGGACACCTTTGAAAATTGCCAGATAAATTTGGTGACCTTTACCGAAGGTCATGTTGGCCATCCCATCAATGACATGTTGCACGTGTACCGCTTATGGCATGGATGCACGAACCAAGTAATGTCAAGCTTCTCACGGAAATCTGGCACTGAATGGTAGAGGTCCAGATTCAGACATCAACCTCCATTGTCCCGGGAAATGCTACTTCATGACCACTTCATGATGATGTGTCCGACATTCTGTAGACCTACTGGTTGTGTGAATATATACACACAGCAAGGTACAGGAAATAACTCATTATATTAGCAATTAACAAACATGCACATGGAAATTGGAAAAAAATGGTTCAATTTGATTCTTATTACGGATTTTTAAAACCTTACACTCAGTGGGCAGGCCAGAGGTACTTGTGAAAAAGAGTATACAAATTTAGTATCTTTTTATTTTATGCACATGTAGCATGGATAGATCCTGTATAAAAGCTGCAAAGTAGCCAAAGGCAATTCTGTACTTAATGCCTTTCAGAGTGCCTTTAATTATCTCTGGAGGCAATGAGGCAATGCTGTTGGCCTCCAGAATGTCTTATATCTCTGGAGGCAATACTGTGCACAATCCCTTTGAGAATGTCTATAATATATCTGGCAGTAACACTGTGCATAATCCCTTTCAGAATGTCTTTCATTACCTCTGGAGGAAACACTGTGCATAATCCCTTTCAGAATGTCTTTCATCACCTTTAGAGGAAACACTGTGCATAATCCCTTTAAGAATGTCTTTCATTACCTTTAGAGGAAACACTGTGCATAATCCCTTTCAGAATGTCTTTCATTACCTCTGGAGGAAACACTGTGCATTATCCCTTTAGGAATGTCTTCCATTATCTGTGGAGGCAATGCTGTGCATAATCCTTTTAAGAATGTCTTCAATTCTTTCAGAAGGAGCCAGGTGATGATGGGCTTATTCCTTGCAGTGGTCTGTGGCCCTCAAGGTCACAAGTCATGCTTGAGGATGCTAGTCAAGCCCAGTGAAGAATATGAAATAAACAGGATCTCCAAAGTGTACTTGGAGCCAATATTGGTCATAACATCAATTTTAACTGCAATTCTGCAGCAAGCAATTTGCTCAGACAAGCTGGGGCAGAAGAATCAATAGGAAGATGGAAAAATATAAATTTGGCCAGTTCCATTGACCTCTGGCCTCAAGCTTACAGACAAAATAAATCACCAAACTGCATTGCAGATGTGCTAAAAAACGGCCTTGTTTTAAACCTGGAATTGCACATTGCACGTAAGCATGCCTCTGTTGAAAGACCACGCTTAAGGTCTCTATCTGGTCAACACACCAATGTCCTCTTAGGAAGGGGCAAATAGACCTCAAGCACCCCGACCACCATCAGAGATGGTTTCAGTGGACAGAATCTGATTGTGGGTAAATGATGACACTGTTCTGACAATGTTAATGGCACTTTAATTGGGCCTATCACCTGGAGGATTATTCAAGTATGAATGCCACTATCGTATGGGTCAGCTGTCATTCACAATTGAAATTTATACTGCAGGATCAGCTTACAAAACTACTTCATGACAAATATAGAGGCAAAATAAGACATACAAAAACTAGGAAAGAAGATTTGCTTGAAAGCAAATCTGCCTGTGGGCATGTAAAAGGAAGTCGTTGCTGTATATTCAAATTGAAACCAGCAAAGCTAGCATGACTGAAAACATGAAACTTAAGAACAAAAACTGGAGCAAAAAAGGCTCTTGGCATGAAAAAACTGCAGGTAAAAAGGAAATGCCACAAAGAAAGATTCTTGATAAAACAGAGCCTCAAGGTCAGCCAACAACAAGATTTGGTCATGTAGTGAGAAACTCTAGCCAGTTCAAACCTGCCCATAGGTTGGGAAGTTAGAATGATACATCTACACATAATATAGAGACAAAAATTCAAATTTAAAATTTTGAAGTCTCCCTGATACATGTGGGTATAAATCAAATCTTTTGTTCATGGTTTACTGGACGCACATACATGTACAGCAAAAACCTAGAATTGAAGTTGGAATGACACCTGTACCTGCAACAAACTTGAGGATGGTCAGCAGTTGAACTTTTCAAGTGTCCCTGATTAGCACAATTTGAAATTCTACAATTTTGTTTGTGGATCATTGGAAGGGCCAACTGTACAAAACTATGAAATAATAAAGTTGGAAATGCACCTCTACCCATACTAGTTTTTGAGATATTGAATATTTGAATTTTAAAATGGTCCTAGTTTGCATAATTTTCAAAACTATGACCTCTGTTCATAAAAAAGTATGAAAGTGTAATCATGACAAGTTGGAGTTTCTGCATATTACTCATAAAGACGGGGAGGGGGAGAGAGAAAAAGAGAGCAGGAGAGAGACAGGAGGGAGAGAGGAGAGAGAGGGAGGGAGGGAGGTAGGGAGGGAGAGAGGTAGGGAGGGAGGGAGACAGAGAGAAAGAGATTAAGAGATGGGTGTGTCTATGTAGGCACACAGACATGACAGAACAGATACCTGTCATACTGGACACTACCTGAAGCTAAATTCACAGCTTTCAGATGGTAACATATCCTGGTATGGTCATGTCTAAAATAAACAAGATGGACATAGCAGTGGTCCCCTTCTTGCAAGACCACCCAAACACAGCCCAAAGCGGTCTTAAAAGAGGGGTGGCCTCTCTAGAGAGGCAGAACACAATGTAAATGTCACACTTTCTGCATGAGAACTGTGGTCTTTTAAGAGAGGTAGCCTCTTAAAGGAGAGGGGGTTTTAAAAGAGATAGGGACCACAGTACCTGATGTCAAGAGAATGATTCCTTGGCATCATGTATAGGACTGGTACTGAACAGAAAAAAACGGTTGTAACTGGTCAGTCATAGTTCGCGGCCATGCCGGACAGCACTGACACTTCATTTCAGTGCAAATATACTTGATTTTCATTGGACTCTGAGAATGCAGTCAGATGTAACATTACGTCCAAAAGCCAGGATAAGTAGTCAAAATCACTAGTAATAATCATACTAGATTGGAAAATCTTAAATGTGGTGTTCCCTTTGGGCTTTGATGACAGTATGTGTGTAATAATGCTTTTGATTGTTCATATAATTAATGCAGTTTATGTGACATTTTTACTGTCTTTAGCGGGCAAACTGTTGCTACATGCAAGTGCTTGCTTCGCCCATGCCTCGTCACAGTGTGATCGAGTCAATAACTTTCCTTGGCATGGGTTGGTGCCCAGCCCATGCCAAGGAAAGCTATTGACCTAGGGTATTTTATCATGACTGGACTCAGTGAATTGTTTTCTGGGAACAAGAAATTCAAGTAAAAACATCATTGCAAATCAGAATTGATACCCCAGTGTTTTTGGGTGATTTGAGGGGGAAGGGTTAATGCATCCAAAAGATGCAAATCCACGGGAATTGTGCACAGCTGCACAGTATTATGATAGACTGAATTACATCATAGCTTATGGCGGTGAAAACAGACACCCATTCTGCAGGCATGTTCAACCACTCCATTTTCAATCCTCCATTTGAAATGCTTTTGATTAATTCAAGTTGACGTATCTGATGAAGCTTTGACTTGTCCTATCTCTGGGCTCAATGCCCTGTAAACAGACCAAGAATGTCATCAACATGGCGCTGATCCATTGATAATATCAAAAGAATTTGATCTCTCCATTAACATTACATGATGTTAGAATGAATACATTTAAAATATTCTTCACAGCTTATAGTCTCAGAAAGCAAATACAGTCATGCCCTACCCAACTTCAAGTAAAACACTCCACCATTCAGTATCTTCTGAGTTGATCGAGAAACCTACCGTAGGTGTTTATATAGGGCTGGCCTTCTCAAATGCTAAGTCAGTATTGGGAATGACCCAAGTTTTTTTTGTTGTTTTTTTTGTTTTTGTTTTTATAAATGAGAACCATGATCCTGCTACGTTTAAAGGCCAAGTCAACATTAGGGCAATTTGAATCCACAATTACAGGTGAATTTTTGTGGTCGTACAAGTGTAACCCTTTTAGTGTAGTATACATACTAATCAACAACTTTCCTCAGTCCAGTCTGGGTGGTCAACACCTGACCACAACAAAGCTGTTGACTGAAGACCCACAATAGCCATACAACCACCAAGATCTCCTGATACAATTGCTGAAGACTCACTTTACTTTTCTCTAATGATAAATTTGAGTAAACAAATTGCGACAGTTCATAATATCCAGGGCACTTTTTGGGTGATGGTTTTGAGCAGTAAAGAGTTAATGACGCCAGTCGGACAGACCCTGCGGCCTTTTCAATGACGCACTAATTGCTTGTTTTCGTGCCCACACTACAATGATTCCGAGGCATTGTTGACCCAACACAAAGCACACTGAGGTACTGGTCAAGTGCTCGTAATTTTTAAAATGCAGCCTGCAAGCAATTCTCTAAAACCTGAATCTGTCAACAAATTTTCAGCATATAAAAGGCATTGAGAACATGAACAAAAAAAAAAAACTACTTAAAATTATTTTGTGGAATACAAAGCTTTCATTGCTAAATGTGACTTTGCCGTTACAACCTAAGTGAACTTTTGCTCACTTATAAAGGTGAACTTTCAGGTGTTTGAAGGTCGAATCAAGCTACTTTTGGAGACACAATGATCGTTCTTTTTTCCCACTTAAGGCACACTCGCTGGTTCTCCTCACGCATGGCAAACAGACCGGTTCTGAGCCAATTAAAAGACCGGTGAGGCATTGTTTACTTTATCTGTCTACCAATGAATCAGTTTGGTAGGCTCTTGTGCAATATGAGATGCAGGCTGATGGTCCTGTTCTTTGCAGAATTCATGCTTTAAATGTTAGGCTCCCCTTTGATATTGTGCCATTCTCTGCATGCCTCATGGAATGACAGGCATTGAAGATCACAGGCATGTTTAATGTAAAACTACGGTAATCGCATATCTTGAAAACCGATCCATATATATGCTTCGACTCAGCCAAGACTTCAAATAATTATTTCACTTTGTAGAAGACCATATCTATATGCCATGTAGCAACGAAAAAAAAACAAGTATAGTCGTGAAGCCACCAGCCTTTGATTGCCAATTTGTTCATTACAATTTGTATGAACGAACAGATCTGAAGCTTACTTTTCTGGCTGCTACACGCATGTATTCTATGGTAATGGCATACATTGCATAAGTATATCTATGCAGAACATCGCTGCGTTGTCTATACTCTGCAGTCAGCCTGGCTGGCGGGACTAGTTTCCCCAATAGACATCACTCTTTTGAAATCGGGATTCCTGATCATGCACCAATGTGCCTCTTTTCCGAGTGCAGCCATGCTGAATGTTCCCCTGATCAAATGATCATTTCCAATTTGGGTGCCTAAATATTTAATAAAATGAACTTTACAGCAAAGGACAAACATAATTTTCACCAACAGAATGATTATGGTACCATTACTGTGTTGAATAAATATAAGTATGAAATTTGGCCCTATCTAGCTATTATTTTGATTGATGTCTTTTGCTGCCAGTACGGTCACCAGGACAAATATAATGCTTCTTCCTTAGCATGCAAGTTAATTGAATTAGCATTGTCCAAACAAGGACCAATTGCATGGGGGTTTCTGCGCCTTCACGATAAGAATGCAAAGTCACAGAGCAACATCAACACAACTACTTCCCGCATCTATCTGTTAATTAACCTAATTAATTGAGTAACGAGCAACTGATGGGGTATTTCAGAAGACAATTAATGGTTGTTGTTACTATGAAAGTCTTACCATCATAGACCTCATTATATTCAACCAGAACAGACGAAGCCTCCGTGGTCTTGTTCATATTAAAAATTCTTTCGCAAATGAGGGTGAGAAGTTTTGTCAAGTTGCAATCAAGGTTTGAAGGCTTGAGATCCCTAGGTTCAATTGATAACTGCGAGTTTTCACTACAATGTGGTATATCACTTGCCTCTTCACTTGTCCATGGCATTTGAGGTTGACCTCCTCATCAAGTAATTATCTCCTGCATTACATTCCTCTTTTATTCTTACTTTTCACAAAATGGATTTTTTTTTCAAGCCACATAGCTTGATTTAGACCATTTTATTGCAATGAGCCATTTGTCTTGTTCCACTAAGTTAAAGGTTGACATATTTAAGAGGGATTAGTGTATGCCGTACCAAATCAAATTTTAGGGTATGTAGGATTATGCTGTAACTGTTTTTTAATTAGATGTGTTAAAAAATATACATCCTTTGACCCTCCTGAGACTGAATTAACTTTTCCAGTGCCACACTTCGGACTGAGTCAACAGTTTTCCTCAGAGGAAAGCTGCTGACTTGGACTACTAGATTTTTTATTACTTTTTTTCTTCCTACTTTTCTAGGCCACCTGTGTCACAAACAGACAGTAGCAGAAAAGCAGAAAGCCACATGATGATGATGATGACGACAACGATGATGAGAACGACGACAATGACAACAACAACAACAATGATGACGATTATTATTACTGTTATTATTATTATTACTAAATTCTCAGAACTATACACACATACTGGAACTTGAATGAAAAGTCTATTTCACATGCAAGGAACCCGACCCTAGCAGCTTCATTATAAGTCAGAGCAGTTCAAGTAGTTCAACTTCAGTAGTAGTTGGTAGTTAAAGAGTTAACAGGTTTTCCCAATGCATTCTGGGTGCAATGTGCCTTGGGTGGGTCCAGGAAAGCTGTTGACCAATGGCATATCATCTATTGTGCCTGAGCAGCCAATCACATTTATGACACTGCCTTCATTTCCACGTAATCCCGTCTGGAAAACCATGACATTCAGATACATCAGCCTTAGGTCTCCGATAGTTCATCTTTGCAATCAACGTAAACCAGCAGTAAAGTCTTGTGTCCTGTACAAGACGCATCAATCACCCTTGTACATGTACATGTGTGTATTACCCAATTTTACTGTGGTAAAGTGATAGTTAACCAACCAGTTTTAATAAATGATGTGGTCTGTATATGTCTTGTCCTGAGGAAGACAAGGCTTCATAATCCATATGCTTGTACTATTAACATGTACATTGTTCCTTGTGTCCTGCTCTATGGAACTGTGTATCAACTGTTATCAAAAAAAAAAAAAAAACGATAGATAATAACTCAACATATCTATTGTGATATAACTATACAGTGCTTAAATAAAAATTGAAATAAAAAGCAACAAATGGAACACTTATTAACACCACTCTATTTCCTCTAAAATAATCACAAATCAATCGAAACACTGAATAGCCACTACAAAATAGAGAGAATCGAGCCACTACAAAATAGAGAGAATCGAGCCACTACAAAATATAGAGAATCAAGCCACTACAAAATATAGAGAATCGGTGACATATAACACATATTGGTGGTACCCATATTCAGTCATTAAAACCCATGATGGGTGGCATCATATACAAATGGCACACAATATAAGTCACAATAACCCATGATGAGTGACATCATATACATATTAATGGCACACATATTAAGTCACAATAACCCACAATAAGTGACATCACATACTGATGGCACACATATTAAGTCACAATAACCCATGATGAGTGACATCACATATTGATGGCAAGAGCATCATGATAGCTGTGGAACACACATGTTTATACTGATATTGTATTGTCCCTATTATTCCACTGCCCCTTTAGTTAAGTTCTTCCTGAGAAAAGGCTCTGAAATGAGTGACTCTGTATCTATCTTATTCTGGCTTTGCACAAGGGGTTTCTTGCATAAATCAAAGCCAGAATGAGGTTACGTGGGGCCAGAAGCTACCAATTTCACAAACTGCGGCAGTCAAATGCAAGTTTTCAAGGTCAGGTAGATTTTTCTTTTTAAATACGAAAAAGGATGTTGATAAAATTTAGTAAATATTCCAAATATGGAGTCAAAACTGGAAAACCCAAGAACAAAAAAAGGAAATCATCAGCCGTATGAGTTGCATCATGTACATTGTCACAATAAGCTGTGATCAATAACATCACAAATATTGGTGACACCCATGTTCAGTCTCAATAACCCATGATTAGTGACATTACACACATTGGTAATTAGTGACACCTCAAATATTGGAGGTAGAGTGAAAACTGTCTTGAAAGACCACCCCTGGGGATGACCAGATTGTGGTCCTTCAGGAGAGGTGGTCTTTGATAGGAGGTAGAAATCTGATGGGAAGTACTGAGCAGCATCCTAATCCTAAAAAAAAAGTTTTTTTCAAAACAGCTACTCTGCCATTACTGTGGTCTATCAAGACAGGTGGTCTCTCATTAGAGTGGTCTCTCAAGACAGGTGGTCTATCATTAGATTGGTCTCTCATTAGAGTAGTCTCTCAAGCCAAGTGGTCTCTCATTAGAGTGGTCTCTCAAGACAGTTGGCTTCAGAGTGGTCTCAAAACAGGTGGTCATTAGAGTGGTCTCTTAAAACAGGTGGTCTCATTAGAGTGGTATCTCAGGGTGGTCTCTCAAGCCAGGAGGTCTATCCTTAGAGTGGTCTCTCATTAGAGTGGTCTCTCAAGCCAGGTTTCACTGCACTCATAATCAACCATAAAAACCCGTGACAATGACATCACAGTCACAATAACCCCCTGTTTCATTGCAGGCTGTATTTTCAGGAAATTTGTGCATATCCCAGCGCCATATTTGGGAAGTGTAATGCTATGGGCGCGGACAATTACTTTGTGCATGGTTCAGTGGGGAGCTCCATCAGTGGCTAAATAAGTGAGGGATGCCGGGAGAGGACCTCATGCAGAAGATCATGCAGTAACATGGTTCTGCTTTTATCTGCAAACGCGATGGCATAAGACAAATGACTCACTTGAGTGCAACGGGCACGATGTCTCCACTTCATAATTCCCATTAAATAGGAACAAATTATTAGAATTCATGGCTGACGGGTGACTGTGGTGGGAAGTTTGGCAGCTGGGAAGTGGTTCACTCATTGACTTACAGCATCAACAGTCTGGGGCCATTGATAACTACATGGGGCTTGTTGGTCCTTAGTATTGGTCTTAAGTACATTCCCAGTTTAATATTCTGATCATTCTTATGTCAAGGGCCACCAGTTGATAAACAGAAATACTTTCTCCCTCCTAACATCATTTGAAGCTCAAGCTAACAGGCTTATAGTAACAGTGGGTGAAGGCATATTCTCATAAATTTGACAAATTACCAGTCACAATGAGGCGTCAATTAATTATGTGGATTATGGTAGGGAGTCATCTGGGTCCCAGTGATGGGGTACTGAGCCAAGTATTCCTTGAAATGTTCCATGAATAAGGCATAAAGAAAGGCAAGAGTCTAGCTTCAGGTCAGGATGGTCAGGCCAATACGGTCCCTGCAGCTTTACGACACATATTAACAAAGCACATGTACGTCCAATTTTCAGTCAATACATCCATGCATGTGTGGATTCCTGTTGACCTGTATCTAGCTTTATAGCCAGCTGATTGTATACTCTTCATTCTTATATATTTTCTTGTAAAATAATTAGAAACTTTGCAAAGCTAAATTGCAAATAAAAATCAATGTTAATTTCCCAAAATTAGCATGAATTTCCCTTCATGCACAGTGGTGAAACACTCGTATGGCACAAGTGTTCATGTAACTACAAATGGCGGGGAAGACTCCTCGCCACGCATATGTTGAGGAAATTGATCCATGAAGGGTACCTTCTACGGTATCTTTTAATGTCCAATTTAATCAAGGATTCATCAAAGATTTGTACTCGATTCCAGCAGCTCAGCTTTTGGATAAATTTCATTAAACCAGCACGCTATCAAGTCCTGTAATATAGTCAAGTTTCCACGAGGAAACCAGCGTAATCACCAACTTGACAATTAAAGCCTCATCGATGCACATGCAATTCCATGGAACATACACAAATCTTAAGAGATTCATAGCTAGCCTTTACCAAAAAAGAAAAAAAAAAACATCTCTTACATCCCTGTGACTGCATACTTCAGAATCTATTGATGAATACTACAATACAAGAATTGATCTCTAGCTGTGCGATGCCTCCATATTGACGTTTTGTCTTGTTTAAGTTTGCAATTGAGCTGGTCAAGTTCGCAAGTAAATATTAAGACAAGAAGGCATTATGAACAGTAGAATTAATATTCTGCTATTAACAGCCAATGTAAGGGACACAACGACACAACACAGGCAATTTAATTAACCTTTTCACTCCCAGGAATTACTACTTTGTCTTCGTCAATTCTTTAGAGTTTCCCTACTTTTCTATCATGTACACACATGACAGCTGTAGAAATGGTTAAATTATTGATTGCAAAAACTTGCCAAGAGCAATGCCAGATAATGAAAGTTGTTAAAATTGGCCCCTTAGATTTCGCATAAAAATGCATTAATTGCTCTCTGTTTCTGGTTCGAGCTTAGAGTGAAGCCATATATCAATTAAACGTTTTCTGCATAATTAGTGCACAAATCCATGGAGAGATACTGCCGTAGAAATATTATTAGTCAATACACCATTACTGCTACAACTGAGTTTACACAATACTTCATTTGTCAACCTCTCTCTAGGAAGCCATTATCAATCTACCCAGATGAGCGCTTAAGAATATTTTACTTTGAACTATGCATAAATTCAATTGGAGTAAATACTGTACATTTCCTTTAGTTGTTAAAGACCAGGATTTGGACCTTGATCTGAAAGAATTCTGCAGATGACTGCAAGTGCACCTCACCAACAAACTGTGACACAATATCTTTGCCTGCTTTGTTAGCATGCACGGTGAGGTACTCTATGGCAAATGCATGTGTTTAGATAACCAACCATTCAGGACTACATGTACTTAACAAGTGGACAGGAGTTATTTATCGTGTAAAGGCAAATGGACAGTTTGGGTTCATTTTTTGACACATGACCTCATCATTAAGGTGAGACTGAAATGACTAATAATTGTACCCATCACTGCAAGCACAGAAAGAATTCTCATCAGGTGCTCTGTACTGTTAAAGCACTATAATGGGAATCTGGAGATGATGGCAGCTACATCAGATTCCTACTCATGCCACCCAAATATGACTGCAATTTACCTGTGAAAATCACTGGCCCGTTATGTCCGGCCGATTAATTTCACCAATTGTTAGAAAAGCCTAATGAACACCCTACAACCCAACAGGTCCAACGTCCTTAAACATGTGATTGGGATCTGGAAATGGAAGGAAATTCCTGCAATTCACAAGTCCATTAAGCCGATTTTCCCAACTCCCTAGTTTCATCGAAACCTGCACGCAAGAACCAGCATGAGGCTATATATTGGCTTTGGAAACACTACCGAGGTCAATCTTCCTTGCTAAAATCAAATTCTGCGTGTATATATCCATCTGCACAGCTCTCACCAACCACTCCAGCTCTTGGTAAGCCTTTGGCTAAAATGCTACAATCAGTTTTGATAGTGACATTGGAGCCTATATGGGGCAGCAAGATATACCCGGCCCATAGATTCTGTGAGGTTGATAAATCAATTCTAATGCGGACTCAACTCTTCTTCCGTAATTTACTCAGCTGCCTGTAGTTGTTGGGTGATACCAAACAGCATTTCATGCCCTGGACTTGCCTCAAATAGGATCAATGACCACTGGAAGAGGATACCATGATGAGAGATTCTTGTTTCCTTTCTCTTCTCAATGGGTAATATTAAAGCAATGCTATGTATGCCCATTTGCATTTGGAGACTCCAGAGCCATTTCTCCAAAAGAAGTCTTTGTAATGCTGAGTCCAATATACATGCACACCAATTCTCTGACTAATAGATGTTTCCCCTGCCTTCCGACAAGCCATAGGTAAATCACACAAAGAGTCTTCCTCATAAGGGGGCATAGGTATATTGTGGGATGGAAGCATGATCACCTGTTTTCCACCCTTTGTGATCCGTGACAGGAGTTGTCATCGGCCTTCTTTATTTCATGGGATTTGTGATCATTTAAAAATTTTGTACAGCATGTGATTGACGATTTTAGTTGTAAGCGACATGTGAGGGGTACACCATGAGTTTTACCTGAGTACACCCTGCCCCTTGCATCTAACACGCCCTGAGTATAATCAGAGCGCTGACTGAGATTTTTACCAGCAATGATAAGCAACTGTGATATTTGAGAAACCCCCTTGATTAGCTACCAATACAACTGGGTATCAAGCATTGGTGTGTACTTATATTACAATGGGATGCACAATAAGGGGTATGTGTCTGACAAATTGGTCGGGGGGGGGGGGCAAACACAAATTTACATTTTTTGTAACAACACAGAGAAGATTACAAATGAAACTTGTGTGATTTCTGGGCCACCCAGAGTGAGACACTCAATTGGTCGACTTATGTGCTAGAGGAAATGTTAGCTCATGAATCAAAACAACCAGCAGATAACAGAGAACATAACTTAATACTGGCTGCACTTTCTAATTCCTACTTTACAGATCAGATCAGCCAGATTGTTACGCACCTGTCTTAGAATTCATCCGGGTCTTCTCAAACCTTTCACATTTTGTTTAACCCTCCCCCTCATACACAGATTTAATGGCCGCTTTCTTCCTTGTCATGTCCCTTTTTATCCTGCACATGCTGACAGTTTTTTGAGTCTCATCTACAATTTTGCTTCAAAATCTGTTTCATTAATGACTTGAAGCAAGTTTTTTGTGCAAAAAAAATTATGCATCCCCCGATCAGGCACCTGTCCCCAGAGGCCACCTCTCTAAGAGAGCCAACATTCTTCTACAGAAAGTTAGACCTTGACCTTTGACCTCAAGGTCACCACTTAGTAAGTCTCACCTGGGTACATACTGACAAAGTTTGATGGACTTCAGTCATGCCCATTTGAAGATTTGGCAGGGAAACCGTTAAATTTTGCAAGGCATTGTAACCTTGACCTATGGCATATGACCTCAAGATCATCCACAAACATATGACAAAAAATTCTAAAATATGTGGAGTATCTGTAGCAAAAGTTTCAAGTGAATCTAGTGTAAGGTTTTGAAGTCAGAATGTGAACTACCACTGTAGACCTCATTGATGTGCACGGTAATCAACAGGAATGCCAAAAATTATCAAAAAAATCCAAAATAGCTTTCAGAGAATGGATTACCCTCAGTGCCCATGATCTTTTTTTTTTTCTCAAATCTGCATTTTTTTTTAGACTTCACAATAGAATACACTTTGTTGTCTAGGAAATGAAAGAGCACTCCTGGATGTGTTCTTGGTGCAAGTTCTGGTGACAGAGAGCACTGTACTGTGAGTCACTCAGACAACCATCAAATAAATACTTCAAAAGTTTCATAACAAGTTTAGATATAATAAGAGGAAGCTGGTTTTTAATAGGAATGTGGTCCACTTTAATGTACATCTCTGAAAAAAAAATGGGGGCAGCTGGGATAGATCCTTGTTGAGATACTATGGTAACGTCATCCCCTTGTGCACCACTCAGACAGCCTTGAAGATAAATACTTTAAAGTTTCATAAAAAAAGTTAATCGATACAAAAGAGGAAGCTGGTTTTAAATAGGAATCTGGTCCATCATAAGATGCATCTCTGACAAAAAACTGGTAAAGCTGTGGTCATTTTCTTTTTTTTCTTCTTTTTTTGGGGGGGGGATATGGTGGTAACATCATCAGGGTTGACGCCACTCAGACGGCCTTCAAATAAATATATTAAAAGTTTTATACAAAGGTTAAAAAATAATCAAAGGAAGCTGGTTTTAAATAGAAACCTGGTCCATCATAAGATGCATCTGTGACAAAAATTTGGTAAAGCTGTGATCAATATCTTTTGATATATGGCAGTAATGCTGTCACGGTTGACATATCGTTGTAACATACGTCGTCAGGTTGACACCACTCAGAGGGCCTTCAAAATAAATGCATTAAAAGTTTCATAAAAAGTTTACAAATAATCAGAGGAAGCTGGTTTGCAATAGGAACCTGGTCCATCATAAGGTGCTGCTGTGACAAGGCAACAAGACGGACGGGCATCTCTACTATGTTACACTTATTTACTAACAATGATCTTGAAGTGAGTGTTTAAGGTAATTGCCTGTAGTCACCTCTACACCCAAGTGATGAAATAGGAAGAGTCAAGAATGAATGATGGTTTCTGACTGTAGACAGACTAGAGAAAATATCTAGGAGGGTCTAAGTTAACTTTACAGTATACCAACTATGGTCCTACCACCACTTCTATGTTAGCCCTACCTAAATCTATAGATTAATATAATCTATTAGTGTCTTGGAATGAGTGTTGTACTTCGTCAGTATTATTCCATAAAAAAGACGGACAAACGACGCAGGGGATGAAAATACCCTCTGGTACCTTATATGTGCTGGGGGTAAAAAACCATTGGAGCACAACTACTTCAACACGATGGGAAGATACCAACCCAATGTACATCCCCGCCGTAGTTTGAAGTGAATCTGACCAGAATTAAGTTTAAAATATGAATTAGCATTGCAATCCCAATTCAATTACACAGTAATCAACAGGAATGTATGCAGTTTGACCTTTCAAGGTCACTCAGGATTAAAATAAACCATACAAACAGAAAGTCCATATGTACTTTCCTATTAATGTTCATACCTTGGGCCTATGATGCACCATTAAGAAGGTATAAGCCAATATGTGAAAAAATTGCCGAGTCAGCAGAAAAATGCAACCAGGATTTGACCTTGACCTTTGACCTCAAGGTTATATGTTATTGTATGGGGAAATTATCTCAGACCCATTAGGAGGCAATAGGTCAAGAGGGGACAGAAATATAAGGAAAGTAAGATATGGGGTAGCAGTGGTGGCAGCGACAGATATGGCGGATGACAGATATGGCGGATGACAGCTAAGACTGAACACAAGAAGCATCCCCAAAGCAGGATGCATAATAGAATTAAGAATATCAAAGGAGACAACATACAATTTAATTCTACCCACTTTAACCTATTCCTGGTTAGATTACAGCTGAGTCAATAGCTTTCCTTGTTGCACGTTTGGTGCAATGTGCCCAACCTGCAACAAGGAAAGCTATTGACTGAGGGTGTGCCATTATAAATAATTTTACATACAAATCTAAGCAAAGATGTCTTCCAGTAGCGAGAAATATAAGAAAAGACTTTAAGGACGATGACAATACACATCTTGGCACTTTCTGGGATTTGAGCTGGAGAGTGCTCAGGAAGAAATGGTTAATACATACATATGCAGGAGCTGCAGCACCAGCCAGCTACCAATCAACCAAATGCTAATCTTTCCTTCACTTTGGCATGAAAAAACTGTCAATTTGGTGGCTAATCTATTTCAATATAAATTAAAAAAAGGTCATTGGTGAATTTTGCAAAATATTGCTTTGATCTTGCAGTTTGGCTATGGATTACGTGCACCTAGGTCTGTTTTTGTATATGTGTATGCTGTCCTTAAGGGGAATCCGTCATCAGAGGTGGTCCATAGCTTGACGCATTAACAGTGAATCTGTCAGAGCAATCGCGCTCCCTTTTCATTTGCCCTTTTTATGCTGTTCAACTGCCTTCTGTTAAAATCGTGTAAATTAATAGCTCTGAGTTAAGTGAACTCTTTATCTCCTAGCAAAGCATAATTATCAACTTGTTCCAAAACTGGGTCAAGAGATGTACATGACCTCTCTATAGAAACGGCTTGGATGGCGATATAAACAGTCAAAGTAGAATCAATCAACTGACTTAATTATTATTGAGTTTCAGTTGCCTGACAGTTTATGTAGGGATGGACGGAGCTATGTGGCCTCATGGATATATGCATCTGCCATCACAATCTTCTCGCACTACAACAAAGACAATGGATAGTTTTCATTATCACCGGACATTTGCCACTACCACCAACCACGTTATGATTGGATTGCACTTGCATATGCATTACTAGAGGATGTTTTAACCTCTAGGGTTTTCTCCCACAATGTTCAATGGCAAAGAGAATTTCAGCTGTGATCAAGCCATACAATATCCTGGGACCAACACAAACATGCCCATATATGGCTGGGCCACTTGCCTACCTGTATTATATTTGGCTATAGTCATATGTTAGAGTTTCCCCAGGTTTGATGCAGTGTGTCTACTCTTTAAGACAGCATGTATTTTCTAACTCATGGAATCCAAAAAGGAGTTAAGCATCGGGAACGGTACCAGGCCCCTAGTGGTCAAAAACAATGTCGTAATATATGCATTTTTGTCTCATCTATACATACGTATAAATATATAATAAAAAAATAAAGATCGAAGTAGCTTAAATTTAACATGAACAATTATATACAACTGCACAGACAGCCATGCCTCACACTCGCTGTCTCTCTCCATATATATATTTATCTGTGCATGTATATATATATATATATTGTCAGACAAAAACGCCCGTCTCTACAACATATTGACATCTAGTTATGTTTATATTTTGCAAAGCAAATTCAGAACCTAAATTTAACTTGTTTGTTATTTTGTTTAAAGATGAAAATGAGCCGCACCCATTAAAGCCAGGCAGTATTACTGCCATCTCTATAGTCAGCCAGAGGATCAAAGAGACGATTTATGATTCTTATATTGCTGTGGCGGCATCTAGCCTATTTCCATGTTCAATATTGCAGCAAGCTGCTGCCATGCACACACATTTTAAGTTTAAGCTGTACTCCATACAAACAATTCTAAACGCATTGAACCGTCTCGTGCACACGGCAATCAAGCATGAACACGATCAGTGACAAGTGACATTACACAAACATACAGAAAAAGAAATCGTGTACTTCCCTACAAGTCCTTTATACATGTTCAATCGTGTGTTTGCATGCTTTGGACCTGGTTCTGCACACACTGACTTCATCTCTGAAAACCATTTACCGCTGGGAAAACAGCCATCGAGATCTCGATTCACTTTGACTTGATCATGGAGGTGGGTGTCACTCAAAGTGTCAGTACAACTTTACAGGTCGGCTGCATCTGACCTGGGCCCGAGGCTTTTCCTGTACCTAGCATCTTCAACAACTTCTACACTGATAAGGAATCACCAAATTAACCTTTTCAACTCAAAATGACATTATTTAGAAAAAAATGTTTCAAATATCTTAATTTACTTGCATGCTATTTTTTGAGGTACATAATCAAGATTATGAATTAGGAACCTCAAGAAGTAAGAAGCTCATGTGTCGATGTGATGAAGCAATATGGTTAGGCAATAGAAACAAATGAATATATGACATGCACTACCCATCCACAATTTTCAATTTGAAATTGTCATTATTGGCATATCATACATATATACAAAAAAACCTACATGAAAGCCTTGAAATGCAGTTGTCAGGATAACAAATTTACAATTAATCCTTCCTGAGTAACATAAGATGGAGTCAACAGCATTCCTGGGGGTGGGGTGGTCACACAGCACCCTACCCACACCTATTTATTACTGGACAGCTGTTGACCTGAGACATGATATCATTATAGGTATGGTCTATAATTCTCAGCAAAAATGTTTCATGTTGAGAATTTCATGTGAAAAGATCGAGGCTGTTGACAGTTTACATCTGGGGGCTTTGGGGCAGTTTGAGCAGGAAAGGGTTAGCATTATAAAGCAGGACACCAGCAGGAAAGGGTTAGCATTATAAAGCACAACGCCAGCAGGAAAGGGTTAGCATTATAAAGCAGGACGCCAGCAGAAAAGGGTTAGTGCTATAAAGTAGGACGCCAGCTGTCAGCAAAAACAGTGTCATTTAACAAGTTTCTCAATCCTTTCTGCCTAGAATTCATAGTAATATCTATGGTCCTGAAACAGCCTAGTAGGAAACTACGGGTTAATTTACCTTACTACATGCCAGGACCACTGGTATTAGAATATTTTATGACAAATACCACATGGTGGAGGTGGGTTAATTTGGGCTGACATTTAACAGTTCTTTTCAGACTATTGTAACCTCAACATGCTGATGTGGAATATGACAATGTCGATTCAGCTTGGTTGAATCGGCACGTTAAATTACCCTTTGTTGTAATTCTGATCATGTGGATGTAACAATGGAGTCAGGTTAGTTTGGACTTCCATGTGCGAGTTTAATATGGACGTCCCTACACCAGCAAAGCCTTGCTGTTGGCCATATCGCCTGTGTAACAGCTAGTGTATGCGCATCAGCCAATGCACGCAATGTCTGTAAATTAACAATCAGGACCTAAACTCCTTGACTGGAGCATTACATTTATTGCATAAATAGGTAAAGATTAGATCATGCAGCCAACCCAAGCCACTGCCAGTGTCACAGATGACTGTATTTAGAATACAACTTACGCAGTCACATATACGCATTCTACGAGGGGCCTGTAACAGATGGTCACTTTGAGATCCATCACACTGCACTTTGCACACTTTATGCTTCTGGCTTCATTCAAAATTAATTCTCCTCAAAGACAAATAGTGGATTTCTTTTGTGGATCCGTCCTATCTCTGCTGAGCATTCCATGCAGTTAATATAAGGAATTACTTCCAAATCTTAGTTTTCAATCTTCTTTCATTTTAGGATTGTTATTTAGGATTGTTAGACACATGTTAATATATGACACTGTATAATAATATTGCAAACAACGGTGAAATATGTTCCTGGCCACCCACTCAGGTGAAGTCGGTGTCCCTTTTTGCCATATAAGTAGCCAAACTGAAAAGTGCCACAAAAATTTCATGAAAAGGTGGTTTGTCAAAATTGCAGCCTTTAAAGATTCCACCATTCATGTTACAGTGGTACCTGTAATTTAAGACCACTGCCAGGAGAGACCACCTAGCTTTTGTGACCACATTTCTGATGGCATAACAATCTATATTTTTGGTGACTTTACCTGCGGTGTAAGACCATCTGTCATATGTGACCACTTTAAGCCGACCAACAGGGCCGTCTTATATAGCAGGTACCACTGTACCATGTTTGTGATGTTCATGCACATCTGTCAAGTCTCTGCTGAATGTGTATTTTTCAAATTCAATGGTATGGGTGGGTGTATGTTATTCGGATTCAATGGCACAAACTTGTGTGTGTGTACAAATGGTGTTCAAATATCAAAGACCAGTGAATCATAGTAAGACCATCCAACAAAGGTCGCCATTTTCAAAAATGCAACGACAGAGTACAGAGTGTATCCAATTTACGCCAACTACACACTGCTCCGTGCACTTAATTTGTTGCTAAAAATATTGCAGGTATATACATCTTTCAACATACATGTATGTTGCACTGTTGTTGATATCTAAAGGTATTGAGTGACAAATAGTGCAAAAATCATGTCTTTCACTTCTCTATAATGATTGTATCCGAGACACAACTGTCATCTTCCACGTATCTACCCTTTGCTACCTAAGTCGCATGCACCACAAAGCTTCCAATTACACGCAGTTTATTAGCCCCGTATGATTCTTCAAACATTCATTAGAAAGTGACCCGTATAAATGTCGTCTTGCAGGAGTCACGGCAAAAAGTTTTTGCCGAACACAATATCATGCATGATGCATATTGTCTTCACATTACCGTGGTTTTGTACCAATTCTGTGATACAATGGCGGATTGCAGGCATCTGATACTTTGACAATACGAAGTTGCTCTCTCTGCAGGTGGCGTTACTAGTTGAGTACTACAATGGGGATTGTAGTTGTCTTAAAGGCAAATATTTGACAGACTATAATTCACTCCCATTGATCTAAGCAGTTATTGCACAAACAAATTAGACTATCAGTTATTACCCCAACTTTGTAGATGAACTATTTGCTGTCCCTGTTGTGTTCCGACTTTCTTCTATATATAGTCTGTGTGCCATTGCACTGTGGCACTACGTCCTGGGAACACTTGGTTTCACTCTTGCAGAATTTTTACTATGACAACACACAATGAATAGCAGATATGCACACTAATTTTCCGCCAGAACTGCATACCCGATTGCCTAGTCTCGCCTGGTGGGATATGGCGAGATACGGGTCAGTACCTGTGGGGACAAGTGGGATATTACTAATATTTTGGAAATAAAGAATACTTATTAAAGGTAGACGAAAATTTTTCTTTATACATGGCTTGGGAAGTACTATATGAATACCAGTTTGGCATTTGTGAACTTAAATTTCTCAAAAAACACTAATTTTATGAGAAATGAACTATGGCCCTGTCTGTGACAGTGATGTGACCTGCATGTCCCCCTTGATTGCCGGGCGTCAAACCCGTGCTTTGTGGCGGGAAATTAATGTACATACAACGTATTCATTCATATTTTGCAGACTGAACAAAAAGTGTGATTTCCGTGACAAAAGTCAGTCATCCTTAATGTGTAAAAGTGTCCAATAAGTAGGACCTTATAGCCTAATAGTGACAGCAAAGATCACGTATTTGAATGAACTTGCTGACTGCCCAGACAACCCTATCTGACATTATTGTGGCAAAGTAACTTTTATCCCTAATTCCCTTCACCTTCTTGGATGCTGCAAAAGAAACGTCAGCACCTATCACCTCAGGTGTCCAGACAGCTTTACACCAGGGTCCCCATGCAACTGACACAGTCAGGTCTGCGACGTTCAGCCTGAAATACAAATGGAACGACTCTTGTCTTCCTGTTTGATTATGGTTTAGAACTCTTAATGGCAGGGGCTCCTGCATGTACTGTGCAGGAAAAAAAAACGTTAAAAAAAATTCTGATTCCTGTGGAACTACATTACAGGCAAATTCTCTCCATTCCCTTGAGGATCACTTATGCTTACCTATGCTGTCTGAGGTCTAGATTAAAAACAAAGCTTTATGTTCAATTACCTAAACAAATGGACATTGTGTGTATGAAGTAAATCCACGTGGGACTGTGGGGCTGGTGGGATTCTCCAGGTTAGCAGACAATGACCACCTTCTCTGTCAAAACACAGAATTTCATCTGCCTGCAAGGAGCACCTTAGGACAAAACTAATGGAAGAATTGATGCACATCTACATAATGTCTGTCATTTCTCCGTGGTCAAATACCAGAACATAATCACAATCTGTGCCCAGAGACGTCCTAATATCAACTCCCTTCAATCTCCACTCGTTACTTTATTACCAGTTTCCTGTAGTTTTATGCCTCTATATGTACTACACCCAAACTAATCTTTGACTTTCTATGTCTCTACACTAATGAAGTGGCCTAGACCTTCATGAAAAACCTCAGTTATGGTCCTAATATAATTCTTCCCATCTTCTCCACCTTGAAAACTGTTTTCCAATAAGGTTCTAGTTTATTAGTTTTTGCTCACACTAACACTGCCTTGTTTCACTGTAATGATCCAGGTCCCAATTTTAAGATTTCTCTGTCACAGCCAAACAGCACCCTCTATCACTGCAAAAAGGTTTACTGACAAATTCCTCATGATTGCATGGCATTAAGAAACAAATACATGGCTATATGCTTTTGGGGGTTGCTAGACGGAGGTGTTAGAACATTGCAACTAAAGGGGTGCTCCAAAGTACACTTAGGATTCTATATATCTGTATTCTCCAACAAAACATGGAATTAAGTCTGTCTTAGAAAGAAAGGATGCCTTCATTTTTAGTTTAAGAGGAAAACTTAGTGTTCTACAAGAAACTCATTGCTCCCCTAAAATAAACATAATAGTGATAATGGGCAAGTGTGAATGGCAAACTAGGATGCCTGTCTGTCACACCAACCAGAAATCACCAGACCAGTTTCGACCTAGGAGGGTCTCATCAGTGGCTGATCTGTAACGGATTGGGCAGGCCTATTTATATGCTATGGTAACACGGGTCCTAGTAACGTACGTTTACGTACAAAACCTGACGTGAAATTGTGTTATCATGTCAAAAACCTCAACGGCCAAATTTGGTCCATTGGGTTATGAGTCTGGCTGATGTAGGGATCCGTCATTCCAGACGCGAAAAAATAATAATAATAAAATAAACATATTAATTTGCCATGCAATTGTCACAGTGGTTTATGGAATCTTAATGAACCTGTATTTCAAGTCAATAAATGCACCAAGGCACTCTAATGGGTTCTTAATTAGTCCATTTCAAAAGCAGTTCAGATTGTCGAGATACACCTTAATCCCAGGTCAGTAAGTATAGCTTCAGGTCATCTTATTGGGTTCCTATGTACATAGTTCAGGGCATTCTGGGAAGTCCTCATCCAAGGTCAATCAGCAGGTCAAGGCAAATCCTCACAGGTTCTTAGCCCAGGTTACTTTAAGTTATCTCTTTATCCTAATTCTGTAGTTCAAAGCACACAATCACACAGGACGCACAGACTCTATGCTGTATTTAAGCGATTGTGTACCAAGTTTATTTTGGGATTAAGGAAGTAATTTATTTTGGGCCATATAGTCCTGAATGCAACACTGCTGTTGTTAATAGTGTTGTATGTGTAATCTTAACTATTCTCCTTTATGCTATCAGTTTATGTCACATATTGATTTTATAAAGGGCCATGGGGTAGATTCATATACCTAGCACTAGCCAGGATATGAGAGAGAGAGAGAGAGAGAGAGAGAGAGAGAGAGAGAGAGAGAGAGAGAGAGAGAGAGAGAGAGAGAGAGTGAGAGAGAGAGAGAGAGAGAGAGAGAGAGAGAGAGAGAGAGAGAGAGAGAGAGAGAGAGAATACGCTGCGTGCACTTAGTTTTGTCTGCCCCTAGACTATGATCAATCTTATGTAACTTTTTTTGTTGAAAGTGTGTATTTTGACGGAGATCAATTGGCTGGAGAAAATGTACAACCACATGTGTACTTGATATAGCCCTCAAGACTGCTACAGATGAATGGGTTAATTCATCCAAGCTTAACTCTCTACTGCCCAAAGTGACTAACTGCAAGAACTCTGTCTGCTTTCTTATGTTTTCTTTAATTGACAGTTTTAGACCAACCTCAATGAAAGTGACATAGGAGGCTGCCCATACAAATTACTACGTCCACAGTGAACCGAGGACGTCCTATCATGGTAAATGTACATCATTGTCACCATACACTCTGGGTTATATGGTTCAGAGTGAACTAAAGAATGTCCATTACAGTTCCAAGTTAAAAGAAGACCCATTACAGTATGTCATTGTCACCATAAACGTCGGGTTATTTCATCTTGAATGAACTAAAGTAGACCATTAACAGTGCGTCATTGTCACCATCCACTTCAGGTTACATGGTCCAGAGTGAACTGAAGAACATCCATTACAGTATGTCATTGTCACCATACATATTTTTGGGGTTATAACATTTAAGTAAAGGTCCATTACAGTATGTCACTGTTACCATACACTGGGTAATAAAGCCCACAATGAACCAAAGATGGCCCTTTGGCGTCCTTAAGCTGCGAAACAAAAGTTTATAATCGCTTTAGAGAGACCACTAAGAAGATCGAAGCATTTTCAATCTATTAACCATTGCACCAAAAACCTCATGTAATCTGTTGTCTGATTTTAAACTGAGATGTATGAGGCTTCATATATGTCTCCATGCAGATATTATTTACAATTTTTGGGGTGTGAAGGGGTTAAATAGCCTGTGATTTATAGTCCTATGAATCTGTGCCCTTATACCATATTTTAATATTCAGTCTCAATATTCTGAAAATGGATATTATTATCATGATTAAACCATTAACTAAATTGCAAGGGTTTTTCAAAGTGCCAATAAATTGTTTAAATCATGGACAAAACACTAATGGCTCTCGCCCCATTACATGATTCAAACACAAATGTGCTAATCCTAAAATCTGTGAACAAAGGCCTCAAATGGAGTAGTGTTGTTGATGTAAGAGGCGAGTGACAGAAATGGAATATTGTTCCCCTCAGTTATTCATACGGGCCGCGCTTCTTTCATCCAAGTCATTGCCTCATGGGTTTAAAACACTCTTGTTCACCTGGTGTCTGACTGGATGAAAATTGGTCGTACAACTATTTCATGAGGTTGTATTGCAGCGATGCAAACAGCAGCTGCTGTATCCAAGTCAATTGTTAATACCTTTGTATTTCTAGCCATTTTTACATGTCAAAGCACACAGTATGAGGCATCATTGACACCCAGTTCAATTTTAGACATTTACAGCAACCCGAGCCTCCGAGTCACCGACGTCGGTCGGAGATCTCCCGCTTTTTTGTACTTTTTTATCACGTCTCCCGCTCTCCTGCTTTTTGTAAAATGTATCCCACTTTTTGTAAAATTAAAAAAAATTAGCATCATTCAATCGGTGGCTACAAAGCTGTACTGCTTTGCCATGTTGTAGTACTAACGGAATATGTTTAAGATGGTGATGGTTCAAAATGCAGAAAATGAAGGTACAAATTTCAAAATTTCCTGGGGGAGCATGCCCCCAGACCCTCAGACCTCTATGCTTTATGCCTTTGGCGCTTGCCCTCCCACTTTTCAATACCTACAGGAGGGAGATCTCTTACTTTAACATAGGCCAGGTTGGAGACTCTGAGCAACTTCACTAGTCAAAATAACAACAGGGTTTTCTTTCAGTGAAAGTACACGTTTGTCTGTATATCTTTCTTGGTCATTTTTTTATAAATAATGCGTACACATTATAGTCCTTTATCACTATACTTTGATGTTAAAAGTGTTAATCCTTGCGGAGAGCATTAACCCCTTTGTTTGAGTGAAGTACTGACAACAGTCAGATATGCACCATACAGACTGTAATACCTTGCTGTCCTGAGAACAAAGAGTTAATGTGTGATGATTTCAAACATGGTGTGTTGTAAAAGGTTAACGAAATAGCATACGCAGCACGTGAAACACAGGGACTAAAAAAATTCTGTAAAACAATAAAAGTTACATGCTGTTAATGATCTATCATTTTGCAGGACAAAATGATGATCCATTTTCACTCAGGCCACAAAGAGTTAACACGAAAGCCTAACGTGTTGTACATAGAATGGTTGTCAGTGTGATATGTAATGGAACATACCAGGTAGATAAATTCATCATTACCTGCCCATTCAATGTAAGCTGATCATTGCCCCATAATGAGTGTACTCATGCAAAACCTAACAGGTGCCCATGAGTTTGTACAACCATCAGCCAGCTGGTATGAAAAGCCTGTCCCACAGTATAAAGAGGACTCTCTCTCTCTCTCTCTCTCTCTCTCTCTCTCTCTCTCTCTCTCTCTCTCTCTCTCTCTCTCTCTCTCTCTCTCTCTCTCTCTCTCTCTCTCTCTCTCTCTCTCTCTCTCTCTCTCTCTCTCTCTCTCTCTCTCTCTCTCTCTCTCTCTCTCTCTCTCTCTCTCTCTCTCTCTCTCTCTCTCTCTCTCTCTCCAGTTTACCTTGGTTACAAAACCCGTTGCCACAAATTAAATGTCTTTACATCAGAAAACAAAAAAGCTGAATCCAAGTTTCTTCAGGTACTTTGAAGACAGGACTTGGGATGATTCCTGTACCAACATAGGACAACAAACACACAGGAGAATGGGGAAAAAAATTAGCAGTTTGTTAGCTTTCCAAAAATGTATAGTTTGTGGTAGTTTTTATGCATATTGATTGTTTTATGATAGAATCTTTACAAGCACCCTCAAAATAGCACTGAATCAGATGCTAATCCTTTAAACGTTAAAGATCTTTAACATTTTTCATATATTATTGTCTTAGACATTAACTGACCACCAACACAAATTTGACATATTATTCTTCATAATAGTCACAAAAATACGTACACAAAAATACGTACACAAAAATTCAGTATGATATATACAGGGTTTTCCCCAGAAAATCTTGACAGTGTAGTGGGCATTTTAGACTTTACCTAATTTGAGCAAAAATCAAGAACTACAGCTCTACATTCCTATATTTTATAATGGGAAACCCAAGTCGCAGCCCTAACTTTACGATCACAGCCCTACAATTTATAGGGCAGGAGGGCTCTGGGGAGAACCCTGATATATACAGATAACAGTAAATTAATTCAATTGTTTGCTTTTGCACAATTAACCACAAACCAAAACTAATTGAAGAAAAAGAAAAAGAAATGACAAACTTGACCTCTGGAGACTAATTGAATACTGTCCTCAGTACACCTTAGCTCAATGCATCCTCTATGGATGTGGTCAACGGCTTAGGCTCAATGCATCCTCTATGGATGTGGTCAACGGCTTAGGCTCAATGCATCCTCTATGTATGAGGTCAACAGCTTAGGCTCAATGCATCCTCTATGGATGAGGTCAACAGCTTAGGCTCAATGCATCCTCTATGGATGAGGTCAATAGCTTAGGCTCAATGCATCCTCTATGGATGAGGTCAACAGCTTAGGCTCAATGCATCCTCTATGGATGAGGTCAACAGCTTAGGCTCAATGCGCCCTCTATGGATGTGGTCAACAGCTTTCCTCAATGTTCCCGCAGTGCATGGAAGCAAGCTGTTGATTAATCACCCTTATCAATTCTTGAAGAGAGAAAAAAAAACAGGCAGCCTTTGTGACCCTGGGGTATTACTGGTAATCCTTAATGGAGAAATAATTCATGCTTGTACATCTGCACTAAGTCCCACATTGCTAAAGCTATAGGAAATGTTACATTCCCCAGATTTAGCTAGCGGAAACCATACAAAAATACATCATTTATATAGGATAGATGAACAGTCTAAATGAGATGCTGAAACTTGAGATATATGCCAACTATGTTTGTGAGATGTTTTAGGAGGTTATATGTGTCCATCAGTTGGATGCGTTTTTTTTCATCAAACCTGGGCTGCTCCTCTGGCCCATGTATTTTGGTGTCTGTAGGTCTCAACGTACAGCCCTCTTGAGGCAGAAATGAAGACGTTGGCATACAGACAGGCAAAACTACCATTAATTTAGCACGAAGGATCCCAATTACCAGTCAAACCTGGGTTAGATTTATTGGTTCATCTGGATGGACACTTCATAAAGTGCAGGGGTGGTACGCCGTGTATGGAAAATGACGTTTAGTTGCATAGTACATCATTGATATAGCCATAGGCCTTGGCCACACAGCGAGGGGTCAGAGTGCCTGAGGTGAACACCGTTAACAAGGCCACAATGTAGAGGCTGTCACAATGGGTTTGCAACATACAACATGCGCTCACTTTGCTGAAGACAACAATACTTCAACTTCCTCCTCGTCACTGTAATTCCTGCCACCAACACCCCCCCTCCCATTTTTACGAAGCCTCTCAGATGGCCACTTTGCCATCCCCGATTATTCTGCAAAGCAGTGCATCACGCACTCCCAATCTCTATCTAGCGATTGATTTGTCGGTTTTAAACTCGCAGGTGCCATAATTGCTGCATGCGTCCATAAATTCTCTGATTTTCTTCGGTGCACCAGCCCCCGACAGGATCAAGATATTCCAGTACACTGTCTAATCTCCTGGACCCGGGCATCAGGCGCGCAAGTCTAGCAATTGTATGTGCTATCTCCAGATACAATCCCAATTTGTCGGTTGGTATGCAGCTTGTCAATCTGAAGGTCCAGACATGATTCACTCAATTTCTCTATCTACTTCTATTTTTTTTTTTTTTTTTTTATTTGCTACATATGACAAAATACACCTAAAAGGCATTACTTCTATTCCAGTGATAGAATTACCCATATTGCAACACTCAAACCTTCAACCTAAACAGACTCTGCATAGATGAGAATGTTCAATGGTCATACTGCTGGACTCCACACGTATACATGTATCTGCCAGCTTGGTCCACGACTTTCATACGTTTCTACTAAGATATCCAATTAAGAATAATATTAATGCATAACTATTGAAAATTTTATCAAATGACCACTTTATTGTCCCAGTGTGAGTTTCATTTAATATGTACCTTAATTCAATAGACATGCTCACTATAAATATTTCCTATTTGTGTTCATACATCAAACTGTTCACAAGTTGTGCAATTCCATGCACACAAGAAATGACAAGTCAAGTGTAATACATGTGGCATAAAATCAACATTTTCAGCCTGCATTACATGTCCAATCTAGAAGCACAATTATATCCCACTCCTCAGGAGACTGGCTTTGTTGCATTGTCACTGCCTGTAGACATAACCATTTACAATGTTCCAATACCCTTGGCCATATAAAGTGTCAGTCCACAGAAACTGCTACAAGATTCGTACCGTAATATTCCAAGGCAATGGTGGACTTGGCCGATGAACAGCCTCCCACAACCTTGGAATTCATGGATTTGAGGACCAGACAAGGACCTAACCACTCAATATAAAAAGCTGCAATAAGCAGGGGCGACACTATATATCACTGGCTGTTAATTTTTCTAACAGGTCTGGCAACATTTGTGGCCATTTTTCCCTGCATGCGGCAGATTGGCCCATTGATCCCATCAGGCCCTCTTGTCGCTGTGTGCCTACAACCTAGCATGCATGCTGGAGACGTCCAATTATAAATAGAAGATCATCAAACTGGGATAAGCTATTGGTCCTGTCCAGACTTGGGGAAAAAATTATAATGCATCAAACCAGGCCTCTATAGGTCCAACAACAACCACAGTCCTTACATTGGGAACTGAAATATTGCCACCCGGGGAAATAGTATAGACTTAATCATCTTCCCTACTTTACTTTACCTATAAATCACCACACAGATAACTGCACTGAAATATAAGAGATAATTTCCACTACAGGAAAGATCACGCGCCCCCAAAGACTATGTAAAAGGTTTGTTTCGTTTAGCCACTGATCTGAATTTCCTAAATTTTGTACCGAACGTGCCAGGCAGACCCTACAAAGCATGCCTACGTTGACCCTCACTGCTCTCGCTAAAATGTTTGCTCCTACTTTTGCAACAAGACAAATTTGTTTTCCGCAGCAGGTAAACAGAACTTGGTCATCCAGGAAACAAACTACAATGGGCCTATGAGCCAACAGATCCAGGTTTTACCACGCAGGCCCATAGTTGACAACTTTTCCGGATGTACATGAGGCACTGGGCGGCCATCCCATTCCCAAGAAAGGTGGCAACTCAGTTGTAATGGAAGAATGAATGCATCCCAACTGACTGTACCCCGTGCAGTCAGCATTAACCCCTTACAGACCGAGATAGCAGAGGCCTGGATCAGTGACACTACCAGCAGCTGCTTCTTTGCATGTACCTAACCCTTTCCCCCTTCAATTAACACTCAGCCAACAGCTTTCCATGTCATGGCAATAAGTGCCCACCCCATGGCAAGGAAAGCTGTTGACCTGGGGTACGTGATCTGGATAGCTCTCCTCTATAATTCTCCTTTAAAACATTTTTCATTACTGGTGAAATTAATCACAAAATATTGTAGCAGATGACATTTAACCACCAGCCAGATTTGGCCAGTTGAAGGGAGAAAGAGTTAAACAGCAGAAACATGGCCTTTCCACCAATGCCAAATCCACCTACTTTACATGAGGTATCTTAGTACTACTTTAATGTGTGTTACAACCTCCCGTTTTTCTTTTTTCTTTCTTTATTTTATTTTTTATTTTTTGGCGGGGGGGGGGGGAGGGGCTGGGGGGGGGGGAGGTATGGGGTCTTACTTTTTCCTGTTCTCTTCTCATTGATTTCAGCATAAACCATCACAAAATACGCCACTAGTATATAATGAGTTAACTCATTCCACCCTGATAGAAGACCGAGTCAACAGCTTTCCTTGGCATGCTCTGGGCCCAATGTGCCCAGAGCGTGCCAAGGAAAGCTGTTGACCATGGGCATATAATTTGGAATGATCTTCCATGCAAGTTTCATCAAAATTTTTGAAAAATAATCCCTAAATTAGTAAAATACAATTAGCAGACGACATTCAGATATTAGCAGGATAAAGTGTCATTAGGGTGGAATGAGTTAAACAACTGGAATTCATGCAGTCAGCCTTAATTTACAACCTGACTCCCAATGTACCAGCGTTACCAAAATGTCAATAAAATAATTGATTATACAAATCTACAGATAATGATGAACACAATTGTGAATACAATACAAATCTCAAGTCCATTCTCCTAGCTAACTTCACATTATAATGCCTTCATAACAAAGCACAGTGAACATATTGATTCAAATTGATTCTGCACGTTCCATATAACTCAAAACTCGGCATGACTACTTGAGTATCGAGATGTTATTTTATGTACCAATTAAAACCATCAATATTTTCAACACTTCAGGAATGAAGTTATGCATAGTGAAATACGAACACAATTGCCCATAGATATGTTTCTCCTTGTTTAGCAGACACTTCACAAGTCTCTGATTACAATTTTGCCATTACGCTTTGACCATAAAACTATCTTTTAGCTACCATTATTCCATTTACCCCAAACCAGTCCTAGTCATGAATCTACATCAAGTAAGTAGTTTTAATGACGAGCTTGCTGATTTACGTTGATTCGTCATCATGGCCCATTTTTTTCTCCCGATAACCCTGTGGCTTTTTAAAGCATTAAGCTCAATGCCTGAGTTATTATACACAGGAACTTGTCTATAATATATGGATGCCATTTGCTATACACCCTGCTCCTGTACATGGCACAAAGCACACTACGCAGAATGCATCAAAGGAATATGGCGTGGAAAAATCAGCCACGACACAGAAATGATATTACAACCCAAGTACCTAAGTGATTTGTGCAAGATTTTTCTGTCAACCTCAGAGTAGCTTTATACACTTATTCGCCACCAGGTCATCTTTTGACTCAAGATTCATTTTACAATGAAGCAGTTTAGATGTTAATAAGCTCAGCAAGAAGAGCTGATTACTGCAACCCTTTGCTTCCCACAAGCATGGATTTAACACATATTGAGTACACACTGCATTTAACAGTACAATCATCACCAGAATTGGCTTTGTACCTCAATGGTTGCTGTTTTGTGACAGAACAATGTCACGCTTAGAGCAATCTATCTACACTAATCTTTCTTCATAAATGCAAATATACAGAAATATATGCATCTTTCTACCAATGTTTTAATGCTATTTGGTTGGAAACTATTTTCAGAACTAAAACTGGTTTCAGTAGCTACTTCTGTTTTTCACTATCATAAGTGAAACTGCAATGGTAAAACCACAGTTACAAAAATATGCAACAAACCCCAAAACAAAACCATGTACCAGGAGAATCAGAACTTTCCTGGAATGGTTTTCTGTCCTAAGAGCATACTAGGAGAACAATGTCTGTTCCTAGAATATACAAGGAGAATGGGAACATTCCTGGAATATACAAGGAGAATGGGAACATTCCTGGAATATTTTTACTCCTACAATGTACCAGGAAAACAGAAAATTCCTTCAAATCGTTTACTGCTTCCAACTTGCCACAATTAAGAGACGGGCAGGTCATCCCTTGTTTCTGCTTTCAAAAAACTGAATCTACCAAGGAAACATTTGTTTAACTGGGGACAGTGCTGAAAGTTGTAACTATTTGGTCACCTTGGCCCCCAAAATGACATTAGTGTGATTGCTTTTGACTATTTCAGTCACAAACTGCACCCAAGAAAAAAGGGACAAAATTCATTTAGTTCCCTATGTGTAAATTCTAATTTTGCAGTAATCACTTTCACAAGTACCTGGTAACCACTGTTCCTTTTGTCCTGCATTCTATATTGATCCTAAATCAAGACCTTAATTCCAGATTTGTACTTTGTCGTCATCGTCGTCGTCGTCGTCGTCATCATCATCAGCCATGCAACTAGCGACAAGCCAGGCCAGGGGTAGACTGAAACTTGAAGAAATTATGGCTGCAGACATATGACTGCACTGTTGCAGTGGATGGAACCGATGTGTAATTGGCCTCATGCATACATTGTAGTAAGGAACCTCAATCACCATTTATCACTGGCACGGAAGTCAAGAAAAAAGAAACTTGGGCAAAACATGATGATATCAACAAACATAAGGAACACACATGATGCACGTTCTGCCAAAAAATAACTGCCACCCCAGGTGACTATAGCTTGCATTTTTGCCACAGCACTAACTCAAAGGTGATTTCCGCGCTAATATTCTTGCAGTTTAAGTCTAACCCTGGTCTGGCTTGCAGCTGGCTGCAATAGTCACAACCCAATACAAGAATGTATCCTTTGAGACAACTGCAATACGTGCCCTGAAAGAACTGTATCATGGCGTTCAGCAAAAGATTTGGTAAATGCCATGACACATTTAAAACTCAGTTTAAATTGTTGCCCGTTCTATTGTGATACTTAACTAAACCAAATTAGAAAATTAACAGAGAGTTGAGCTGAACAGCATCACAAATGGTACCTGTTAAAGGTACAGTGAACGAGTCAACAGTTAAACTGATTTAGAAAGAACATAAAACAAAATGTCAGTAGACTGCAATAGTTACTCAGTAAATTTACAACACACATGACACTTGGCATACTGTGCCAAGCGTAATCACCTGCAGTAACATGACCTCCTTTGGACCCTCCCTCAAAGGACATTTCCCAAATTTAAATGGGGGCATGCTCCTGGACCCTCTCCCCCCGCTCCAAATCCCTTCACACCCTTGCGGATGCTTGTCCTTATATCCCACTCTTCCTTAAAATGTATGCCTTAGGTAGAAACTGCTCCCGTCAAAATAGAGGCAGCTTACAAACCTGGCTGAAACTTAGATGATGGTTTAACAATTTGAATTGTATTTGTGTCTTTTTGTCCAGAACCACTTCCTAGTAGTCATTACCCTATTCCACGGTATGAACTCTTTACTCTCCATAAGCTAACCTGTCACTGTCTAACCTATATACATATGGAAATACTATTGTCCATATTGCACACATTCCTCTGTAGAATTTTGACACAGGCTGTATTAGCCCAAATAAATTAAAGGGTCTTCTGTGGGTAACAACTGAGAACATGTTTTGGAGCCTGTACCTGTACATGTCTCTTTGAGTAGCGGTTCCTTGTTTAAGCTAAATATATTTAGCAAAGACAACTCACATGATAATGAATACATATGAACATGGCAAATGATGAATTAGCTAAAAATGTGAAGTTTTGCTCATAAATGCAGAGCTTCATTATGAATGAAGCATAACTGTCAAACCAAACATAATTACTAAATTTGTATAGTACAAGTTCACATACAAACAATTTGACTTTCCCCTGAACCAGTATGTATACCCTTTCTAGCTGGATACCTTATCCTAGTTAAAGCACCTGCCAGCGTATAACTGAAGTAGAAACAAACTGGGGCATTACATTCAGTCCCAGTGATAGTAAAATAAACAGTTGCAGCTAGACCACCTGTACAAACCAAGAAAAATCCTAACAAGTACTGCAACAATGGACATCCGGCACCAGAAATATAAAACAAACCCCATGACGTGACTTTGCATTGCTAATCCCACAGTATAGCACAGAAAGTATAATCTGTTTAAAATTAAAAACCAAAATCAATTCCAAGATCAAGTCAATCAAATGAAGCTTTATGTTCAACAGTACATCCAAGTCACAAGGCATCATAAGTGCATGAGGCAGATCTGTTCTACAATCTGATTTACTCCACTGAAAGCCAACAAAATTGGAAGGATAAAAATATCAATAAAGCACCGAGCGAGACTATATACTTTTTCTATGGCGTCGCACATATGCATTCAAACTCTTTTCAATAGTATCTAATCTATCTCCTGTTCACACTCAAAATACCGAAAGTTGCCCGATGCCAAATGCTGTCTGCCTCAATGTTTTACATTTCCTTTCCCCTAACAGAAAATAAATTGGAAAAGAATTGTGGATGCGATCCATCAGGAAAGCAGAGCACAGGTGAACAGTTTCACTTGACACGGGTTGGCACCCAACACCTGCCAGGGCAAGCTGGCGACTCTGTTTTTTCATGAGATGTGAGTAGATAGGGTTAACTCGAGTTACATGTGATATCTTTGCTAGTTATGACGTGTTGCCTAATTAGTGCATTCAGTCTCCGCAGGAAACTCAAGCAACTATCAACACAAGGATTAGTATACAGTCCCCTCCAGAGAATGATTCCCATCTAACAGCAATCCAAGGATTAATAATACATTATACGTTCCTCTCACGAGAGACCAGTCTTAAGAATTAAAGCCAAGGACAGGTACACCATGTCCTTGTCTAACAGTACCAGCTCAAGGGCATGTTCAACATATGGGCCCTATCTTCACAGACACTTATGGGCAAGTCAAGAAATCATTTACTGAACTAAATGATAGGAGACAGTGGCTGGGACTTGCAGATAACAGTCTCTCAAGGTTCGACATGATGGTCTCTCATTAGACATCTCTGTCATGCAAAGACCATGTTCCACTGCCAAAATATGGCCTCCGCTGGATAACATTAAAGGCATTTATGATCTAAATCACTGAAGCACCAACCCATCATACTGGCAGGGTCTCCGTGCCCGACAGTGGTAACAGGCTGTGGCATGCGAACTGAGCTAGAGCCCTCCTAAGGCTTGTAATTACCAGAGGCCACGGCTGCCAGTGCATGCTCTGTCCCAGTGCCTCGGCGCCTTCAAACATTTACGATCTTTTCAGGCACTGTTTCCCATATGCCAATATTGTATTTACAATATAATTTTGCCAGCCCTTAAAAATCCATAATTGCAAGGCTTGCCTTCTGCATAGGAAAATTCTGTTGAAATTCTAATTTTAAATCATGCATAGCAATGAAGTTTTAAAAATAAAACCTACGTTTCCACAGCTGTTTATACGCAGATGACATGGCAGCAGAAATCTGGCGCCAGGGCAGGTGAGGATAGGGGGGGGGGGGGGGCAGGGGAGGGGGAGGGGTAGGGTACCATGTTTGTATATATTCTTAAGGATGGTCAATCACCTGTGCCCCAGGAGACCTGCAGTCCCATTAATATATCTTCATAAACTTGCTGGTGGTCTCCTACATGTTGTATGTGTATATACCTCAACTGTCTGGTGACTGACAGAGACATCACCAGCGCACACACACCCACTCCCAAAGTCTGCTTTAACGTAAAAAATTCCATGTCAATGAAAAGCTTTTACAGTACCATAAAAGATTTCCCAGCACCTTTTACCCAATTCTTTGAATCTTGCCTTGTAAACAAATCAATCCAATGTCTTTAGTCAATTACACTATCTGTCTCATGTAGTCTCAATCTTTGGCATAAACAATGGTACACTGGGGTAGGATTATAAGAGACCAGCGCGTAGGTGTCCCTTGTAGGTGTGACTGTGGTCGGGTTGGAATCCTCTACCTCAGTATTATACCATTGTAATTGCATCAGTTTTCAAGTCCAGTTACCAGACACATACATGTAGCTGTACCAGGTTAACGTTAGCAGTCATACATTGTGAGACAGAAATCAAAACTGTCAGTGGCAGCTCACCAATACATATCATCTTTTACTCATGTAACAGGACACAGTCTGTCTTAACATGGACAGGGGCAGTGGGCTTCTTTACAGTGCAGTCAGCCATGTACACACCATGTCATGAAGGTGCTCTTTACACCTTGCCTTCATGCGCTGGTCATCCTAGATTAAATGTTAAGTTTGAATTTAATAACTCTGAGACTAACAAAGCTCAGGGCCTTAGAGTGCAGTTTATTTGATTTTGATTATATTGGGGAGGTATTTTAAATGATAGATGTACAAGATCTCATTATAAAAAGCACGCGGTAGAAAGAGCAATAATAGTATTTATCCCTTTTCCCCTTGAATTAAAACTGAGTCAACAGCTTTCCTTGGCATGGGTTGGGCACTAAGTGCCCAACCCATGCCAAGGAAAGCTGTTGACCTAGGGCATGTTATCTTGATAAGTCTCATGTACATTTCTCAGTCAAATTGTTTTTCATAACTGTTGAAATTAGTAGAATACACTGAACCAGACGACATTTGACCACCAGCCGGTTTTGGCCGGTTTGAGGGGGAAAGGGTTAAATATACACACACAGTAACACCTTGACAAAAAGATCCAAATGCACTGGAAACTTTCTCATCATATCTACACATGTATTCTCGACTCTACTCAATTTTAACATTTTATTTCACAACTATATTAACTGTACAAAGTACAGTTAAAGAACAAATAACTATAGATATTGGTAAATGTGAACATCGGAAACATCTATATATAAAATCTTTACTGAATGTTTTATACGAATCCAGTGCATATGGTTTGACAATCTGCACGCTCAGCAACAATGAACAATAACGTACCATTCCATTCTCGGAACGTAACCTAAGACTGTATGAACAGCCTAGCCATAATATAAGTGAGTACATATACATGCATTTCCACTAGTAACCATGCTATATGTACTATCAATCAATATAAGGTACTAATAGTTTGGGGCTTTGAATTTTATACTTTAAATATTCAAATGGTGTATTTTGTGTGAGATTGGGTATTTGTTTTACCTGTTTATGTACATAAGGCAAATATAAAGAATAATCTCAATTTCTATATTCAAAGTCCTCTTCCAAATAAACAATATACCCAAAGGCCTTTATTTAGACCTGCAAAGCCACAAATTGGATCAAATAGGTTTTCAGCTACCTTAGTGGAGATTACACGCCAGGCTTACCCATGACAGCACATACATGTGTGTACTCCAGGCCTACTCCTGAGAGTAAATACATGTATGTACATCAGGCCTAAAACTCAGAGTATACAAGTATAAACTCCAGGCCTATTCCTCAAAGTATGCACATATATACTACAGGCCTACTCCGCAGAGTATACAAGTATAAACTCCAGGGCTATTCCTCCAAGTATGTACATGTATACTACGGGCCTACTCCACAGAGAATACAAGTATATAATCCAGGCCTACTCCTCCCAGTATACACATGTACACTCCATGCTACTCATCACAGTGTACAAGTAGATACTCCAGGCCTACTCCCCAGAGTATACAACTACATACTACAGGCCTACTCCACAGAGTATACAAGTACATACTACAGGCCTGCTTCTAGGAGTATGTGCTCTAGGCTTGCTCCTGAAAATATCTACTCAAGGCCTACTCCTGAGAGTATGTACTCCAGGCCTACACCTGAAAATATCTACTCAAGGCTACTCCTGAGAGTATACACTCCAGGCCTACTCCTGAGAGTATGTACTCCAGGCCTGCTCCTGAGAGTATGTACTCAAGGCCTACTCCTGAGAGTATGTACTCAAGGCCTACTCCTGAGAGTTTGTACTCCAGGCCTACTCCTGAGAGTATGTACTCAAGGCCTACTCCTGAGAGTATGTACTCAAGGCCTACTCCTGAGAGTATGTACTCCAGGCCTGCTCCTGAGAGTATGTACTCCAGGCCTGCTCCTGACAGTGTATGCTTTAAGCCCACTCATGAGAGTATATTCTCGAGCTGTCTCTTGAGAGTATATACTCCAGGCCTACTCCTTAACTACCATAAAGTCTCCCTCCCTTAATGTGCCTTTCAAAGCAGATCCACACCACACTGAGTGCAGAGCTGCTCAGAGTGGACACTGCCTGGTCTTTGTGCCAGGCCATGCGTCAATATAAAATCTTCCTAGCTTTTATGTTCATATGTCAGCAATACATTTTCCCCTAGCCCTTTGGAAGAGGTCTGACACATTCACTGTACTGGACACTTACTCTTGTGTCCAACTGGCTCAAATGCCTGCTCCCTATGCTGGGAATATACAAATGACTGCCCCCTGGATGGAGTGCTCAGGGCAAATACCACATACATCCAGATGGAAAAAACCCAGCTCCCTGTGATAGATATAAAAATGGACTGGCTCAAATTGTTGAGGACAATATACCAATGGCCTGCTGGGTACACAGCTCCTGATATTGATAATGGAAACATCAACCCTTGTCCTCCTCATACTGGCTTTAACATCCCAGATTCCAAGTATTCCCTGAATCTGACTCTTAATCCTTAACTTGCTAATCACAGCTATAGTCATTTTTTTCATTACTGTTAAACATATAATGGTTAAAAGATTCAAATTCCTCATGGAGATACCTTTCATTCAAATACCAGCAAGCCGAGTCTTAAAACAAAACTTAGTCTTAGTCAACAGCTTTCCTCGGGACACTAAATTGCGTGCATTGTACGCAAAGTGTCCCCAGCTTTAAGGTTTAACAGTGTTAGAAAACAGCTTCATGAAGCAGTAACAGGACCCATCAGACGTACGCCATCAGTAACAGGGACCCATCAGACGTCCGCCATCAGTAACAGGGACCCATCAGACGTACGCCATCAGTAACAGGGACCCATCAGACGTACGCCATCAGTAACAGGGACCCATCAGACGTACACCATCAGTAACAGGGACCCATCAGACGTACGCCATCAGTAACAGGGACCCATCAGACGTACACCATCAGCAACAGGGACCCATCAGACGTACACCATCAGTAACAGGGACCCATCAGACGTACGCCATCAGTAACAGGGACCCATCAGACGTACACCATCAGTAACAGGGACCCATCAGACGTACGCCATCAGTAACAGGGACCCATCAGACGTACGCCATCAGTAACAGGGACCCATCAGACGTACACCATCAGTAACAGGGACCCATCAGACGTACACCATCAGTAACAGGGACCCATCAGACGTACGCCATCAGTGACAGGGACCCATCAGACGTACGCCATCAGTAGCAGGGACCCATCATACATACACCATCAATGCAGGCTAATTCAATGGGAAAGGCTTATTGTTTGGATCATAACTCATGAAGGCTGGAAACTTTTGAATGATTCTCAGTCATTCTCTTGTCGTTTTCCTATCACTGAATCAGGCACCAAATATCACGAAGAGATCTGCTTCAGTATGGAGTAAAGGAAGAATCTGCCAGCAGGGCTCCTTGCATTAGTTCAAATTCAATCAGGTGAAGCTATATAATTTCCTGTTACAGTACATCAATGGAAAGTCACTGTAAAATGGAAATTAGATGACAGAAAATTCATCATTAGAGTAAAAGGGTTACAGAAATGTTGCTCATACTTTTGCCTATATGAGACATTGTCTCCATTTTCATCATCGCACACTGTATTCGTGCCAACTCAAACTTCGAAACCAGTACATAAGACGACATACCCATACAGCCTACAGCTCAGTGGCTGTGTGTCCCCAGTGTCACCACATATGTGCAACTAGATGATCACATCCCCGTGATACATACACCATTTGACCCTCCCATTTATTAGACCGGATCCAGTATGTATACATGCAGTGCACTTCTGTGGTAATTTCCACCACGCATCCCCATCAATATCTAATATGAAGCCAAAGGAAAACCATTGCAATAAAATGGGACATTATCTTGTGTCACTAGCTCTTCAAAGACTCTTCTGATTATACTATTATATATGAAAATATACTTGTACAATTATATATGAAAATATACTTGTACAATTATATATGAAAATATACTTGTACAATTATATAAGAAAATATACTTCTTATGCCATTCTATACGAAAACATACAAGAAGATCCTTCTTATTACACAATTATACAAGAAAATATACTTACCGTATTCATTCCAATACGAACAAGTACTGTAATAAGGGCACACCCCTATTTTTTATCAGAAAAGAAACCTTGGTTTTCATAGATATAGGTCAATTTTCAGTCTTCAATTCCAGTCCATTACCTGTTTGCAGGCATATTTTCCAAAATAATTTTTCCTAAGGGCACTGTGCGCTTATTGGAATGAATACAGTATACAATTATATAAGAAAATATGCTTCTTATTGTACCATTCTTATACCATAATATTAGAAAATATTCTCCTTGTCATACCATTATGTAAGTGTAAACCAGAGGGATTTTGTTGTCTTTTTAAAATTGTGTACCCATGGATGTTGTTGTTACATCTAACAGGTGGCTTAACTAGGCCTAGGCTTTTAGATTGAAGGTCTTTGATAACTTAATTCAGAATAGCCCATCTCTGGAAGGATTTTATACATGTGTTTTAGCGCTGGTGGTAAGTCCTGTTATACTGCGACACTGAATTTTACAATTTAGAACTATCATGTATGCGTTAGATAACTTAAATCATTCCAAGGTCTATTGGCTCCAGTAAGCATTGATATGAGGACAAGAAATCTTTCTTCTTTAACTTGTTACTTGGCAATGCATAGTCTGCCACACAGGCAGCTCCCTGGCAATGCATAGTCTGCTGCCATACAGACAGCTCCCTGGCAATGCATGGTCTCCCATACAGAGAGCTCCCTGGCAATGCATGGTCTGCAATACAGACAGCTCCCTGGCAATGCATGGTCTCCCATACAGAGAGCTCCCTGGCAATGCATGGTCTGCCATACAGACAGCTCCCTGGCAATGCATGGTCTCCCATACAGAGAGCTCCCTGGCAATGCATGGTCTGCCATACAGACAGCTCCCTGGCAATGCATGGTCTGCCATACAGGCAGCTCCCTGGCAATGCATGGTCTGCCATACAGACAGCTCCCTGGCAATGCATAGTCTGCCACACAGGCAGCTCCCTGGCAATGCATAGTCTGCCCTACAGGAAGCTCATTGGCAATGCATGGTCTGCCATACAGACATCTCCCTGGCAATGCATGGTCTGCCATACAGACAGCTCCCTGGCAATGCATAGTCTGCCATACAGACAGATCCCTGGCAATGAATGGTCTACCAAACTAGCAGCTCCCTGGCAATGCATGGTCTGCCATAGAGACAGCTCCCTGGCGATGCATGGTCTGCCATACAGGCAGCTCTGTCAATACATGGTCTGCCACACAGGCAGACTTGGCAAGCAAATGCAGACCTCAGTGAGCCAGACTTCAGGCCACTATGGAGCACAGGGAGTTCACACACAATGAATGCTCTCATCAGCTGTCAGGAATTCTGATAACATTAACGTGTGAAACAAAAAAGGCAGAATGTGTATCTCCCATGGAATCCGTTCAATGAAGTTTAATAATGTGTCAGTTTCATGGTAATATGATTTAACCCTATCTGCACATTTAAGGCTTACAATGAGAACAAATCTCATTCTTGCTGTTTTTGTGTTTCCCAAGCTTCCTGCTCTCTAATCACCAACAGCACATATTCTGAAAGTACACACTCTGACGATTATAATAAGAATTTTAATTAAATAATAATAAGACTTGAATAAACATGAGAGCAAGAGCACACATTTCCTGTGTAGCTGTCATTTTCATCGAACATTAATTTGGAATGTAGTTTTTTCTTTTTCTTTTTGCAACATTTCTCATGCAATTTTATCTTGTCATTCTCAAAAGCATATCAGGCAAACAACCATTCCCCACACTTTTAATAAGTGTTTGTTCCCTGCTGATGTCACTGTATCTAAGTCATAGTTAGGATTCTCTTTTAAAAAGTGATACAGTACAACCTGCTTTGTGTAATCAACCCTTCTGCCACGAAGAAGTGGTCACATACAACAGGCGGTCCTTCACTGCAGGTAACCTTGCAAAAGAAATTGACTGCTGTGCCCTGGAAATGTGGCCACAAACAGCAGGTGATCTGTCATGGGACTGGTTATATGCAGCAGGTGATCTGTCATGGGACTGGTTATATACAGCAGGTGATCTGTCATGGGACTGGTTATATGCAGCAGGTGATCTGTCATGGGACTGGTTATATACAGCGGGTGATCTGTCATGGGACTGGTTATCTGTCATGGGACTGGTTATATGCAGCAGGTGATCTGTCATAGGACTGGTTATATACAGCAGGTGATCTGTCATGGGACTGGTTATATACAGCAGGTGATCTGTCATGGGACTGGTTATATACAGCGGGTGATCTGTCATGGGACTGGCTGGTTATATGCAGCAGGTGATCTGTCATGGGACTGGTTATATGCAGCAGGTGATCTGTCATGGGACTGGTTATATACAGCAGGTGATCTGTCATGGGATTGGTTATATGCAGCAGGTGATCTGTCATGGGACTGGTTATCTGTCATGGGACTGGTTATATGCAGCGGGTGATCTGTCATGGGACTGGTTATATGCAGCAGGTGATCTGTCATGGGACTGGTTATATACAGCAGGTGATCTGTCATGGGATTGGTTATATGCAGCAGGTGATCTGTCATGGGACTGGTTATATGCAGCAGGTGATCTGTCATGGGACTGGTTATATACAGCAGGTGATCTGTCATGGGACTGGTTATATGCAGCAGGTGATCTGTCATGGGACTGGTTATATGCAGTGGGTGATCTGTCATGGGACTGGTTATATGCAGCGGGTGATCTGTCATGGGACTGGTTATATACAGCAGGTGATCTGTCATGGGACTGGTTATATGCAGCAGGTGATCTGTCATGGGACTGGTTATATACAGCAGGTGATCTGTCATGGGACTGGTTATATGCAGCAGGTGATCTGTCATGGGACTGGTTATATGCAGCAGGTGATCTGTCATGGGACTGGTTATATACAGCAGGTGATCTGTCATGGGACTGGTTATATACAGCAGGTGATCTGTCATGGGACTGGCTGGTTATATGCAGCAGGTGATCTGTCATGGGACTGGTTATATACAGCAGGTGATCTGTCATGGGACTGGCTGGTTATATGCAGCAGGTGATCTGTCATGGGACTGGTTATATACAGCAGGTGATCTGTCATGGGACTGGCTGGTTATATGCAGCAGGTGATCTGACATGGGACTGGTTATATACAGCAGGTGATCTGTCATGGGACTGGCTGGTTATATGCAGCAGGTGATCTGTCATGGGACTGGTTATATACAGCAGGTGATCTGTCATGGGACTGGCTATATGCAGCAGGTGATCTGTCATGGGACTGGTTATATGCAGCAGGTGATCTGTCATGGGACTGGTTATATACAGCAGGTGATCTGTCATGGGACTGGTTATATACAGCAGGTGATCTGTCATGGGACTGGCTGGTTATATGCAGCAGGTGATCTGTCATGGGACTGGTTATATACAGCGGGTGATCTGTCATGGGACTGGTTATATGCAGCAGGCTCCACTGTAGTTGTCATTTTACAATGCTACATAAATTTGCGATTGTTTATTTAAAGAGCATATTACTGGGCTTAAATCAGCAATATTTTAAAATTCAATGAAGGAGTTGACATTTTTTGTTAATTTAAAGCATCATCTGTATGTGTGTAGATATGCATATAAGCCATACTAAGTGCTCACAACAGACGGATGGATGGATGGATGGATGGATGGATGGATGGATAGATAGATAGATAGATAGATAGATAGATAGATAGATAGAATAAAAAGCATACCAAGTTTGGGTCAATTCCAGATACAACATACAAGTAAATCTAAGATAAATTTGTAAAAGCAGGTAAAAAGAAAATTGCTTTGAGCTCTTAAAACACTGAAATTGAGCCAAAGGCTATAATAAATGTATATATATATATATATATATATATATATATATATATATATATATATATATATATATATATATATATATATATATATATATATATATATATATATATATATGTATATATATATATATATATATATATATATACATATGTATATATATATATATATATATATATATATATATATATATATATGTATGTGTGTATATATATATATATATATATATATATATATATATATATATATATATATATATATATATATATATATATATATATATATATATATATATATATATATATATAATAAATGTAAGGCAAGTCTACAAAAAATATTTGTGGTTCCATCCCTAGAGCCATTACAGGATCACAACAAATACCTGATGTGCTGTTCCTCATTAAAGCTACAGTGGTTTTCCACATGCTTCTAAGGCTCAGTTGATAACAGTTATTGATCCAGAGGCTGCTCGGATCAATTATGTCCTACTTCAAAGCATGAAATCCAGTGGTATGTGATAATCTGTGACAGGCAGCATCCCTGGTCTAAAGTAACAGGTGCCTCTATCTATACACCTGTATATATCAATGAGGCCGATTATTGTCACCATAACTGTAGAGTGTTACCACAACTGCTAAGTCCTGCCATAAATGTAAACTCTCATCATAACTGCAGAGTGCCAACATATAACTGTTAAGTATCATCATAACTGCAGAGTGCCACCATAACCGTAAAGTGCCACCATATAACTGTTAAGTATCATCATAACTGCAGAGTGCCACCATAACCGTAAAGTGCCACCATATAACTGTAAACTGCCATCATAACTGCAGAGTGCCACCATATAACTGTAAAGTGCCAACATAACTGCAGAGTGCCACCATAACCATAACGTGCCACCATATAACTGTAAACTGCCATCATAGCTGCAGAGTACCACCATATAACTTAATTGCTACCATAACTGCAGAATGTTACCATAACTGCTGAATTCCACCATTACTATAGAGTGCCATCATAACTGTAGCGTGCAACCATGATTGCAATGTGCCACCACAACTGTAGAGTACCACCATAAATGTAGAGTATGGCTATAAATGTAAGCTCTGTTCAGCCCATCCATGTTTTTACAGTGTCAGTGAAATGGAAAGGAAATAAATCACAACCCATGTGATGGCGGCTATTGGTCTTGTTTTCTGAACAACATGCACAGAGGCAAACTGCTGTTTTGCTGTTTATAATTCTGGCCAAGAAATTGATAAAAACCCTTGAGCAATCCTGCACTGTAGCACTGTCCTCTGGGAATTATATGACAGACATACAGCTGAAATAGCTGGCTGTAGACAGATGTGTGTATTGATAGGAAGGTGATCTCCAGCAGGCCCCTACTTAAGATACACTACAATGGCTACCTGGTGGAAATCTATAGCAGTGGTCTGCCTGAATGGCAAATGTGTATCGATTGAAAAGCCTTGAGCTGAACTGCCGCTAAAGTGTCTAACAGAAATAAGGCAATGATATTGTGCAAACAGTAATGATCAATGGAGATAATAACATAAATGTCTTATCCCCAGAGTAGATGCTTGGTGGAAAGGGTCCTTACAATACAGAGCAATCTGTGCTAAACATGTCGCTTAGCAGGTGCTTTTTTCACACAGTTACAGTATATGTATAGCTGCTTGCTATTGTACCACACAAGTGCACAATTTAAGGTTCATGATTTACTCAAAATGTGATGACACCTTTTCACCTGATGATTTTTTCCTAGAAAGACATATACATATATGTAAAATTGTTCTAGAGCCTATAAATGGGATAAAGGGTGCTTTGAAACACTTTTTTTGAGCAAACATGTGTCCCTGAACTTGCTATTCCCATCACATGTAAAATTACGACAAGCTTCTGTCATGTCAACTAAACATGATATTGACAAGAGCCTACAGTAATTATGATACAGTGGTACCTCTCTTGAGAGACCCCTCTAATGAGAGACCGCATATCTTTTTAAGACCGCTCTCTCAGAACACTACGCTATCTTTTCCATGTTGTTGTACCTCTAATGAAAGACCGCCTGTTTTGAGAGACCGCATTTTGACCTGCTGTAGGGGGGGTCTCTCAAAAGAGGTATCACTGTACTACTTTACGCTTCATCACTGCAATTTAAGGAACACAAATATATGTATGGAACTCCACAGTGAGATTTGTACTCAGTTTTAAGTTATCAAAGGGCAGTAACTAACAGAGTTACATCTGTATTATGGTTCATTACAAGTGCACACCTTGTCACTTTCTTTGTGACTTTTCAGTTGAAAAAACATGGCTCACTGTTAACTAAAGGTACAAACGACTTCAGCAACCTGGGGAATCCAATGGGTTGGTCAAATCGAGGCAGGTTTACAGTCAGTTGCCAAAGTAAATGTTGAGTATGCAAGGGCGTGCTCAGTAAAGTAAACCAGGCAAAGGGTACATGCCAAATGAAGATTCAGGGCTTGGATGACCACTGTCCATCACTTTCACGCAGCAAACAAGGGAGCCGTGAGCATTACAATCAATACCTTACCATGATCGATAGCGTGATAATTTTGGGTCAATTTGGCCCACCTCACCATGATGTTCAATTTGGCCAATAACCAGGTCTGGAAATGCAATGTTGAGGTGGGGCTGAGGGTTGGGCCTGGCTTGTGCGGGTGACCTGTGGCAATGCCAGTCTGCTCCACAGTCACCAATTGCTGCCTTTGTTAATTACAGTCATCTAATTGCACCCACAGCGGGCCCCACTGCTGCTGCAAGTTCTCCTCTACTAGAACTCAGTGGGCATCGATCACCGCACCCATCTCTGCGCCCCCTTCAAGGCCTCTAATGTTAAATTTTTTGTCTGCCTGATGCAAACTGATGGGCAACAAACTCCGTGCCATTTCAAGCGGAATTTCAGTCACAATTGATTAACCCTTTCTGCTGCGACTGGAAATAACCAATTTGTTTTCGTCAGCAGAAAGCATTAAGTACTGATCCAGCAGAGGCTTAAGGCTATGTAGAGCACAGGCAGACACCAAAGCAACCCCAATCCCATTTCGGTCTATCATTCCGATGGCTCTGGTTACCTCTTATGACATATGACAGCATATATGTTCAAATAATGGAAGAGGATTAATGAGTAAAATTGTAAAATGATACGGAATAATCAAATCAATATATTAGCATTGTTAACTCTTTTCCTGCCACATGAAAGTCTTTCTGAAGAATGAAACATGGAACCCCGATCTCCCCTGCTCAGCAATATATTCCATTTCAGCACATGTACACCAGCTAGATAAAAGCTCCCCCCACCCCACCCACACCCACCCACACCTACCCCGCCTAAATTGCACCTAGTTCATGTCTGAACTGGTGAGTGGTTCAGCACAAAAAAGTAGAAGAGCCATGCATTGTAGCCATGTTGTGTTTATTTGCTGCATTCAGCATTTGTTTGTGCAATTGTTTCTGATGCAGGAAGTGTCTACAGGTCACATGACCTTGACACATGGGGACCTGTGGGACTGAGGAATTATGGGTAGGATATGAAGCCCTGTCAATGAGGACAGTAAGATAGGGAGATGAGCACGACTACACAGTCTTGGAGGAGTCAATAGACACCCATGGTCAGGCTCTACATGATATCCATTTTTTTTTTTTTTTTTTTGTTTTTTTTTTTGTTTTTTTGTTTTTTTTTTTTTTTTGTTTTTTTCATTTTTGTTTTCTTTCATGATGCAGTGTAACGTGGACAGCCAGAGAGTTCACAAATTAATTCTCCTCCGTCCCTCAGCTTGCTACCTGACATTTCGCATAATTCATCATACTGACAATGCAATTTTTGCACGCCAATTTTGCAACCCTCTGGCCACATTAGCCTGAGCCCAAAGTGACATAGGCCTCTTGTGATGAAGGTGTGTATAGATAGGATCTTCAATTTGACATGTTTATTTGGTGGGGGTGAGAGTTGCTCGGCAAACTACATCTGTATGCTGGGGTCAACCAGCATGGTAAAACCAGCTTATTCTTCCACAGAATGTAAATTTGACCTTTCTATTGATGTCTGTTCAGCCGGAACATACTGTTTATGCAGTTTAGAAATATGTTTATGATGCTTCAATGAATATTGACAAAATGTATTGAGCTGACTGATTCAGAATCTCCGCCATTTTATGGAAATCTGCTCAATCGTAATCATTCTGCAAGAGTTAGTTTCTGTCATCATTGTCCCCTATCACTCTGTCATTTGTCATCTATCTTGTTTCCTACAGCCATTAACCTTAATTCTACGGAAATCCCAGTGTCACTATACTTTTTACTCGAAGTTCACCCAATGAACACATAGAGGGAAACTGAGCCAAATATTCTTCATCAATCTAAGTCCTTTAAGACCTGAATAAAATTCATGTCATGACAACCCGTTTTGTTTTGTTTTGTTTTTTCCTTCCCCCCCACCCCCCTTTTCTGAGTGCTGTTCTGAATTATCACTGAAAACATTTTACATAAATTGCCAAAGTTTTTTGGGGGCAAGAAAGAGTTAACTCATTCCACCCTGATAGAAGACTGAGTCAACAGCTTTCCTTGGCACGCTCTGGGCGCAATGCGCCCAGAGCGCGCCAAGGAAAGCTGTTGACCATGGGCATATAATTTGGAATGATCTTCATGCAAGTTTCATCAAAATATTGAAAAATAATCCCTAAATTAGTAAAATACAATTAGCAGACGACATTTAGATATTAGCGGGAAAAAGCGTCATTAGGGTGGAATGAGTTAACATTATCACTGAACAATTGTAAGCATCCCTGGAATAACTATCATTATTCAGCATCACAATTTTTCTCATGCAGTTAACGATCACATTCCCCTCCTCCTCCGCCACAAATCATGAGCATGTGTGGACTGATTGTCATCCATGTTATGTCGACCAGCTTTTGTTATTTTATGCCTATAAACAAATCCACCTTCCTCTTCATCACTGCATCAGTATGGGTTCCCCATCGCTGTTAACTCTTTTCTGAATATTCTAATATTCTGCTTACAGGTACAAGAACAAACTCTGAAAAAACAAAAACTGAAAAGCGTATAGATCTGTAAAATTTACAGGTCCATGCTACGGCTTGTCAAAACTGGTGGCTTTTTTGTCAGAAATTTCAGATATTTTAAGGTGGTAAGAGATGAAAAAGCAACAGACTTAGAATATTAAGCACAATAGAAGAGTACTGAATACACACACACAATATAATAGTACTGAATACACATACACAATATAATAGTACTGAATACACACACACAATATAATAGTACTGAATACACACACACACAATAGAAGAGTACTGAATACACACACACAATATAATAGTACTGAATACACACACACACAATAGAAGAGTAGTGAATACACACACACAATATAATAGTACTGAATACACACACACACAATAGAAGAGTACTGAATACACACACACAATACAATAGTACTGAATACACACACACAATATAATAGTACTGAATACACACACACACAATAGAAGAGTACTGAATACACACACACAAAATAATAGTACTGAATACACACACACACAATAGAAGAGTAGTGAATACACACACACAATATAATAGTACTGAATACACACACACACAATAGAAGAGTACTGAATACACACACACAATATAATAGTACTGAATACACATGCAAGTTGAATCTATGATCATTATTTATCTTGATGCATCACTTTTATCTCAAACTTAACTGTCCATACGTGCAAGATATCAAAACAGCAAAAAGGAAATATGTAGATCATCCAGGTCTACAATGCAGAATAAAATATCAACTAACAATTTAGCAAAAATCATTGTCGCTCAACATCAATAAATCGTAGGCAGCACTGCATGCTGTCTCTGTTTTGAGCGTAACAAGACATGATTTGAGCAGGTGTGATATAAATCTGGTCATATATAATTATATTGCTCAATCTGAAAGATCAAAGGCGATATACTCCATACATAAATTTACACTTCTTGTAATATAGTTCCTTTACAGTATGAAGTTCATAAGCCTGATAATAATTATCCTGATGACGATTTTGGCCGTAAAGAGTTAATATATTCAACTGCTCCACAGCTGATAAATTAACACCTTGGAATATAATTACAAAGGCTGTTATATTGGAAACTGAAACTGAAACCTCAAACGCTGTCAGGTAGTGCATTGGCATTTCAGCTTCCATGCATGTGTAAGTTTGCTTGCACAAGCGATGCAGCGAACATCAAAGGTTGAAGCCTCTGTCGAGATGTCGACACCCACTGCTGTCACTCATACTGCGTACCAATAGCTAGCATGACTCCAGTAAATGTATCTTTACGTGAGGGATGGTTAATGAATCTGTATAAGCAATTCGTGGAGATTTTCAGGAAGCTTTGATACCTCGGAGTTGTCGCTAAACTTAGGTGGGTCAGAAAAGCACGCAAACTTGTGATATATGGTGGAGTAATCCATCATACAATCGCTCAATAGGCTTATATCAACGTTACATGGGACTCCTCCATAATAATTGGCTGTGCAGACTAGATTCAGACAGATGGTGCCGCTATATTATGTATAAAGTGCCACAGACATGCACTCCCACCTTCTTCATAGGTGGCTCAACTGTTCCAGGCTCATGGACAACAGTGACATACCTACAGGTCACTTACAACACCTTTGACCTTTGACCTCTCACCTTCTACAGTACTGGTATACCAGTAACCCAATCACACAAACTGCAACCTCCAATCATAAGGTCACTCCTCATTCTCTCTATATCTATCCATATATATGTGTATATATGTATATATATATATATATATATATATATATATATATATATATATATATATATATATATATATATATATATATATATATATATATATATATATATATATACAACCAAACTGGTCGTACATGTATAGATTGTTTTTGTTTTATATATATATATATATATATATATATATATATATATATATATATATATATATATATATATATATATATATATATATATGAGCAGATGTTGATGTAAATATATAGCCATCTACATTGTACATGCATAATGGCTCTGATGGACAAAAAAAAAGGTGCATCACTGTTAATACCTAGAATATGCTCTATTATCCTCCATTCTGTTAGGACTTTCATATGGCTAAAACCTCCAAAGGGCATGGAACTCGGCAAAATGTTGGACTATAAGCGTACAAAATGACATAGACTGACGGGAATGCAATAAGTCACACACTAGGGCAACAATGCTCGCAATAACCATCATTACTAAATGTCAATGGTGCACAATATGGAATTTTTGGGTAAATATTATTCACGAAAATGTACAAATAAGGCATGAAAGGCAATGGGGTAAGTCATTAGTGCCAATGTTTGGTAATCCTGTCGGTTTGTGGAGGTCTATATGCACAATGACCTCACGACTGGACTCTTTTCCGAGCCCAGTTTTATGCGGGGCCTTAACCAAACTTGTCACTGGTGCCATCAGCTCCATGCAGGATTCAGCATTCAGCAGGGCTTCCCCGAGCCTCACGCAACCCGGAGTGGCATGAATACCATCCTCAAAGCTGTGAAGATGTCGACTTCAGCTCTTGAGGTCATATACAATGGATTGTAACCCTATGAAGCCCTCCCGTGAGGCATGCCATTCGGTCAGACTTCTGATATCGACCATTGGCATGTGCCTCTGGCTTTTGTCTGCCATGGAAGACAACACTGATAGAGGCCCTGTGCAGTAAATCCACAGCTAAATGGCCACACAAAAACAATCTATACATGTACAACCAGTTTGGTCTCCAATGGGAAGCTTGATCAAGTACAGGCTACAAGTCAGCAAGACTAGGACACACCATGGCAATCCAACATTTATAATGTGACGCACTTATAGGAATTGACAATTATTAACTTATGCCAGGTTTATACAGTGGTACCTGCTTTATGTTGCCACCCTTTTTGCCACAAAGCAGTGGCCACATACAGCAGGTGACCTGTCACTGCAGGTGAAGTAGCAAAGAAACTGACTCTTGCGGCCAAGAAAAATGTGACCACAAAAAGCAGGTGACCTGTCATGGCAGTGGCTGCATACAGCAGGTCACCTGTCATGGCAGTGGCTGCATACAGCAGGTCACCTGTCATGGCAGTGGCTGCATACAGCAGGTCACCTGTCATGGCAGTGGCTGCATACAGCAGGTCACCTGTCATGGCAGTGGCTGCATACAGCAGGTACCACTGTACTGGGATGATCATAAATAAAACCAACATGCACCTAGTACATGTGACGTTAACTCCAGCTGTAAATTTTATCTGTTCAATATTCTGTTGAAATGCTTACTCTTGATGTAAATGCAACTTACTCCAGCTCTAAATGCAGGGCCAGAATTTCGCAAAATTTTGCCAGAATCTATTTGGGTTTTGTTAATTAGTTTTCTTTTTAAAGAAAGACAAGTTTATGAGAATCTTTACGAGAATGGATTCTCGGATTCTCGCCGAAATTCTGGCCATGAAATGTGGCATTAACTCTAAATGAAAATGCGACATTAACTCTATTGTAAATGATGTTAACTCTCGCTGTGATTGCTGTGTGTAAACTTGTTTAAATGTGACATTTACTCTGATGTAAATGCAACAAACTCCAGCTGTACGTGTGGAGTTAACCCTCGTTGTAAATGTGATGTTAACTCCGGGTGTGCACAGACGACGTTACTGCCAGCCGCTGTCAGCAGCTGGGCCTAGGTGCCAACTATTTGCTAGGTGTTCACTTTTCATCGACAGCCATGGAAAAGTGCCACATACATATCCCTTCTGTTTACTTAGCAACAGTTATCAACAGCCAACATTTTGATCCCACTTCATTATTATCCTCCTTTTTTTTTTCTCAGGCCTGCAAAAATGTCCTAAATCATGATATCAAATGGGGGGGGGGGATCTGTTTTTGTTTCAAAAGCACTACAAGGGTTAAGCCGACAACTGAGCCATGTACTCACCAGGACCACAGCCAATTTGAGGTGAGAGATGCTTGACTGAATCAGAATGCAGACACCTCCACCCTCCAACTCGGCCAGCGGGCCCCACTGTAAGCCACAAGCACCAAGCCGCTTTGGTTTGAAGATAGATTAATTAACCCTTCCCATAATTCTGTTGAAGAACATGTCCTAAGGGTTGTAATGATAATCCTTTGAAATTGGAGAAAGATTCATCAACTGCCATACAAATGGGAGTGCTAGCTTTATTTATATTTAAATGTGGGGGGGGGGTTAAATAGATAGTGTACCCCTCTACAGATGACTCATAATTCATAATTCATCTATATATACCCCACAAAGAAACTCCCCACAAACACTATGTGCTATACAACAGAAGGACAGCAAGTTAACCCTTTCCCCCTTAAACTGGCCAAAACTAGCTGGGGATAAAATGTCATATGCTTTAATGTTTTTGACTAACTTTAACAGTAATAAAAAAACAATTTGACTAAGAACTGTAGGTGAGACATACCAAGATAACTTGGGCCAGGAAAGCTGTTGACTCAGTCTTATTTCAAGGGAGAAGGGGTTAACAGAAAAGCTTCTGGTGTCAAAACCATCATTACTAACTAGACTGCTGAGCTCTGTCTTTGAGGTTAGTGTGCATAGAGTTCGGGTAAACAGATTGTTGCCCCCAGCAGAAAAATAGAAATTGAGCACGGGTAGACAGACGTGTGTCCTTCTAAAAAGGCACCCAGTCTTTTCATCTTCTAGCTCTCTGCACACCCATCCCAAATCCTGCCCCCCACCCCCATCCCCACCCCAAGCCTCATAACTGTGGCTATCCACACATGCAATAATTTGAATGCAGCAAATGATAAAAGGACAAAGTCAGGCAGAGGATTACCACTATGTTTAACACTATGTTTAACACTATGATTAACACTATGATGCCAAGTAACAAGCCTGTAATAAGGCTCTTCATATGAAAGGTCTCCCTCTAATATATCCCCTTTTATAAAAGGCCACCCCACTTATAAGACCTTCATATTAAAGACCAACTGTTTAAAAGGCACATTTCACCAAAGGCTCAATTCCTTTGATATGTTCCTCTCACTAAAGGCACACCCCTCTAATTAAGCCCCTCTCATCAAAAGCACCCCTTAATAGGCCCCTCTCACCAAGCATTCCTCCAGTAAGATTCCTCTCACCTAAAGCCACTCCCCTAATGAGGCCCCTCTCACCAAAAGCCACCCCTCTAATGAGGCCCCTCTCACCAAAAGCCATCCCTCTAATAAGGCCCCTCTCACCAAAGGTCACCCCTCTGATAAGAAACGTTATGTTAGGAGTTGGATGAATCTGGAATCACATAACAGTGAAACTTATATTGAAAGACAACCTCTAAGGATGACCAAAAACTAGCATCTCTTGAGACAGGTCTCACTGCACTTCACATCATCACATCATCCCTGTGCTTCACATCATCACAATCAAAAGCTTTCACTCAGCTCAGCATATTGCTCTGGCTGGACATTGAGGTGCACTGCGGAATGCTGATGGCTCTCTGTTATATATCAAACCTCAGAAAAAATGACCATTCTGCCTATCCTATCACTCACCATTCTACCTGTCCTATCACTCACCATTCTACCTGGTATATCACTCACCATTCTACCTGTCCTATCACTCACTGTTCTACCTGGCATATCACTCACTGTTCTACCTGGCATATCACTCACTGTTCTACCTGGCATATCACTCACCATTCTACCTGGCATATCACTCACTGTTCTACCTGGCATATCACTCACTGTTCTACCTGGCATATCACTCACCATTCTACCTGTCATATCACTCACATTCTACCTGTCATATCACTCACATTCTACCTGTCATATCACTCACATTCTACCTGTCATATCACTTGCCATTCTGCATGTCCTATTACTTTCAATTCTACCTGTCCTAACATTGACCATTCTACCTGTTGTATCACTCACCGTACTACCTGTCGTATCACTCACCGTTCTACCTGTCATATCACTCACCGTTCTACCTGTCGTATCACTCACCGTTCTACCTGTCGTATCACTCACTGTTCTACCTGTCGTATCACTCACTGTTCTACCTGTCGTATCACTCACCGTTCTACCTGGCATATCGCTCACCGTTCTACCTGACATATCACTCACATTCTACCTGGCATATCACTCACATTCTCCCTGTCCTATCACTTGCCATTCTGCATGTCCTATCACTTTCACTTCTACCTGTCCTAACATTGACCATTCTACCTGTTGTATCATTTATCTCTCTTCGCTTTCATAGACACTCATTATATCAATAGAGAATGTACCTCTCAACTATGGAAAAAAGAGATGTTGTCAAACAAAGCCAGCTCACATGATGCGACATCATTAATTGTCATTTTTGTGGTGAAATAGCAACCTCAACATTGCTCCTGAGGAAGAAAGCATACATGAACAGCAAATCGCTTCCATTGTATGCCCGCTGCATTATACCAAATATCCAATTTCTGCATTGTCGGATTTATTTTATAACATCGATGATAATGAGTCTCATTTTGGCCTGTGCAATCTTCAATTGTTAGACACCCTGAGCCTAGCTGGTGGTACATCCCATAATAGTGTTATCGTTTGATGTGCCTGGCTCTACAATTTCAAAGAAATCCCTACAAAGGGCTTGTCTCTCATTTAGTAATAATGCTGTATCTATCTCCTGTCAGTCGTGTTTAACTAGGGTAACCCCATCTCTCCAAAATGTCATGTATTAATAATGAAATGCCAGAAGACAATTATTTTAACAACCCATCTCCAAGCAGATGGCTGTCCAAAAACGGTGGTATGTATTAGTATATGTATGTATATATATATATATATATATATATATATATATATATATATATATATATATATATATATATACATATATATATACATATATATATATACTGTAAATCGCTTTAATTTCACTGTGTTCTTTTTTTCCCCTTGTTTTGCTAATATGGTACAAAACTGTGAAAAACACAGCAAACTAGTATTTTAATATTGTTTGAAAAGGAATTTTACCCAAGCTGTGAAATTAAAACTGCAGTAAAATGTCAAAAACACCAAAAAAACATAAAAATTAATACACGTGAAAATAAAGCAATTTACAGTATATGTATGTATGTATGTATGTATGTATGTATGTACGTATGTATGTATGTATATATGTATATATATATATATATATATATATATATATATATATATATATATATATATATATATATATAATATATGTACATGTGCATGTGTATACATGTATGTATGTATGTGTATGTGTGTGTGTGTTTGTATATATATGCTGATCCTTATGTCAATGTCTTTGTCTCATCATCAGTGGCAAATAATGATTTTATAAATCAAATGTTACAGAAAACTAGAGATATTTCAGAAACTACATGCAAGCAGGTACTTGGCCAGAACGCCACTGTATCCCATATGTAACTACTACTAGTAGTACTTGGCCAGAACGCCACTGTATCCCATATGTAACTACTACTAGTATTTGGCCAGAATACCACTGTATCCCATATTTAACTACACGTACTAGTAGTATTTGGCCAGAATACCACTGTATATTCACAGTGGATAACTGGCTTGATGTTGGCATTCAATTTTTAAAAATGTTTTGTGTATTTTAAACATTGATCAAAAGCATTAACAAAAGAGTTAATGCTAGTGGATTTTGCCCACATTCAGACCTGCATGATGGGAATGTTTGTCATCTATTGCTTCCATGCTGCACTGGACAAAAAGCTCACTAGATTATATAATTGCAATGATATTAATGATAATGAGATGGATTTTCCTTTTAAATTCTCCACATATACTGGTGAATAATTGCCCCAGATAACATCTGGCAACACTGAAATGGAGCATAATGCTTGGACAACATGCTTTAATATTTATAAAATGAACAATATGTGCTTTTTATGTATACATGTCTGTGGCTATATATATGTGTCTGTGTGTGTGTGTTTTAAGCTGTATTCTTCATGATCTTGACCCAATTACAGGCCATACATCTATGCAATTCCACCCTTTGCAGCTGTGCCAATTAACCCCCATTTACACTCTTATATTTCAGTCATGTAATAAGAAAACACTTGTGCTCAACATATTAATGTCAGGGATATGTATACATCAATATTTCTGGATTTTTATCTGCACATGGGGCTCTATAATGGCCCCTAAATAATCATCCTGCACATCCCACTTAAACTATTGTCTTTTATGTTATTTTATTTATTTTTCAATTTTTTTTGCTCCCTACAATAAAGGTATGATATTGATTTAAATAGCAGAGTAATTGTGTGCTTTGAAGAAAAACACAATTTAGAAATATAAACTGTGTTAATCTTCTGTAATGCCTCATTACAACATTGATTAATCCTTCCCCAGTATGATAATTTAACTCTGTACTTTCCATTTCATTGTTTTCTTGGGTCCATTTTAACTCTGTATTGATATTTAACCCTTTCAACACCAGTTTTCAGCTTGCATAGAACAAATACATGTAAAAAGGTAAATCTGGTAGTGAAAGAGTTAAGTTGTCTAAGGTCAATTGGCAGTTAGTGGTTCCGCTGCCCAATCAAGGTCAGGATGAGAGCTGTATTTTGCTAGAGGCTTCAGTCCAGGTACACTAGACTTTAGCTAGAATATGAGTCTTGTAATCTAGATTCCAAGGTTGGGCTTATAACCCAGGAAGACACAACAGGGTGATCCGGTCTCAATTATCCGCCACTAACATCCCTCTTATGTTTACCGCTTTTACTTCACAAAGACACAAGCTTTTGACGCCCTGCACCCATTTACCCTTTTATGCCAAGCACATAATGATTGTATTTAACCCCTTATTGCCTTGATTAGGCAGACCACTTAATGCAGGTATACTGATGAGTACCACACCCTTCAGTCACCACAGTCCTTTATCTGCCAATCTGTACTCCAAACACCTGCAATTAGGCATTCTTAGAACCAGGTAGGAATGTGATGCTTGTAACTCAACTAGCGTTGGTACATCAGTGGCTGATTGGCTGGCAAACTACTGTATATAGCTGGGTCTCTTCAACACAATAGTATCAACAATATCGGGATAAGCCATGATGACCAAAGGAAAGAGACTTTGTTTAAGCTGTAATGGCATGGCTTACAAAAGGGTATTACGTTACTCTACGAGCCTTTGTGAAAGTTGGGTGAAAATCCTGGTGACCGTAACATTAAATCAGTCACCTTAATATTTAACACCTGTGTGTTTGTGTATACACACCCTCATGATGATCTCTTCCTCTCCAGGTGCTTTCTCCAATCTCTCCATTTACCTGTCATTAACCCCTTCCCCACTGAGATAATTTCTGTAATCTATTATGCCTCTAATTGCTGACCACTGACCCTCCAGGGACCTAACAATTACCGAAAAATTTATATATGAAAGAAAATTATTGACGGCCTTCACTGAACTCTATGCCAAAGACCACCTTCCGCTCTTCTAATTGCGGTGACATTTCACAAACAACTACAAAATAGAAATCAACATAACCAGCTACAAACAAGGCCTCTTAAATGGGCCACAAAGTGTTAACATGCTGCCTATTGACAGGAAAACACCTAGTTGGTGAAAGAAGTTTAAACAGAAGTCGGCATGAATTCCCTCACTTTATCCACTTAACGTAAATCCGTAGAGAGCACAAAATGTCTCGCCCCTAACAGAAAACAAACCATTCCTTTCACAAGTAAACCTAGTTTCATAAAGCTATTTGCAGTATTATCCTAAGGGCCAATGCACACAATACTCTTATACATGTAGTCACCCTGGGTGCATAAAATCATATTCAACAGTAATAATGTACTGCCATTATAATTGAATTCCTTTAGTGATAAATAGATTAGAGACCTGTATACTGCAGAGCCGCTTAATGTCTATGCCGGATCAGGTTCTAGTTTTTTTTCTCTTTGTTTGTATCTGTGTTTACACCTGTCTCTTTCTACATGTGTTTCTCTGTGTGTGTGTCTGTGTGTGTCTGTGAGCATGTCTCTGTCTGTCTGTCTGTATCTACCTTCATGTGTAGGCCTACGTCTGTGTGTGTCTGTGTGTGTGTCTGAGTAGCAATTTATGCTATCTAGATTGTGACAAGCTTGTGACAGCAACTTTTTTATTTCTGACATCTAGGTTGTGGCCAGATGAGGCAAAAACTGTAAAAACCAACAAGTTTTATATTTGCTGGGACAATAATATTGAAATACACATTTCTGGCCTTGTCATATCCAACAGAAAAATTTTGATCCAGTAAACCAAAAAATATTAAAAAATAAACCGCTGCCCTTACAGGTGTCCTCACACATCTAAACAATTGTTTTTACTATGTCGGGTGATAAACATCCACTTGAAAGAGTCATAAAACAGCTCAACAAGAGCTTTTAATCTACTGGGGGAGATAAATATCCGGCTAAAAAAACAGTTGATACAGAAAACATCCAAACAAGAACTGTTAACCTATTGGGGGGATAAGTATCCAGCTGAAAATAGTCATAAAACATCTGAACAAGAACGTTTAACCTACTAAGAACCTTTAACCTACTGGGGGGATATAATATCCAGCTGAAAACAGTTGATACAGAAAACATCGCTGGCCACGTGGCTCCACAAGCCTCCACCTGTAGCTCCCTGGATTCAGCGACACACAAACAATCCCAGAATTGAAGGGTCCTTGGTGAGGTATCAAACACCTAAAATGGGGGCTAACAAAACATCCAAAACAATTAAGGCTATTGACCTGCTAGGGTTGACAAACACCACGACAGAAGTGGGCAAACAAATTCATATAAGAAAAAAGTTTTTGACTTGGTGATCGACACACACAAAAAAAGAAAGAAAGTTGACAGAAAAGTTATTTTTGCAGTGTAGGGGGTATATTGAAATCCCCACTCCATGCAGGATCCAAACATTTAATTTGCCCCCATATCACCGCAGAAAGTTACTGGGAACAGTTAATACATGTACATAAATTGTTAAATACCAAGGACCATGTACAGACTGGATGGCCTAAGTCGAAACTTGGAAGTGTTTGTATTTATATACTTGTCCTTCACCGGTACAAAATACACCACTGGGGGAAGTGAACTATACTCTTGAGTTCAGTGAACTGTGCGTGTCTGAATGACACTCGTATACAGTCACTGGGGACTGCCAGCACACTGGCTCAATGGGCCAAGAGGTGTATAATTGTACAAAACGTCCACAAATTAACAAAACAAACTTTATTAGCACATTGTGTTCACTGATCCAGAGCAAGCTGACATTTTTCTTGCTCTACATTATAATTAAGCTCGTTTGAGTTTGGAGGACTCGTAGAAGCTGTCATAACCCATGGACCATGCAGCACATACATTCTGTTCTCTTATCAACACCAGATCTCTCCCACACAATAAGGTGGAAACCCAATGAAAGATGTCATTCAATTCAGGGTAGGCCACAAGCTATGTTTACCAGAGGAGAATTTTGAGTGCCCCGAAGTCGTGCTACATGAGTAAACTCGATACAGTTGCTATTGTCCTTCACAATGAGCCATTTTACATTTAAAGACGGCAATTCATTGGGTGATCAACTGTGTACCTATAAGCTATACTCAGGTACAGAGTCCATCTTGTCACAGACAATGATAGCTTTATGATTGGGAGGGCTCAAGCAAAAACTATTTGGGAACATATATACGGATCGAAACATGTCTGTTGCCCTGTTGTGATCAGGAAGCAGTGAAACAAAGGTGAATGCGATATATAAAATGAAAGCGACCTACCTGAATGGGTAAGAATTATCACAAGTAGCCAAAAAACGTCTAGGTACACACACTTCCACAGCATGCTGAACTGTGTCACTTGCATGCCTAAAAAACATTGATATTTGACCCTATAGTAAGGGACACTTGTATTTTTTTCTCACAATGAAAGAATCTGGCTGGTTCAGTTTGACCCTTGATGTGTACCGGTACGCTGTCGGTACATGAACCAGGTTTTCACTGTTATCTCTCAGTGATCCTTCAAATTTCAAGCTTGATAGACATCCAAGTTCTGATGCTGTTCCACGTGCATAAATCCAAATCCATTTGCCAAGGTGCCGGAGAATATCATACACACGTGTCCTCAGCACAGCTACATGTCGAGTGTGTACATTCCAATAGTGTAGGTGTCAGGCTAAACGGCGCTAGTCGTACACTATGTGTGGGGGATTTATGCCACAAGCATACTGTCCTGCACTAATTTCATTCTCTCATCATTAATTGCTATAATTGGATGTAATTGTCAGCCATGACAAGTGTCCTGCTCCTGCCCTCCAAGGCAATGACCACCGACACGCGGACCACAGCAAAGAATAGAAGGATCCTACATGTAGGCTACCCCTTGTCGTACGAGAGCCAATTGAGGAGATCTACTATTCACAACAGTTGTGGGCCACTTCCACCAACCACCAGTAAGAGGGAGATCAGGCAAGCAGCACTTCACACACCATCGCCCGTCTTGTCATGTCCTCATTGAGGCCTGCAATCAACAATTAACAAGAGTCATTGAAGAGAATGACACAATGCAAAAGCTCCATCCTGTAGATTCCCTCTATGATGCAAGGTGTCACTGCAGCGAAAAAATGCTGGTGAACATAATCAATAAAAACATAAATATTGACAAGCATAGAAAGCTGTATACCCCTATGCGCTGACATGGACATGGTCGGGGAGGTGTTGCCTCTGATAATGGCACTATTGGCCAATCAGGGGCCTGCAGCTGATTCATACACAACCACACATGGTCCACGTCCAATAACACGACCTCGGTGGCCAGCACAGGTAGCCAGATATCCAATGAACGATACACCGTATATGGTTGGCATGATCCACGCTGTCGTAGAAAATTAAGACACAAGAGTCAGCCCCCACATGGTTAATACAACCAGTGCAGCCCACTCCTTGGGAGGGGGGGGGTATATATATATACACATATAATAGGTATATATATATATATGCAGGAACAAGGCAACATTTAGCCATGGTCTGTGGCCCATAATGCCTGTGGGTCTGTTTACAGGCAGACGCGTGCCATCTGGCAAGGCAACATTTATCACTCTCTCGCACGAGACAATATATTAAACTGACACTATATTACTTGACACAAGACGTGTAACTTTCAAAAGGCTTGGTATAATATACAAATACCCCATGGCAGACAGCAAAAAATCATTAAAGAATATGTCTTAAAATACTCTAGCTATGCCCTGGGGAACCAGTCAGCTGATGGATGTTTTGCTGTGTGGAATTAAATGTATTATTATAAACCGACGCAAAGTATTTTTTTTTGAAAGATTTTTTGAGATTTTTTTAAACATTCAGTGGTCCATAGATTCTGATTGCATGGAAACTATAAAACTTGGATTGCATTAAATACAACATTCAGTTTTTTTGTAACAAACATGTTAAGGATGCTTCTACATTTTAACCTTTTTTTAATTAGTACTGAAAGTACGCGGGGGGGGGGGGGGGGGGGGGGCAGAAAAATGGACCTGTAGACTTCTACAGATAATGGAAAATGATGGTCATGCGTAACCCAAATTTTATGGTATTTTGGTATTATTTCTTGAAGGATCATCATTTTTAAGTACTAAGTTGGGGGAGGGGAGGGGATCATGAAATTTAGTGCCCTAAGTACCAATTAAAAAATGATACAAATCTCAAAATAAATGTTTACAGGTTCCATCAAATTTTATTCTTTTCACACAGAATACACCTGTTCCTATGTGGTGAAAGGACAAAGTGTTTGTTCCCCATCAGTTTCAGTGTTGTAATTATGAGATTTCCATATTTTGGCCATACTCCATTTTTAAAATCTCATATTTTGAAAAGTAAACAAGATACAAAAAATCCCCGATATGCTTTTTGAGCAATATTATTTCTCTGAAAAGTTGGTATTCAATAGAGAAGAATTACATCCACATTTGCATAGTGGCCTGATTGGTTGATATGTTTGCAAATGAGGTGTATACTCAAAGTTAGCTCACCAAGTTAAAATTATTAGCATATTAGAAATCTTTAGACCATTTCCTCTCCAAAAGTGTATTTTAATAAATGTTAACATTAATATTTTTCAGTCTATGAGCTTTGGTTGGTAGTAGTAGTAGTAGTAGTAGTAGTAGTAGTAGTAGTAGTAGTAGTAACTGTGGTAGTAAAGTGAAAACTCATTATAATGACACCATCTGTTCCCTATGCAATGTGTCAGATAACTGAATATGTCAGATAAATGAATCAAATAACAAAGAAAATGAACTTCTTTCCATGAAAATTTGTGTCATTATATTGAATTTGTCGGATATCTGAGTGTCGTTATAATGAGGTATCACTGTAGTAGTAGTTTCCCAAAATGCCATTTGTGTCTTACATGTCCTGAAAGAGTATTAAAGGTCATCAGAATATTAAATGTCAGGATGTTATAGAATATAGTTAATCCTGCAAGAAGTTGTTCTAACATTTGTATGCATATATTACAATTAATGCTATTGCACAGAGAAATAGTTCTTTGCACTATAATTTCACTAAAACTTTTTAATTCATGAATAGAAACAGAATTTTTGGATTACATCCTTTGCAAACAAGTTACATTTAAAAAAAAAATAGAAAGAAAGAAAGAAAGATAGATAGATAGATAGATAGATAGATAGATAGATAGATAGATAGATAGATAGATAGATAGATAGATGAATGAATAAATAAATAAAAAATAAATAAAAATAAATAAATAAATAAATAAATTAGATAAATAAATAAATGAATAAATAAATAAATAAATGAATGAATGAATGAATGAATGAATGAATGAATGAATAAATAAATAAATGAATAAGTAAATTAGATAAATAAATAAATAAATGAATGAATAAATGAATAAGTAAGTAAGTAAATGGATTATGATATGTTTATACAGGAACACAGCTGGAGAACCTGATAGCAGGGTTATATGTCACTGGAAAAACACTGATTGCAATAAAGTATAGCATATTGAGTGTACACTTCCATCCATTTCTACTGAAAATTTAAACCTGTTCACAGGATGCCAAATTTGACATTTTCACCAGACATGGACTCACACCATATCTCATGTTCCCTGTGGCATTAAAGGGCAACCTGAGTGTCCAAGTGTTGAATATCTTCTCATATACTACAAGCACATGCATCTTTTATAAATTGCAAACTGAGATCCTTGTCTCCCTCTTGTAATTATTAAATAAGATTACACTGAAACCTGTCTTCAAAGACCACCCCTAGGGATGGCCACATGCAGTCTGAAGACAGGTGGTCTTGCATTGTGGTGGTCTTTTGAGACAAGGACCACTGTACATGCACACTTCTCAATATATCTATATCCCTCTGTATAAACAACCAGGTGTTCATTAAACCATTGTTATACAGTCCAAAAAAACAAAACAAAACACCCACACACAAAAATTGTAGAATCATTGAACACAAATTCCACTGTAACTGCCTGCCATGACCACCAGCAGGACTGTCTTGAGCACACACTCTCCTTACACCAAGCACTGGACTGTCTTCAGCACACTCTCCTTATACCAGGCACTGGACTGTCTTCAGCACACTCTCCTTATACCAAGCACTGGACTGTCTTGAGCACACACTCTCCTTATACCAGGCACTGAACTGTCTTCAGCACACTCTCCTTATACCAGGCACTGAACTGTCTTCAGCACACTCTCCTTTTACCAGGCACTGGACTGTCTTGAGCACACACTCTCCTTATACCAGGCACTGGACTGTCTTGAGCACACTCTCTCCTTATACCAGGCACTGGACTGTCTTGAGCACACTCTCCTTATACCAGGCACTGGACTGTCTTGAGCACACACTCTCCTTATACCAAGCACTGGACTGTCTTGAGCACACACTCTCCTTATACCAGGCACTGGACTGTCTTGAGCAAACTCTCCTTATACCAGGCACTGGACTGTCTTGAGCACACACTCTCCTTATACCAGGCACTGGACTGTCTTGAGCACACACTCTCCTTATACCAGGCACTGGACTGTCTTGAGCACACACTCTCCTTATACCAGGCACTGGACTGTCTTGAGCAAACTCTCCTTATACCAGGCACTGGACTGTCTTGAGCACACAGTCTCCTTATACCAGGTACTGGACTGTCTTGAGCACACACTCTCCTTATACCAGGCACTGGACTGTCTTGAGCACACTCTCCTTATACCAGGCACTGGACTGTCTTGAGCACACTCTCCTTATACCAGGCACTGGACTGTCTTCAGCACACACTCTCCTTATACCAGGCACTAGACTGTCTTGAGCAAACTCTCCTTATACCAGGCACTGGACTGTCTTGAGCACACAGTCTCCTTATACCAGGTACTGGACTGTCTTCAGCACACACTCTCCTTATACCAGGCACTGGACTGTCTTGAGCACACTCTCCTTATACCAGGCACTGGACTGTCTTGAGCACACACTCCCTTTATAACAGGCACTGGACTGCCTTGAGCACACACTCTCCTTATACCAGGCACTGGACTGTCTTGAGCACACACTCCCTTTATACCAGGCACTGGACTGTCTTGAGCACACCCTCTCCTTATACCAGGCACTGGACTGTCTTGAGCACACCCTCTCCTTATACCAGGCACTGGACTGTCTTGAGCACACACTCTCCTTATACCAGGCACTGGACTGTCTTGAGCACACTCTCTCCTTATACCAGGTACTGGATTGTCTTGAGCACACACTCTCCTTATACCAGGCACTGGACTGTCTTGAGCACACTCTCCTTATACCAGGTACTGGATTGTCTTGAGCACACACTCTCCTTATACCAGCTTTCACTGCCTTTACTAGTCTTAACTGTCGCCTGAAGCATATCCATCATGACAACATTTTTAACTTAAAACTAAAACACTACCTCTTCGGGTTCTCAATAACATAGTAAAGATTAACCAACCTTAAACCTCACTAATGGTTTTTCTGCATGTACATTAAAGAGAATGATTCAGACTTTGGTGCAATGGTCTGGCTTTTATAGCAACAAGACATTATTAACCATGTTACCTGCAAGACTACACACCATTAGATATTGTCTGTAGGACAGTAGTGACTAATTATAGACTTTAAACATCATAAAAAACAATCACAGATTGCTGGATCCATGTTCCATTTATAACCTAGGTAATCACAGGTCTCATTTTGGAGTAAGTGTAGTCATGAAAAGTAAAACGAGAACTGTGACAGTCCTGTGCTCAGCTGACCTTGCATACACAGACCTTTAAAAATCAGACGACAAAACCACCATGCACTGAACAATCTTGTGGAGACCAATTCCATTTACATTCCCAATAAGTCTGATGAGGATCCAACTTACCATTGGAGAGAAAAGGTCAAGAAAAATAGAAACACACAAAAATTCTTTAAAAAGCAAAACAACATAATTGCAGTGCCACCTGTTCAACAAATTAAGATCTGGAGGTCCCCAGAATTGTTCCTGTGTTATTTCAAGGCAATTGGCTTGGCACTTTTGGAGAAAAAAATTCAAGAAGCTGAGGTGAGACTTATAACGAAACTTGATACATTTTTACAGGAAGAAGTAGCCGAGGGATTACAGAACACTTGTCAACTGTAGGTCTACTGTCAACTGTAGGTCTACTTGTCAACTGTAGGTCTACTGTCAACTGTAGGTCTACTGTCAACTGTAGGTCTAGTGTCAACTGTAGGTCTACTGTCAACTGTTCATCTGCTGTCTACTGTAGGTCTACTGTCAACTGTTTTTATACTGTCAACTGTAGGTCTACCATCAACTGTTCATCTGCTGTCAACTGTTTGTCTACTGTCAACTATAAGTCTACTGTCAACTGTAAGTCTACTGTCAACTGTAGGTCTACCATCAACTGTTCATATGGTGTCAACTGTTTGTCTACTGTCAACTATAAGTCTACTGTCAACTGCTCCTCTACTGTCAACTGTAGGTCTAATATCAACTGTAGGTCTACTGTCAGTTGCATGTCTACTGTCAACTGTTTATCTTCTGTCAACTGCAGGTTTACAGTCAACTATACGTCTACTGTCACCTGTAGGTCTACTGTCAACTGTTTTTATACTGTAAACTGTCCATCTACTGTCAACTGTAGGTCTACCATCAACTGTTTGTCTACTGTCATCTGTTCATCTACTGTCAACTGTAGGTCTAATATCAACTGTTCATCTAATGTCAACTGTAGGTCTAATATCAACTGTTCGTCTACTGTAAACCATATGTCTACTGTCAACTGTTCGTCTACTGTAAACTGTAGGTCTACTGTTAACTGTTCATCTACTGTCAACTGTAGGTCTACTGTCAACTGTTCATCTACTGTAAACTGTAGGTCTACTGTAAACTGTAGGTCTACTGTAAACTGTAGGTCAACTGTAAACTGTAGGTCTACTGTCAACTGTCTGTCTACCTTCAACTGTTCATCTGTCAACTGTAGGTCTACTGTCAACTCTTCATCTACTGTCAACTGTACGTCTACTGTCAACTGTTTGTCCTCTGTCAACTGTTCATCTACTGTCAACTGTAGGTCCACTGTCAACTGTTCATCCACTATCAACAGTTCATTTACTGTCAACTGTAGGTCTACCACCCCTGGACTCCACTTAATGTAGACAAAACATCATCCACATATTTATGTACCTGTTGGGACTCGAATTTATTTTTTTCTTGTTACAGTGACACAGTAGCAAATTTCTTTTAGGAATAGACTTTTAGTCTGGTGTGTAATATTACCAGAAGAATCAGTAGCCTGATAGTTAGTTTGATCTCATGGGGAGATCACCCAAATGTCTTGCAGGTAGCAGTAGGTTGTAAAATGTGTCGTTTGATTTCATGGAGAGTTCAAGAAATTTGCATATCTGTCAGAAGTAATGTATCATGACGAAGCCACTCCTGTGATTTTATTTATATTACATTGTGTATAATATGTCAGTAAATGTGCATTTTTTCTGGTGATGCTAGGTTTAGTTCTAAGCTTTCCAGGAAGGACACATAAATCAATGTTAATGGGTAATGCTAGAAATAATGTGAAAAAAATACTTTCAGTGCACAGACAGCTGCTGTAAGCTATAACTGGAACACTGTCGGGTACAATAAATACCTTTTTACCAGACTACTATGTGCAGTGACTATTTCAAATAGATGTCTGATTTTAGATGTCATATTGCCTTGTCATCATGCTTTTATTGTTCTGGCGGTGGTAAGCCGTCAGCTGACAAGTAAAATCACAGTTCGGTGAAATAGGAAATACATTGATCCTTTTTTATATTCATGTGTATCAGAATGCTTGATTTCACAAAAGCTAAGTTCCATGTACAGTGAGAGCAGTTTTAACATGATGTAATTTGAACAATGCTACCCATGTTTTCCCACATTGGACAAACAGTTCAAAAGCCTGAACTCCAGGGCTAGTTAAATTTGTCTGCTAGTTGCCCACAGGGCAGGTTGAAAAAGGCTCATTTCTTCCCGTGTTCTGGCATTTTATGATTTTATGCAAGCTTATGCCTGTGATATATTTATAACAAGCATACTCACCACTGTATTTATGACGAGAATACTCAATAATGTATTTATGATGAGCTACTCAATAATGAATTTATGTCAAGCATATCTCTGATGTATTTATAATGAGCAGACCATAAGTATTGAAAACTATATTTTCATATGTGTACACACACACGTGTGTGTGTGTATTATTATGGTTTCAGCAAGCTTAGAGGTTGCAAAAGTACTCAGAGGCCATCTTGAGTGTAGATAACATCTTTATTGTTCTGTTTGTGTTGCCTTATACTATAATTGATCTGATAAGGAGAGTCCTTTTCCCAGCAGGGAGCCTCTTGGTCGCTGTAACACAACTAGTGCACTTTCAAAATGTATAGTCTTCTGTTAGATTCTGGTCACACACACACACACACACACACACACACACACACACACACACACACACACACACACACACACACACACACACACACACACACACACACATACCTCACTAGTTTAGCTGTTTAAAAATGAGGGTCCCATGGAGAATTGAACATTGTATATGTATATAAAATGCAGTTTTTGTTCCATATTTTAAAGTGACATCATTAGCATGTATGAACGTTAATTTTGGAACAATTTTTTTTTCTAAAAATATGGAGCTTCTAAGCATATACAACTATAACACCTGCTCCAAGTTATTACCACTTAAAAGGTGAAACATCTCCCACTATCATGGCTATATTCATAGACAGTATATAATTACACACAAACCTTGATACCATTGCATTTCAGTTTAGATACTCTGCATGTCTGTTACTTGTATCCAATATATATATGTCTGTTACTTGTATCCAATATATATGTCTGTTACTTGTATCCAATATATATATATATGTCTGTTACTTGCATCCAATATATATATGTCTGTTACTTGTATCCGATATATATATGTCTGTTACTTGTATCCAATATATATATGTCTGTTACTTGTATCCAATATATATATATGTCTGTTACTTGTATCCAATATACATGTCTGTTACTTGTATCCAATATACATATGTCTGTTACTTGTATCCAATATATATGTCTGTTACTTGCATCCAATATATATAGGTCTGTTACTTGTATCCAATATACATATTTCTGTTACTTGTATCCAATATATATATATATATATATATATATATATATATATATATGTCTGTTACTTGTATCCAATATATATATATGTCTGTTACTTAATTGTATCCAATATATATATATGTCTGTTACTTGTATCCAATATACATGTCTGTTACTTGTATCCAATATAAATATGTCTGTTACTTGTATCCAATATATATATGTCTGTTACTTGTATCCAATATACATATCTCTAACTCTCCTAACAGGTGAACTTAACCTCATAGCTATACATGCCCTTTCCCCTTGAAGTTTGATCTTGACATAACAAGTCACAACACAAGTGGCATATTATCTGAGAAGTCTCTGATGAAGTGGCTGTATGGCAGCAAACTGTGGCAGTACAATATGCTGCAATGGACAAGTTGCTTTACAGCAGCTGCACACTGCAGTATACTGTTGCAGCAGTTCTTTTTCTTATGGGATCCAGATTTGTGACCGCCACAGCCAGGAGCTACATATACATGGCACTCTGTGGATATAGTCTTTCATTTCCTGCTCAATTTTACACTTTCTTCCTTACAATCTGTGATGTTTATATTCAATAAAGCATGCGGAGTGTTAGTGCTGAGGTATTTCCTCAATATGGGATATCAAACATGATCTGCTCGAGTTGCTCACGTAAAGGGTCTGCTCCAGGTACAGTGGAACTTGGCAGTAATACAAAAGGGCCTTAATACAGTGGTCTTCAAAAGACATCGTCTTATATTGGAGGTGTACGTCTCTGCAGCAGGCACCACTATATATCCTGGTGACCATAATAACGAGTAACTGCTGACGCTAGCCATACACTCCACCTTAAATAACCATGGTGGTAAATACACATGATGTACATTTGTATATTTAAGTTTACAAGTAAAGTGTGCAAAGTTTCTGTTGGTGGTACTATGGAAATAAAGAGACCACACAATCCAAGCAAGCCCCACTCCATGGAAAAAAAATCCAAACTTGACCAAAAAAAAAAAAAAAAATCAGCAGGGTTTGATCTCCCTAGACAAACCACTATTCAGATTTTACCACCACCCCCCTCCCCCTACACCTTAGTCCACCAGCTGGCAGGACTGTTCTTGAAGTAAACTAAATACATGATCACAGACTTTCTCAATATTTTTAACAGTTCCATGCTGTTGATGCAAGAAACAGACATTCACTTTGACACTACCTGGGAACACTTTCAGTTGCAACAGGTATCTCCAATGGCAAATCATAGGCAGATGCACTCATCAGTCAACCATACCTATTTTGTGCAAATGTAGGAAGAAATCCCAGCTGCACAGCTTGCCTTTTACATGTCCGACCAGATATCAGTCAACACAATGTCAACAAGTCTGTGGTACCTTTTGAGTTTCGGTTTTGATCTGGATAAAGCATTTTTAAACTAGTTTGCCAAAATATCATTGTGACTCAAAGCCTGGGTTCCAGTGTTTGTGTATTGTTACAGTTATTTGTGAAATTTTTGTAAGTTTTTTCAGCTTTAGGTCAAAGTAAAGGCTTACTCAACCCAACGGTTACTATGTCCACTGAAGTGTCACATTATCACCCACAATTGTGACTTCGTGAAACAGATTTTCCCAACTGTCTGTTCATAAGTTTGATAAAATACACCTACAGCAATTATAAGTATATACACTTGATTCATATTACTAATATTTTAATAGCGCATAGTGTAAAGATGCCTGGCGATCATTTAAAACATCCAAGAGCATGACACGTTGTTACGCACATGGTCAATGTACTGAAATCAGATCAGCTGTCTAGACACTGTGTCATGCCACACAAAATCTCATAAATATTGTGGGAACAGCAAATTCACAAATAAATGATATCTGAGCCATAAAACTGTTATTCAAGCTCGTATCTGTCACACAATGATCAGTCTCAGAGCCATTTTAAACTCCTCATTCTCAAAATTTCAGTGAAGTTGTCTTTGCATTTGGCATCCATTTTGCCAATAGTTGTTCATATTTGATGTCTTAGGGCAGATGATAACGTACCAATACCCCAACCCTGAAAATTTGAAAGGGCTAGCATTTCTAGTTCGAAAGATATGGCCTGGACAAAATCGTTTCTGATCTGGAGGTTGCCTAATGAAATTTTGTCAATTAATTAATGTAAGCAATTAGGCACACAAAACAATGCCTATGCACATCTACTACCTATGAATACCAACTCTATAAATTTCAAAGGGTTAGCATTTATAGTTTAGAAGATATGGCCCAGACAAAATTTGTTCCGGACGGAAGGATGGCTGGAAGGACACACAGACGATGCCCATTACCATATAGCCTACCTGCCACTTCGTGGGCAGGGTATAAAAATGCATGTCATCTTTACAGCAACAATTTTTGTTTGCTGCTGTTGCTTACTGTAAATTGGTTTGATTTACAAAGCCATTTCATTTCTGTCTGGGTTTTTTTTTTTTAGGAGACGTGACTATATTTTTGTTTATCTCACATTTGCATCAATTTTAGTGCTATCAAGCATGTGTATAAATATCATATAGGCCAGACCACTATGGGTCCTACAATAAAGTCATTAGAAAGTGCTATTATAGGCCTACATACTGTTCTGCAGAGTACCTATAACCAGAAGAGCACCTCTTACGGGAAGTACCGATATATGATATACTATTATGGGCTAGCTAACTTCCCCGGGTAAAGATGGCAGATTGCAACGTCTGTGAGACTGCTGAATCTCTGCTGGAACATTTGGCATCTGGGGTGGCACAACTTACTGAGGTAGGCCTTAAGGCATCAGCACATACCCGATACCTTCAAATCAGTGAAATTGAGCTTTTGCTACTTTTGACATGATGAAGTACTAATCTTTATCCATGACAAAAAGTTAACTGTGACATGTTTACTTTTATGCAAAACTTTAAGATGAAAAAGTTTCCCTGCTTTAGAGTGTCAATTAGTTAATTGGCTCTTAGATGTGGTCACTAATGGTGATGTTTAGATAACCATTCACAGTCAAATTAAGCCTGACTGGATAACTTTTTACAGGTGAGCAGGTTATTTCACAGGTGACTGATTAGAACCACCATATTGTTTTAAGTGTATAGGTCAAACTTATGACAAAGTTAAGAGAGTAGCATTTAGTCATCCTTCTTAATGGCTTGAGCAGATGTCATTTGTGAGTAATCAAATTCAGCAAATTTCCTTGGTTATCTTTGGTATTGAATATCTCACAGACAATTTTTTTACAAGACTCGGTAATTTTGAAACAGCCTCACTCAAAACTGGATGGATGAATCTTTGTTAAATTAAAGGCTATGTATTAAGACAAGAGTATAACTTAGGTAACCATTTTTTGTTTGGCAATATTCTAATTTTAGATGCTACTTTTTGAGCTCCAAAGTGGAAAAAATTATCAATGTTAACTGCAGATACAGTAGTCCCCCTGTGTAGCGGACACCCCTTCTGCTCAGAGAAAGTGTCCACTGCAGGGGGTTGTCCATTGAAGAGGGGATCAAGTATATTCTATTATATAATACCAGACACAACTGCATTATAGATACAGTAGTCGATCCCTCTTTTGAGCAACCACCCCTAGCGCCGACAAAAAAGCGGTCGTGTGATGCAGGTGGTCGCTCATTGGAGGAATCGCATATGCACCACCTCAAATCCATGGTGGACTTGTCCACAGGTACTCAGGTACTCAGGTAGTGAGGTATGCAAATTTCTGCCACCACCTGGTCATCATTATTGATTACATATGCTGTGAAAAGAAATTATCATATATCAAATTTAACAATTACAACCCTTAAAATCTTTATTTCAATAAAGAACTCTTGTCTGGGTGCTGAAACATGTGTTTCGCAACTTGAAAATATTTGCCGGTCTTGAACTGTCATTTTTCCCATTTCGCTCAATGGGCCCGATACATCGCCGGGTATGGAGCCTTTGCTTGTGAAGTAACCAGCTTAAACTGTCATAAAATTGTTTTGACGGCATTACTCACTGTCTTAACTTTATTCTACACATTTGGTGCAGCCTAATTCACCGTAATTCATAAGTTATGCATCAAAGTAAGACTCAGCATTTTCCCGTTGCCACCACATGTGTTTTGGGCGCCATATTGACCTCGTTCTTGACCATGGGAAAAATGGCTCTGGCATGCACTTCGTCAGTGTCGGTCGCACGTGCTCAAGCAGGCAAGCTCTTAATGCGGGACCGTTCAGTAATAGTCCTTCACTGGGTTCAGTAATAGGATGCTCTGTGGGAATTTTTTTTTCTCATACTTCGGTCAAACAGCAACATAATTTAGAACAGATAAATCACTTATCAATCAGAAATACATAGACAAAATGATCAAGAGTAAACTGGAAGTTTTCTTGGTGTTCGATTTATTTGGGTGTGTAAGACTGGAAACGAACAGGTCCCCATTTTCAACTTTCTGCAGTAAAATAAAAATGGCGGACATCACATGTGCACTGAAAGAAACACAATGGAAACTAAATAATTGAACAAAATCAGCACATGTATCGCTCACACAATGATATGATGGACAACGGTTTAAGAATATAATACGTGAGTCAGCAGAATTGCTGTATTTGAGATGTGGATTAAGCTATTGGCCAATGCAACGACCAATTTACAAGTTGTGAAATCTGCTCGTAGAAGTTGGTCTTTCAACATCTTTTCAAGTTCAATAGTGTTGTAACTTGTATTGGACAAAAAATACGTGTATATTCTAATGCCAATTTATGGACAGGGAAGAATTTAACGATTTTGTGTCGGCACAGAAGGGTATTTCTATTATTTGGAGATTAAAACCCTGTCCGTTGTCGGCGTCACAGGGCTGTCCGGCAACGTGGGGCAATTTCAATGGGAAAGCCGTCGGTGCCGCGGGACTCTGTCCGCCGGAACCGGGTGTCTGCTTAGAAGGAGGTCCATTTGGGAGGGGACTACTGTACTTCAAAATTCAATAACATAAAAACCATGCCTTTTAACGGAAAACAACAAATGGTTACCAAAGTTATACTATTGTCTTTACATGACCCTTGATTTCAAGCTTTTTATGCGAAAAGTTTTGTTGTGATCCTTTCTCAAAGTATGAATCAGACCCCTTAAAAAAAAATGCCCTTCAAATTTTACAAATTACTCTTAGATTATTTATTGTTACATGCAAAGAAACTACACATACTGACCAAACTAAAGATGTATACATCGATGGGCATGTATCCAAAACAGACACAGTATCAATTTTTGTACCACTGTGTTACATGTAGCCTTAGTAAGAGTAGACACCATAACAATGATACAATGATCATTTCAAACATGAGATAAACAGATCATAGCATGGTTTGTGGTCATTAAAAAGAATATCAACTCACATTTCTGGCACCCAGTACTCGTTGATATTGTTTGTATCAACAACAAACCATGCTATAATATATATATATATATATATATATATATATATATATATATATATATATATATATATATATATATGCAGTGATCCCCGTCTTATAAGGCCCCCATGGAGAGGCCACCCCCTCCACAAAGGCCACTTCTCCATGCAGTAAGTATAGCAATTTCATTGTAAATTACCCCTCAAGAGAGGCCACCCCTCTTAAAAGGCCACTTTTCCAGTGCATTTGGGTTGGCCGTATGAGAGAGGGCCACTGTACATACGTATGTACATATATATATGTGTGTGTGTGTGTGTGTGTGTGTGTACATATGTATGTATGTATGTTTGTATTTCATAATGTAAAAAAATATCTCAGAGTTGGAAAAATATGAGTCACAGTATTAAGACTAATGTGTTACAATATATCTTTTTTCAATTACATACTCACCTACCTGCCAAAACTTTAGCCTATGACCTATTTTTTTATGGCAGCAGAAAAGTAAAAAAAATTAACAAAAAATTGTGTTATTTAGCACATAAACACTGATAAATGCATGAAAACTTGGATAATTTACAGTTTAAATAAAAGTAAAATTACAGTATAAATACAAAAACCCAAAGGGTTTTTTTAATTGTCAAGTTGTCAATCTGGAAGTTTTGATACATGTGACAGGAAACAGGTAGTTTGTGTTCCAAAAATATAAGCTGTCTAAATCAAGGTTTTATGTGCCCAGAGGTGTTTGACCATCACCATTGTTTGCAACATTAGTCTTCACTTGCACAGTTCAGGAGTCATCACTAATGCAATCCACACCTGAAGAATATCAAGCTGAGGTTCCCTCTCCCCCTCCCCACCCCCCCCCACCCACCCCCCCACCTTATGCCCCCTTCCTCCAGAACTAGTACTGACAACTCTCAAGGTTTTTACCCATGGTTGCAAAAATTCCATCAAATTGACTGTTTCTGTCATATTCAGGGAAATTATCCATTGTCTGAATCCCCTGGCAATAACTTTAATTATTGTAATGATTATTACTAAAAAGATTAGTACATTCATCCGAAGCTTACTAAGTCACACAAACAAATCCGATGAACTGTGCCACAGTCCTGGATCCTGCATCTGAACAACTGGAGTCAAACTGTGCTAGAAATAACAGTGCCTTACTTGATTTCATCAAAAGAGCCATTAACTGATTGCCCTCTGAGTCCTGCTTACTGATGCTGCTGGTTGCATTTCTCAAATCCCATTTGTTTAATATATGGCGGACAATAATACAATCAAACAAGTAACTGTTCCCAAACACAAATTTATTGAGCAAAATATTTGTCAAAACATCAAAAAACATCCTGACAACTTGTTTGTATTTGTTCTCATACTAAATCATATTGTGGCAGTACTCTGTTTGACCATAAATAAATATGGGAAAAATGACCAGTACCCATCTCACTTGACTAACAGTAACAAGGCATCGTCTGCCGCCCACACATGCATCCATTCCCAGACTCCACATTCCGTTTGTGTTTGACCTGAAAAAAAACAATTTCTAGTGCAACTATCCCCTGCGTGTATTGCGATCACATTAAGCAGAGGCCTCGAATCAAAACAACTGAAATACATTTGCAGTTATTGTTCGACGGCCCAGAGCAAGCAGTTAAATGATATTGTGCTCTATGGCTAGAAATTTGATCAGATATCTGTTATCCACATCATGCCACATAAATATCATAAATATAGCTGAAACAGCAAACAAATCCACAAAACAAGACATGACAGTCCTGTGGTCAGCCGACTTGTATCCACAAATGATGAAGTGGTCAAACGTCTGCCACTGCATCTTCAAAACTTACACTGAAATGCTGCAAATATTGCTCACAATACTTGACTCCTTTTGGCCATCATAATAGTCAGGATTGTCATATAGTGCAACAAACAATTTTGAATGCCCTTAATTTGCATAATATTCAACCTGTCAACTTTTTAACACTATGCAGAACTTCACTACTCACGCTATACCCATGCAAAATTTGATGTTTCTGGGTCAAGTGGCGTCGAAGTTTTAGCTGCCACAAATAAAAGCGGAAATAAAAAAGAAAACTATATACCTTCAATACAAGCATTGAGTGAAGGGTCCGCCATTTGCTCTAATTAGGTCATGGTGACACCAAACTCTTATCAATTCATCTTGCCAGGTAAGGTAAGCATATTGCCAAATTTGAGAAAAAAACATGGAGGCATTCTGTAGAGATCATGGTAACAAAAATGTGCACATCAAGACGGACATCATGACGGACAACCCGAAAACAGAAAAGGTTGCCTCATGGGGTGGACCCTTAAAAATAAACTTGAAAAGAAACAATATAAAACCATACTACAAAATCATTGGAATATGACCATTTCAACAAACTCATTCCAAACAAATGTCATCCAAGGTACATCCCCACCAAGTCTGATATGAATCTGCTGCTGATGGTTTTGAAGAAGTTAAAAAAAATGCAAATTATGACTGCATTGCATACAAACATAAGGGTTTGGGGAAATCCCCACAGAATTGCACTGTTATCAATAGGAATGTATGTCGTCATTGATAAGTACCTGAATTCAAAAATTCATCCCATAAAAAGGCTGTGTGAACAGCCCATTCTCATTCTTAGAAGATTTTGCCAATAAATGAACAAAAAGTTATTAAAAAATTCATAAATCACTGTAACCACTTGAATGAATATGGCAGACACATACCCCAGGTACATCCCCACCAAAATTGAAGTGAATCTGGCAGGTATTTTTGTTGGAGGAGTCTAAAATGTGAATTTCCATAGCAATCTTTATTAACTTACATGGTCATTAACCAATAAGAATGTATCCATGCATTAACCGAAAACTTTGTTAAAATCAGGCACCGTGACTATCACTACCTACATATATAGTAAACAGCTTTGTTTCACCTGCCCACAAGCTACAGTTCCACCACACTTCAGAATAACCTGAGTGATCCGGTTTAGGAAAAGATGTTGAAAATAGCAACACACAAATATTCGTTAAGAAAAACAAACAAGAGGACTCTGACTGTCCTATGCTTACCTAACCTTAAATGTACAGCCTAAAACCAATCCTATGAACTTCAGAATGATATTAAGGTCACTTTTTGTTCAGACTATCATCAATGCTGCTCAACTGAAATTATCCCCTTACTGATTTTTCTAATTTTGACAATTCGTTTAAAATTAGACAAGTGCTTTTGGCGATTCATAAGGGATGACTTGTACTCCCAATGGCAGGGTCTTTCATGGGGAAAGGAAAGCTTGAAAATGCCCAGTGCACGTGTCCCCCTTTTATTGGGACATGCTGGCTGTATAGCCAGGGCTGAGGACACGCTGTGTCGCCAGTAATATTCAGTCGCCATTTCCTGTTTGAGTGTGTGTGGAAATCTACCAGCCATCTGGGTGCTCCAATGTGTGATGAGAGCTCCTGATGGACTTTGTTTACATATGCGCTTTGAATGTCAGCACCAATGAGTCATGCATAGGAAAGTCAAAATTCTTACAACCTCAAGTTAAAGATTTGTAAAAGTTGACATTCAATGGTTTGAAACACATTTATACAACTCAGCTATCACAAAAACCTCCTTGCTTGCCAGGTCCTAATCCCAAATCCTATCGAGTCCCACTTGGTAATGTTTTGGAGAAATGACTGGTTCGCATTGTGATTGGCTGAAAATACGATGGCTGCCACATGACAGCCCGCTAACGCACGTCTTTTGGTTTTCAAATTTAATTTTCTATCACTTTTTATCACGCTCTCCACCTTTTCTGGATGACTAATACAATAATATTAACGTATCCGTGCATACTGCATTTATAGTTTCAAAAATTTGTGAATCACCTCAGTGTGTTTGCGGCCGTCACACTGTTTACAAAGCTATCCTGCTAACTGGAAGTTCAATGATTGACAGGCGTCCGGATTAAAGGAATGTTACGAAAAGTGATAAAAAATGATATAAATTAGTCTTTAAAGCCAGTTTCAAAAATATAGTCTAGTAGATTAGCCACTTCACTATTTGGTAGGGTGGTCATGCACTTGGTTGTGGGAAATTTTCATTTACTCTCCTCAACGTCAAATCACTTCGGTATGTGAAGAATGTGAGTCGTCATCAGACGTGGCGTGTGAATGTAAAAAAATGATCGATTTTGGGTAGATTTGATACCTTAAAATATGAAAAACATGCGTAGTCAGTTATATTTGGGGCATGGCATTATGGCTTTAGTCATATATAGACAGCAAAGAGTGTTTGGGGGCCAGAATATGGGTCCAAGTTTCAGGGGGCGTGGCTTCATATTTTCGGGAGATTTTTAAATATGGTGTAAAAATGACGCCAGCACCATGCAGTGAACAAATTTGGTGCAGATCAAGTCCACTTAACATTCCAAACAAGTCTAGAAACACTGATGTCACACAAAATCTCCTAAGTATTGTGGAAACAGCAAACAAATTCGCAAATTAATGATATCTGAGCCATGAAACTGCTATTGAAGCCCATATCTGCCATACAATGATCAGTCTATGAGCCGTTTTTAACTCATCATTCTAAAATTTCTTCAATAAGCTAAGTCGCCTCTGCATCTAGCATCCATTTTGGGTGTTCATATTCAATATCTTAGCATGGACACAAACTGCATGGACACAGAACTTCGCCCATAAAGGCAGGGATAAAAAAAAACAAAAAAACATACCAATCTTTGTAAATTAATTGGTTAATAAAAGAAAGTAATCAGCCAAATAAATTTAATCCTATGCACACCTCCTACATATAAGATCTACTGGCCCTGAAAATTTGAAAGGGCTAGCACTTATAGTTCCCAATATATGGCCCAGACAAAATTGTTTCTGATCTGGTAGTTGCCAAATGAACTATGGTTTACTAATTGCATTAAATAAAAAATACAAAAATCACTGGAGCATGACCATTGGAACAAACTTGGTGGAGACCCACTAGAAAACATTGTCACCTGGCTTGAAGTGAATCTGGTGGATGGTTTCAGAGAAGTCGAAAACTTGAATTCCTGTTGATTTGCAAAGGACTTCACACCAAAAAAGTACAACAAAAAATTCATAAAAAAATCAAAAAGTCAATGGAGCATGACCATTTGAATGAACTTGAAACCAATCAGTAGGGGAACTAAGTTTGAAGTGGATCTGGCTGGTGGTTTCAGAGAATAAGTCTTAAGTGTGAATGCAAAACAGACAGATGGACGTCCACATGCACGGACAGAAGACGGACCATTCTAAGCTTTACTGAAGTCAGCTGAGCTAAAAATGGGCTTTCTAATGTATTGGGGTACTTTAAGAGTCTGTTCTTCCAAAATTTATTAGTATGCAGCAATTTCTGGCAGCCCGATGGTTGTACTCTGTGACCATGGGCCATACAGGACGTTGCTTAAACCTATTATGTTAACTTGGAAAGAGATAATCTTACTGATGGCAAAAGTTAATGATTCTGGACCAGAAATCTATGGGAATTACGTCATAAAAAAATTAGGATCTATACATGATATTATGCAAGAAAGAATATAGCTGCAAGCTATAATTGAATCTTCCTGAACATCCCATGGAATGAACTGCCACTAGAGCCTACAAATCCCTCCCCCAGTAGACAGGGAGTAGGAAGCACTGTATGCATTAAGATTCTCTTCTTCTGTAAACTGTCAATGCCAATGAAATGCCTGACCATTGTTAATGTTGACAATGAATGAATTATACATGGGTTGAATATTGTTTGTATACAGTTGGTGCTAGCCATTGTCTAGAGTATAAAAAGGTGTCAACTCCCCTGAGATGTGGCGGTGTCAGAGCCAGCCACAGGACACCAGGCCTCTCTGGACCATCACAACACGGCAAGCCAACATGTATATTTCATGTGTTTGCTTCCTTTGTGATGTGAGCTTGCTGTCTGAGATAGCACTGAAGCGTATTCTGTATTAAATTGACGAGTACATTACCCTCCAACTCAACTCATTAAAATCGCAAGGATGCAACAATGAATGAAGCTGTTCCAACAATGGGCCTCCATCTCTCACTCCTCGAGTCCCACTTCCACAATATCATTTGTTTGAAAAGAAAACAACCAAATCTTTTTTGCCCTCACAACAGCGTCAACCCTTGAATAGGCCCTTTATCCCCGATTGCCCGTCCTAGCTTTTGGAATCACTACAAACAGTGAATCAAGGAAACTGTCGAACTGCTGGATGTGCCTAAGAAGTGTACCGACCACCAAAGGTGAGGAAGAAAGGAAGATCAATAGTTTAGCAAGTGCAACCCCATTGTTGAAGTAATCTTGCTTTTGATTGCATGTAACAAAACAAACATCAGATGCCAATAATTAGCCGATTCCAGTCCTGTTGTCTGGTATCTGGATCATTCCAAGCTAAGCTTTGGTTTCCCTGTCTTTAACTGTGATTAGTGAGAATTCAATTCGAATTCCTGTCAAACAGAGCCTCGGTTGAAGTTCCAAGCTGCCTGGTCTGGGGTCTGCTGGGGTCTGCTGTCTCTTGTGGTCACCATCCAGTCATACCCGGGCTGTTCTGTAAACAACCCACCATCTTAACTCATTCCTGGTCAATCTATGAGTTAATAGCTTTCCTTCAAAGAAAAGCTGTTGACCTGGTGCTTGACATGGTGAATTGTCTTACATATCTCTGCAAAAAATGTTTTCTAGTTATGAAGAATAGATGTAAAATCTTTAAGGCAGAAAACAATTTCCATCCCGGAGCCACTGACCACCCAACCTGCTCCTGAGGAATCTGCTCACCTGGATCATGGTATTCTCATGTTGACCTGGAGCATGTTGTCCTGATGTTGATCTGGAGCATGTTATTCTGATGTTGACCTGGGATATGCTATTCTGATATTGACCTGCTATTTTGATGTTGACCTGGGATATGCTATTGATATCGACCTGCTATTCTGATGTTGACCTGGGGTATGCTATTCTGATGTTGACATGCTATTCTCAAGTTGACCTGGGATATGCTTTTCTGATATTGACCTGCTATTTTGATGCTGACCTGGGATATGTTATTCTGATATTGAACTATTCTGATGTTGACCTGGGGTATGCTATTCTGGTGTTGACCTGCTATTCTGATGTTGACCTGGGGTATGCTATTCTGATGTTGACCTGCTATTCTGATATTGACCTGCTATTCTGATGTTGACCTGGGGTATGCTATCCTGATGTTGACCTGCAGCATGCTATTCTGATGATGCTCTATTTCATTTACACTAACATCAGCGAAAAATCACTGAAGCAGACATGTCATCTACAACTGGTTTTGTTTGGTTTTGTTGGGGGGGAGGGTTAACACCTTTAGGTCTACCATCCTGGGATGACAGGAGTTAAGAGCCAGCCCACAATTGCATCTACATACATTTCATATTAGTTGCAATAATCTTGCGTCAATGCAGCCTTAAAATAGCTTACCAAAAATTGCATCTTTTAATTTTGTTATCCTCATGTATAATTTACACCAATTTCATGCAGTTGTGGGCAAATATCGTAATGTTGCTTATCAAAATGAGCAAGCCCCTGAACATCATAATTATTGATTTTACTGGCACGGAGGTGGAAAAGAACTCATTTCATTTACTCTGGTGATCTACGTTCATGGATTCTTGCAGTTCACATTGGCAAAAAAAAGGTTATGCTACAAACTTGTATGTGCAGATTATGCATGAACAAACAGCCAATTCGACTGGAACAAAAATCAATGAATCTTAAATTTCAATGGAAGATTGAATCAATAAAGACAGCAAAGTATCAATCCTGCGGGTATATAGGCCACGCTAATCAATGGTTGATTAGTGAAACATCAAATCAATGATTCAAGTATAATCAAACAAACTGGAGTGAAAATTGTCCCAGGAGGTAAACAACATTTGAGCAACATTGGACATAAACATCAATGATTTGATCCAATTTTGATCCGACAATATAGACACATTCATTGGCCTAACATTTAGTGAGTATATACTGGCTCTGGGGTGCATTCCTATTATTATACAGTTTGTGCCAGAAAAATATGTATGGTCTAACATGGCAGGTGGTCCATCACACCAGACAAAATTTATGTTGGCGATAACACTTTGAGCAATAAATGCTTATAAATTTTTGAGTGGCAGATAGTTTCTCTCGAAGTGTTTTTAACCCTCATAACATTTCATTATAAATATACATGTGGCAAAATACTGTCATATTTTAACCCTTTCCCCCTTGAATTAAAATCGAGTCACCAGCTTTCCTTGGCATGGATTGGACACTTAAGCTTAGTGCCCAACCCATGCTGAGGAAATCTGTTGACCTAGGGCAGGTACTCTTGATAGGTCTCATCTACAATTCTCAGTCAAATTGTTTTTCACACTGTTAGGATTAGTTGAAAACACTGATACAGACATTTGACCCCCAACTGGTTCTGGCCAGTTGAAGGGTCAAGGGATGAAACTATAGCGTCCATCTGTATGCCTAACTATCATGTGTTCCAACGTGGCAAACCAAATCGAAGAGGTACGTCAGCGGCAAATTAACCTGGCATCAGGCTTCGCAGTATCACAATGTCGTCGAGGGCGACTGTCAGGGCGGGATATGTCAACATCGCTTAGGTCTGCTATCCAGACAAGGTGTCAGTCAGTCGGAATACAGGGACAACTATGGCCACCAAACGCTGGCCATGACAGACAATATTTCAACCCTTGGTCAGCATGTCAACGAACCCCTCCGCCCGCCGCCCCCCCCCCCCCAAAATTACTGGGGTTCGCTCCCGTCGGCGCCACAGAATCCCCAAGCCTTTAACCCTTGGCCTACACATGAGCATATCAGCGCCTCTCATTGGCTCACCCCAGGTGAATGGCTATGGAGACAGTCTTGTGACTGTGCACGCCGCAGACCTGTGACCTTTACGGTTGGTCTGGAGCATAATGCGCCCATGGACATTACCGCAAGTGGTGGTACTCCCTCTGATATACCATTTTTATGCAAGCAATATAATTGCAAATTTTTTAAACAAAATGCTGATTATATATTTGATATGTTAGAAGAGAGTGATTTAATTTCTTTGAAAGAAACTTAACTCAGACCACACAAGTTAAAACTGATTGACATACCATTAAATGCCAAATTTCCGGACAGTTTACTGTTTTTGCTAATGAGCAGTGTGTGATGTCGAACCTGATCATACCGGGCGACCTTTTGGAGGCATCGCAGTGATCGTAAAAAATATACGTGATCTGTCTTGTTTTGAACTTGATGCACCCAGCGCCTGCACTGTTCCAGTTACCCTTTGCTACAGTAAGATAATGCAGGTCATAATTTCTCTGTATGTGCCTTTTTTCACTCCCACAAAATACCGATGAGTATTTCGAAGTGTTAACCATTTTACAGAGCTTAACTGATCAGTATGCTGCTGTTAACCCCATTAAGATACTTGGGGATTTTAGCGCCCGACTTCCCTGTGCTGATAAGCTATATAGGACATGGTTCAAGCTAAAAGGTTTTCATGCACAAAGTCGTTTGTTGTATGATTTCATTGAATATAATGACATGGTAGCGGTTGATATGTTATTTAACCAAAGTACAGAATATACCTATTTTGGTCGTGCAAAACAAACATATACATGGCTTGATCATATATTACAAGGACAGACAAAGCGCACGCTGATGAGGAGAACCAGCGAACATTTTTATTACATCACGCACAAAGATGTAAACCAACCCCTGGGCAGACACTTCTGTCTACCAAACCATACGGTGGCTAACCTTCCGTTAACCATCCAAATCCTTGAACACATCCGTATCCCACCTGGGCTGTCACGTACCACGACACTCAGACTCGAGAGAGAGAAACACTGGATTCACCAGTTATGCACTACTGAACCGTTGGGCCTCAAAGTTATGGGTAGATAGACTTACTTGCCAAGTCTTATGCTAAAATTTTTGTTCTCAGTCTATCTACCACCACATAACCCAGTCAGCCTTGCCTTTAAGCTGACCTTAGGAACACCGTAAAGCTTCCCTGATGTTAAGCTATCGTTTTGATACTTGTTTCAACATTTTTCCTAGCCTACTAAGGAAGAGTCCTTTCCTTTCCTAGGCTAATAGACAGACTAGCATTAGTGTGTCTTGTGTTTTTGGTAACTAAGGACTAGTTACCCTTCTCGTGACGTCCTCACGTTTTTGACACGTTACATCAACCCGTCATGTCAGACGGTTGACTGGTAGTCTCAGTATGCGTCGTGACGTACGACCATTTTTGACGTTGAACTAACCGTTGTTAGCAACGTTACCCCTGCCTATATAAGCAGCGGTACATGGTGATCCTAACCGCCACTGACGAGAATCTTTCGATTCGAAACCGGTCTGGCTTTTTCTCCGTCGGTTTACTCTCCATCACTGGTCTTGCCTGGTATTTTTATCATTTATTATTGATCATACATTAGCCTTCTTTTTAGTGATCCCTCTCTTGAGAACCCACCTGTATTTAAAGACAAGATTTTTCGGATGTATACTTAGCGGATCAAACCTTTTGTCGTTTATACCTTCTCTGAAAGATCACCTGGCTTGGGAGACAACAATTTGGTGATCTGGGGGGGGGGGGTGTTTCAAGACAGGTTTCACTGCACTTGTGAATATTTTTTCCCTGTAGAGTCATACCTAGATATCTCTTCGTAGCACCCGCTAGCAACATCGAATCAGAATGTCCACTTTCAGCTGTGATCCAAGTATCCAATACAACGTGAAGGCAGTTCTGGTTTAGTTTTATTGCATACAAGTATGGATTCATCACAGAGATCAACATGGTCAATGAGGGCCTCTCAAACAAAGGCTATAGATGAGCTCACATTGATACTGTAGTTCTAGAAATTTTCGCGCTCGATTTAATTTCGCGCTTTTCACGCTACCACCTAAAGCGCAAATTTAAAATGCGCCAAAATAAGTTGCATTGTATTTCACTACATTGTTTGGCATTGGATTGCTCGAAACTAAAATGCGCGAAAATTATGTAATTTTAGAAAAAATGAGTTTGCGCGAAATTAAACACGCGCGAAAATTTCTAGAACTACAGTATTTGCCATCCCATATCAATACCAAAATATTCTGGACTCTTCCAATCTCGAAATGAATATCTGATACTGATGACCCCGAAGTTTAGAAGATAAACACAATACTGAAACCAATGTGAAACATATACTTTATATAAACTCCAAATGGCTGTAAACATATCTGACAGTTCTGTACAAAGAGATGGAAAAACTATCCCAGTGATATGCACTCTATCTTAACAAAGCTTATAATATTTCCGACTTCTATACAAAGCTTTTAATATTTCCGCCTGCTCCACAAGTGGGCCTACATAACTAAGACTAATAATGATGATACTGGATGACTTTTTGATCCAATATCCAATCTGATATTTGTCATTGAAGAAATAGTCTTGCCCTTTAGCTGATAAAGGGACCACCTATATTAAGTTGCAGCCCAAAAAACTCCATGCAATAATTAGTCACAAATTGTACACATCGTAATTCTAAGGGTCAGACACAAGGGAAAATGAATTAAAGTCTGACAGACACTTGAGTGTGCAGCAGCCCTGATGGTTGATCCCAAATCACAATGACAAGCCTAGATAGCTCCCCTATCTCTCTATCCCTCTCTCTCTCCTTCCCTCTTCCCCCATCAGCCTACCTGAAGTAAGAACTTATAACTTAATGGTGCCCTTTAAGCAACAATTGCAACATGATTGTGTTCATCTCAATTATTGTAATGATTTATAAAAAGGCCTGTTCCACAAGCACCAGTATATCTATAGTTACGCAGAAAATACGATTGGTCAAAATCAACAATTTTCTTAGCACACTTTAATTGGCACAGTCTGTAAGCTTCCCCTGAAGAAAGAATCCTCCTCCACATTCCCTGCAGTGAAATTATTCCTACAAAATGTCACATGTATTTTTACAATAATTTTGCTAGTCGAGGTCTACAAGAACAAGACAAGACTGCATCACCTTCATGCTATGGTAATTTACTAACATATAGCGCGTGACTTTCTAGATACACAAAGGGTTAACACTGATAAGTCTATTGGGGCAATTACTCGTGACACCCAATCCCACTGCTTTTAAAGGGACTTTACTAGCCACCTCAGGTTGCTCTTGTAAATCACAGATATACAGTGTATCTGTTTCTTGCACGATTTTCCATCAGATGTGCAGAGTGGTCAGTTAGGAAAGATATCGGAAATTTTAAATAGCAGTTAAAGGCTGGTCCAACTCTGAAATTTGAAAATTTGCAACAGAAAAAGTTGTTTAACCTTGACAGAATCAGAAATCAGGTTGGAAATACTACTAAATTTCCAAGTTTGTGAAGTGAAGATGTCACATATCCTAACTCTTTCAGTGCCACATTTTTGACTGAGTCAACAGCTTTCCTCAGCCGACTTTGAGTGCAATGCACCCAAAGCAGGCTGAAGAAAGCTGTTGACCTGGAGTATACATTCCATATAACTTCAGGCTGGTACCTGAATGACAGGCCTGTCACAAAGAATATCAATCTAGCAACCTTCTTCTAGTTCAGAGAGGTTCACTTCAAGTACCAGGGAGTTCCATTTTAGTCAGTTGGCAGCAAAACAGTCAGACAGCATCAGGTAATTTCTGAATGATGAAATGTAAATGACATTAGCATGCGAATATACAGAATCTTACTGTGTAAATGTACATACCATTAATAAGCAATGTGCCCCAAGGAGTGCCACTTCAGCCCTTCTATCATTCCTTGTTTTCATATTCTCAAGAAAAAGCAGCATACATCATTATTACAGGAAAAAGTTGCAAACATGACAAAACTTTTATCCTGCACCCACTGCAATAAGTGAATAAAACATTTGTCACTAGAAACTTCAGTGGACACTGCTCATGAAGGCTTCCTTGTCGCACATGTGAAGGCTTCCTTGTCTGACACATGCGTCAGGTTTCCTTGTCTGACACGTCAAGGTTTCCTTGTCTGACACGTAAAGGCTTCCTTGTCTGACACGTGAAGGTTTCCTTGTCTGACATGTGAATATATTCCTTGACTGACATGTGAATATATTCCTTGTCTGACATGTGAATATATTCCTTGACTGACGTGTGAATGCTTCCTTTTCTGACATGTGAACACTTCCTTGTTGCTTCCTTGTCTGACACATAAATGCTTCTTTGACTGACATGTGAATGCTTGCTCGTGTGACACGTGGATATTTCCTGGCAGGCAGTACCTGTGTCTGTGCCACTGGTTGCCTCTCTTTTCTCACATGAACTGGGTAGGAGAGTAGGAGACACTTGTGTCTGTATCACTGCTGCATATTTTTTTTTGTCATGGAAGGAGGTGGGTAGGAGAACAGATGACATCTACCTGTGCCTGTGCAACTTGTGTACCTTTTTTTTGTGGTGATCAGGGTCATTGAAAGAGCTGTGCACAAGAGTAGGAGACAATTACTTGTGTCTGTGTCACTAGTGCATCCTCTTTTGTCTTTTTTTTTGGCGGGGTGGGGGTGGGTATTGGAACAGTTGGATAGGAGGGTAGGAAACTTTTGAATCTGTGCCATTGGTGCATCCTCCAATTTCCTTATAGTTTATAGATTTTGTCATTGAAGGAGACACTTGTCTGTGTATCTCCTTATCAATAGGTACTCTGAAATCTGCACCATAGCAAATTGTTTTGTCTGTAATTATTATTGATTGACTTACATTTTGCACTTCAGTTCTTTGTGTATTATTATGGTTAATATTTGATTGACTTTCATTTGTACTTCAGTCTTTGTATAATGTTAACGACTGTATAAATATATTCACACTTCATGTAAACATACCCAAAGGTGGCCACCGCGATAGCAGATTGAATATATCCTTAGCGGGGTTCATCCTGACTTTATGTCTTGAAATACCTTCTTCCATTTCTACATATAAGTCATATATTTGTTTACAATTTCATATTGGTATTATCTGCTTATATGATTTTGTAATCAGTCAAATAAAACTATGTCTGAGTCTGTGTAATTTGTGTATCCTTTTTTTTTTAAGGAGCTGGGTAGGAGAGTACGAGACAATTACTTGTACTGGTGTCATTGGTGTACCCATCTTTTGTTCTGGAAAGAGCCAGATTGGATAAGAGTACCTAATACCAAGCCTATCACGACATCCACTTAAGCACACAGCAGAGAGGGGTCAAATGTGCTCACATAGGACAGAAAATGTCCACAAAATTGCAAAAGTCACCACAAACATTACCCACCAATGGTATCAAACAGGTGTGCATGTATTATTTGTCCAATTTGAAGTTTGAAAATATCAAGCGTGTTGTGTTCCTATGATTTCATTTTCACAAATGAAAGAAGAGAAAGGAGTTTGATCATATTTCACACAAAATCGTTTGTCTTTCACGTATGTAGGGCATGCCATGTAATTTGCTTCTCATGTGTTTAAAAAAATCCTCTACTGTCCCAGTTCACACAAACAGCTTCATATTGCACAATTGTTTCTTGTCGTACTTCACAAAAAATAATTATTTTTGTCCACATTTCGAACAAAAAAAATCAGTTTCTTTCAAATTTTATCAAAAGAAATCTACTTCTGTCACTTTTTCCACAAAATTATCTCCACATTCACCTTTGACACTGTAATTTAACAGTGTCTGGATCTTGCAATATACTTTGCTTTCTTCAGATTTATTTTTGCCACACATTATTCATTCTCATTCAAGCGAAACAAAGTTCCTTTACCTGGAGTCAAAACAACAGCTTTCACACTATTTTTTCTTATTACCAAGTCAAACATGAAAGGTCATTCACACCTGTTGGAGAAATTACAAAAACACGTACCACCATGCCACAAGTAAACCTAATGAGGATCACCTTTGCCGGTCTTATATATCAAAGGGGACACTACGTATGTACAGCTAACAGATCTTAGGCTGCAAAAGTGTCAGGTCATCTGACATCGACTTGTGGACAGAATCGCTTCAGCCCATTAGCGTTACAGGAAGTCAAAAGTGATAGTATCACACAGGGGGCACATGACCACAGTCCAAAAGGCAAGCGACCATGGAAAGGCCATCCACACACATCCAGCCATTAGCTGTTCATTTTCCTTTAACTCTCTCATGTTCCAGTTGACTCTTCCAGGCCCGATTCTGCTAGCACGACAGTTTGTGCCTTTCAACACTGTTACAAAACATGTAAAATATTAATCTCTGCTGGCAGATCCCAGCAGCCTCTGCTGCTGTCTACCGGTCTAGAAATTACCATTCTATTGGTCAAGATTTACCATCATACTGGTCTAGAATTTACCATTATACTGTTCTAGAATTTCATCTTATACATTGAAATCAATGAGTAGGTGTTTGCTTAGACTTGAATGTTAGTCACTAGCATGCATAAACACCCCAAAATAGGACTAAAAATTAATTTACAAGAGAAGTATAGTTTCTTTTCTGGAAGAAACTAGAGTAAATGCATTTACAAAAATGTACAGATGCAATTAAAACTTATTGTGTGAAAACCAAATTCACAAAAATGGCTCTGTGACCTTGGAAATTGGGTCAAGGTCACCGATCTTCAAACTCATCACAAACCTTATTCAGGACTATAAGCATGTGCAATATAAAAGCCCTGCAAACAAGATATGTTTGTAAAACATAGATGCCGCCTGCCCTCATTACCCTTGCCCTCGCTACCCTATTGATAGTGGTAGATGTGGCACTCATAACCTTACAAAATTAGTGAAGGTTGATCATACATCAATGTTAGAAAACTGTATCAACGTCACCCATCATCATTCTCAACCTAGTCTTTATAGGGAACCATAAAGCTGTGCAACATCAAGTCATAGCTCTAAAGTACAAGTTATCATGCGGAAATCATGAAACCATATTAAGTAAAGTGGCTCTGTGACGTTTGGAATTTGGTCAAGGTCACCCATCTTCGATTAGATTATATGGACTATAATCTTGTACAATAGAAAAGTGCTAGCTTCAAAACCTCTTCAGTTATCATGCAGAAACCAAAGTTAAATCAGGTGAATGTGTGACCTTGAAATTTAGATCAAGGTCACCAAACTTTCCATTTCTTTTAGCCCTTAACAAGGACTATATAGCAGTGCAGTATCCAAGTCCTTGCTCAAAAACTTCAGTTATTGTGCGAAAACCACAAGAAGTCTACTGTCTGTTTGTGACCCTCAAAACTGGGTCAAAAAGTATAGACACATTTGTTTTACATGGATTGTGAAAGAAGTCAAGCATTGACTTATCGAGTCACTCTCCATGGCACAGATGTTGGTGTATACTTCCCACCTTGTCAGTGGTGGAGGAAACCGAAGAACTCGAAGAAAACCACCGTGCACGGTTAAAGTGGTAGGAACTTTTCCCACATGCTGCCCAGGACGAGAATCGAACCCGGGTCGCAGAGGTGGAAGGCGAGCGTCTTACCGCTCAGCCAACCGTGCACCCAAGGTCAACCATCTACAAACTCAAACTAGCCCTTATAGGCAACCATAAAGCTGTGCAATATAAAAGTGCTACCTCTAAAATACAGGTTATCATGCAGAAACAGTATTCAACTAAGTGGCTCTGTGACCTTTGAAATTAGGTCAAGATCACTCATCTTCAAACTGAACCTAGCCCTGAATACCGACAATTATCCAGTGCAATATAAAAGTCCTAGCTTAAAAACCTCTTCAGTTACCATGTGGCAACCAAAGTTAACTCAGGTACCAATGTGACCTTGGAAATTAAATCAAGGTCACCAAACTTTAAACTTCTTCTAGCCCTTAGCAAGAACTATAGACCTGTAAAGTATCCCAGTCCTAACTTAAAAACTTCTTGAGTTATTGTGCAGAAACCACAGGAATTCTACAATCTCTATGTGACCCGGAAAACTGGGTCAAGGTCACCCATCTTCAAACTCAACCTAGCCCTTACAGAGAACCATAAAGCTGTGCAATATAAAAGTCCTAGCTCCAACGTATAAGTTATCATGCAGAAAGCATGAAACCATATTGAATAAAGTGGCTCTGTGACCTTTAAAATGAGGTCTACCACGACCGACCGACAGACCGACCGACCAACCGACCGACCAATCGACCGACCGACCAATATGTGCAACGCTATATGCCCCACCTTCTTCGAAGGGGGGCATAAAAACTGTTCAAGTTATAGAGTGAAAACCAAATTCACTGAAATGGCTCTGTGACCTTGGGAATTTGATCAAGGTCACCCATCTTGTTCAAGACCTTATGTAGGACTTAATCACCTGAAGTATGACAGGCCAGTATCAAAAAATTTTCAAGTTATCGCATAAAAACTAAATTCACTAAAATAGCTCTCTAACCTTGAGAATTGGGTCAAGCTCAATCATCTTCAGACTCATCCAAGACCTTATGCAGTAATGTAATCGCTTGCAATTTGACAGGCCTATGTCAAAAACATTTTGAGTTACCACATGAAAATCAAATTCACTAAAATGGCTCTGTGTCCTTGGAATTTAGGTCAAGGTCATCCATCTTCTAACTCGTTTGACCTTATGCAGGACTATAAGCATGTGCAATATGAAAACCCTATGCACAAAGCTTTTCAAGTTATCCGTGAAAACCAAATTCACAAAATGGCTCAGTGACCTTGGTAATTGGGTCAGGGTCACCCATCTTGGAACTTGTCAGAGACCTGATGTAGGACTGTTATCACCTGCAATTTTGACAAGTGTGTGTCAAAAATGTTTCAAGTTATTGTGTGAAAACCAAATTCACAAAATGGCTCAGTGACCTTGGTAATTGGGTCATGGTCATATGGTATAAAGATCTGGAAAACAGGTTTGGACACAGTGGTGTCCATCTACATCAGTACCCATATTCCATGCTAACACAGCATGTGTCTACAGTATCCATATTCCACGCGAACATTTCATGTATCTATGGTATCCATATCCCACGCATATTGCTACCGCCTGTGGCCAGCTTTCAGCAGGCACCTGGCTTCAGGAAGCACATTGAAGGTGAACTATGAATGAACGATGTCAGCTGAAGATGATGGCTGTCATCAGTCTACCATCTTGACATCATCCATTCACACTGTATCTTAGTGCAGCTAACAAGTCAGCGCAGGGTTTTTAAAATGTGAAATTGTCAGATGATTCATGGATACCCCTCTTCATAGCTTATAAAAGACAGGTGACTTTTTGTTACAGGGGTTTCATAAAATGGATGACTCAAGTAACAGGGTCTCATAAGACGGGTGATTTCTGTAGATAGGGGTCCCATACGGGTAACTCTGGGTTTTTATAATGGGCAACTTCTGGTGACAGCTAGGGTCCCATAAGATGGGTGACCTCCAGTAAAAGGATCTGAAAACATGGGTTAACTCAAGGCACAGGGATCCTGTTAGTGTATGGACTCTAGAAAAACGTCTCAGAAGATAGGGTATGTCTGTGCATGGGGTCCCATAAGTGACCTCTGGTAAACGAGTGTTAAAAGATGGGTTACCTCTGGGTAGAAGGGTATATAACCAAGAGTAACAATGTAACCAAGTGTAACAATGTAACCAAGAGTAACAATGTAACCAAGTGTAACAATGTAACCAAGAGTAACAATACAACAGGACTGCTGACCTTACCTGAAGTGATCCTTGAAAAAGATATCAATGTCGCCTTTGTTTAATACCATCATCACTAGGGTTGGGACAATACATGTATATCGAAATACCGAAGATCCGTGATATTGACCCTGTACCGAAACCGTATTGTGTATCAAATTTTCATGATCCAATAAAAATTTTCAATTTTATCATAACTTATGAATTTCATATGAAGAAATTTAAGAAAATCATTCCTGTATGGATCAAGATGAACACCCAATAGAATACATTTCACTGCTTACATCATCAATTCATTGCTGCTGCATGTAGACACAGCAGAATGATTTATCAAAACACCAGCACAAAGGCTGTGATACTGATGGTTGTATGCAAATTCAAAGAGTGTGATCACTTAATACACTCTCGTGATACATGGCTCTGTATCTTAAAGTATCGTGATACAGAAAATAATAACGATACCCAACCCTAATCATCACTGTTGCCAGCATGAACAAATCCCTATACCCATTTTTTCCTGATTTTGATAACTTGTTAAAAAATCTGCAAATGACATCAAGTGAAGAGGATCCAACTTACTGTTTGGGAGAAAAAGTCAAGAAAAGTGAAAAACCACAAAAATTCTTTAAAAGCCAAGAATAATATGCAGCATGCATATTAATTTCCCGCCACAAAGCATGGGTTTGATGCCTGGCAATCATGGGGGACGTGCGGGCCACATCACTGTTACAGACAGGCTATACGCTCTTTTCTCACAAAATTAGTATTCTTTGAGAAATTTAAGTTCACAAATACCAAATTTATTTTTAATATTGTGCATTTTTGCTATTTAAAACGCAATTAATGGGAATGTATGCATTAACCAGTAAAGACCCAAATTGAAAATTCATTAAAAATCAGAGATTTGAAGCATCATCCCCAAATGAACACCTTTGTTTGATCGTCCCTCAAGTACGTTAAGTTTCAAAAGAAACTTACTAAGTAACAGCTTTGGAGAAGAAGTCAAAAATAGCAAAAATGCACAAAATTTCATAAATAAATAGAAAGAAATTGCAGCACCATCTGTAAAACAACTATGGTCTTGGGGTCCCCAGAAGTGTCCCTATCCAATTTCAAAGCAATTGGCTTGGCAGTTTCTACATTTCCAAGCATATATATATATATATATATATATATATATATATATATATATATATATATATATATATATATATATATATATATATATATATATATATATATATATATATATATATATGTATAAGGTCAACATTAGTTGACCTAATTGATTCTAGTCATGTGTAGCCAATCAAAAGAGGTACCTTGGACTACCAAGGGAACCCTTCATGACAGAATCAAGGAATAACTACATGTACTTGCATGAATTCTGGATTTACTTGTGGTTGTGATATTTACTGGTCCTTCAAATTCTCTTCCATATAATTGCCTGCATTTGCCAAGATTCAATGACTCAATTTAGAAAATATCCAAACATTTTACCCCATATTAAGTTTACACTTGACACTAGCTTTCACATCAAAATATTGTGCTTATTGTTTAGTTACTGTGGCTGCTTACTGCCTTTTTAACAACAGTTGATGATATTGGATATTAAGTTCAAGTGCACGGTATTGTGTGGGATTCATGCTTATTCAAGCTGTAAGATGAGAAATATGGACTACTGAAAATACACGCTGTAAATTTTAACTTTTCGATGAAAATTATATTGAAATGGTATGGAGTATTGATGATATATGCTATAAATTTGAGCTCTCTAAGATGAGGTATATTGGCTCGTACCAAATGGACTGTTAATGCTGCATGCTCCAGATATAAGCTCCAAGATAAGTTATATCCAGACTGTGCGGCTTGTATTCGGGCCATTCGCCCACATATCTATACACATATAGATATCTGTAGAAAATGAATTATCACGATTTGACTGTTTGCATGTATCATTTTACCTGTTTGCATGCTGAAAGAGAAAAAAATATGTTAAAAGTTTCTATTTACACATTGTCTCTGGTGGAGAGTTTGCTCATAAACAAAACGTGATAGGGTGCTGCCTCATGTAGTCATATTTGGAAGGTAGACCTAGAAATTCTTTCTTCCATAACTAATTATGCACAAATTACATGCTCATCTAGTATTGATTCACCAGCACACTGGTGCGTTGGTACTAAATTGCTTGTGCTGTATGATTAGCGGTATACTCGATAAAAACGGGTGATGGCATATAGTTCTATTTATAATTGTGCACTTGTGAACGACAAATTTGAGCAATAAATCAGGGCACCGCAGCTAAGCTCGAAGTTCAATTTGGAAGCAATGATCAGAATGAAACATAGACAAGTAATCTACTCTGATTGGAACAGAAATATCGACAATACCTGTTTTTCAATTGCTTTTCGAAATAAGATACATTTGAATCCGCAGAAACTAATAATGTTGCATGCAGTTGTTTCATCGATACCCTCCGAAGTGACCATGTGACATGTTAGGAGGTGCAGGTTTTGTATGCAATGTCACAAAATGGCACTTCTCCAAGTCTGTAAAATTGACAATTTACAACATAAACGTTGTGGCAAACAATATTGTATCTACAAAGATTCCTCGTAGCACGGCATGAGTGTAATAGGTGTTACATCCCTTTTACATATATTTAATCACATCAAATTCTTTGTATTTATGATGTACAACCTCCCCAGAAATGGTTGTGTGAGCAGCTCAGCTGACTTAAAAATATTCACCACACAAAATATCATCCAACCTGAGCTTGGTTGGTCTTGGCTTAGTAACTAATATGAGCAGAATAAAGCTAGCTGAGCTGAACTTTGAGCTCATAGTGTATGGAGGCTCAGTAATTTACAAGATGAGCAGAATAAAGCTAGCTGTGCTGAGCTGAACTTTCAGCTCATAGTGTATGGATTTCTCATATCCAGTGCTTTGTCTCAGGTCTTTGTCTCTGGCCATGCTTTGTCTCAGGTCTTTGTCTCAGGCCATGCTTTGTCTCAGGTCTTTGTCTCTGGCCATGCTTTGTCTCAGGTCTTTGTCTCAGGCCATGCTTTGTCTCAGGTCTTTGTCTCTGGCCATGCTTTGTCTCAGGTCTTTGTCTCAGCCCATGCTTTGTCTCAGGTCTTTGTCTCTGGTCATGCTTTGTCTCAGGTCTTTGTCTCAGGCCATGCTTTGTCTCTGGCCATGCTTTGTCTCAGGTCTTTGTCTCAGGCCATGCTTTGTCTCAGGTCTTTGTCTCTGGCCATGCTTTGTCTCAGATCTTTGTCTCTGGCCATGCTTTGTCTCAGGTCTTTGTCTCAGGCCATGCTTTGTCTCGGGCCATGCTTTGTCTCAGGTCTTTGTCTCTGGCCATGCTTTGTCTCAGGTCTTCGTCTCTGCCCATGCTTACTGCCTCTACCCACAACTGGCTATAGATAACTGCATTTCTCTCTCTACCCACACCTGGCTATAGATAACTGCATTTCTCTTTCTACCCACAACTGGCTATAGATAACTGCATTTCTCTTTCTACCCACAGCTGGCTATAGATAACTGCATTTCTCTTTCTACCCACAGCTGGCTATAGATAACTGCATTTCTCTTTCTACCCACAACTGGCTATAGATAACTGCATTTCTCTTTCTACCCACAACTGGCTATAGATAACTGCATTCCTCTTTCTACCCACAACTGGCTATAGATAACTGCATTTCTCTTTCTACCCACGACTGGCTATAGATAACTACATTTCTCTTTCTACCCACAGCTGCCTGTGGATAACTACATTTCTTTTTCTGTCCACAACTGGCTATAGATAACTGCATTTCTCTTTCTACCCACAACTGCCTGTGGATAACTACACTTCTTTTTCTGTCCACAACTGGCTATAGATAACTGCATTTCTCTTTCTACCCACAACTGGCTATAGATAACTGCATTTCTCTTTCTGTCCACAACTGGCTGTGTATAACTTTCCTTGTTATCATTGTTTCCAGTCATTTCCTATTGGTCAATCACTCACATGCAAACAAAATGGTGACAGTGCAATAGGAAATTTTGCTCCAATTTAAGGATCATCTTGTAACTCCTGTTACATAGGTGAGAGAGAAACATAAACATGGGGTCATGGTTGATGAAAAACTGAAAGATCTAATGGACCTGATTGAAACGCTTGACCAAAAACCTGCAGGCTCGGAGAGAGACTTTTGTTTTCTCTCATGATATGCACTGCTCTGTACTTTAGTCGGGGAACAGTTATCTCCATTCACAGAATATACAATTGTTTCATGTGTCTGCCTGGAAACGTATTACTCTAAACATCCTGCTATTTTTTCCCATAAAGCAGACATATTTTAACAGACGGTCATCTGTTCACTTACTTGACAGCTTTATATTTATGATTAAGTCAGCAATTGGAATTTTTGCAAATCTCTTCAATTTATTCAAGATCTGAATACATACAAGAGCAAAGTAATTTAAGGTGGCACGCTGGTAATGGTTAACGGAAGATTTCATGGGTTACTTTCTGCCATTTTCATCCCTGTGTCCTGACAGAGATGAACAAAGAGAATACACTGGGAAAAAAAGATGTGCATCATCCTGGAAGACTGTACTATCTGAATTTAAAATTTTTACTTTTGCTAAAAGTTGAATTTTTATTAAAATTTGTATTAACACACGTAATGCTAAATCAATATTTTTTTGTACCAAATGAACATCGACACTGAAAATGTGGGGTTTTTTTTAAAAATCATAATGATTATTAATATACCTTATTCAAATACTCAAGGAAATTTACAATTTAATATTTTGCCAATCTACTTTCAATATGTCATTCATTTAAAACTACCTGTAGCAAGAAGAAAACAAAACACATCTGAAAGTATTTAAACTGTGTGTCAATATTACTGATTTATTAATTCTTACGTGTAAGCTAATTTCAACTTAAACATTTTTGTAAAATTTCAACTGAAATAAGGTCAGACATATTTTCTTTATTTTCATAGTACTCTTCAGTGCCTTCCCTTTCAGAAAATCTGAACATTGGTACCTGCTGTATGCAGCCACTGCCGTGAGCAGCCGCATTGCTTTTTGTGGTCACTGGGCCCAGACATAGGAGTCAATTTCTTTGTAAAATTTACCGTTTGTTGACACTGGTCACCTGCTGTATGTGGCCACTTTTTCTTGGCAGAAGAGGTGGCCATATACAGCAGGTAACACTGTACTGGTAGTTTGCAACTGTTTTCTGAAATACAATATACATGCAGGTGAATAATCAAAATATGTGACCTTATTGGCAGATCGATCACTACCTTGACAGTACGTTGACTCATACTTCTTCCACCTGACTCATTCTCTCCCCATTGAACCACCTTTTAGTCACATTATTTACAGCAGGATGACTCGTGACCTGCATGGAAATTAAGAGTTTCACAAAGACCACATTTTCCTGACTGTTGTCTCGCGTTCCGCTGCATGCACATCATTTTAACTCAACAAGGAAACACATTTAACCCTTTCCCTTTTAATTTAAAGACTAAGCCAACAGCTTTCCTTGGCATGGGTTGGGCACTTACTGCCCAGCCCATGCCAAGGAAAGCTGTTGACCTGGGGCATGTTATCTTGATAAGTCTCATCTCCCATTCTGAGTCGTATTGTTTTTCATTACTGCTGAAAGTACATATAGTAGTTCCTCTTTTGAGAGACCCTTCTTTTGGGAGACCACCTGCCTTTTGACTATTTTTGTTATGCAAAAGCACCTTTTAATGTTAATTTACCTCTTTTGGGAGACCACCTGTGGAGCCTGACCAGTGACCACCCAAACTGACCTCAAAAGGCCACTTATTCACCCAGAAATTCTGCATTTCAGATCAGTAAAACTACCTATTTTGAACAAGACTGGTAAAATAATTTGTCAAAAGCAGTTGACAAATCAAAAATGAATTTGTAATACCAATAAATGAGTAAAACGTCTGCAGGATGGACTGGTGGATAATACCTGAACATCAGCCATGGGAATTCAAAGTATTATGGTCAGTTGTAGGGCAGGCAGCGCATGATTCAAACCTCCTTTGGGGGACCACCTGCTTTATGTGACCACTTCTATGATGGCACTGGGTGTGGTCTCTCAAAAGAGGGACTACTGCCATTGAAAACACTGAAGCAGCAAATGACACTTGACCCCCAAGCCAGTTTTGGTCAGTTTAAGGGGTAAAGCTCAGAGTACATTTAGCTACAGTGAAAACTCATTATAACGACACTCAGATATCTGACATTTTCACTTTACAACACACCTGATAAAGAACAAAAAGTATACATTTACTATGTTATAAATGTGAGTCATTTATCTGACATATTCAGTTATCTGACACATCTTCAGGGAACAGATTGTGTCATTATAATGAGGTTTCATTGTACATGTATTTGGTATGAAAGGGTCTTGGACAGTTCAAGGGGTAAATCTGGGTACATTTTATTCTTTGGTATGAAAGGTTCTACGTTTATTAATTGTAAAAGTGCATGCTGCACCCAGGAACCTAAAACAGCCACGATCTGACATCACCTTAAAACATATACATGCCCCAACCACTATATTTCAGAGTTTGCCCGTTGTTTTACTAGATAAGAGCAGCCTTTATTATATACACGTAGGCCTAAACACTCCACTTTGTGTTAATCAATCTGACCAAATTGTTTGTAAAGCGGAAATATGAGACAAGTACAATAATTGTGTACTTATGGCCAGAGGAAAGGGTACATGTATTACACCTATTACCACACAAACACACACACACACACACATATAAAAAATAGGCCGCGGCCAGTCGGTCACTTTCATCCTCATCACTGTCCACGCATAAGCTGTTTCTCCCACATACGATGTACGAACTAGCCAATTGCAAGGCTCTCCTCATCACAGCTTTATCTGTTATGCCCATCTGACTGCTGTATCAGCCCACCCAGTGGTTATTCCTATCACGGACATAAAAATGTTCCATGTTCCTACACTTGTACCAGCCTAACACAAGGCTCCCTAATTCAACATTGATGCATTTCTGCAATGTGATTACTTTGCCATTAAATATTCTACTAAATGCTCCATTTTGGCGTTTTGAGGGTATAGTCAAAGTATAGTTTCACAGATTTCAAGATCAAACATAACTAGGATATTAGAGGTCATCCAGTGCATGCCAATGGAATTATATTATCATCTCCTGCTGATAGTAAAAACTAGATCAGACCACATTAGCGGTTAATCACAACTGAACAATAACCAACAGCAATGACAATTACCCCCGAGGCCAATCCCTCTAAACACAACGGCTTACTTTTGAATATTTCTAAAGTTGTGCTTGGGACAATATCTCATGCGGAGGCTTAACATTATGTTGATCAGGGATGACTGACCAGCCGGCCGTGCTTGAGTTAACTCTTTCTGTGCCACAGTTTGGATCGTGTCAACAGTTTGCTCATCGTGCTTCGGGCACAATCCACCCAAAGTACGCCGAAAAAAGCAGTTAATCTGGACAATTATATTCTATGTAATTATAGGCTTGCTACTAGTTGAATGAAAGGTCTGAAACAAGGAACATGAATCTAGCATCCTTGATATAATTCAGAGCAGTTTGTTTTAAGTAGTTCAACTTGAGTCAGTTATATTATCACTGAAAGAGTTAAAAGTCCTGGTACCCAGTGCCCACAACTTCCTGTGAGCCTACACAAAAGTTAACGAGCCTCGATCATCAGACTGCACTCCCCATTTCCTCTGCGCTTTGTGGCAGATTTTAACCCACTTCAATTTTTCTTGGCAGCACAGATATATGTTTACCCAGCTGCATAAAAAAAAGATGAAAATAAAACTTTCCCCTGACACCTGCGTCATGTTGCTATATATGATCTCTGCACCACAAGACACACACTGGGGTCACATGCACAGATTCATCAAGACTTGTCAAGCAAACGAATTAAAATTTTTAGAGCAAATTTTCTTTGCAAGAGGGTCATGGACAGATATAACGGTCAAAAGCTTGTTGATACACAAGAATAAAACAGGCTCTTTTCATTGTCTTTTTTTCTGTTTTTTTTGTTTTTTTTTTTTTTTGTTTTTTTTTTTGTTTGTTTGTTTGGTTTTTCATTAAAGCGGTGAAGTATTTTTGCATGCCATTTTTGAAGACTAAATTGATACAAGTTTTATTAAGCTGCCATACACACAGATCAATTCTTACAAACACATTACAAATACAAAAACAGCAGAGTAACAACCATTGAGTCCACTTCAATTTAAAAGCAATAAAATGGTCTGTGCAGTGAGTGCATTAAATTCACCTAGACCCACTTAAAGCAATTAACAGTACAACTGCACCCCTCCAGGTACCTTTCAGTTTAGAAAAACAAACACCTGTAGTTATGTTTGGAATCAAAGTTAAATTCCTTTCCATGCTGGACGTGGGCTGGTTTAACACTTTACTCCCTGGTAAGAATAAACCTGGAAGTCCCCAGCTTTCCCTAGTGCTAGTGGGGCACTTAGCACCCAATTGACATCAAGGAATGTTCTTTACCAATAGGATGTAACATAGTAATATGCTATTCTGATACTGAATGGCTTACATTTTTCACATATATTAAGAGCAAATATTGAAGCAACTAACATTTTGACATCTTGGCATTTTATAGTTACAAGGACAAGGGTTAATGGGTAAACTGCAGTGGCACTTGGGATGACTAAACCTGACTGGTCCTTGTCTGTCCTTTAGACTGAACCTGACTGGTCATTGTTTGTCCTTTAGACTGAACCTGACTGGTCATTGTCTATCTTTAGATTGAACCTGACTGGTCTTTGTCTATCTTTAGATTGAACCTGACTGGTCATTGTCCGTCCTTTAGAGTGAACCTGACTGGTCATTCTCTATCCTTTAGATTGAACCTAACTGGTCATTGTCTATCTTTCAGACTGAACCTGACTGGTGATTGTCTGTCCTTAAGACTGAACCTGACTGGTCATTGTCTATCTTTAGATTGAACCTGGCTGGTCATTGTCTATCTTTGGATTGAACCTGACTGGTCATTGTCTATCCTTTAGACTAAATGTGACTGGTCATTATCTATCTTTAGATTGAACCTGACTAGTCATTGTCTATCCTTTAGCTGAACCTGACTAGTGATTGTCTGTCCTTTAGACTGAACCTGACTAGTCATTGTCTATCCTTCAGACTAAATGTGACTGGTCATTGTCTATCCTTTAGACTGAACCTAGCTGGTCACTGTCTGTCCTTTAGACTGAACATGACTGGTCATTGTCTGTCCTTTAAACTGAACCTGACTAGTCATTGTCTGTCCTTTAGACTAAATGTGACTGGTCATTGTCTATCTTTAGATTGAACCTGGCTGGTGATTGTCTGTCCTTTAGACTGAACCTGACTGGTCATTGTCTGTCCTTTAAACTGAACCTGACTAGTCATTGTCTATCCTTTAGACTGAACCTGACTGGTCATTGTCTGTCCTTTAGACTAAATGTGACTGGTCATTGTCTATCTTTAGATTGAACCTGACTAGTCATTGTCTATCCTTTAGACAGAACCTGACTAGTGATTAATATTAATATTCTGTGGCACTCCGCTTATCTGCCGCGGTCCTGGCTAGCTTAGTAGCTAGTCAGGTGGCCCAAAAAAGAAAAAAAAAGCAAGCAAGCAAGCCCTATCCCACTGTCGCAACTTTGCGCTCGGCATGCCCACAGCCCCTGCTGATGCTGCCACCTGGCAGGGTCATGGGAGCCCTAATAAGGGCTACCTTCTCCCTTCCCTTGCTAAGTTTTACTGATTGTCTGTCCTTTAGACTGAACCTGACTAGTCATTGTCTATCCTTTAGACTAAATGTGACTGGTCATTGTCTATCCTTTAGACTGAACCTGGCGGGTCACTGTCTGTCCTTTAGACTGAACATGACTGGTCATTGTCTGTCCTTTAAACTGAACCTGACTAGTCATTGTCTGTCCTTTAGACTGAACCTGACTGGTCATTGTCTATCTTTAGATTGAACCTGACAAGTCATTGTCTGTCCTTTAGACTGAACCTGACTGGTCATTGTCTGTCCTTTAGACTGGACCTGATTCACCAGATTGACTACACTTTATAATTAGACTTGACTCTCTGTTAGATTGAACCTGATTGGTCATTGACTACCTTAAGGCTGAACCTGGTTGGTCACTGACAACCCTTTAGACTGGAGTTGACAGGCCATTTACTATCTTTGAGACTGGGCCTGATTGGTTATTTACTACTTTCTAGACTGGACCTGAATTGCCATACTGGCTACTAGATATTCACAATGGATTTGATCAGTCTTTGACTGCCTTTGAGACTGGACGTGATTGGTCATTTATTACTCTTTACTGATTGGCCATTAATTACCCTTTACTGATTGGTCATTGGCTGTCCTTCACTGATGAGTCATTTGACATACATACATATTTTAAATTTACTGAGTCATTCTATGATGCATGCTTCACAATCCACTATCCATCTCAAATTATGTATTTCATTTTGCTATGTGCTGATTGCATGTCAGAAGATACACCTATAGACTCCAACAACTGGTAGTAAATGTGAAATTTACGTGTGGGTCTCATTTCTGCTTACTCACTCGCTATCTACAATCAGTTATTTTTGTCTCATACATACTTACCACACAATATTTGCTGTCATCAAAGATGAACCGTTTACAGTAGAAAATTAAGAAGAGACCTTCTTGTATTAGCACGGAATGTAAGGAGTCTATTTCAGTACAGCTAATAATATGGGTTCACCTACATGACAGAGCGACAGAGCGACCGAGCTTGTGGCTGCTCAGTGATAGCACAACACGCAGGACACCTGACTATTCTCCATCAGACAAGCCCCCCCCCCCCATCAGATATTGTCTTTTTTTTTCTTTTTTTTTTTTTTTTATTCCTGCGCTATTCTCCATGCATGGCATAAAAGCATGCTGCTATTTGATTTCTGTATTGCAACATTTGGCAATTAACTTTTTTTCCCATGTCAGCCTGTCCAAGTTTTAATTTTCACAAGCATGCCTGTTAAAACTTTCAGAGTATCCCAAGCCCATTGCTGCAGAACAAACAATGCCAGTGTAAACTGGTTCACAATGAATTCAGAGCAAAAAGCCGAAAGGACTTGGACAAAAGAAACCGCCGTTCTTTCAATAAAAAATACACAGCATTCAAAATCTCCACAGCCAATAAACAAATGTGAGCATCATCTCAGCAGATTATTTGTTTATTTTCACATTCTTTTTATTTACTTTTGCTGTTGGTTGTGTGTGCACATATGTGCAGCTATTTTCACAATTGAGAATATATAACTTAAGTGACTCACACAAGTGAACCTCATATTCTTATAATAATAAATACAGTGTTCCAAAATCTCCACAGCCAATAAACAAATATGAACATCAGCTCAGCAATGATTGTTTGTTTATTTTCACATTCTTGTGGGGGTTTTTTTTGTTTTGTTTTTTTGTTTTTTTTTTGTTTCGTTTGGGTGTGTGTGTGTGTTTAATAATGAATCACTCAAGTACTGCTTTCTTCAATCACTCACATCTAACTGCAGGCATACCTGTCGCGTTTGTCAATTAAGGGTCGTTTACAGAGCTACAAGTATCTCCTATTAAATCACATATTTTATCCCAAGTTTGCACTACCATGACCCCAATAGACCCAATATATGCAATATCCAACTATTTACTTTGAAGCTGTATCTGATCCTCAAATTACATTGTTGCTTTTCCTTATATCACACATGATGGTCACATGACCTTGGTCATTTATCCTTATATGGCAAATGACACTGAAATTGTCTATACTCTGAACTGGAAGTATTAAATGCTGCTCATTTTATCATCGGTACATGTGTGCGGAAAAGCATGCACCATTATGCAGTTGAGCGGCCATTGTAATATTGCCAGTGTCAAGAACAATGCTATTCTCTGCAGCCTCCTGTAATCAACAATGCATGATGTGCAACATCTTGACAACTCCTGTACTGATGTTGCTTGTTGAAGCACGTCCTGCTTTGACGTCTGCCAAAAACATGGCCATCTCGCCTTCTCAGCGCTCGTCAGCTAATGTCCAAAACAGCACCGAATGCTACATCCACTGTGATTTCAGAGGTCAACTGTGACTTTGGCCCATCCATCCCATATGCCAAGAACTTGATGTCTGGTATGTTTGCAGGAGCATGTTTTACTGGTCCAGCACAGACCATGTCAATGTGGCACAATAAAGAGTGATTGAAACACCAGTAAATCCTCGTGTCTTTGGTCCGTCCACTGACTTTCAGGATCACGTTTCCTCATTCTGTTGTGCAACAGGACATAATGTCAAAGACATCCATTCCTCCCTATTCACTGCTTTCACCTTTTGTCACTGAAGTCGCACATTATTAAGTTATTCTTTAAAATTCTCTGGTTTATTTCTCCGCCCTTGGCGCTGTGTACAAGATCAATTTACCCCACTATCATTGCACATACACTCTTATAAATTTGTATCTATTCTGCATTTAAACTTAATCGCAATAAATAGAATCACCATCTTGTAACTGGATACAAGTTCATGGATGAGACTCGCAAGTTCTGTTTCAGTGATATGTTACTGTGCCTTTGGCATCGTAATGTATCACTCGAATGGAACTTGTTTGTCACAGTTGTGAGCCCGTATCCATTTCCATCATAGGGATTCTCAAAAATAAAAGATGGCATTTGGATGGAGGGCATCTTCTTATGTAAAACGTATTTTAAAAACGGAAGACAGTTCAACAAAAGCATTTGGAGCCACTGAGTACCAAAAAAGCTCAAAGTTTGAGAAAATTCACCTGAAAATATTTTGAAGAGTGTACATTTCCTAAACAGGTGCATGTACTGTTCAAAGATTTCAATTTTGATTGAAATGTCAACACTGTAATTGTCAAATAAACAATACATTTGTGACATGTAAGGGAAATGTAATAAATTTATACAAATGTGGAATTTTTTTTTTTAAAAGTTTAATTACTTTATAAAAATTTGGCACGTAATTCATGTGTAAACAGTGGCACATCTAAAATGGTGTCTCAGGGATTTTCTGTATCTATGATTTCTTTGAGTATGTTGAAAAACTACACTGATGCTTACAGAATTGAGGCCCCGTTAAGCCTGAAAAACCCTGCTCAGAAATATTAAGCTAGATACAAAAATTCTTCAGAATTTTTCTAGCCACAAAAGTACTCATGTGAGGTCCCTTCAAGTGTTACTAAAGCCAAACTATTTAAAACAAACTGCTCCCAATTATGATAAGGACACTAGATTCCTGTTCCTTGTGTAAAGACCTTTCATTCAAGTACCAGCATGCCTGTAGTTACACGAGATATAACAGTCCAAGTCAACATCTTTTTTTGGCCGTATGTCAAAGTGTGCCAAGGAAAGCTGCTGACTCAATCAGGCTGAAATGTGCCACTGAAGGAGTTCAACTCCTGCATTTATACTTTTCACTCTGAGCTTAGCTATTTTACCCAAAAATATTTTTGGTGCTTTTCCTGTCTTAAAAGTGATTAAAACAAGACTAAGTTTCAAGCTACATATATTCTATACCCCAAAATTGTTTTGGTACATATTTCCAGTCCTAAAGGTAATAATAAAAATTTTATCAGCAATTCTATATCCCCCCAAAACTGTCACTTAATTGTATCTGCTATGTTCTATTTACAATAAGAGAGGCCGAGGAATTGGGCTTTTCTATACTCCGAAAATATTTTTGGTGTATCTCCGGTCCTGGAATTAATAAAAGAGGAGTAAGGTTTTTTGCTATTCTATGCCCCACAATATTTTTGGTGCATCTCCGGTCCTGGAATTAATAAAAGAGGAGTAAGGTTTAAGCTAAATGTATTCTAACACCCCAAAATATTTTTGGCGTATTTCCTGTCCTAAGATTAGTAAAAGAAGACTAAGTTTTATAAGTTTTTTTATACCCTCAAAATCTTTACGGTGTGTCCCAAGTCCTAAAAGTGCTGGTGTGTTCCTCTTGACAAGGTTTAGACTATGCTACTGACTTCATCCCATGAAATTTTTTTTGTTGATAAATCCGTTTTTTTTTTTTTTTAAGTTCATGGAAAGAAAAGGGATATGCAAACGTGACTTATCCTTTCCTGGACAAATTGCCCCAAAACACCTGGAAGCATATTATCATCAGACTTGCATGTTTTTATTTAATCTTTGTGTTAACAAAAAATTTCTGCCAAGAATTTGTCATGATGGGATATCCAAGGTGAGCAACTTTCCTCCACACGGACTGCAGCCATCTGACGCTGGGGAAAGCTATCACCGCCGTCCTGCTCTGATCACCATAGGGTTAAGAATTTGGATCAAAATGGTGAATTTGGAGATCAGTGAAATGGAAAAGCATGCAAACTGATGCAGTCTCAATGGACTGGCTAACAGGTGCCCTTCACTTGGCTATTGGTCCTGGAGCTTTGTGTCCATATATAACTGTCCTTGATGTCGTCCTCTAGCGAGGAGAAAGAAAAGGAGATCGGCACATACTTGGGATGTCGACAGTCATAATACACACACCAAACAAACACCATCTGCTGTACCCGTTTATACAAATTTTTTCAATTCCAAGCAGAAAAATTTTCACATTTTTGGCATTTTCAGCATGTTACTGAAACTCTGAGTTCATCTGGAAGTAGTTCCTATCAAAGCTAAAAATGCATCTTTTTTCTTTGTTTTATTTTCTTTTCATACAGAATAAACTCTGTGAAAACAAAGTGCAGTGAAGCGTGAGTTGGATGAAGTGGTATATTGTGTAATAATCACCTATGTGTGCATGACCGACCTGAGCCCTGACTCCATGCTGATAACTCAGTGCATAAAGTATGATCTAGGGTTCAAGTAGTGCACTAGCATTCAACTGTTAATGCACCAGATTATAAATTATAAAGCACAAAATGTAGCTTTAATGTGGACTGAGCTTTTTTAATTCTTTTTTTTTTTTCAGTCTTAATATCCCAAAATTTTTGTAGCGATTGAACAGGTATGTCAGAAGGAAAGACATTTGCAGACAAGCAGCAGGTATGGAACCTAATGAGATGCGTGCACAGATAAGGACTGCATCAGGCTTTTAATGATTCATTTATGTTAAGTAATTGTGTACCTGTGCCTTCTGAGAATACCTTTTACCACTTCAAATTAATTTTCAATTTGGTCATAGCGCACACAACATTCTGAAATTATGCAACACATTAGTCACTGTGACTCACGAGAACAATAGACGGACACCTGGTCACGGTACCTTTGTCTCCTCACCGGTGATCAATCGAATTTTTAAATGAGTTTATACACCTCAGAACCTGTCAGCTAGAGGGTTGACGCATGTGATGTATAGTTGCAGTGGATTAAGTACCAACTGATTCATCACACATCAGAAGTCTAGGCAGTAATAGAAAACATCAACATTTCATTCTATCTATTTTCCAGATCCACTCATATGTATATTTACCTTTAGTCATGCCACTCACTTTTTCAGGTCAATTAGTTCTGATTTTCACAAGATTATAAAGCTTAACGTTTCAAAATACACATTTATAAGAAACAATTTTGATTGTGGTCATTGAAAACATTGTTTCGACATGAATAAAACGCGTGTCAAATTGTATCTGTTGTTTTAGACCATGTCACCTTCTGCTCTTTCTGTATGTAACCCTTTGCTGCTCAAATCACTTTAAAACGCACAGATATCAATTGTTGTCTGCCTTAATGTTTTCACTTAAGTTTCTCACTACTAGAAAGCATTTTTGCCAAGATTTACATGGAAACTAGACCATTCATGATGACACACCTTAGGCCAATAGCTTTCCTTGGTGCAGATTGGGCACATTGCACTCAACTCATGCCAAGGAAAGCTGTTGACTCAGTCATACTTTGGACCGGGAATGGGTTCAAGTGAATCGAGAAAACAAGTCACGTTTTCGCATGAATGTCGCTGCACACACCAAGTAGTTTTTACAGAACATACTTGAAAATATCCAACTTTTTTCAAAAATTTATATTCATTATTTATATATATTTATTAAATGCAGTGAATTTAAGATGAGTAATCACAGGTCCTCAAGGACTGTCTTTTTTATGTGGTACATATCTCCCATGAGGTGGTCTGTAACGCTAGAAGTACCACTGAACATACAGGACAAACAGTGACACTGGAATACGGCAGATGCCAGCGTCGGTCCAAATGAAAGACCACTTGTATAACAGGAGCAACGTCAATTATCAATTAGCAGACTATTCTCCTACCAGTAACATGTCTGCATGGAATGATTATGGCACCACCAACTATCTATTACATGTCTAATGGCACCATGCTATTGTCTGAGCCACCTGTACAGGCGTACATTACAAGCTGGGATCACCCTCTGCTCTCTCCCCTCAACTCTTGTAATGACAAACATCTATTGTCGCCAGTCTATTGCACTGGTGTTAGGAGAGGGGAGGGGAAAGTATTGGTAATTATCATAACCATGTGCACAGGGGCAAATAGGAAATTACAATGAACTGAACTCTCTATCATGATGAATAAATGCAGAGAAATATGGGGATTATGGAGGAACACGGGAATTATTGTAGAGAAATATTGGGATTATACAAGAACATGGCAAATTACTATAGAGAAATATTGGGATTATGGAGGAACATGGGGAACTACTTTAGAAAAATACTGGGATTATACAAGAACATGGGGAATTACAATAGAGAAATATTGAGATTATGGAGGAACATGGGGAACTACTTTAGAGAAATACTGGGATTATACAAGAACATGGGGAATTACAATAGAGAAATATTGAGATTATGGAGGAACATGGGGAACTACTTTAGAGAAATACTGGGATTATACAAGAACATGGGGAATTACAACAGAGAAATATTGGGATTATGGAGGAACATGGGGAACTACTTTAGAGAAATACTGGGATTATACAAGAACATGGGGAATTACAATAGAGAAATATGGGGATTATGGAGGAACATGGGGAACTACTTTAGAGAAATACTGGGATTATACAAGAACATGGGGAATTACAATAGAGAAATATTGGGATTATGGAGGAACATGGGGAATTACTGGAGAGAAATATCCGGATTATACAAGAAAATGGGGAATTACTATAGAGAAATATGGGGATTATAGAGGAACATGTGGAATTACTGTAGGGAAATATTGGGATTATACAAGAACATGGGTAATTACTGTTGAAAAATATTGGGATATACAAGAACATGGGTAATTACTATAGAGAAATATGGGGATTATACAGGAACATGCGGAATTACTGTAGGGAAATACTGGGATTATACAAGAACATGGGTAATTACTGTTGAGAAATATTGGGATTATACAAGAACATGGGTAATTACTGTAGAGAAATAAGGGGATTATACAAGAACATGGGTAATTACTGTAGAGAAATATGGGGATTATAGAGGAACATGTGGAATTACTGTAGAGAAATATTGGGATTATAGAGGAACATGGGGAATTACCACAGATGTACATGGGAAATTACTACAAAGAAACATGGGAATAACAGAGGAACACAGGGAATTATAATTACAGAGGAACCTAGGAATTACAACAGACAAACACAGGGATTACAGAAAGAAATGGGGAATCACTTTTAAGGGACATGGAGAAATTATTACAGAGTTACATAGGGAATTTCTACAGAGGAACATGGAGAATTACTACAGAGAACATGGGAGAAAATGATAGAGGGACATGGGAAACTCTTAAAACTTGACATGGGGATTACTACTAGAGGAACATGGGGAATCCCTAAAGAGGAACACAGGGAATTACTACACAGGAACAGGAGGAATCATCAATCAGGAACACGGCAGATACTCCGGAGGAACATGAGGAATTAGTACAGATGGACATGGGGATTACAGCTACAGAGGAACATGGAGAATTACTACAGAGAACATGGGAGAAAATGATAGAGGGACATGGGAAACTCTTAAAACTTGACATGGGGATTACTACTAGAGGAACATGGGGAATCCCTAAAGAGGAACACAGGGAATTACTACACAGGAACAGGAGGAATCATAAATCAGGAACACGGCAGATACTCCGGAGGAACATGAGGAATTAGTACAGATGGACATGGGGATTACAGCTGGGACAACAGAAGGGGAATGGCAAATTAGGGAATCCCAACCAGCTTGTGAGGAACGTACACGTGAGTGTTACAGAGGGAAAATAATTAAACATGGTCAATTCCAGTGCCTGAACCATATACGGTGAGAAACACTACATTGGTACGACAATACGCTCCTGTAGATGCATATCTGCAGACATTGCTGAAGTGATTAACTGTAACACTAGTAATTAATCATTACATTTAATTACATGTGTGTATATTTTAGAAAGAATTATCTGATTCAAAGGACGGCTTTACTCTGTTCTCTCATCATCACCATGTACACAGCTTCAGAATTTGCATGCAATTGGTTCCTTAAACCTCAAATAAAATCGTTTTCCTGCTGTTTTCTCTTAAGATGCCCACTGGGAATTGACATAAGGCTGTTCCATTTCCATTGTGAGCAAGTGTGCGCCACTGTCTTAATTACCACAGCAGGGCTGTGCACTCAGCCTGCCATGGCATGGGCTAATAATTCTAAGGCTTCTGTCACGATTTCCCACACACACACACAAAAGAGCAAAAACAAAAATAGCACTGCTCGTACTTCATCTTAAGATTTGCGGTCTTCCAGTTACTTTACACAAGCTGGAAGATGCTAACTCTCCTACTGTCTGACCACACAACGTATGTTTCTTACCTGCATGTTCATTCCCTGACATATCACAAAATACATGAACAGATAGAATTACAGTGACCGGGCTAAAACCTTGCTATTTGATAGGCACAGAAAATCCATTGACTGCATTATACATATCCTGTATATAGGCATACCATCTGAACCAACCCCACAGTCAATCAATTGTCTGTGCCCATTATCCAAACTGTCCTCAGGATGTCCTCGGGACATTACAGCGAGGAAAGTCATGTGGGACAGCCATCAACAGATTCCGGCTTTCACAGGCAGGGTACGTGGGACAGGGATCAATGGAATGACACTTCCATGGGCAAAATGTGGGGCAGCAATCAATGCAATCCAACTTTTATACGCAACTCATGTGAGACAGCAGTTAATCAAATAATACTTTTATAGGTAGGTCGGGGGGGAGGGGGGCAGCAATTAATGGGATTGGACTTTTATAGCTAGGCAGGTCACATGACAGGAATCAATGAAATCAGGATTTCATCAGCAAGTCACATGGCACAACAGTCAACGCAATCAAACTCTCATAGGCTAGTCATGACAATGTAATAAGACATTCACAGGCAAGTCTAGTGAGACAGCAATCAGTGGAATGAGACTTTCATAGGCAAGTCATGTGGGACAACAATCAATGGGATCAGACAAAAAATTCATATAACTAAGTCATGTAGGAAAAAAATTGAATCAGACTTTCATAGGCAAGTCCAGTGAGACAGGTATAAATTCAATCTGATTTTTATAGGTAAGTCATGTGGGACACCAATCAATGGAATTTTACTTTCATAGACTGGTCATAGGGGCAGCAATCAAAGGAATCAGACTTGCTAAGTAAGTCAAGTGGGATAGCAGTCAATGAAATCAGACTCTGATACGCAAGTCATGTGGGACATCAATTAATGGAATCTGACCTTCATAGGCAATACGGCGTAAGTTAACCAAGCGGGGAAACCCAACGGGGATTCCCATGTCAGAGCCAGGCACGCACAGGTTTCTGGGTAATTTGCTGGCCACTCAAGTCTTACCGCACAGGCTACAGCGCTACTGAATACAGCAAGTAATGAGGAGTGAAACACTGACCACGATTTCTTCAAAAAACAGAATCTAGGGTGGCTGAAAAAGTACTTGAAAGACAAAGGAATATCAGTTGACGGAAGGAATAAAGCGGCACTTTTATTTTTGATATTTGTCAGTTTGACGTTTCTTCTAGGTATCAACATTACATCCCGCTACACAACAGTCAGCGGTGGTTTACCATGATAATTCACCTTGTTACTCAACGTTCTAACTATCAATGCTTTCTGCACTCCTTCCGCCAACGATCTACAATGGTAAACTTCTATACACCTCCTGTATTTGGTCCATTTCCTGCTTTTCTGTTCATGTTAACACGAACAAGATTAGTGTCCGCCATCATGCAATATCGTGACCACTTTTGAGAAGGTGCACAGCGCGCCATCTGGTAGCAAAAAATCAGCCCGCATGCCTCGCTTTCGTAATGGGACAAGTGCCAGGGTTTTCCCGCTGGGTGAACTTATGCACAGACAGTACTGCAAGTGAGGAAGGACAGCAAGCAATGAAATGAGATTTTCATGGCACTGGTCATTCAGGACAGCAATTAATGCAATCAGACTTCCATAGACAAGTGATTTGGGACAGGAATCAATTGAACCAATCTTTCTTTTTCATCTTGCTGGATTCAAAGGTAAACCGGAGACCGCACCAGCACTGAAGACACAGCACGGCAACTTAAACCAGTTATTCTGTACGTCATGGGGTGCCTTACATTTCACCAACTTTACCCAAGCTTGTTTGACATTTTATACACTTATCGTGCCAATCTATGATACCATATTCATCCTAACAGTAGCACATGCCCTAACAGAAGCACAGCCCCAACTTCCAATCCAAGTGGTCTAGATTCAAAATCAAGATTTTTCCTGTAATTTAGCAAAGATGATACTTCCAAATGAAAAATTAAATGTCACTTCAGTATATTAATGTTTATCTAACACCTAAATGAACTGTACAGCTTTCAAAACCTTCAATCAAGCAAAGTATGTATTCCATAGTCCCGCGAAAACACTGCAAGATCTGGCAAATCTTTGCATTGGCACAGCGAGCTACTATTAGGATGGATACGGTATGTTTGGACTCTCTTGGTCATACATGCAGCATGTGGAGGTGAGCTACTATTAGAATGAATACGGTATGTTTGGACTCTCTTGGTCATACATGCAGCACGTGGAGGTGAGCTACTATTAGGATGAATACGGTATGTTTGGACTCTCTTGGTCATACATGCAGCACGTGGAGGTGAGCTACTATTAGGATGAATACGGTATGTTTGGACGCTCTTGGTCATACATGCAGCACGTGGAGGTGAGCTACTATTAGGATGAATACGGTATGTTTGGACTCTCTTGGTCATACATGCAGCACGTGGAGGTGAGCTACTATTAGGATGAATACGGTACGTTTGGACTCTCTTGGTCATACATGCAGCACGTGGAGGTGAGCTACTATTAGGATGAATACGGTATGTTTGGACTCTCTTGGTCATACATGCAGTACTTGGAGGTGAGCCGTGACGTTTGGTGGTATACTGCGGCAATGTTGCACTTGGCCGCAATTAGCACACGGTATATAGCAAGTAAGAAAAGTCATCAGAGAAAATATTGCTGATCACCATATCAAAGAATAATGAATGATCCCTACATTATTTTAACCCCCTTCAGTCTAGTATTGAGATGATATACAGACCTGGAGCTGATGGGCTCATATTGACCCACAAAAAGTGAAATACATACCACATGTACTTTATGGTTTGACTCCATTACATCCAGGTGTCAAAGCATGCACCTTTGGCAGATACTAATCACCTGTGTGTAAATAAATGGGATACAATGTAATATTATATATCATATGTTCACGTCCAAGCAGATGCAACTGAAATTATATGCCAGTGCAGAAACCCAAGAATGATGGTTCAAAGCAGATGCACATATATACTTATGTGACCACCTTCCGACATGTTTGGTATCTGTGGTACCTGGACAGGTAACGATCCATTGAGGCCCAATGTTACTTGACACAATGTCAAGCATGCCCAGACAAGATATATACCGGGTTTTTCTTCTTTTTTTTTTTTTTTTTTTTGCATTCATATTTTGGTAATTGTCTATTGATGTCCAATGTTTCTTGACACAATGTTTATGATGTCCACTATATGAATGCACAGTGGTTTGTTGTTTGTGTGCATTTTTTTCATAACCAAAACGCTTTTATATACAGAGCTTTAAAAGTAGGAAACTCCTAGGGTTATTGTTTATTTCAGTTCTCACAAAGCCAGTCATTCTATGACTGCCTTTTCCTGTACACATATGCATAATAACACATTAACCTTGGGACAAAGACTGGCATCAGACACGCTCCTCTCTCGAGAAACCACTTTGCAGCTCGTGTCCCTGATGCTCTTCCTCACAGGACATGTCTCCTGACAGGCAAAGCCCTACAAGTATTGCTAGTCAGTCCTAAGTGCAAGTGCTGTGCAGCTTGCGAAGATGTATGGCACTATCTTTTTTCATGCCCATTATATGTTGTGGTACATATACGTTCAGAACTTCATACAGTTATCTTCAAAATATGCTCCTTTCTCTTTATATGCTCCTTTCTCTTTACAAGCAGTTACATAGTGCTCTCCTGTTTTCATGCTTTCAGGAAATTTTCAAGTTTTTTTCAGCAGCTCAAGATCATTTTTTTTCTTCTGGCTTTTTGCCAAAAAGTATTGGTTCAGTTGATGTAGGGTTCAAAGAATATATATGAGTATTTCTACTTGCAATTTTAATGAATACAAATTACTGGATAAAATTATCTGAAGTATGCCCCTCTATCTGCCTTTGGTCTGCTGTCTGCTAAACATTTGCTTGACCTTGATCCTGTTGCATGACTGGAAACTTTGAACATTGAGTATTCAAGTAACACGTGTGTTTCATGTAATAACTTCTTTATATGGCATTCTTCTTTCTGCAAAAGGGATTAATATAGGACATTGCCCCTTTTCCCAATTGCTGCATATTAACTGATAAACAAAATTATTGTTTGTCATATGAAATATGTTCACACCAAGTATCGCTATCGTTTCTGTATGGGGAGTTGTCATATTTCTATTTCTGCTGTTAAAAGTACAGACACATTTGTTTCAAATGGAATTGTGAAGGAAGTTAAGCATTGACTTATCGAGTCACTCTCGAACAGATGTTGCCATATACTTCCTACCTTGTCTGTGGTGGAGGAAACCAAAGAACTCGGAGAAAACCACCGTGCACGGTTAAAGTGGTAGGAACTTTCTCCACATGCTTCCCAGGACGAGAATCAAACCCAGGTCGCAGAGGTGAAAGGCGAGCATCTTATCGCTCAGTCAACTGTGCACCGTGGATGCACGGTCAAGAACCGTCATATGTCATGCTCTGAGCATGTGATGCCACTGCATGTCCTTGAACTCGTCAGGTCTCTGTACCCAACCCAGGCCTTGCACCAAGTCAGTCCAGACTTCTTGAGCAATATGCATGCACAAAGTCATACCTCAACAGTTCTCAGCCAATCAGATTAGATGATTGTGTTTAGTTCTGGGCAATGAGTACCTTGTTCACATGGAGCAGGAAGCCAAAATGCCATGTACAGCACTTGATAGCCCTTGGCACCCTCAGGTCATGGCAATTACAATCCAAGCAAATTTGAAATCTTGAAGTCAATATTTGCAGACTTTGACTGTACCTTTCAAGGTCACTCAGGGTCAAAAGTAGTAGCTTCAAATAAGAGTGCATTCATCACTGCCTCTTCATGTTGACTAGTACATAACAATGGTCTCAAAACTCTGTTTTCCATATAAGAACAAATGCTTTGACCCTGACTATAGATCTGACCTTTTAAAGTCACTCAAGGTCAACTGTGAGTTTCAAATACAATGAAAACGAATGTGTCATTTTCTATTCATGTGTGATAGTAACCATGGTCCCTTAATCCACTGCTTTCAGTGCTGTAAGCCAACATTATGCTATGAACTTGAACTGAGGTCCCTCAAGGTCAAATGTAACAACCCCAAATGCAAGCATGTGTGCCATTTCCTATATTCACAATTAACAGCAATTATGGTCCTAAAATGCCATTTTTCAGACGGAAGCCTATGTTACTTTACAGACATGACAGTGGCCTTTGACCTCTGGAAAATGAGTTAAGCATAGACATGACCTTTGACATTCAATAGGATTCAAAAACATTCCCAGATGCTCTGGTCATGCAAAATTAAAATAGCTGTCGGCATTTGTTAAAAAAATTTGAGTGGTTACATTGACCCTCAAAAATGGGAAGACGACTAGATGTAGATACAGTACAGCTCCTGCATCATGGACCACGCACACTTGCACAGTTTTATGCATGCTTGAGCACTGCAGGGATGGCATCAAAATCTAATCAGGTCATCCTGGCATACAATACTATAAACTTTGAGCATCATACATGGAAGCATTCTGGAGATATTGCAGTAACCAGCCCTAAAGAGCATATTATTAGAATGCCATTTGTTCAAATTGGGTCATAGTGACACCAAAATCTAATCAGTTCATCTTGGCATGCTAGATAAGCTTACTGCCTAATTTGAGCAAAATACATTGGAGCATTCTAGAGATATTGCGGTAATGAGCCCTTATGAGCAAGTAATCAGGCTGCCATTTGCTCAAATTAGGTCATGGTGACACAAAATCTAATCAGTTTATCTTGCCAGGTAAGGTAAGCATTTTGACAAATTTGAGCAAAATACATGGAGGCATTCTGTAGATATCGCGTTAACGAGAATGTGCACATCTGGATGGATGGACAGAAGGACAGACAACCCCAAAACAGAAAGGGTCCCCCCCATGGGGCCAACCCTTCTAAATCCTAACTATTTACAAGGGTTTATATGCATACACACCTGGGTGCCCCTTACCATAATGATCACATATCATAGAGATAATGCATGCTGTTTACATGACATGAACACAGAATCTCAGATAGTTCACTTAAGAATGACCCAGAAATTCAGATCTCTTCTTAAAAGCACCATTTACATTTATTTACCTGCAACAATGTGTATTTTATTGAAGACAAACTTCAATACTTGCAGATGGCTATTTTGATTTTGTGGTAAAAAAAAGTTTGTTCTTATCCAATCGATAAAGATTAAACAACTGCCCATTATTTGCAACATTCTGAATGATACAACTGCAAAAATAATTCCAAAACTCAGTAACTTTGCACCTTTGAGGTCACGATCTTCTGCATCGTCCGCCATCATATTTGATACCACTGGAATCCTGAGATTTTCATCTTTCTATGAAAGAAGCTCTCTTTGGCAAAGAAACAAATATCCCTTGGGTATCCCTCCAAAAATAGCCCAGAATGGGAATGGATGATGTCATTTTATCTCATTATCAAATTCTTATGAATTTCCAGGCTCCTCATTTCAAATTGGATGGATTTGATCATTTGCTACTCAGTGTCCAATCCAACTCATTGTCCCCATCCATGTATATGTCTGCAATGTTGGGAAGGTGAACAAGTCCTATTCATGCAGAAATTTTTGGACCAAGATGCTAAATTTTCCCATCATATTTTCACAGAAAGACTTCAGATGAACAAATCTCGACACAGATAAAAGCAGGAGTGAAAACTCCTAAAGGAAGTCAAGAAAAATAGATTAGTCAATGCACAGTGAAGAAGCGAAGATTTGCGTAAACATGTGTGGCTGATTGCTGTCTCCGATGCATCACATTAATATTGTAATTGATGTTTAAGGCATTGACATACAATGATGTTTCTATTGTGTTTTTATATGAAAACAAACAATATATGTGAAATGGAATCTGCAACATGCTGAAATGGACAATTTGAAACTGAAAATCATTGAGCCTACCTGTTATGAGACGAACCAGTACGACACATGGTTGCTTTGGACAGATCATAATTGGCATGCTGACCTCAGCCTTAAAGCTTTGAGTTGCTATACGACAGTCTTGATCAACCAATTTTGTTTGGTATTTTGCAAATGAATTGCACATGTGGGTAAGTGATTAAGGTGGGCAGTATTACCAAAATACCACAAAACAAGACGATGTGCTGCAAATCTTTGAATTTTTTTGCCGGGAAATAAACTGATGACACTCCCACTTTTTTTCTGCACATGCAACACATGTGCACACATGAAAGAATGGAAGAAAGAAATAAATGTTAAGTGTTTATTTACATGTAGTTCTGAGTAGGACATGTTCCCTTTTGTGGCTGTTGCCTTTTTATGACTTTGCAATGCCAGGGTTTTATATTTTATGGTACCAGTATATGCAAATTAAGAATGCAAGCCATAAGAGACAAGCCACTTTGTCAAAGGCACAAGCTAGCAAGGTGACTGCAAGTACTAAGCACCTGGCACATAGCACGATGCAGTATATACAGCCACTCACATGATGCTCCCTTGCAATTCGCACAATGCTAGTCCATTAGCACATATCCAGACACATTGCTAGCCCAATGCAAAGAGGGACGAGCATGCATTAGCATGGTGCAAGCATTTTATTTTAGCATGCTAAACAAGGCTAGCTCTTTTTCTGTTTGTGCACCAGTGTGCTCGACGGGCTAGCAATTTGGTCCATTTGGTGAGAGCTGTACTGTCTGATCATGAAGTCATGTCAAACTCAGATGGCAAAGATTCAGATTTCATTTATTTGACATAAGTGGATACATATAACAATTTTTAAGCTGCACGCATCCCGGACTTAGAGCAGCAACATCATTTTACAGGTTGACCTCTAGAATTGGGACGAATATAGGCTTGTAAAACCTTGTAACATTTTTGGTTCCTGTGCAATTAAGATGTCCAGCCGTCTCTGTTCAAGAATTGAAGTAGTAACAAGTGGTAAATGGACAGACAGATTGATGGACAGATGCACTGACAATACCCTGCAACCTCATAAAAATCAGAGACACGACAGAAGAAAATATTAACATCTTTCATTTTGCAAGCATTTCAGATGAAGATGTCAAGAGATGGATAATACGAAAGTGCAAGGTTTCTTATGACAAAACCGTTACCGTCTTTGAATTCAGCTCTATGTGTCTATGGACCATTCCATGCACAGACACACATCGGCCTTTGGCCTCCGGTGTAGGTACAGAACAGTCCACAGGCCCATGAAGATGGTCGCCTCATCCAGCTACCATAACTCTACGATATCAACATCCACTGAGAGCACAGAGTAAAGTTGTTGACCTGGAGTCAACAGCTTTCCTTGGTCTGCTTGTAGGTGTAATGTGCATGAAGTTGTCCCAGATAAGCTGTTGACCCAGACTATAAATTGTTTGGAACTATGAGCATACTGGTACTTGAACGAAAGGTCTTTGTACAATGGACAGGAATCAAGCATCCTAATTCTAATTCAAACCAATTCTCTTTTATAGTCCGACTTTCATAGCAGTTGGCAATGAAAGAGTCAAAAATTATTTTAATATGGAATCATTATGGCACATTACACAGCCCGCCTTCTGTCCTGACCGGTACTGAAAGAGTTAACCTCCAGATGACTGATGCATCTTTACAAAGGAGACACCAAAGTTGGAGCACTATAGAGTTAATAAACTCTCTCCTGAGCACTCTCCATCAGTAAAGGACAGGGCATCCCATATAAGTAGCTAGGAGTAAATGTCAGTTAGCTCCTTACATTGCCTGGGGTAAAAACAACACTCATGCCGTAAGTCCATAAGTCTGGCTTTATGGCCAATAAATGAGACAGAAGAATTACCCACCATTTCAAACATGCACCCCTCTATTTCCACATGGGCCACGCATCAAAGTCATCAGAAAATGTCAGGCTGTATATCTCACCTGCAGACCTGTGAACAGGATCATAATGACTTCTTACAGTCACTCCACACTTGAGTCAACTAGCCCAGTTCCCATATATTTTCAAATATTCAATATATTTTCATGGGAAGAAACTGCTGAAAAATTGCCCACTAAACGGAGTAGCAAGTTTTCCACATAGTACTCCCAATTTATTGGCAATTAATGAACAGACTATTTGACCATATATTGGTCATGCAGGCAGGAGGGATATATACTTAGACAAAAACACAGACAGAGCTGCCTGAGATGTTCCTTTTAAATGTCATTCCAATATTTGCATGTATAGATAAAATATGTGTTGATGTAGGTCCTGCTGAAATACCATATGGTTTGCTATATGCCTTTTTTTTCATTCACTTGTTTTTGTATCCATGAAAGTATAGTCTTTTACTGTCATGGGATTTATTTGCAGCCATTGCCAAAACACCACCTCATGAAAATTCCCTGTCAGCTGCTGCCCTCTAGTGAGAAAAAGTTGAAGCACCTGCACCAAAAAATCAATTTTGTTTTTGCTACAGAAATGGATATAAAAAGCCTTGCAATGACAAAGATATCTAGCTGTGATGATACATTAACAATGTTTGAGAAAAAGTGTGTTATGGTACTTTGAATGATATATGACAATATTTCACACATAATTAATTCTGGACGTTTGTAAGGAATAATCAAAACACAAGTTGACACTCCATTAAGTCCTTCTGCTTGCTCAGGCTTTCATGAATAATTCACCAGGTAATTCAAGCTGGGTTATTAGTCAGAAAAAGAAACATGCTTTTCTGCTACCAACAGGAAACTTCACTTTAAATCAGTAAAATTGCTGTTACGCACATTAATTCAACATCACTCAACCTTGCACCATGTTAAATGGACAAGCATCGCAGTTCCAACAGACACGAAAATGTAATCGCTCAAAAGCGGTAGAACTTTTATCACTGAATGATTTGTTAAAACAGCATGCATAATTTCCAGACACTCACTAGCCAAGCATAGTAAGGTGCTACATGCTCTAAATAACCAATTATTTGCTATAATTGTTGTGAATTTTCACATCATCAAGATTAAGCATTTCAACATGCTGTGGACAGCACAGGAAAATTATTGAATAAGAACTAGTAGAAAGATCATCTTGATGTATGATGGTTATTCCTACAGGACTTCCTAATCATGTTCGAAAGTAATGATGATTTGACAGATATGCCACGATGTCTTCAGTCCTGACAGGAAGGAAAACTACTTTCTCTTCGGGACAAGAACAGTGCCTGCAGCCGCTATTCCACTGGGAGAAGCCAGTCTTATCTGATAAATTATTGCATGCACATAGCAGGTAGCACATAAAAATTTGCATCTCTACCCTTGGTTTGCCTTGAACTGCAGGTGAAGAGTCACTATAAGGGACTGTCACCATCATGAATGCATGTACCATTATAATATAGGTGAAGAGTCACTATTACAGACTGTCACCATCAGAATGCATGTACCATTATAATATAGGTGAAGAGTCACTATTAGGGACTGTCACCATCATGAATGCATGTACCATTATAATATAGGTGAAGAGTCACTATTACAGACTGTCACCATCATGAATACATGTACCATTATAATATAGGTGAAGAGTCACTATTACGGACTGTCACCATCATGGACGCATGTATCATTATAATATAGGTAACGAGTCACTACTAGGGAAAGTCACCCCAATCATGAATAAGTGTATCATTATAAAACAGGTAAAGATCGAGTCACTATTAGGGACTGTCACCATCATGGACGCATGTACCATATTATAATATAGGTAAAGAGTCACTATTAGGGAAAGTCACCCCAATCATGAATAAGTGTATCATTATAAAACAGGTAAAGTCGAGTCACTATTAGGGACTGTAACCATCATGGACGCATGTACCATTATAATATAGGTAAAGAGTCACTATTAGGGAAAGTCACCCCAATCATGAATAAGTGTATCATTATAAAACAGGTAAAGTCGAGTCACTATTAGGGACTGTCACCATCACAAATGCATGTACCATTATAATATAGGTGAAGGGTCACAATTAGGGACTGTCACCATCATGAATGCATGTACCATTTACTGATGAACAGGAAACTAAATAATAAAATTTTCCTCACATAAACTGATTTCTTGGTTAATGATATTAGAACCAATGAAACAATTTTGGCAATAAAGTTTTGAGCACAAATATTCTTCTGTGTGGCAGCTTCATCCCTGGGCTTTATCTTCTTTGCCTCCATCAGAGGTCAACCAAAGATAAAACAAGACATTCTAGGGTCATCATAAATGGAGCTTCCATTATTCATTTTTCACAGCTGATCAATGTCCTCTCTGTAATATATTTTGATAAAAAATCTCTCTCTCTCTCTCTCTCTCTCTCTCTCTCTCTCTCTCTCTCTCTCTCTCTCTCTCTCTCTCTCTCTCTCTCTCTCTCTCTCTCTCTCTCTCTCTCTCTCTCTCTCTCTCTCTCTCTCTCTCTCTCTCTCTCTCTCTCTCTCTCTCTCTCTCTCTCTCTCTCTCTCTCTCTCTCTCTCTCCCCCCTCCTTACTTACTTACTTACTTACTTACTTACTTACTTACTTATTTATTTATTTATTTACTAACTTATTTCATCATCATCATTGTTCTTATTGTAAAATGTACCCAAAGTGACGAGTCTAGACTACTGGTGCACTGAAAGTAAACTTTCTGAATAACTAGACCCTGGACAGCATAAAAACTGGATTGCTGGAACATAGTGTCCAGGATACCACAACCCAGAATAAACGTTGTCCACCACTGCATCTGGCTTACAGCAATTAAGCCAATATCAAATCTGCTGACATCACACTATCTCGGTCTAGAGCAGATTGGTACATTTCCCTGATCAGGGGACATGCTGGGTTAACACTAATGCAACATAACCTTATATCAAAATGTGACGATCCCAGTTGAAAATAAATGCTATCAAAACTGTCTAATGGTGAGGTGACAAGAAGGATTTCAAAGAGGGTTCTCTACAAGCATAAGATAGACCACATCCAGTAAATACAGTGTGTACAGTACCAGTCATATCCATGCACATGGAATCAACCAAAATGACTGTGGCCTTTTTGTGATTCTTGCCACAGTTAAATATGCATACACATACACTGTTTAATCATACATTTTTCACTGGAAAAAATATTCTGTTTTTCCCCCAAGGAGGTCCATTCAGAACTGTTTGACTCTGGAACTATTTTCTATCTCTAGATATTGAATACACTTCAGGATCAAGCCAATAAAAATTCTGGTTTTGGATCACATTGGCCAATCAAATGCTCAGGAATATAGTGAAACCTGTCTTAGAAGACCACCCACTGAATATAGTGAAACCTGTCTTACAAGACCACCCACTGAACATAGTGAAACCTGTCTTAGAAGACCACCCATTGAACATAGTGAAACCTGTCTTGAAAGACCATCCATTGAATATAAAGAAGACTGTCTTAGAAAACCACCCATTGAATAGTGAAACCTGTCGTGAAAGACCACCCATTGAACAGTAAAACCTGTCCTACAAGACCACTCGTTGAACATAGTGAAACCTGTCTTGGAAGACTACCCTTCAGGTTGACCAACTTGTGGTCTCTCAAGACATTCAGTCTTGCACAGGAGTATGAATGAGATACCAACACAAAGCAAAGTATGATGAAAAGATGGTCTTGTGAGACAGGTGGTCTCATTGAGATGGTCTCTGAAGACAGATGATCTAATTGGTATGGTCCCTGAGGACAGGTGGTCGCATTGGAGTGGTCTCTGAAGACAGGTGGTCTCATTGAAGTAGTCTCTGAAGACAGGTTGTCTCTGAAGACGTGATCTGATTGGAGTGGTCCACACACATAGATATGACATTCTGCTTTTACATGTTTCTTTTTTGCATGATATGGAACACAGCAGACACAACTTCACAGCATTAACGCGAAACAGAACACAGTACATCATTATATGAAACAAAATAGACACCACTTCACAGCATTAGCGCAAAACATAACACACTACATCATGATATGAAACAAAATAGACACCACTTCACAGCATTAACACAAAACATAACACACTACATCATGATATGAAACAAAATAAACACCACTTCACAGCCTTAATGCGAAACATAACACACTACATCATCATATGAAACAAAATAGACACCACTTCAGAGCATTAACGCGAAACATACAACACACTGCATCATGGTATAAAACAAAACAGGCACCACTTCCTGAAACATAACACACTATTTCATATGAAACAAAATAAACACCACTTCACAGCATTAGCGCAAAACATAACACACTACATCATAATATGAAACAAAATAAACACCACTTCACAGCCTTAACGCGAAACATAACACAGTACATCATTATATGAAACAAAATAGACACCACTTCACAGCATTAGCGCAAAACATAACACACTACATCATGATATGAAACAAAATAGACACCACTTCACAGCCTTAATGCGAAACACAACACAGTACATCATCATATGAAACAAAATAAACACCACTTCACAGCCTTAACGCGAAACATAACACACTACATCATCATATGAAACAAAATAGACACCACTTCACAGAATGATATGACACAAAGTACACACCCCTTCATGGTTGATGTGAAACAAACACAGACACTTCACAATACGATAGCAATCAAAACTGATACTTCAAAGCACTGTGGTTTTTGCTCTGTTAATTGTGTCAAACTATTAGACACATGTAAACTTTGAACTTTTTTAATGATGATCTGAGTCATCATAATTATTGAAGACTCATGTTCCTCACAAAAGAGAAGAAAACTAGAAAAGTATCCAAAGGACACAGATGCCCAAACCTGTCATTGCCCCCATCAGCATTGGAAAGAATACGGCATGTAACCGGTGTAAGAGGCTTCCACAAAATTTCATGGTTAAAAAAAACTCAAATACTTTTTGAGATACCTGCGACACAAATGTGACAAGTCTAATGTCAAATCGACATTTTCCCCAAGTTAACCCTTAAAGTGCTAATCTCTGCTATAGCTGCTTTCTCATTACCATAAAACATATAATGGTTAAAAGTGTCAAATTCCTCATGAAGATACCTTTCATTCAAATACCAGCAAGCCTTGTCTGAAGCAAAAAGTAGTCTTAGTCAACAGCTTTCCTCGGGACAGTTTGCGCACAATGCACGCAAAGTGTCCCGAGGAAAGCTGTTGACTCAATCTTAAATCAGCACTTTAAGGGTTAACTAATGATGCATTAACACAAGATAATTAATCCAAGAGAGAAACAAACCCCCAGGTGCACACTTTCATATATTGATTGATGTTTCAACAAAGTTTCATGCTTGAACTTCAAATACTTTTGGAGATATATGTGCGACACAAAAGGGACAATTTTAATGCTGGACAGACGGACGGACAGAGGCAAATCCATATGCCCCCCCCCTCCCCATGATGGGGGCATAAGAAACCCTGCAATCAAAGCCTGTGTGCCTTTCTACGGAAGAGGAAGATGGCAACAACTTCCTTTGGTGCACTTTGTATGAACTGCCTCCAAAGCATGCTGAAGAAAGCTGTTGATTTAGGTTTAAACTTAGCACTCAATGGATTAACCCTTTCCTGCTAAAGTCACTTAAAAGTGGCCAGATGCAAATTGTTGTCTGCCCCTAATGTCTTAACTTAAATTTCTCACTAAAGAACAAAAATTGTCGAGATTATTATTTAAAACCATTCATGATGGAATGACAAGGAAAGTTATTGACTCCATCATCCTCTGACCAGGAATGGGTTAATATTTGTCCATGGATTCAGTCATGTTTACATGTGCATCACTCCAATGATATTGACAAAAAAACAGGAACACAATTATTGATGGTAGAGATATAAAGCTCCCTCATTACTGCATTGAAAATAAATATTTTCCTCAAATTAAGTATAGATCAGATGACAAATTCAATATGAGGTCCAACATGAGGGAAATAAAACTCACAGACAAGTGACATATAGTGATGGACTTGAATACAAGTCACTGCTGCCAAGGCCTAGCTCCCTTAAAAAAACTGTGTTTCCTGTAAATTGTTGAGGTCGGAGGATTTTTTCAATGGGCAAAGTTTTTGCAAGAGAACGGCAGATTTTTCTTATCCTTTTTTTCAATCCCAAGCAGGTAAAAGGATGGTCTCTGAGAAGGGAGGAAGAACTAAACTTGTAAAGTGATACAGCAAGAAAAGGGACTTCAACTTCATAACTGTGAAAATATGCCAAAATTATTGGTATTCTGACATCTCAATTTGCATGCTACACAGACTTCTCCATATGCTTTGAAGCGAAATTTTGTCTCCAAAGCCTAAACGTGTAATGTTAGTCGCACCCAAACTTTATCCCCCAAAATACAATGTCAGTCACAATCATGACATATGCCACACTGGCTGACAGTGATTTATAGCATTCTAATATCACGAGGAAGAATGTTTTTCACATAAAACCTATATCCTTGTCCTCAGATTTTTTTATCTTGCATAGTTACAAGTTATTTACAATTAGTGGTTGGATTCTTCCTGTCCAAACTGAAAAAGTTTTGCCACATGAAATTTGCCCGAGTTCATTCAAGTCTCGAGTCGTCATTTTGCTGTCATTGACACAATGAATACTTGTGGCAAAATTTCCTTGTGGACTCCTCGTCACCATTAAAACCATCTTCATATATAAGATCTTTGGGCATCTTAATCTCTTGAAAACAAATTCGAAATTTTATGTTGTAATTGCATAGAAACGACCAGTTTTGCAATTGTTATTGCTTCCAAATTGAATGCATTCACCCAGGCTGGGCAGAGCTTGTAACACAACAGTTATCATAAAAATGCATGAACTACACTTGTGTTCAGGGATTGGTTCCCTTCAAGCGCAGCATATCTGCACCTACGCACCAATTTACCCACATATTTTGCACATTATTTCCCATTTTACAACTTATTTATGTTTTATTTGAGTAAGCGCTGAATTAAGTTCTGTTCTATTTTCGTGTGGTTTTGGTTACACACATGCAGATGTGCCACAATTATGTCAACAAATGAGGTCTAAGTGCACATGAAAATATGGACTAAGCGTGTTTGTTTTCGCAGAGTCAGCGCAAAATTAGGGGTGAGAGTGGGATCATGTGGTACATATATAGGCAAAATGTAACATGACGTACGTCAAGGGTCATAATCTAGGCCTGTTTTGCCACATATCATAACTTGTTACAACCCAATTGAGATTTTAACCCGTAAAAGGCTAACTTTTCCTTGGTTCCATCCCATTCTGTTGTGAAGTTCTCTCCCTGCTGAGTTTCCTGTAATTTGCAACATTCGTGATGTTTTGCACTCCACATGAAACAAAAGAGAAGTTTGAGGGGTCAGGCATCATTTTGACATATATCATGATTGGCAAAGTGCTGAGCTTTTCCATCGACATCATGATAATGTCACGTAAAATATCAAATTTAATTGTTGATCCATACATTGTACCATGGAGTACTCTAAGTACTTTGTCAGCTGAAATGCAGCAAAATGTCAAAACTGCAGTAAATTTCCCGTCATTTTACACTGCTATGGCCTGTTGGCTTGCCAAAAAACATCCACAAGAGGGCTCTGATAAACCCATGCTCAGCTGACCTATGATGAACAGAGCAAAGTAAAGCAGGCACACCTTGATTGGAAATGAGATTGTACCAATACACATCAATAGGAGCGTACGCATTAACTGAACGATACCATCAAGTGAACATATTTGTTTGACCCCCCACAAGCTACATTTCCACCAAGTGGTAGAACAATTTTGAGTCACAGTTTTGAAGAAGTTTAAAATAGTGAAAACAAACAAAAGTTTGTTGAAAAAAAAAGGAAAAATCACAGCAACACCTGTTGAACACATTAAGGTCTGAGGGTCCCCGGAAGTGTCCCCTATACAATTTTGAAGCAATTTGTTCGGTGGTTTCCGAGAAGATTTATTAAAATCTTGCCAAACAATTCACACAAAAAAAAAAAGATTCAATAATGACTGGAGCATGACCATTTGACCAATTAGGTAGGGTACCACCTACAGTGCTTCCCCGACACATTTGAAGTGAATCTGGTTGATGGTTTTGGAGAAGTCAAAAACGTGAATTTCCATTGCAATCCCCATTGATTTACATATAAATCAATCAGACTAGCATGCATAAACTGACACATACCTGACATGAGGACTCCTAAGTGTCATTACCCAGTGAACAACTTTGTTTACACCTTCCTGTGACAAGCTACATTTCTACGAAGTTTCAGCACAATCTGAGTGACAGTTTTGGACAAGAAGTTAAAATAGCTTAAACACACAAAAATTCATAAAAGAAAATAGCAATGCCACCTCTTGAATGACTTGAGGTCTGGGGGTTCCCAGATGTGTTTCAATGCAATTTTGAAGCAATTGGCATGGCTAAATTGGCAGTTTCGCAGAAATTTTTTAAGTTTTTGTCAAAAAATGAACATAAAATTCAACTTTAAAGATCCAAAAATTACTGGAGCATAACCATAAAACAAAATGGGTAGAGGCCTACCTGGGGTATATCCTTACTAAGTTTGAAGCGAATCTGGCAAGCAGTTTTAGAGAAGAGGTTGAACATGTGAATTGTGGATGATGAACAAGGGATGGGTGGACAAATATGATAGATGCCTAATCGTCACATAAGCTCAGCTGACCGACAAGTCAACTGATCCAAAAAGTGATGGGTTACAATTTAAGAAACCAACTTTTTTTTAAGTGTGGCCTAACAGCCAACTCACAGCATACACGGGGCATGATGGACTTAATACAAGACACTGCCATCAACTGCCAGCTCTCCGTATACACAGAACTTGGTGGACTGGAAAACAGCGTCCTCTTACCACCAACCAGCTCACAGGGGGCATGATGGATTTGAATACAAGATCTTGCCACCAACAGCCAGTTTACAGCTATACACAGGGACTGATGGACTTGAAACAAGATCCTGTTACTAAGAGCCAGCTCACACTAAACACACAGCTTAAAAGTCTCTTGCAGGCAACATGGCATGTGGGTGTCAAAAATGTCTGGTACCTTTGCATAATATCAAAGATTTTTTTTGGGGGGGGGTATAAACTCTTCAAAAATATCATTTTTATCATATGTTTGGGTGTATACAGGTATGCATATATCATGTATTGTTCAGCTCTCGATAAACCTTGACAAGAATATGGTCACCTGGACTGAATTCACTCTGAAGAATTTCTTACAGGTCTTCATTTGGAAGACATCCCTACATTCTGGTGCTTTTGTCGTGTTTATTTGATCTGTTAATGTAATCAGAAGAAAATTTTCAGGATTTATGGCATGTAATTTACAGCAGCTTAACTTCATGCTTATACTGAAACTCTTATAAAAATATTATTATCCGTCACTGATTGAGTGACAAGAAATCTCCCGAGTTAAGTTCCCCTTGCTTGGCATGATTAAGACAATCTGCGTTGGTAATAAGAGATTGACATTACTGACTGCTCCCTGACATGCACAGCCATATTGACCTAAGGTCTCACTTGCCCCATGTTACCTCTACAGGGCCAGCCTATGCACCCTTCATTCTGATTGCTGATGTGTAGTGTTGGAGATCAATCTGGCACGACACAATGAATTGATAGACAAAAGCAGGTAATACCCCAGTGACGCCTGGGGCTTCTACATGTCAATCTTGGTTGCAGCACCATCAACCCACGATGCCCTCTGGGGTGCACATCCTGCTGATGTAATTTGTACTGCTGATATAATGTGTCACAGAATCATGGTCTGTACTGTATAAACATATCAAATCTTAGCAGCGATGATGGACTAAGACAGAGAATGTTTTCAGTGAGCCTCATTGCCTACAAACACATCACATTGTCATCGGTGAGCACAGCATGCTACAAAAGATTCTTTCATCAAGATTCTGGATGGCCCACAAACATGTTGATATTAAAAGATTTCTTATTTCAGGTAAAAAAAAATTCTGTATCTTTACCAGCATCTAGACCTGGGCCATACAGTACACCATGCAAGGCCTACAGCTTATGTGCCCAATCAAGGCACTGAACTCAACTAAAAAGTAGAGCCACAAGAAAGGAGGGTGTAATTGTCAAATTTTATTACTTCCAGTGGTAGATTTTAAGATGTTTGGCTGGTAGCCAGAAGGGCCACAGCTGGTAAATCTGGTGGTCCTTCTGAAATTTTAATTTGGTGGTCACCCAGCCCCACCAAAGTTTCTATTTCTACATTATTTTCAGTAAATGAATGTAATACTCATGCATGTTATAGACCTATTTTGTATATTTTTATGACACTGGGTGAATCAATGACCCTTATGAAACAGCAAAAATAAATATTGCAGTACCCAAATTCTTGGTTGGTCAAATGGACTCCCACTGTAAGCTATGGTGGTGATCCCTAACTTCTGTTGGGTGCCTGTAGATCACTGGACTACTATTGAATCAAACCCTCAGTCTTCCATGGGTATATTTCTCTATGCAACATTTCTTCCATATATGGGTATATTTCTCTATACCATGTTTCTTCCATGGGTATATTTCTCTATACCCTGTTTCTTCCATGGGTATATTTCTCTATACCATGTTTCTTCCATGGGTATATTTCTCTATACCCCGTTTCTTCCATGGGAATATTTCTCTATACCCCGTTTCTTCCATGGGAATATTTCTCTATACCACGTTTCTTCCATGGGTAATTTCTCTGTACCATGTTTCTTCCATGGGTATATTTCTCTGTACCACATTTCTTCCATGGGTATATTTCTTTATACCACGTTTCTTCCAAGGGTATATCTCTCTATACCATGTTTCTTCCATGGGTATATTTGTCTAATGCCTTACTTCCAACGGTATATTTGCCTAATCATATTTCTTCCACGGGTCTATTTTTGTAATGTCATCATTGACGTCTTGTATTTTTGTCTAATGCTGTTACTTCCATGCATATACTTGTCATGCCAGAGCAATATAAGTCTCTCTTATTCTCTGTACTTTCGACTGGCCATTCTCTTGGAACAACTTATTTTCTGTATGCTGTACTGGGCCAAAAATCTTCCCTGTACCAGTGTACTGGGACCTCTCACACCCCTCCCTTTTACAAGTTATATAGAGGACCAAAAACATTTATATGCATGTCCAAACACTAGAATATTGGATTGACAATTTCACAATGAAAGAAAACCTTTTTGTGTGTGTGTGTGTGTTTTGGGGTTGCACCAAAAAAAAACACAGAAAGCTAATTAACATATTGCTGATGTTTTAGTCCTGCCATGATGGCTCCCAAATACGCACAGACAAAGTGTTATATCAAAAAAAGGGGCCTATATATCTCTTGATTCTAACACCGCTCTGAACAACACTTCTGACATAACCAGGTTACCCCAGACACTGCTGACAGATGAATTACATCTATGTTTTGACCATCTGCTCGCAAAGTTGTGGACTCAAACCATCAAAGAGTGCACAAATGAACTATTTATCCCTGTGGGTCCAGACCAATTGGCCACCATTTTGACATTTAGTCCTGTATCTTGAGATTACTAAATCATTAAGCGATATCCCTAAATATTCAGCAATATTGCTAATTATTCAGCTGTATCACCATGTGCTTTAGGGATATCTCTAAATGATTTATTAACAGCTCCACATAGGACTAAATGTCAAAGCAGCTTTCCATACAAGACTGCCCTATCTTTACTGAAAATGTGTCACCATATGTACATGTACCAATTAACCCTTGGCTTGCAATAGCCACCTGGCCATAAAGTCACAGGCTAACCCTCAAAGTGCTAATCACAGCTATAGTCATTTTCTCATTACCGTTAAACAAGTGTAATGTGAGGTTTGCGAGACAAGATACAATTTGCACAAACTAATTTATTCAATGCATCCTTTCTTCCTTCAGCTGTTCATCTCTGGAATGATTTGCAACCTGCCACTCATGATGCGGAGTTTCTAGACCAATTCAAAATTAAATTAAATCAAAATAAGCCTAAAGTTAGTCCACTGTTTTACATTGGGTTTACAAAAGTAGTGGTTTTGCCCATTTACGTATGAAGTGTAGCATATGCTCAAAGCAGATTTATTTAAAACTGGCCTCACTGACTCCCCCCGGCTGTTTCTGTGGTGCCGCAAATGAGGATGTTTTCCATCACTTTTCGAATGTGGAAATTTTATAGTGGAATGAGATAGATTGCAAAATAGCATAATTCCATTTGCTATTTGCTACATTCACCATGCAAACTTTATTATTTGGCTCTGAAAATTGTACTTTTCAAGAAAACAAAAACATTTTTTACACTGTACAATCCTACATCAAATCCACAGGTAGCCTTGAGCTGTTACATGGTTATTACAAATAGTGGTTATTGCAGGCGGTGAAGTAGAACCTGTTCATGATGGCATGCCCCATTATCTTTCCCTGTCTGTGACGTCCTGTCAACAGTTCTTATTATGTGCCATTGCTGTTCTATCTGTCTGCGCGCAGTGGCGTTTATTCTGATCGTGGCCTTTCATTGTTGTACCTTGTCTCCACTTCTCTTTCTCTTTGTCTTACAAAAGGGATTCATATGGGGCTGTGCCCTCCTTCACAATCACTTTTTTTTCCTGAATGAATATGTTTAAACCAAACATAAAATGGTTAAAAGATTTGAATTCCTCGTGAAAATACCTGTCATTCAAATTCCAGCAAGCCTAGTCTAAAGCAAGAAGTAGTCTTAGTCAACAGCTTTCCTTGGGACACTTTGCGCACAAAGTGCCCCGAGGAATGCTGTTGACTCAGTCTTAAATCAGTGCTTTAAGGGTTAACATACATCGGACCTGGCTGGAGATATTTACAAGTACCAAGTTTAAACTCAATTAACCAAATAATTTAAAATTTTCATTAATTCAATGCGACAAAATCTTTCTGCATATGGACTAGCTGAAGAAGCCTGAAAGATTTTGCCTGCATGAGGTTTGCCCACAGAAATTTGAAGTCATTTAAGCTGAATTGGCTACATGTACTATTTCACTGCTTAAGCACTATAGTCCTGCATTCAAATATTGTGGGAGATGGAATTGGCTTACTTAATTGACAGTGATGTCACCAAATGCCTTGGTGCTTGATCATGCAGGGAGCCTGCCATAGCACGTGTGCAATGTTCATATAGCTGACACCCGACCACCCACACACCCCCCCACCCCACCCCACACCCCCACAAACAAGACATGTATGATGTTTATATTTAGTTTTGGGACAGCATAATGTTCTGACCACACACACAAGGCGTGTATGATGGTTATTTGGATAGCATATGCATGGAACTCTTAACAATACACACGGGGCATGTATGATGTTTAATTTTGGGGTACGTAGCTTAAATTGTTCTGACAACACACACAAGGGGTGTTCATGTACCAGCTGTTTAGTATCGGGATATGGCAGTCTGACCACCCACAAGGCACTCTTACCACCAGGACGTGTATGCTGGGAGAGCACGGAGCCTTAGAGGGGCGTAGGGTTTTCATGAATTACATGTATTAATTGGGATTGCATGGAGGTCAAACCACACATTTACATATACAAGGCATGTACGCTGTTTAGTATTGGTATAGCATGCTGTTCAGTATTGGTATAGCATGCCGTTCAGTATTGGTATAGCATGCTGTTTAGTATTGGTATAGCATGCTGTTTAGTATTGGTATAGCATGCTGTTTAGTATTGGTATAGCATGCTGTTTAGTATTGGTATAGCATGCTGTTTAGTATTGGTATAGCACGCTGTTTAGTATTGGTATAGCACGCTGTTCAGTATTGGTATAGCATGCTGTTCAGTATTGGTATAGCACGCTGTTTAGTATTGGTATAGCATGCTGTTCAGTATTGGTATAGCATGCTTTGATATCACCTTTATTTTTACTCAGGAAAAAGTACTTTCCCCCATTTTAGGACGATATTAATACTTAACCCTCCCTGTTTTAAAAGCCCCAAAATTATGTTGCTTAATGCAATCGCAACAGATTCCATAAAGTTTGTATATGATATAACCATTATGATTCAAGATTTATTTATTCCAACAATACAATTTTCAGTTTTCTTAAAATTCCACTAATTTGTGATATTTTGTTTGCGAGTTCATCGATATGTTGATTTCAGGTTAGATGACTGTTAAACATTATACCTCAAAACTTCATTTGTGTGACTAGAGTTATAGGAGTTCCACGTATCTGAAGGTTACGACTAGGAATTTCCCTTTGTGACCAAGTCTTATGGCACATGCAGCTGACTTTTAGAGCAAACGTTAATGGAGGGGACCACACAAAGGCAATGTATAAGGGACGAACTGCTTGAAGAGTCAACCGACTGGTGACGGGTGAATGACAGAACGCAGAACGTGATGTCATCTTGCTACCCCAGCAGCCACCCCAGTGCTCTAGTGTATTATGCTTACAGTAACTCATTACATCCTAATGACACTTTTCCCCCCTTGATATCAAAATGTTGTCTGCTAATTGTATTTTACTAATTTAGGGATTATTTTTTTCAAAATTTTGGATGAAACTTGCATGGAAGATCATTCCAAATTATACCCCCATGGTCAACAGCTTTCCTTCGTGCGCTCTGAATGCTGTGCCCAGAGAGTGCCAAGGAAAGCTGTTGACTTGGTCTTCTATCGGAGTGGAATGAGTTAAAGCCATAACAAATTAACCCTTTCCTGGTCAGACTGAAAATATACGGTTCCACATCTTTTCTTGGTATACTAGCTGTTGGCACTAAGCTGTTAAAGCTATAGCAAGCCAGACCAAATAATTATACATGTTACGGCCATAAGATTCACATTTTTCCTGACAATGATAAGAATGGGTCTGCACCGTTGCTTGGCCTGCTTTAGACCTGTCAATGGTCATACAGTGAAAACTAGTTATGACACCATCTGTTCCCTTAGAAATGTGTCAGGTAACTGAATATGTCTGATAGATGAACCAAACAACAGAGAAAATGAACTTATGCCATTCAAAACTTGTGTCATTATAATGAATATGTCGGATATGTGAGTATCCTTATAATGTTTCACTGTATATGGATATAACACACGCTACTTGTATATAGAAAATAAAAGTTACACTTTTGACAAATACACATTGTAAACACGTAGATAAAAAACTCTTCTGACAAGATTTCTGTCCTGGTGACAACTAGAACAGTTGTTACCCAACAGACTCGACACCCTACCCCCTCCCGCCCCCATTTTGCATACACATGGATCCTGTGACCTTGAAAATAAGGTCAAGGTCATCAAATGTACTCAGGTCAAGAAACAATATCAATGTACAACTGAAGTATGTTTTACTTTGATGCGGTCTGTGAATTAGTGCAGCATAAAGGGTAAAGACAGTCAGACAACCGCAAAACAGTATGCCCAAACTTCGAGGGAGGGGGGAGGGAGGGAGTATAATTAACTCTTACAAGTGCTGATCAGAGCTATAGTCATTTTCTCATTACCGTTAATCATATAATGGTTAAAAGAGTCAAATTCCTCATGAAGATACCTTTCATTCAAATACCAGCAAGCTCAGTGTAAAGCAATAAGTGTAGTCTTAGTCAACAACTTTCGAACACTTGCACCCATTGCGTGCAGTGTTCCAAGGAAAGCTGTTGACTCAGTCTTAAACCAGCACTTTAAGGGCTAAACTACACCATATAAACTGTCAACCTTTTTCATCTAACTACAAGCTCAAATCTAATACATCTACGTCCAAGTACGCATGTCTAATTGTTTATTCTCCTAAAGAATCTGCTGTCTGACAGCAATATGGCAGCTCACCATAGATAGAAACAGTTTAATGACAGAGACGTAAAATATGTATAGATGTATACATGATTTGAGTTAACTGTACGTTTTCTAATTGTCTCCCATTCCTAGTGCATGTCATCAACAGCTATAACGACACTCAATAAAGTAGCTGTCTTTCAAAAACTGTCAGTATTTGCTTACAGGGAGTCCTTCCACATTTCAGTTGTTAATACTTCATCAAAATCTAAAGCTTTTTAATCGTTGAAATGTTCTCTTAAAATGGTGTTACTCTATAGTGCACATTTAAATAGCAACATGTATTAATGAAAGTGGCTCTCTAAATTTTACACTGGGAGCAACCGCTGTGGCTTCTCCTACTGTAATTGCAGGGCATGCGGATGTTAAATGTGGTTTTAATCTGACACCTGAAATCCTATGTTCATACTCTTATTATTGTCTATCAGAGCCACACGTTTAAAATTCAACTCTGGGGTTTCACACACAAATGGAGTAACAACAACATCTCAGCAAAATTTATCCAACCTCTCACCTGCTAAAACTAATATAATGCTGACTCAAGGGGATGCCTGCATTAGACATTTTGGTACTCGATACAAAATCATTAGAGGTCCTGGAACCTCAAGACTGAAATCTCTACATCCTAGCTGCACAAAATGTATTTCGTAAATTTCTTTAACATGATAAATAATTATACAGTTTAGAATAGGAAAATATATACCTAAAAATATCAAACTCTAGCCAATATTGTAGATCATCGTTGGCTACACCCAAACACAGATCAATGCAACACATTTCCATCCAAGTGTCAAATCTACATTTGTAATTTCTGCCAAGAAAATGAAACATAAATTTTGATTGGTCTATGTACTATAACCTTTGACCCTTCAGCAAAGACATGACGTAGGTAAAGCCACAAACCAAGCACTGATCTGGCTCACTTTTACCGGTCCCTCCAACCAATAAATAATGCCCCCAACCACAGCAGACTGGTTCCCTGGTCTTCTATCAACAACACAATGCCTCCAACCACAGTAGACAGGTTCCCTGGTCTTCTATCAACAACACAATGCCTCCAACCACAGCAGACTGGTTCCCTGGTCTTCTATCAACAACACAATGCCTCCAACCACAGTAGACAGGTTCGCTGGTCTTCTATCAACAACACAATGCCCCCAACCACAGCAGACTGGTTCCCTGGTCTTCCATCAACAACACAAGTTTTCACTTGGAGAATTAATACCATGAGGTATGCCTCAATCAATAGAACATGCTTACTCCAGATGGCTGCACTGCTACATATCCCCTGGTGGGACCTTTGCTGGTGGAGACACCTGGGTGATACAAACAACTCCAGCTCCTCTCATTGACTATTTGTTATCAGGAACGGCTGACAAGAAGCGATATATCATCAAAATGAGGTATGCTAGCATACCATATTCTAAGATAACTGAGAATCTTTGGATAAGTAAAAGTTATATCAAATCAGTTGGAACTGACATTGACTGAACAACTTTTCCCACAGTTTTGTACAGAATAAACCTGGTCCTTTGTCCTGATTTTGAATAAACTCATTATACATATGTATATACAGAATGAAAAGTTTCATCCATTATTATTTTTTTTGGGGGGGGGGGGTAGCAATTAGCACAAATTGATGGATGGAACATAATATAAGGAACAGGTGTGAGAGATATATAGGTGCAAGTCACACTTTCTTGACGACAAACAAACATGTATTTTTCTTCAGAACTTAATGAGTTGATCAATGCAACTGATTTAAGTATTCACTCTATCATAATGTACTTGTAGTTGTTACAAGTTAAATCTAACCCACAATTGTCATGTACGTATGATTAATGCAATCCCAGATTGCTGGATTGATGCCCTCTTCTCACCCCTTATTTCATTGGTAATCTTGGTAATCACGTGTCTCATTCAGAATAAGTACAGTCATAAAGTGTAAAAAAGTAAAAGAGTAAAAAAAAAAAGTAAGGGGTAATTATGCAATGTTTTCCATTGTAACACCCAGTGACCTGGAAAAAGAGGTCAAGGTCACTGGGTTTGAGCTTAACTTTGACATTACATTGGTGCATATATGGGCAAGTTGGAAGTCCTAATTCAAAAAGCTTAATTTGTAATTATCACCGAGAATGTGGCTTGATGGATGGAATGTTGGATGGACAAATGGATGGAGCCTGTGCAATATGAAAGCTCTGAACTTGTGCTAGTCTTCATAGGGGACAAGCTATAATCGTGTGCAATATGGAGGTCCTAGCTCAAAAACCTCTCCAGTTATCATGTACATTGTAAAACCAAAATTTACTAATGTGGCTGTGTGACCTTGGGATGGTGAGTCAAGGTTACCCAACTTCAAACCTGACCTAGCCCTTATGGAAGACTATACTCCTGTATATTATGAAAGCCCTAGCTCAAAATGTGTTGCAGTTATTTATATATAGTGCACAAACATTGTGAACAGACAGATGGATGGCCATACATAGGCCACATATCTTCAAACTTGACCTAGGTCTTATACCCAGAGGACTACAATACTGTGCAATATGAAAGCCCCAGCTAAAAAATGCCTCAAGTTATCATGTGGAAGCCATTGTGGATACAGAGACTGACAGAAGGACTGATGGAGGTCAACTATTTTTCATTGTGACCTAACCCTGATAGAGAACAATAATCCTCTGCAATATGAAAGCCCTAGCTGAAAAAGTTTTCAAGTTATCATGCAGAAACCAAATAATTTAATGTGGCTCTGTGACCTTGGGGATTGAGTCAAGGTCACCCATCTTCAAACTTAACTTAGCCCCAATAGAATCTGATGTAATGTGAAAAGCCTACACATGGGTCAAAAAGTGCTGAAGTTATAGTGTGGAAAAGTTATGGATGGATGGACAGACAGACAAATAGATATTGTAAGTCTCCTCCTTCTCCCCCTCCTGCTCCTCCTCCTTCTCTTCCTAGAGAGAGGGGAATAATTAATCTGGGTTCATTATTTCCCCTTAATAATCCTTTGTGGCAAATATGAGCAAACACCTGCAGTGTTTTTGAGAGACTGTGGTGACAAGAGAGCTAGCTAGAGTGACATGGCATAGACACCTATAAGAAGAAAAAAATTGGGAACACCAGTAGGGAGAATCTATACAGCTGCTGTATAGTGGCTATATAGCCGCTGTATACCATTCATATATGCAAATGACAGAGTGGCTATACAGCTGTGAAGCGCTATACAGAGACTCCACAATTTAGGAATACATCAGCACAGCACAGCAACATATAAACCAAGCCCTCAGTGGCTGTAAAGCCACACTCTTTGGGAGTGACATCTGAGGGGCAGTAGCTATGTAGCAGCAACCTCTGAAAAACTGGGTCGATGTGAAACAGGTTGCCATGATAGAGTGGCTATATAGCAGCTCTACTATTACAGTCTTTCGTTTTCTTATGGGTATATGGATCAACAGACCAACTGTCCCACAGGACAATGAGAAAAGCTTTAATATGAACAAGAAATGAAAACTTCTGGGGGGGGGGGGAGATAAAAATAGGCTAATATTACATGTCATCAGGCTATGATTACCCTGGCAAAATGAAAACACTTTTGGTGCCTTGGTCATGATACAGAAAACATGAAAATATCTCTAACTACTTTATACTCCAAGTTGATTATGATGCTTCATTTTCATGAAAAGCAAAACAGATATATGGCCTAATTATTGAGAAAAAACACGATTCTGATGTGTAAATTTAAACATTAAATTTTTAATTTTAAATCAATTTAACTAAGGGGATTTAACAATATTTTGGGGTGGCTTTGCAAGTTAACAAAGGCTGGCTGTGACAGCACAGCAATAGGTATAGCCCCTGGTTGCCCCACAGCAATAGGTATAGCCCCTGGCTGCCCCACAGCAATAGGTATAGTCCCTGGCTGCCCCACAGCAATAGGTATAGTCCCTGGCTGCACCACAGCAATAGGTATAGTCCCTGGCTGCCCCACAGCAATAGTTATAGTCCCTGGCTGCCCCACAGCAACAGGTATAGTCCCTGGCTGCCCCACAGCAACAGGTATAGTCCCTGGGTGCCCCACAGCAATAGGTATAGTCCCTGGCAGCCCCACTGCAATAGGTATAGTCCCTGGCTGCCTCACAGCAATAGTTATAGCCCCTGGCTGCCCCACAGCAATAAGTATAGTCCCTGGCTGCCCCACAGCAATAGGTTTAGTCCCTGGCTGCCCCACAGCAATAGGTATAGTCCCTGGCTGCCCCACAGCAATAGGTATAGTCCCTGGCTGCCCCATGGTTGGTCAGGGAAAGCTGCTGTTCCCTCACAGCTGGGCTTTGGTAACTTGCAAAGCCTCCCCAAAATATAGTTCAACCCCATTCTATCCCACAAATAATAAATATGCATAAGCAATTTAAAATAATCTGGGCTGAAAGTAGCCCCTGGGCTTTGTTGAATTTCAATCATGAATGCAGGGCTTTAAATGTTTTAAATTCTCGACTGTACAGAAAGGCAAATTTACCTTGTGTGCGCATGTGACTGGGATAGAATAAATTCTAAAATGTTTCAGTATTACATAGATTTCCAGGTTGCAAACCAACGATATACAAAAACCAGTCGTGAAATTACAAGGCATAAACACATCAATTCAGACATTGAGCACATGATTTTAGGTTTACACAGTGGTGACACCTGCGTATATTCAGCCCTGTAGTAAGAGTGTTTATTTGTAGGTGCAGTCTCATTTACAACTGACAGACCAGTGCCCCAATCCCTGTCCTTCAGATTGACCTCTATGAACCTGATGAATGCCAGCTTTACATAAACCTCAGTACCCACGAATGGCTGTCTCTTGTAATGGACTTTTTTACTTGAAAAAATGAATAAATAAAACAAGACTTAACTTGTGCAAAAATGTCTTAGGATTCTCAAATGTTATGCTAACAAGCAGCTACATGAAGCTGCAGATGTTTACGTATTTGCATGGGTAATTTGTGCCAAGTTTGATCGACTTACACATTTTGTACATGGCTGTGAGAGTGAAATGCTGCAGAGGCTAGGTCTCCAGTGATCTAACATTTAACAAGGACATGTTAGATTCATGGCCCCACATTAAGTATCTACTGTGTAGTTGGGGATACATCTATGTCACGGGATGTACACCCTGTGTGAAGGGCCTACTTGGCCGGCTACACTCTGTATGTGGGCAAGTGGAAATGGGTTGACTACAAGGGGCTGTGGCTGGCTACACGCTCATTGACAGGGTTCATTCAGCTTGGCAGCTTTCAAAGTCAAGGACTTTCAAGCACTTCCAACTTGATCTGTTTTCCTTTTTATGTCTTGCTGTCCATTTTTGGGGGGTTTCTATACTGAGAGGGGAGGAAGTGATCAAGCTAAACTAAGCTTTGGAGGAAGGTGCATTAATGGATATTTAAAAATTCAAGGACTTTTTAAGGACTTTATAGCAAAAAAAAATATTTTCAAGGTTTTCAAGGCCTTGAAAAAACAGGCAGTACATTCAAGTCATTTCAAGGATTTCAAGGACCTGTATGAACCCTGATTGACCAATGGGTTATGTGGCTGGCTACAGCCTGTATGACTAACAGGTTATGTGGCTGGCTACAGGCTCATTGACCATGGGGCTATGTGGCTGGCTACATGCTCACTGGCCAAGGGGCTATGGGGCTGGCTACAGGCTCATTGACCAATGGGTTATGTGGCTGGCTACGAGATCATTGATTAAGGGGTTATGTGGCTGGCTACAGGCTCACTGACCAAGGGGCTATGGGGCTGGCTACATTCTCACTGACCAATGGGTTATGTGGCTGGCTACGAGATCATTGATCAAGGGGTTATATGGCTGGCCACATGCTCATTGACCATGGGACTATGTAGCTGGCTCTAGGCTCACTGAATAAAGGGGTTATATGGCTGGCCACATGCTCATTGACCAATGGGTTATGTGGCTGGCTATAGGCTCATGGACCATGGGGTTATGTGACTGCCGACAGGCTCACTGAATAAAGGGGTTATGTGGCTGGCTACAGGCTCATTGACCAAGGGGTTATGTGGCTGGCTACAGGGTCATTGACGAAGGGGTTATGTGGATGGCTACAGGCTCATTGACCAAGGGGTTATGTGGGTGGCTTTAGGCTCATTGACCATGGGGTTATGTGACTGCCGACAGGCTCACTGAATAAAGGGGTTATGTGGCTGGCTACAGGCTCATTGACCAACGGGTTATGTGGCTGGCTACAGGGTCATTGACGAAGGGGTTATGTGGATGGCTACAGGCTCATTGACCAAGGGGTTATGTGGGTGGCTTTAGGCTCATTGACCAAGGGGTTATGTGGCTATAGGCTCATTGACCAAGGGTTATGTGGCTGGCTACAGGCTCATTGACCAAGGGGTTATGTGGCTGGCTACAGGCTCATTGACCAAGGGATTATGTGGCTAGAGGCTCATTGACCAAGGGTTATGTGGCTGGCTACAGGCTCACTGACCAAGGGGTTATGTGGCTGCTAGCCTATGGCTTAGCACCCTGTGTGGCCGAAGGATATCAGTCATCCCCTGGGTCAAACCTGCCTCCCTCACCCTAATACACATGTACTCCTCTTCCCTGCATCATCAAGTTGCTGTGAGCCCTGGCTATGGTGTCATCACTGGGAAGCTGTGTGGTGGGTAGGTGCCATGGTGGTTACCTTGTCCCCCGGCTTGGCTTGACTATCACCCAGCAGGTGAAGTCAGAGGAAACTCCAGGCAAGCTGTGTCCTAAGGCTTCCACTGGACCTTGCAGATGTTTCTGCTGATGTTACTTCTTTTGGTTTTAATTACACAAACAGCTGGTTTTCTGAATGGAACAATTCCTAGTCAACAAAAAAACTAGTCATTTATTGCTTTCTATTGATCACAATATACCTTCAGAAACTAACCCAGCTGCTATGTCATTATAAACATCCGTGATATCTATACTGGAGTGGCGTGCACGCAAGACAAATTTTATGCTGGATGGACATTTGGACAAATAAGGACCGTCACAAAGGCTTGTATGTGAGCCAATTATGTCCATGTATTGACCTTTTCTTCATACAGAGACATCAGATGTTGCTTTTTCCTGTCGGTTGTCATTTTAACCCTTTAAGTGCCAAGTTTCAACGAGTCAACAGCTTTCTTTGGTTTACTTTGGGCACATTTTTGTGTTAAGGAAAGCTGTTGACTTGAGCCACTCTCATGGTCCCCACCACTGAAGGCTGGGACTCAAAGGAAAGGTTTAGTTTACAATGAACAGGTATCTAGTATTGTTATGTCAATCTAACGCATGTCAACTGTAGCTCAAACTGGCTCTGAAAGAGTTAAGTGGTTTGTACAGGAAGAACAGTTGGTAATGTACAGGTGCCAGGCCTTATACAGTTGCGTCAGCCTCTCCGACCAGCTAAAATGAAGCCTGAGGGACAGCTTAGCCTGCCGTACTTCCATGATCATACAGAACACAAGGCCTCAAATCTTATCAAAAGAGCCACCAAAGACATCACCTTTGTCTGAATGATTGCCTCCAGAGCTTTCCTTTCCAGGGGTCTATTCAATTGTATTATCATTCTTACTGGTCGGACCAGTGAACTGAACAGAATGCAATTAAGTCCACTGTGCATACCCAAGATCAGTTTAAAACAAAACCATGAATGTAAAAAGTTAACCCTTAAAGCGCTGATTTAAGATTGAGTCAACAGCTTTCCCCAAGACACTTTGCGCAGAATGCGTGCAAAGTGTCTTGGAGAAAGCTGTTGACTAAGACTACTTTTTGCTTTAAACTAGACTTGCTGGTATTTGAATGAACGGTATCCTCATGAGGAATTTGAATCTTTTAACCATAAGACGTATGATGGTAATGAGAAGAAGACTATAGCGGTGATTAGCACTTTAAGGGTTAAAATTACAGTAAAACCTGGTCGTCAAAGACCATATTTATAGATCACAAAATTGAAGTCTTTTTTAATGCACACAACCGGTCTCTACAAGAAGCAGCCAAGATGACAGTGTTCACTTTAATTATATGACTGTGTTCACTTTAACTGTATGACTGTGTTCACTTTAACTATATGACTGTGTTCACTTTAACTATATGACTGTGTTCACTTTAACTATATGACTGTGTTCACTTTAACTATATGACTGTATTCACTTTAACTATATGACTGTGTGTACTTTAACTATATGACTGTGTTCACTTTAACTATATGACTGTTCACTTTAACTATATGACTGTGTTCACTCTAACTATATGACTGTGTTCACTTTAACTATATGACTGTGTTCACTCTAACTATATGACTGTGTTCACTTTAACTATATGACTGTGTTCACTTTAACTATATGACTGTATTCACTTTAACTATGACTGTGTGAACTTTAACTATATGACTGTGTTCACTTTAACTATATGACTGTGTTCACTCTAACTATATGACTGTGTTCACTTTAACTATATGTGTTCACTTTAACTATATGACTGTGTTCACTCTAACTATATGACTGTGTTCACTTTAACTATATGTGTTCACTTTAACTATATGACTGTTCACTTTAACTATATGACTGTGTTCACTTTAACTATATGACTGTATTCACTTTAACTATATGACTGTGTGTACTTTAACTATATGACTGTGTTCACTCTGACTATATGACTGTGTTCACTTTAACTATATGACTGTGTTCACTGCTTGAGGAGTTCCCCCTCAGCAACACAGGGGAAGGTCACAAAACACTATGCCAGCTCGGTTTCCAACTCAGAACCTAACTTTATTCACCTTTTTGCTTTCTCTCCTAAATGCAGAGTAGTTTTCCCATCCACCAGCAAAATGATAGGATGACTAGACCAGTCTGAATTTGCAAGAGTAGTAATCAAATCTCTCCCCCGGTCGTCTGCAATCCCAAGATGTTTTGTCCAGACTTCTCTGCATTCTAAAATAATGTCACTATAAAGTGCAATCCACTTACTGTATTCATCTTAATAATCACACCCTCCCTAATATGCACACCCTCCATTTTTTTCAAAGAAACCCCCCCCCCCAAAAAAATAGCCTATAGTTTTGAAACAGGTGGTAGAATCTTTCATCACATTTAGTGTTTAGGATCCATATTTTTTCAGCTTTTGAGAATGATTTTTTTTATACTGCACTGTGTGTTTATTAAGATGAACACTGTAATTAGCATACACTCCCTAATAAGCCCCCCCCCCCAAAAAAAAAATATCCTGTAGTTTTGAAATGAGTGGTAGAATTTATTATTAAATTTAGGATCTATATCTTTTTCAACTTTGGAGGATGAATGTTTTTGTAGGAGACATTCGTAAGGAACAAAACCTTACTTAGGATCCGTGACTTCCTCTCGTCCCGTACTCAAAATGTCATACTGGAAGGGCAGTCTTCCTCTATTTGCCAGGTTATCTCTGGTGTCCCCTAGGGAACTGTCTTTGGCCCTCTACTCTTCCTGCTCTATATTAATGACCTTCCTCACTCTGTCTTCTCTATGGCATGCCTTTTTGCTGACAACTGTATCCTGTACTGCAAAATCAAGTCCCCAGAGGACTCCAGTGCACTGCAGCAGAACCTAAACAGCCTTCAAAAACAGGAACAGGAATGGCTTCTCTCTTTCAATCCAGACAGATGTGAAACCCTCACACAACAAACAAAAGGAAGCCAATTATCAACAGGTACTTCATCCACAACAAACTCCTTTCTGTATCCTAAACATCAAAATATCTCAGCATTAACAACAACAAACTTTCCTGGAATGCACACATGGACAAAACATAAAAAGCACCACATGTGCGTTCATCAGGTGAAACCTCCCCCACACCCCACGAAATATAAAGAAACAGAGTTACATAACCTTCCTCCACCCAACTCTGAAATATGCTAGCACAGTCTGGGACCCCACTCCAAAAGTAGCATAGCTAAAATCGAAAACGTCCAGAGAAGAGCAGCCAGATACATGTATATCATGAATGGTTTCAGACGTACCTCTTCCGTAACAGACATGATGAACTACCTATCCTAGGAATCCCTCCAGTCCAGACGAAACACCGCAAAATTAATTATATATATAGTCATGTACAAGACACTACCTCATCGCAATTGCCCCCACTCTTCTCATTCCCACAGTTACAACAAGAAGCCACTAACAACGTTTCCTGGTCCCCTTTTCCCGCATGTTGACAAAAGTAGTGCTGCATTCATGGAAATATCAATGCACAAAGTGGTTTGCCATTGCAGTTCATGACCTTGCGTTCATGAGGGAATTTTGCAAAGGAAAATTCCTAATCCTATCTTTCTAATGTTAAACTTTGGACCGAATGTAAATACATGTATATGGAAACGAAAGTTATGACCCAACCTTTGCACATGATCTTATCAATCAATCATCGACCTACTTTCCAAAATCTGTAAAAAAATAAATAAATAATGGTAGCACATTAACTTACTTACAGATCAGGTCAAGTTAAAGTCATGGTACACTTGAAAATTGCAAAAATCACACATCAGTTTTATTTTTAAGGGTCTGCCCCGTGGGGGGACCCTTTATGTTTTCGGGTTGTCCGTCCATCCAGATGTGCACATTTTCGTTACCGCGATAGCTACAGAATGCCTCCATGTATTTTGCTCAAATTTGGCACTATGCTTGTCTTACCTGGCAAGATGAACTCATTATATTTTTGTGCCACCATGACCTAATTTGAGCAACTAGCAGCCTAATTATATGCTCGTTAGGGCTCATTACCGCAGTATCTCCAGAATGCTCCGATGTATTTTGTTCAAATTTGGCACTATGCTTATCTACCATGCCAAGGTGAACTGATTAGATTTTGGTATCACCATGACCTAATTTAAGCAAATGGCAGCATTTTTTTCCTGTGGACCCTTCCCTCAATGCTGTGTGTGGAAGGTATGTTTCGATTGGACTGCCACTTTGTTAACAAATATGGTCTGGAGACACCCAGAAGTGATCCGATGTAATTTTGCAGTAATTATCCCAGCAGTTTGAGACATGAAGATTTTTTAAAATCTTGCACTGCCAAGTTTTGGACTGAGTCAACAGGGGTTTTCCTTAGCACACTTTGAGTGCAATGCTCCCAAAGCCTGCCAAGGAAAGCTGTTGACCATTATATTCTCAGGAACAATAGGCATGCTCCTACTTGATGAAAGGTCTTCTGACAATTGAGTAATGTGAATCTAGCATCCTTATCATAATTGAAAGCAGTTCATCTTGAGTATTTCAACTTTAGTTGCAGTTGGCGTTGAAAGATAAAAATTCTCAAAAAATATCCAAAACATAATTAAAACCTGAACAATTAATAAAACATGACCTATTGACCAAACTTGGTTGCGATCCATCCAAGGTACACATCCCTGCCCACTCTGAAGTGTATTTGTCCATCAGCTCTTGAGAAGAAGTTAACAAAACAATTGAATATGGGACATGTATAGATTAATTTCACATCAAACCGACACTCTCGCTAAGCACAGATGACAATGAACTCCCACCATATGACCATAGTGATGGAACTCAAAGGGTGACACTAACATTTGTAGCAATATAAAGCTTATCCCAAGGAAACATAGGACAACCCCTACTTATATAAGATGAAGTGTACGGGTTCTTCCTTATTGATTGACTTGGCCCAAGTAAGCACCACCACCAATATAAATGTCCCATATTGTTATCACACAGGCTGGAAATACACCCCCATCCTATAAGCTCAGCTGACTGAGAAGTCAGCTGAGCTAATAAACTATAAAGTAAATAGCATTTTTGGATAATTTGGCAAAAAGCAGCTAGGTCCATGTTTCATTTTATTTCAAGCCTGGGGGAAATTATTAAATTTTAGTGTTTTTTATTTCAACAACTCTGATAACCAAAAAGTAGCAGATCTGCCGGAGGCTGTTGTTAAATTTAGCTGCGTGAGGATCTTCTCCTGGAGACTGCATTGAACACTTTGCTCAAAGCTTACTGATGGCGTGTATTTCCTCCTAACATATCCTACAATTTGATTGGGGATTCAGATCTGGTCTTCTTGTGGTCAGATTTCAATTTTAAAAGTTCCTACTTTGTGGAAGACCCAGTATTAACCCTTTTATTCTGCATGGATTCTTCTCACACATCTGCCACCCCAGAATTAAGACTGAGTGTTATTAACCCTTTTCCTTTAGCTTTTCTGTCCCCTGGTCAAGCAAGATGTGCCTGGCATGTACATGAACCAAGAAAGCTGTAAACCTATGGTACGTTGATATGCCACCCTTATTTTTCATCCGGACTGTTTTTTCTCAATTCATTCACTGTTCATTTTTGACCACGTTACCACCTGTCCTGGATATACTTTGTTCACATTGACTGGGGCCATTCTCAAGGTCTCTACAAAGGTACGCGCACTGACTGATTAATGCACGTTTATATTGAATGTGGCAATAGAGAGTTAAATTACCAAGAACCTTTAGTAAACACACTAAAATAGCAACATTTGGCTGGTGGGGGTGGGGGGGGGGGCACACAACAGCGTGCAGACTGTGTTGTCCAGGCTTTTCTGAAACCTCCAATATGAAATCCAATATTGAGTCACTTTATATTTTTCATGGATAAATTTTGAAAAAGGGCTTTGAGCAGGCTACATGTTTGCCCCTTTTTCTCTTAATTGTGATAAAGCTGCCAAATGTATGAGTTTCCTAGCTCTACGTCTAAAAAAGAACAAATTTAAGTCCGTATAAATGCAGCAATCACATGATCTATATTCATAGGCACACATTTGTAATATGACAGAACTTCAAAGTATGTGGATATTTGTGTACCTGGAAAACACAGCTCTGTTATGTGTTTATCCCTTTGCTCTTTGAAAAAAATTTGATGTGTACTTTTTTGTTGCTGCTACATGTAAACACAGGTTCGTTCATGTGTAAATAAATCATACAGACACGCACATACAACTGGCACTGCCACAGTAAACATAAATATATATATATATATATATATATATATATATATATATATACGTGTACAGTGAAATGATCTGCACTTAGGCCTGCTCAACTGCTATGTAAAAATAAAATTTCTTAACCCTTTCATCTTCAAATCACCAAAAAGTGTCCGGATGTAAATTGCTCTTTGCCTTGATGTTTTTACTTACATTTTTTTGTTAATAGAAAACATTTTTGCTGCGATCTGTGTGAGACCAATTCCTGGTGGCACGCATTGCACCCGACCCGTGCCTCAGAAAGCTACTGCCTCGGTCATACCTTGACCAGGAACACTAGTGCACATGGCTTCTTAACCAACTAGTGACTGAGTCAACAGCTTTCCTTGGTATGGATTAAAAGCTAAGTTTCCAGCCCATGCCAAGGAAGGATGTTTACCTGGGGCATATTATCTTGGTAGCTAGGTCTCTTCTACAATTCTTATCCAAATTGTTTTTTACTACTGTTGTCATTAGTCAATAACCTTGAAGCAGACGACATTTGACCAAGCACCAACCAGTTTTGGCCAGTTTAAGGGGGTACAGAGTTTATGGGACCAAGTTGTTGCCAATGCATCAGCAATAGGTTACATAGGCTTAGGGTTAAAAGCATGCAGCCTTCTAGGATCTTGTATATGCCTGCAAGGACAGATCACTCTCACGGTGCCAAGTAGGGAGAGTCTTAAATCACTCTGGCCTTGCCAAGTGGGTACAGTCTTCAACAACAGGCATGTACCATGTGTCTTACTACATATTGTAATTCATAGTTACCACCCCTACTTAAATACCACCTGTCTTGGGTCCAGGTGTGGATATTGCCCACCCACCCACCCCCTTAAACCAGCCAAAACTGGCAACTGGTCAAATGTTGTCTGCTTCATTGTTTTCAAGTGACTGCAACAGTGATGACAACAGTTTGACTTACAATTGTGATGGAGACCTATCAAAAAAACATGGCCCCAGTCAACAGCTTTCTTTGGCATGGGTAAATGCCCAACACTTACCAAGGAAAGCTGTTGACTTAAGTAGTCTTAATTCAAGAGGAAAGGGTTAAAAGGCAATCCATAGATACCACCACACCATTATTCACTTGTCATCATATTAACTTCAAGTCTCTCTCTCTCTCTCTCTCTCTCTCTCTCTCTCTCTCTCGCTCTCTCGCTCTCTCTCTCTTTCTCTGTGTTACAAATATCAAAACATTCTATGATTAAAATATTGATGTACTGATAAAAATACAGCAGAATATAAATATATACATGCAATAATCCAGTGTAAGGCTACATAACCACCAGAAAGCACATCATACACATCGGAGAGCCACTGGAGAGCCACTCACAATTACCTTTGCCAACTTATGATTAAAACAATTAAAGTGCCTCTGGCAAATTAAACTGATGTCAAAGGAGGCTATTTGTAAAAGGGGAAAGAACATTCATTTTAAACATGTTTCAACAAATGTCCAAGTTACCTAAGGCCTAACAAAAACATATGTGTTGTTCCAGTGACCTGATAGACCCTACGGTACTAAAAAGGCCCAACCTCCATATTAATGGAACAAAAATATAAAAGAAGTACTTTCAATCTGACCTTCCTTGATCGACCCAAGCAGAATATTTTTATCGAAAGGTGGCCATTGTGTGTCGTTATTTTGCAGTAAAGTCGACTCAAACACGGCATTTTATTTCAACTTGTCTGGAGGGTTAACTTGAGCCAGGGAAACAGCACAGCTGCATGCATAGCCACAGTTGTGTGGTGAAACAGCATAGCCCTGGTTGTTCAGTGATCATTACTGTAATATTTCACAAGGTTCCAGGTGTACATTCTCTGGGTTACCAAAGCAAACAGTCCTTAAAGTACTTTTAAAACATGATTTGCCTTAACCTGCCTGCTTGGTTGTGTCTGAAGCAGTTATCATCGTTAGTTACGAATCCAAATGCGACACAATGGCTTGAGCCGCCATTTGGCAAGCGCCATTTTGAACATTGTGCAATGCATTAACTGTGGGACAGTCACACAAAAAGACATTTGATTTGGATATCAAAGTGAATCGTGGCCACAGCAAATATCATATCATTATTGATGCCCTGAAACATTTGCAAAATATATACTTTTGGTTTCATATATTATGTCCTTCCTCTCCACCCCACCCCTGACATCATCCCAGTGCTCATTTATAAACCATTGGGTGTGGAATCCACAATTTTCAAAATGGCAGCCAAGTTGATTGGATATTTTGTAGGGGGAGGTAGTACCCAAAATATATGTGTGATTAGTGCGAAGAGAAGGTTACTTTATCGAAAATATGTAATGCACAATATAATGGGACTTTTCCAGAGTGAGCACTACCTGAAAATGTAAATACAGTGTCACACATTTGCCAGTTGTAGGCCCCAGAATAGGGATTATGTATCAGACACTGAAGTAACCCCCCAGGCTATGAATTAAGTAGCAGCACAGGGCACACAAGGAGGGACTGCCCTCGAGTTAAAAACAGAGCTTAGTGGCAAAGATTGCCCCGATAGTGGATACAGGTGGAAAGTACCAGCGGGTTTTTATATAAGTGGTAATAAAATTCTTGTAGCAAACCCATGTGTGGCCCACAGGCTGGTACCAGCAGTGTGCAATGTAATTAAAATAAACTTTTCATGAGGATCTACCCAAGGAGAGTCCCTATGGAAACATACAGTGCCTGCTGGAGAATGCTCGCACGGGCCATCAGCAGACAACCATATTCCCCATAGTTTATGCCCACTTTCAGAGCAAAATTTATTTGCATAAAGTCCCCTATAGTTTATGCCCACTTTCAGAGCAAAATTTATTTGCAAAAAGTCCCCCATAGTTTATGCCCACTTTAAGAGCAAAATTTATTTGCATTAAGTCCCCCATAGTTTATGCCCACTTTAAGAGCAAAATTTATTTGCATAAAGTCCCCCATAGTTTATGCCCACTTTCAGAGCAAAATTTATTTGCATACAGTCCCCCATAGTTTATATGCACTTTCTGAGCAATTTTTTTTTTTCATAAAGTCCTTGTGCACATTATTCAGAGGTACATAGGTAAAGGAAATTCTTTGTGGTTTCATATGGTTGCTTGTTTTCAGTTGTCACCACTTGCAGTGAACGGGACTTAATAATACAAGTGTTCATCAAAACAGTCTTCAAATACACTCAAAACTAGCATATTTCATCAATCAACTCTATACCTCCTTTCCTTATGCTCTTTTTGAACAAACAATGCCTCATAAACAACTGTAGTCCGATTGTTTCTTTTAAAAGTTCAAAGTCGTCAGGAGTCCATGTGACCTGAAGGGCAGCTTCTCATTCTGTTCGCCAAATGGTGCCATATTGAAAGTTAAGGCAAAAAATTGTGGACAATTTAGGCAAAGTTCCAACGGCAATCTCAGTAACTGACGATCCCCACACAACATGGCCAAGCACTGTTCATCTTCCCCGGGCGTTTTCCTTGTACAACTTTATTGAGGGCTAATAAAGAGTTATATTTATGGAACACTTTAATGATTTTATTGATTAAGGTACCAGACATTTTCAAAAGGTTGGTTTTGGTGCATTTCTCGCCTATGTGTGCACAGCCTGTTTGCTCTGGTGTATTTTTCAACCTGTGCCTTATATGCAGACATATACATTTTTCCAACTTGAACTGACCAAAAGTATATCTGAATATTATACCTACACGGCTTCATGCTACAATGTAACTATACGGGGATCAAATTACTGTACTCCAAAATGGCTGAAAGATTTTCCAGCAGTCCTCAAGCTAAATAAAAGCCATCTTTTGGTGCTTCACTGAGCAGGTTGGTCAGGATCTTCACTACAGATACATGTATAATATAGATTGAAAATATCAAAATGTTGTATTGTCTATTTGATGAAACCATTGATGTTCTGGTCAAAGTAGCTGCAATAGAATATATGTGCAATATTATAGTGTATTTTTACTTGAGCTAAATATACATCATATTTTGGGGCTGCACTTGTAATGCAGATCACAGCAAATGCCATGATAGAGTATTACATTACAGTGTAATGATGCATATATGAAAAAATGACACTGGAAATGTCATGATACTGATACATACGGTGACGCCAATGCATATTGCGGTACTGTTACAACTCTAGTTTTGGGACTCTAATCCATGTACCCAGTAGACACAGACTCCCGGTATCAGTTACAAGTTTCACTGGATAAAAACATACAATAACTCACCAGTCTACATGTAACTGACAGAGCACATTTATTGTGCGATCTAAGCTGACACAGCACATTCATTGTGCGATCTAAGCTGACAGCGCACATTCAACGTGCGATCTAAGCTGACACACCACATTCATTGTGCTATTTAAGCTGACTGAGCACATTCATTGTGCGATCTACGCTGACACAGCACATTCATTGTGCTATTTAAGCTGACTGAGCACATTCATTGTGCGATCTACGCTGACACAGCACATTCATTGTGCTATCTAAGCTGACAGAGCACATTCATTGTGTGATCTAAGCTGACACAGCACATTCATTGTGCGATCTAAGCTGACACAGCACATTCATTGTGCTATCTAAGCTGTATGTTCCCCCTGATCAAGTACCTCCATTGAGACCACTGTTGGGGTCACAACCTCTGGACCTGTCCCAGGGTGTGGTCTTTTAAAAAAGGCAGTCATTTTCGCATGTACATGTCTGCACATGCATTCACTTGTATGCATCGACACCATTGGCCACAAGTGCTCAGTGGCAAAAGGCTGTGGGAGATTTTTCGCAACAATATCGATTGAATCCTGGCACAACAAACTTCAAAGAAAATGGTAATTCCTCCATGTAAGATGTAACTTAAAGGGGCAGGCACAGAAGAGACCAATCTATACATGCACAATGGCAGGTATAGATTTACGCTGTTTATTTCCTATGTATATGACGCATGTTTTTTATTCTCACAATTCCTCCGATGTCTTTGCGTTCCTTTACTCAAAGCAAATTCCATTAAAGCTCTGACATTTGTGTATTCAGCTGTAATCCATATATGGGTGATTCAAAAAACTACAAAGCTGAAACAACTGAGTGCATCGGCAATTAAGAAACATGCGTTTTCTGCCCATACATCAACACATCAAGAGTGTGCCTTGCTTTGTGATACTGACACCGGCGTGGTGCAGTGTGAATAGTCACGCTAATACCTGGAAGGGTTCACATCGGCCAAGGCTTGTCGTGCAGCTCTCCTGATTAAGCTAAGCTGTACCGAGGCACATCCTTCTGGATACATGTATAGCAGTTAAGTCATCCATACTGGTATGCATAGAATTCAATGGAACTTAAGTCAGTTAATATAATTTATATTAAGCATGCTAGGGAGATAGAAAAAATCCTCTTCACCAGAATGACTTTTCATAATTTTTTTTTTAAAATATAAATTATGTGTTCCAAGTGAAATGTGACAAATAGGAAATGTGGCTGGTTAGTCGATGGATCTAGGATGTAGAAATGAAATGAATGTCCAATGAATTGCAAATGGATGCAATTTCAAAGAGGTAAAGATCTCTTTTAGGTCAGACTGGATTTGAATGGATTAAGTATAACAACGCAGCTCTGATTGTGAATGGAAAGAGGAAATGTGGATTTATAGGCACACATGTCTGCATATCATGACAATTGGTACTTTCCCCTGTTCATCCATCCTGGCTGCATTCAGGTAATGGTACCGTAAAATCATCCACAAACCATCCAATCACCATCCAAATAAATGTATTTTAGCATGCTTCCCATCATTCTCTGCTTTGTTGTTTGGTTGGGAAGGAAGCCATATTGTTTGTAAAGATGCAGAATGCCTATAATGTGTGCAGTATATCTACATTATTATGCTTTGGATGCTGGAACATGTCACCTGTCACTAGGTGGCAGTACTGCAGACACCAGTCAGGGATAAACAAAACCTGCTTTATTCATTGGTTGAAAAATGTCATGTGACACATACAGGAAGCAGGCGCTGCCACCATGCAGAACGGTGTATCTGACAAGCCCTGCTGGAACATCAATCAAGGTTAGCCTTTGCTGGCAACGTTTTCTTTGCTTACATGCAGGCAGCAAAGCCAGTGTGTGGATACCTTTAGGTGTAACCAAATAAGGTATTGTACCTATATCGTGTATATCAGGCACTCTGGAAGAACCCGTCAGGCTGCCCAGACAGATTTCCAACAGAAAATCAAGTCTCCGTGTGCCCCCTTAAACAGGACTATAATCCTGGGCAATATGACAGACTCTGTGGCTCTGTGACTGACAATGCATGGCTCAGTCACCCATCTTTACACCTGACTGAACACTAAGAAGACTATCATCCTGTACAATATAAAAAGCACTTACTCAGAAAAATATCAAGTCATCATGCAAAAAACAAATTGACTGATATGGCTGTGACCTTGAATATGGGGTCAAGGTCACCCATCTTTGAAGTTGATCAAGCCCTTACAGAGGACTATAATCATGTGCAATATAAGTTTTTTCTTTCCAAAAATTTAAAATTCTTCTTTGAAATTACTTGGTCAGTTGCTTTGAAATCAAATAGGAACACCTCTACAAACCCCTAGACCTCAAATTGATCAATGAGTGATACTGCCACATTTTCTTTTTTTAAGAATTTTTGTGTATTTTCACTATTTTTGACTTCTACAAAACAAAGCAAGGCTTCCAATGAGACACTTTTATAGAACAAGTTTCATGACAGCAGTTGAATTTGTCTGCAAAAAAAAAAAAGGATGACCCCTGGTGACCTTGGAAATATGTCAAAATCGCTGAATGTCAAACTCAGCCAACCTTCCAATAAGATGCTTCTACAGTGCAATTTTTATAATAGTAAATCAGTTTGTCAATGAGTTAAATGTTTATATTGCATCTACAACGATAAAAATCTGATCAACTCTGGTGACCTTGAAAACAGGTCAGTGACTCAATGTCAAACTTTGCCAAGCTTTAGATGAGATGCTTCTACATAACAAGTTTGATGACAGTAGCATTGTTTCCAACAATAAAAATATGACCCTGGTGACCTTGAAAATAGGTCAAGGTCACTGAATAGCTAACTTGGCCAAGCCTCCAATAAGATGTTTTTACAGGATAAGTTTCCTGATAGTACATGTAGCTCAATGCCTTCAAGAGTTACTGTACCCCCAACTGTCATGGCTGCTGGAGAATAGACAGACACAGGCCTGACAAAGACAATACTCTGTCTGTCCATAATTAAGCCACAGTGGTAAAAATTAGCGCAAATTCAATTTTTACAATGATCGAAGGCATCTAAATACTTTCCACATGGGCTCTGATCCATCGCAACATACATGTACATCCCTGACGACAATTTGAATGAAACGCTAGTCAACCCTACTTGATCTGTTGTAGTAATGTTGAACTCTTTAGCAGCACCCAGATCACCTCCAAATAAATGTTTTTAAACATTCATTAAAAAGAGTCTAAATAGGACGAGTCTGCAGCTTCCATTATTAGCTCCTGGTTCACCATAAGGGATACCCCGGGACAGTCGTCAGTCAATCCTTAACAAAGTATCATGGTAATGTTATCCCTTCCCAATGGCTCACAGGTCAGTGTTGGACTTTACATTTGGCTAGGCGATGGTGTCGAAGGTCAAGGGTTCAAATCCCACCGCAGGCTGACAAAAAAGTATGGTGCTTTTCATTAGTTGATGTTACTCTATTGGTTTCTTTGTGCTGTGGGCCATTGCTCCAACTTAGAAATTATATTAGAGTTGTATTTACTCCTACATAATTAAAAGTGTCAGTCTCTGGAAAGGCTTGACCTTGCCAGTGTCCAAGCCACACCTTCTACAACATCACCCCCGATCCTCAATCAACCTTTTGGGGGGTTGTCCCAATGGCCCATAGGTCAGAGTGTTGGACTTTATTTGGCTAGGTGAAGGTGCCAAAGGTCAAGGGTTCAAATCCCACAGCAGGCTGCCAAAAAAATTCTGGGATTTTTCATTACTTGAGTACACAGTCTCAAATGAAAATGACTAACCACAAAATTTACAAAAATTTGCCAATAAGCCTCAGGTCAATTTCTCCCCCCCCCCCCCCCCCACCTTGTTGGCTTTCCTTAGCACGGGTTGGTTACTACTAAGTGCCCAACCCATCACCTTGAAATGGTTGACCTGGGGCATGTGATCTTCACGCAGTCTCATATACAATTCTCAGTTAAGTTGTTTTTCATTACCATTGAAAGTAGTTGAAACTAGTGAAGCAGATGATGTTTGACCACCCGCAAAGGGGTCAAAGGATCAAATCTCAGGGTTTTACCTCACACAATATGTTGTGTCCTTTACACACAAAATAGTCACTGGGACCCCCTAAATTTATGTCATTGCGTCCTGTGGAATGCAGAAATAATGTTATGTTCACTGGTAAAATATTGACCAAAACACAAGTATTTTGTCCGTGGACGACCAAATTATTTGGCACTTCTAGGACTTCAAGTGATACATTTTATCTTGGAAGAAAATTTAACTGTGCTGTGAGAGAAAATATTTTGCAACCTCAAACAACACAAAGGAATTTTTAATATTTAAAATAAAGTTTTTTTTTTATTTTCAAAATATGACACAGAAAAGATCGCATGGGCAATAATAGGGGTTTTTACGCACCGTTGTTTCAAAAGCTTCACTACAGCTTCAAATTTTTGTTTTGCTGATGCTGTAGTCCATTTTGTATGTTCATTGAACATATTTCCACTAAATTCTTTCTACGGCATAATCCCGAAGCTCCAACAGTGTGAATCTATCTCCTCACATTCACAGCATGATTGCATGTGACTTTTCAGTAACTCCTAAAAATGACACTAGATGGCACACTAATCAGTAAGTCTTGACAAGCACCACATGCATTTGTGCTATGTTACATAAATTCATTAATTAATAAAGTATAATAAGAAAGAAAAAAAATGTTGAGGAATTTGGTAGCTTGGGCAGAAGGGTATGAAGAAAGTTAAATGACATATTTTAATGAAAACATGTGCCAGATTATCTTTGATAATTTTCTGAATAATAACAGGCCTATCAGTGTCATAAGCAACACAAAATCCAACCCTTCTCAAGATAAATTGATTTCAAAGTCAAACATTTTAAATATAAACACAGTTCAAATTTGTATGGAATATAACCGTAAGATCTTTTTGGGGTCTAATCTCATACAACATGTCAACTGCCAGACTGCTATTGTGAATATCTTTTGCACACTACAAATGTGTACTCAGAAAAATACAGTGATATAATAAAATACAAATATAGTAGAGACAAAGTGATTAGATATAGGTCTGAATCCACAGATTGATGAATTGGCATTTAGAGCCTATGCTGCAAAAATATGGGACACATATATTTAAATTCAGTGTAAAGAAATGACTTTCTTAGGGGGACAAGTAAATTTTCTCTCCAACTTATCCTAGGACAGGTGGCCAAAACTTTTAATGTCAGGCCATCCTTCAAAGTAGGCAAGGTCTTTCAACTCAATTATGATGATACTTACCAATACATTAGCAATAACTTGTGTTGAGAGTATACTCTCAAGACATTATCGGTAATATATGGGACTCTCATTTTCTGTGCCGGACCCCCAAAATATATGCAAGGAGTCCCTAGGACTCCTAAATTTTAAACCCTGGGTAGAAAACCCTGAAATTTTATCAAAACATAACAAAAACTAATATTGTAGCAGCTGTATTTCAATAGGGGTGGTTCGTAGTTTTTCAGACATCACTGTAACTGTGTGTGGATATAGACACTGGGACAGAGTGATGAACAATGAAGAGGTTGACAACACCTTCCAGCACTGATATGCTAAAGGGAAAATGAATGGCTAATCCACAACCTGCAACCTGTGGGTTTTGAGTCACAGAACTCCCAAGCTCAAAAGACTCCGTGACTCTTTCCATGAACCAGACATGTGGTGTTGCCGTGTCACGATCACGGACAGACGGTGATATTCTCATAGATTTTATGTTGTTCATATTCCCTGAAACCACAATTGACCATTTTAAAAGACCAAAATCTGTAACCATTTGAAAGAAAATTTTCCAGCATAATACATCATGGGAGACAGTCCAACTGTAAAATCTATTAAGAGTACACAAATACGAGGTCAGAACTGGGCACGCCTTCATGGACCGTTCTTCTAGCTTTCCTTCCTGACGAAAATGACTACAGTGCACTGAGGCCCCCTGGGAAATTTAGGAAATGAATTTTTTAGGATGAGCCTGGTAATTATAACTGGTCTGTCTCCATTTTCGCCCTGGGCGGCCTGAGATCTGATGTGCTTTGGTTTATTAGGTGTACCTGGTGATCTGGCTTCATGGCAGCTGAAAGGGTGTACATTTTGTTATGTTCTATACCAATCTCCTTGCCTCCATCTTTCTGAGGCCTTTCCCTCGTGAATTAGGACACTTTTGGGTTAACATCTTACCATTCCATGATGGGTGAAAGGTAGGAGATTTACAAAGGTGATATATTAACCCATGCTCACTCAAAACAGAAAAAAGCGCCAAGACTTAGAATGCAGTCAGCTTCAGTAATTTTAATTCCATAGCTTTTTAACAGGAAAACACCTAATGACCAAAAAACAAACAAACAAAGGCAGGCAGGAAAACATGCTCTAGGTTGACATTTTTCCTTGGAACTGGCTGGACTCTTGACCCACAAGGAACGCTACAGAATCTGTCTTAATCCAAGGGGGAAAGGGTTAAGAGAATTTGTATTGCAGAAATGATCAGGTGAACTCCTGGTCTACTGGGTACATGCAATCGTGTTAATGAAATCATACTCTGATCACGAACAATCTTAATTTATTGCAAAGCCATACAAAAGAGATGAATTATTTATAAAATTATTTGGCCCCATAAACTGGACAGTACCTCCAGGAGAAATTAAACATTGTGAATCAGCGATGACTTGATAGATTTATTTCTAATTGTCTGGAGTCATGCCTGTAGTGTTAACACTTGGTTACAACAAAAACCAAGCTGTTACATACGGCATGCAATAAATGTGATTTCCAGCACCTTCAATGACTGTAATTGCAGTGATTACGGGGATAATCACTGATTACGGGGATAATCACTATACGATGGTAATGTTAAATATGACATGATGGTGATAATTGACATGACATGTTGGTGATAATGACCATGACATCATAATGATTGGTGGTTGTGAGGACAGTTATGTCATGCTGATGGTAATGGCAATGGTGATGGAGATGATGATAACAGTGATGGAGGTGATATTAGCAATAACAGAGAAATGGCATCATGCAGTGATGGTAAGTGATGATAATGACAATGGTGATGATGGCAGTGGTGATGATGGCAATGATAGGATGATCATAATGGTGATGATGGGAGTGCTGGTGATAATGACTGGATGATCATAATGGTGATGATGGGAGTGCTGGTGATACTGACTGGATGATCATAGTGGTGATGATGGAAGTGCTGGTGATAATGACTGGATGATCATAATGGTGATGATAGGAGTGCTGGTGATAATGACTGGATGATCATAATGGCGATGATGGGAGTGCTAGTGATAATGACTGGATGATCATAATGGTGATGATGGGAATGTTGGTGATAATGACTGGATGATCATAATGGTGAAGATGGGAGGGCTGGTGATAATGACTGGATGATCATAATGGTGATGGTGGGAGTGTTGGTGATAATGACTGGAGGATCATACATGTAATGGTGCTGGTGTGATAGGGATGATAATGGTGATAATGGCAACAGTGATGATAACAATGATGGGATGATCGTGCTAATGCTGATGATGGCAATGGTGATAATGGCAATGACAGGACAATCAAGGAAAGCTGTTGACCTGGACTATTATATTTCATGTAACCACAGACATCCCGGTACTTCAATGAAAGATCTTTTAACAAGGAACATGAATCTAGCAGCTTTATTATAATTCGGAGCAGTTCTTTTTAAGTAGTTTGACTTAAGTCATAGTTGGCACTGAAAGAGTATAACTACAACTTGAATTCATCCAAAACGAGTAAATCAAAGCTGAAATGAACAGAACTTTGAGCTGATATTTTCGAGTGACCCAGACACTTGACCTCATGACCTTGTTTTACCATGACATGGAGTTCAGCTTGCTGATAGTTCAAGGTTTCATAAACGATCACTTCACAAAAAATGTTACAGGTTGAAAGGAAATATTAAATGGCTATCACTGTGACCCAAATACTTGACCTAGTGACCCAGTTTTGCTGCATAACATGCATGTTGAGTCCTCATCCATTTTTGTCTGAGGTTTCACCTGACAATGTAAAGCACAGGGAAATTTTAAGCTGAAATGACTATGTACTGTGACCTAGATACATGACCTAGTGACCTAGTTTTACAACAGGGGCTGTATTTGAGCCCTGGTGTATGTCTATGTGAGGTTTCACGGCATAACTATTGATGATCAAGGAATTAATAGGCAAGAGATGAATAGTACTTTGATACATCTTTGTGATCTATGTATTTGGCCTCGTGACCTAGTTGGAAGTCAAAGCATGCATTTTAGTCCTGATGTAGGCATGTGTAAGGTGACCCAGATATCTGACCTGGTGACCTAGTTTTCTCACATGACACACCCACTGGTTCTGATATATGTCTGTCTTCAGCTTCAGGAAATGAAGTCAATATTCAACAAAAGTGCAGCCTACAAATCTGTATATGCCTTACCCACTGACATATAATTCTTCGGAATTTTAATTGAAATAAGCTCAAGTTATAGACCTAAATTTGGAGTGTTTTAGCTGTATCAAAAAGAGGCAACTGGTCCTGCATAAAATATTCACACAAGTTTCTAGTATTTCACAACTTTTGTGACAGAAAAATGGAGGGGTGCTTAAGAGGGCAGGGTGCTTAAAAGTAATAATACGGTAATGGTAATGATCCAGATAGTTCATCCTTACAGCAACAAGAATGAACCATGCAGATAACACTCATAGCCCTCATTAGGTTGTCTCAAAATTTGCCCTTTGAGGGGCCAATCACGTATTACAAAACAGAAAGATCAATCATCCGTCTGCAACTAAAGCACTTTCCACAGAGAATATCATAACTGCACAGTTGTGTCCTGTTCTCTCAAACTTTACCCTTTGAGCAGCTAATCATGTATCACGGAAGGAAAGATCAATCATATATCTGCACCTTAAGCACTTTCCACAGAGAATACATTACTGTAAACAGGTATCATTGTATACTGTTCTGTACTGTGAATCACATAGTTACGGACTTTTCATACTTTTCAATACTTCTATCACAGCGTCTGTTTAGGGGTACATAGCCGCAGGGTTAACCTTTCCACAGTGTTTCATCCTGGTCCCACCTTACAGCACTGACCTGGTGGTCACACAGTTTCACAATATTTATGACCAAACATTGTTGACTTTCACAATATTTATGACCAAACATTGTGGACCACGACTCAGTTTTCCCTCCTGGATTCCATTTTGGTTGCACCTGGGAGTCATAGATTCCCCTCGACTCCTAAAACAGACGTATTAGTGTATAAACACAAGCCTTGTTGCAAAACAACTTGCCCCAGTGCTGTCAATCTATCATGTATGTATGCTGGGCATCCCTAAAACGTTTAACCTACCTGATGGCCGCAGGAACACAACCACAGTCCAGTGAGGAGGTCTACCGCAAGTAGGGTGGACAAATTGTTGGACAGCGAGGAGGAAAACCAACAGCTGATATAGCAGCAAACACGCACTGGTAACAGGTCTGGAGATGAACTGGGTTGTATCCCACTTGGCATATATATATATACATGACAAGTACAAGTGGTTGCATGGCCCACACTCGGAAACCAAACCACTTCAGCACGCACAGGGATCAGAGGTTGTTTTAGTTCTGATAACACTTTTTGGGAAGGCAGATTGAGGAACCAAATGAGATTTCACCCTGAAAGTGGCACCACAGGCAAGTGCATGTACATGTATACACACTGCAGGTGCTTGAAGAATGTAACATATGGGCTTAGGTACATTTGTGGCTGGGAAAACAACCACAAACTTTGAAATGTAAAATATATAAAAAAATACCAACATGATTCTGTAAACATAAATTCACGATAAATTACATGACTTATCATATCAATGCCCCATTGATTTCAAGGCAAAAAGAACAAATCTGTTTGTATTAACTTGCAGGTTCAAGAATTACCCTGAATGCACCCCTTTGTGAGGACTGCCCCTGTGCTAGGAGCGTGGTTTAGCGGTCCATGGCACAGGCACAGCTGCCTGGCTTATGCAGTCTACCCTATGGGTTGCCTACTGGGATGTGACAGGCAACACCGATGATAAGGGCTGTTCCACAAATCTCCCATCCCTCCCCCTACAATGTGAACCAGGACAGTAACAGATCATATTTCTTGTTATTGTAAACCTGTTTCTTTGTTTTGTTTTTGACTTATTAAGTTATAAATGGTTTAGGAGTACCTCTTGCAGTAAAATGCATCTGCATTTTGGTAACCACCAAACCAAGCTTTGTGGCATTTGACCACGGACTTGTCATAATCATTTCACACAAGTAAGCTCGCATTTCCTCTGGCTCCCTTCAAAAATGAACAAACCTCAACTGTTTTTCAAATTCTTATTCAGTGTTTTTGCCAAAGGTAGGCCCATAGACATGGGGGACAGGGTGTGTGTGCACCCCCTCCCCCCCATATGATAGGGTTGGGGACCAACCACACACCCCCTTCTGAACCCTCTCATCTAATTAATTACGGTACTTACAAACCAGCAAACAACGTCAAACTTCGATGATATTCTTTCCAATCAAGGGATGATCCTCCTCCACCCCTTTCCTGTTCAAAATGCTGACTCCAGGCATGAAAGAGGATATGTAGAACCTCTTTATTTTATGTACCTCTAATGGCAGTGAAAATAAAAAAGTTTTTACAGTACCGGTACAAAAGTTGCCCTCTACCATAGTGGTCATAGAGAAATGCCTATCAAATTTGAAATTGAATTTTCATCAAAGACTTTTTTTTCCCAATTATACACACAAGGGTAGAGTTTGGCCCATAATAATAAAAAAAAAAAAAAAAAAAGAAGAAGAGGAAGAAAAAAAAACTTGGATACATTCTCCGAAACTGAATGTTTGGAAGGAGGTACCCTTGTAAATACCAATTGTCTCTTGACTCACTGAACCTGATCAAAGCTAAAACTTCATTTGCTTCAATTATTCTATATCACTTTGAAATGTTAAACTAGACGATCCAGAGGATCGATGTCCCCCACCACATTATGTGTTGTCAAGACACAACAGTATAAAATAGCTACAAGACATCAATAAGAGGCAAATGGCTGTTCATATGAAAGCATTGGGGTCAAAAATAATATCACAAAATTACCATAGAATTTCCAATTAAGACCACTTTCTTACAATATTTTTACATATTAAGAGGTTTAATGTTTATTTGTGTTTACAGACCAAGAAGGCAGCACATTTCATAATAGAAGCCTGAGTGCATCATGTTGCCAAGCACCACAACGGGGATTAATATTTGAAAGCATGCATAACACAAAGCATGTACTGCACAATAAAGACAAAAACAAACATAAATCAAAGAATCTAAGATTTTACCGCAAAAATGAACAAAAAAATCCATGAAAAAATCCAAAAATTGCTGGAGCATGACCATTTGGACAAACCTGGTAGAGACCCACCCAAGATATATCCCCACCAAGTTTGAAGCAGATCTGGCCAATGGTTTTGGAGAAGTTGTCAAAAGGGTCACTTACCTTTCAAACACCCATTGCCTTATAATTACATATAGTAAATAATCAATATGAATATGAACATTAACCAATAAGTACCAAAACTGAAAAATTCTTAAAAAATCAGGCATCCACATTAATGTCACCTTATGTACAGCTTTCTTTGACCCTTCCACAAGGAATGTTTCCACCAAGGTTCAGCACAATCTGAAAAGAGAGTTTTGGAGCAGATATTAAAAATAGCTCAAAGACAAGAAAAAAAATCATAAAAAATATAAAAATGTGCAGTGCCACCTCTTGAACAAATTAAGGTCTAGCGGTCCCCAGAAGTGTCCCTGTGCAATTTCAAAGCAACTGGCCAAGTGGTTTTGGAGAATATTTGATTTTTTCAGATTTGACCAAAAAATGAACAAAAAATATTAATAAAAAATCCAAAAATCGCTGAACCATTATTATTTGAACAAACTTGGCCGAGAGCCACCCAAGCTACATTCTCACCAAGTTTGAACTGCATCTGCCCAGCAGTTTTGGAACAATCGAAAAGGACCAGATAGACAGACAGGCCAGACCACAACGGACGGATGGATCTAACGGACGGACAGACCACAGCCCCTATCCCTACTATTGCTATGTCCCCCTATATCACCCTCAGTGGCTGGGAACAACTAAAATTTTCAAAAATAATAAATCAATGTATGAAAATTATACATCAACCCTATCAGAATAGCATACCCCAAGGAAGATATTGACCCCATCATAATTGTAGGGGAACGGTTATAGAAGCAGAATCAATCATAATTGTAGGGGAAGGGTTAAAGAAGTGAATCGGTCTAATTGAAGGGGAAGGGTTAAACAAGTAGACTCAGCCATAACTGAAGTGGAAGGGTTAAAGTGGAGTCAACCAAAATTGAAGGGGAAAGGTTAAAGTAGACCCAATCATAAATGAAGGGGAGGGATTAAGTAAATGAGTTGATTTATTCTTAATTGAGGTGGAAAGGGTTAAAGAATTAGACTCAATCACAACTGAAAGAGGAATGGGTTCAACAGATAAACATGGTTTTCTCAGCATCACTACATCCACACACACATACAGGGCCAGAATTTCGGCAAGAATCCGAGAATCCATTTTCGTAAAGATTCTCCTAAGCTTGTCTTTCTTTAAAAAGAAAACTAATTGACAAAAATCTATATATATTCTCGCAAAATTTTGCGAAATTCTGGTCCTGACATACATTGGAATAAAACTACTCCTAACTTTGACAATTTGTGACACACATTTTTTCTCTATCTTCCTTGACAAATTGTTTTTCCTTTCATATCTCTCCCCTCCCCCCATGCCCTCCCCCTCCCACCTGCCCCCCCCCACTCACTTTGTTGCATAACAATCTACCAGTAAGTCTTAATTTGCTAATACACAGGGATGTGGCATGTCTCTCACAACCCCTGGCTAATGTATCTCATTTTTCTTTCTCTGGTGACCCAAAAGTATATATTCTGGCGCAAACACCTCCGCACAGCCACAAACACTGTGCTGCCAAATGGTTACTCCTCTTCTTAACCCCTGTAGTCCTAAAACCAATCAACAAGTTCACTAAACATGTTTTCCACCTCCTTGTTTGTCCAAAATGCATGTACACTCATCAGAAAAATTACTGAACTGAATAAACATTCACTCCATAATTTAAGAAAAAAGGGCAAAATTCTGGGTAAAATGTTTCTAAGTTGTGGCAAGATTTAGTTCAAGTAACAAACTGCAATAAAGAGTTAATCCAAGGTTGTTAGGGTCCTGTTATCATATGAACTCTCCCCAATTACAGTGATGGAGCGTCTGGTTCCATCAAGACAGCTTAGTCAGGATTGTTCAAGATTCTTTGCATGTGTATGTACTTGTCAAGAGAGATACGACTATTGTGTTTGTGAGTAACTTGGGCCTCTCAGGCTATCATTACGTCGGGTCACACTATTTCAATATTAAATCAAAAGTTATAAAAACAGTAGACAATTTGGATGTGAACTGTCACCTCCTTGAAGTCTCATTCTGGTTTGTGCTGCGCCATTTCTTAATCAGAATAATGCGGAGTCAAAAACTTTCATGACGTGATATAATGAACACCAACCATGCAATATGTATGTTCTACATTGTTCCTGGTACCTGCTACAAAGACCACCATGCATACAGTATGAAGTCTATACATTAGTCCCTCCTTTGAGAGACCACCCTTAGTGCCACCCAAAAGGTGGTCACATAAAGCAGGTGGTCCCTCTAAGACCACCACGCATACAGTATGAAGTCTATACATTAGTCCCTCCTTTGAGAGACCACCCTTAGTGCCACCCAAAAGGTGGTCACATAAAGCAGGTGGTCCCTCTAAGGAGGTATAAATAACATGAAAAGTACTACAGAAAGACCTGACAATAGTGGTCTCTCAAAGGAGGTGGTCTCCCAAAGGAATGGTCTTTCAAAGGAGGGACTACTGTGTTGTCCTTGGTACCTGCTATATATAGAGACCACCATGCCTACAGTATGACTGACCATAAATAAGCTTTATTGTATTATAGTATGAATTCTCTATTGGGATAACTGCTGTCAAGACATGGTACAGTATGAATTCAACATTGTCCTTAGTACATGTACCTGCCATAAAGACCACCATGCCTACATTATGAAGTCTATGTTATTACCCTCATGATCAGTAGCTGCTATAGAGTTTACTGACAGATTATATGATCACCTAGATAAGAATCAAATTCCCCTAGCAGTTTTTCTAGACCTTTTTCAAGGCTTTTGATACCATAGATCATAAGATCCTATTAACCAAATTAAGACATTATGGTATAAAAAACAAAGAATTAAGCTAGTTTAAAAGCTATCTGTCAAATAGGAAACAGTTTGTTGAATTGGAGGATGAAACTTCCTCATTACTACAGATAACAACCGGGGTTCCTCAAGGGTCAATTCTCCGACCTTTGTTGTTCATCATGTAAATGATATATCATGGCTTCAAACTTCAACATGTTTACCTTTGCAGATGACACAAACTTTTCATGCCCACTGTTCACACCAAATAATCTCAATTCATCTGAAGAAAACCTTCAATTAATAAATGGAGAGCTGAACAAAATATATGACTGGCTTGAAGATAACAAGCTTTCATTACATTTAGATAAAACCAAATATATGATCTTCCATTTTCAGCAGAAAACTATATTACAAAGGGAAATTCCACACGGTAACCTTGAGAAACGTGGAACTCCTGTAAATTGAGTCACCCAAATAAAGTTTTTGGGCATACTTTTTGACAGTCGTCTAACCTGGAATCAACATATCAGTGAAAAAATATCATGAATTAGTGGAATTTTACGAAAACTGAAAAACTATCTCCACATAATATTCTGGTTCTGATTCATAGAAGTCTTTTAGAATCTCATCTTACTGATGGAAAAACATTATTGGGCTTTGGTGACCTGAATAGGTTGCAAAAAGTGCAGAAACAAACTATTAGAGTAGTAGTTGAAGCCAAATTTAATGCACATGCAGATCCTGTTTTCAGAATTCTATAAATAATGAAAACTAAAGATTTATTTCATTTTTCATGTTTGAAAATTTACTATAAATTTCACAATAATCAACTACCTTATTACTTTCATAGTTTTCATTTCAATCTAGTAAATCAGGTTGACCTGACCATAAGAAATATTTGGGCCCCCAGTATATATAGAGGAGATCAAATTACAAATATAGCAAACCTGAGACCTCATATTTCTGTATAAGGTTTAAAATCCCAGATTTGTTAAACTCTGATGTCCTCCCATTAAATTTGTGAAGAGAGATAACCGAATAGATTTATATATATACAAGAGAAGAGTTAAACAAAACATAATTAACCCTTATAATGAAACTTGTCAGCTAGCAAATTGGTATATTTGCAGACAAACTTAATATGTGAATATTTACAGCTTGTTGTTCATCATGACTTTAATTTGGAACCCAACAAGTTTGTCAACAAATACTGTTAACTAATTCTAACATTGTCATTTCAATGAAATGAAACACAACTGTACTGTAACCCTGGAACATCCCAATGTATTTACATATATTATTTTATCCTCTATGGCCATAATTCAATATTTTTCCATTCAATTGTAAAGGTGGCTATCCTGAAAGTGTCTATACAAGCCTTAAGGATAGTCTCCTCAATGACAGCAGTACTAGATAGTTTCAACCAAATGTATTATCTTCATATACATACATTGTATACTGTATAGGTGGAATGAAATGAATCTTGGATCTTATAAAGACCACTGTGCCTACAGCATGATGTTTTCATTGAGGTACCTGCTATCAAACCAACATGCCCACAGCATGAATTTTATATTGTACTTGATACCTACTAACCCACCCCTCAAGACTGCACTGTTTCCTCAAACCTCCCTTTTAAGAGACATGAATTTATTTCTCAGTACCAGGGATGAGAATGCTTTTATGCAGAATACTCTGAAATGAGCCAGAAAGTGCTGAAACTTAAGTGTCTAACAAAGAAAAGTACAAGCATATTTACACCACAAGAACTCTGAAAATCAGCTGATCAGCTGACAATTCTCATCCCTGCAGTACAATTTACTTGTGATTCCACCCCAACCCCCAACCGCCACCCCAAAAAACCCTTGGTTTTCCTCTGCCTGCACGCCAGTGGGGCTGGGGTGATATGAGGTACATGTGTGAACCATACTGGGGAAAACTGTCATGATCTTCACAAGTGAAGACTCCTATACTTTACCCTCCCCCAACTACTTTTAAGTGTTTTAATCTTTTTTTTATTTTGGGGGGTTTTTTGTGTGTTTTTTTTTTTAATTTTACTGTTTGAGGTCATTTCCCCAAAATATCTGCTCATTTTGTCCCAGGCGTGACAGCAAGGACAAAAAACTGTGGATCCTAAATCACCTAGAATGTGATCTGTACATTTCTTATAATCCTAGTGGTTACAGACCACAGTTGTGATTGGCTGGTTACAGACCACAGTTGTGATTGGCTGGTTGCACATCCCAACGGAGATAGTCCGTAATTGCGAAAATACAGTGGCACCTGCTATTTAAGACCACCATTAAAGCCAGACAAAAGTGGTCACATATGGCAGGTGGTCTTTCAATGCAGGTAAGCTTACAAATAAATTAAAGGCCATTGTCTTGAAATGGCGGTCTTAAAAACTAGTACGGTCTTTCACAAGAGGTGGTCTTTAGAGCAGGTACCACTGTACTGTGTTTTCAGCATGCTGTAGCTTCTGTTTAAATAAAGTTAGCTAAGTCAGGTTTGCTGCATCACAGAGGTGCTTCATTGGTGGTCATAAAGGTGCACTGTCTTCCAGGCCAGGTGGGAACTTTATGGTGGGGAAGGATAATGATGTGACCCTGGCAAGAGCACAGTTCATACACCTGTATAAAGCTGATATCCAGGTGTTGTTTTGTATTTCAATTATCACAAATTAACTAGCTGGGAATTATATGACAAAAATCCATCCATGTTTTTCTGACATTTTTATCTGTTAAATGCCATTCACAGAATTCTAAAAAACCAAAATGCTGATTTTTTAGACTGAAAAATGCTAATATGAAAAATAGAAGGATTTATAACTATGGGCTGTGGTCTGTGGCCTAGTGGGGCAGCAAGTCAAGGCTGGTGCTTCCTTTCCAGCCAAACAAGAACTTGCTGACCCTGGCTAGGTCATCAAACAGTGATATGAACCATTTAAATCACATGGGTGCACGGTTGGCCGAGCTGCAACACGCTCGCCTTCCACCTCTGCGGCCCGGGTTCGATTCACGGCCGGGGAAGCATGTGGAAAGAGTTCCTACCACTCTGACTGTGCACGGTGGTTTTCTCCGAGCCCTTCGGTTTCCTCCACCAAACATGTAGGTGGGAAGTATACGCCACGATCTGTGCCATGGAGAGTGATTAATATAGGCTTGGCCTGCTTCGCAATCCATGTAAAAGATATGGGTCTATACTAAATCACTGTGATTCAAATTATTTTTGAATCAGATCTGACTGTGACAACCACCTCATGGCCATGCCCTGGCCCCTGCACTCCGTCAACACACGAGTGCGTTTAAAGTGGCAACAGGGAAACCGTCCCTTGATAAACAAAATAGGCATGCATGGTTCTTCCAACAGTCTCTGAGGACTGAGGGCTCAACAAAACTTGTCAGGCAACCAAAGTCTACAGGGCACTGCAGACATTGCTCGTCATATATATACACCTACTTTCAAGTGATCATTTACGTGACCTGCCCTGAGAAACACTACCACAAGACTGTCAAATCTGCCTAATACTCACTGTTATTACAAAGATTTCCTGCTGTCTATCAGGGGCTTGGAGGTCCTTGTCTAATGGACCATGACTAGGCTTCTGCCACTGTCACACTGTTTACACTAACCCTTTCCCCTCTTAAATCAGGACTGAGTCAACAGCTTTTCTGGGCATGGGATGGGTATTAAGTGCAAAGGAAAGCTGTTGACCGGGAACATGTGATCTCAATGGGTTTCATCTACAATTCTCAGTCAAATCGTTTTTCATTACTCTTGAAGTTAATGTAATATGGTAACATCGTCCCCTGCTTTAGACATAACTACTTTTCTGGACTGCAAAGTTTTAAAAAGGCATGATGGTTTTTTAAATGATCAGTGGATGCTAGTTTTAAAAAGATGCTTGTCCATTTTAAGGTACAATTCTGATAAGAATATTGTGAAGCTGGTCAATTCTTTCAGAGCCCTATATGTCATTATGTGCATCCTCATTACCCTGCTGATTGTACTAAATGAGGCATTCATGACCTTGGAAAGTGGGTGAAGAAACCAAATTCACAAAAGTGGCCTTGTGACCTTGGAAATTAGGTCAAGGTCACTCTTCTTTGAAGCTGATCTAGTCCTAATAGAAGACTATTGACATCTACAAAATAGAAGCTTGGGTTCAAAAAATTCCGCAGTTATTCAGCAGAAACCAAATTCAGTAATGTGCCTCTGTAACCTGGGGAACTGACTCAAGGTCACAGATTTCAGAACTTGACCTGGGTCTTATCCCTGTGCAATTTGAAATGCCTAGGTCAAAAACATCTTTAATTATTATTGGGAAGCCAAGTTCACTAATAGAACTTCAGGTGGTCCATGTGCAATATAGAAGTCATAACTTAAATTCTGAGTTACAATGCAGAAACCAAAGTCACTAAAGTGCCCCTCTGAACTTTGAATTTAGGTCAAAGTCACTCATCTTCCAATTTGACCTAGCCCTGGATAAGGACTATAATCCTATGCAATATACAGGTATTATCATGAAAACTTTTCTAGTTACCATGCAGAAACCAAAACTTATGATAGTTCCTCTGTGACCTTGAAAATAGTCAAGGTCAACCACCTTTATACTTAGTCTTGCCCTTACATAGTAGTATATACCTGGGCACAATTAAAATCCTATCTCAAAAACTTCTCGAGTTAGGGTGTGGAAACCACATTCTCTCTGCTGACCAACTGACTGATGGACCTGGTGACCTTGGAAATTTGGTCATGGTTATTCATGTTCTAAACTGACCAAGCCCTATAACCATCTGTAATATTGAAGTCATACCTTAAATTTTGAGTTACAACGCAGATACCAAGTTCACTAAAATTACTGTGTGACTTTTAAATTTAAGGCAAGGTCATCCATCTTCAGATGTGATCTAGCCCTGGATAAGGACTATACTCCTGTACAATATACAGGTCCTATCATGGAAACTTTTCAACTTATCTTGACGAAACCAAAATTTACTACAGTACCTCCATGACCTTGTAAATAGGGTCAAGGTCAAATACCTTCATACTTCACCTAGCCCTTATACAGAAGTACGTACCCAGGCACTATCAAAGTCCTATCTCAAAAACTTCTTGAGTTATGGTGTAGAAACCAGTCTCTCTACTGACATGGCAACAGACAGACATGAGCAAAGCTTTATGTCCTGCTTTCTTCAAATGGGGGCATAAAATTCCTAAAAATAGAAACTGATCATAGTATGCTGGTTTTAAGTAGGCAGCTGGTTTATCTTCAGGTACATTTCAGAAAAAAAATGTGATTTGGCTACAGTCAATTTTTACTTTTCTGGATATTGCAGTAACCATGGCAACATATCATCGGGAAGCAAGGGCAGATGGGCATACAGTGACACAGACAAACAAACAGACGCTGCCGGGGTATACCCTCCAAACAGCCCTTTTATGCAGCAGAAACACTGTAGCAAGCTGATCCGAGACCCATTACATGCTTACAATATTATTATACTTTGATCCACTTCATGTATAGGTATCCCACATGTAATTACTGTGTCATAACTGTCCGACTAGATGCACCTTTCATTAAAGTGAAGACAGCTCAAGTAATATCATGTACAGTCTGCAGAGCTGACTGTGTGCTGTGATCAAAGAGGGAGGCAAGCAATCTGGTTCTGTGCTGTCACAGAGTAGAAAAGATGTTGACAATCTACATTTGCGGCTGTGTGTGCAAGACCTGGTCTGAGTATTCAGGTAATATGTGCGTCAAATGAGCCGTGTTCTCCCCCAACCCTCTTCAATTCTGCCCATGCTGGTCAGCAATATGGAGATTTTCTTTTTCAATTTAAGTTGAGATATTACATCAATTTAAAGGAGAAGTCAAGCCAAATTTGTCATTCGGTAAAAATAGCATTGCATGGTAGATATGCATGACCAGTCACAGCATACCCCTGCCTGCATGTAGACTTGGGCCCGTGACATTGGTACTTGGAAACTTTGCTTTGATAAAATGTTTTCTTCCAATTCAAATTGAATCCACTCCAATTTCACCTGTGAAAAAAGCTTTTTATCACTTAGATTTACTTAGAAACCCAAACATCATATGCGCTTGTACAGCCTCCCCCAGTGACATTCTAGGTGACACCCTTTAACCCCCCAAATATCACTACCTAAGTTGTGGTAGACTGCTGTGTACAGGAAAGGGTTAATTGTCTCCACAGGCCAGTGGTTTTTCCATTGCCTGACAAGTCATGCTATCCTCATGTTAAATCTTGGTAGAGATGAGCAAACAAGGGTTTCATACAGAGCATGTACTTGTGGAATAAGTCAATGGACAGGATGGAGCATCATCAATTAAGCACGAGGACAGGTGCTTTCACTTTTTCCTATTTCCTTTATCTGAGGCTTGTCATATCCTATTTGTTTCGGAGCAAGCTCTATTTAGCTCTGTTAACCTTCATTCTTGAGCTGTCTCTATTTTATAGCTCTACTCCTGTTTTTTAGTCCATGTTCTTGAACAACTTCCATCTATCCCTGTTTCTGTTAACCCTGTATCTTGAGCAACCTCTATTCAGCCTTCACTCCATTAACCTTGTTCTTGAAAACCCCATTTTATAAATCTGCTATGGCTTGTTCTCAAGCATGTAACGTCAACTTTACTGAGCCCTGTTAACCGTTGCTCTTGAGCAATTTTAATTTTTCCCTGTTTCTGTTAACCATTGTTCCAGAAAAACCTGTTTTATACGCCTGTTAACCCTTGTTCTTGAGCACCCTCTATTGAGCCCTGTTAAACACCTGTCCCTGTAGCAATCCAAGAGTTATGTGTCTATCAGATAAAAGTGCTGCCACTGGATCAATGTTGGATCAAACTTCCCATGATACAGCAGTGTGCTTCACAGTAAGCAGTCAAGTGTACCAGTGTTTTGTTGCTACATTTTGAAAACTTAAGGATGTGGTACACTTTTTCAGCATTTCACACAGAAAACAAGACTTTGCTCCAAACATGTCCTTATAATACAATGAACTTCTCATTTGAGATCATATCAACAATATACTTTCCAAAAGTATATATTTGGATTAAGCTAAAAACAATGAAATGTCTTTAAGTGTGAAGAAACTGAATTTTAATAACTTAAAATTTAAAAACTTTAATTTCACCTGTTTTGGTGATAAATATGAAAATAAAATATACCGAAAACACCAAATATGGGAAACATCATTTTCTTACAGTATATAAAACTGTACACTCTACGCAGCAATACTCTATTATTAAATTTTGGATAAGGGTTTTAGTTCACAATTTACAGGATATTTAAATTACTTTTTTAAATTACAAAAAGAATTAAATAGCCATAAAATTAGAACTAAACCATTTTTTCAAACATCCAAAGTTTGGTTTTGAAGAGCATTATGTGTTCTTTCTTTTGATTCTATAAACTAAATGTGCTTTTTATTTTTTAAAATGCTATTTTACATTTTATGCAAAATTTTAAAATTTAATTAAAATTGAATTACACCAATAGTGGTACTATAGAATTTACTATTCAGTGCCAGAATCAAACTTGAATTTATGTATTCTTTCAGAAAATATATACTTTTTAGAGTATTGGATGATAACCATGGAACGAAATTAAACATTTACGCACAAGAGTCCTACAATGTGCAACATCCTGTTTGTCTATCATTAACCAGCATTAACCTTTTCACTGCCAGTCTACAGACTGAATTAACTCTTTTAGTTCCACATCTTGACTAGGTCAACAGCTTTCTTTGGCATGCAATGAGCCAAAGTGCACTGAGGAGAGCCACAGACCTAAAGTATTATATACCATGTAACTACAGGCATGCTGGTACTTGAATGAAAGCTGTTGACCTGCACTATTATATTCTATGTAACTACAGGCATGCTGGTACTTGAATGAAAGATGTTGACCTGGGCTATTTTATTCCATGTTACAAGAGGCATGATGGTACTTGAATGAAAGCTGTTGACCTAAACTATTATATACCATGTAACTACAGGCATGTTGGTACTTAAATTTTACAAGGAACATAAATCTAGCGCCCTTATCATAATTCAGAGCAACTCCTTTGTAGTTCAACTTTAGTGGCAGTTTAAGTATTGAAACAGTTCATAGCTTAAATGTATAACAGTTCTCATCTAAGTGAATTAAGCATCAATTATGCACCCAAAATGCACTGAGGAAAGATGTTGATCTGGACTATTCTCATCATCTATGGAGCTTAAGACATGCCAGTACTTGAATGAGGTTTTTTTTTGCAATTAATTTGAATTTAGAATTATAAAATAATACTAGGAATTCAGACCAGCATGGCTTCTGTCGTGATTAGCACTAACACATGTATGGAACATAAAATAAAAATTCATGCAATTCACTGCTTCTCTGAAAGGTGGAATCCCTGTGAATATAGTACATGGAATTTATTATTAAATTCCATGTATTATATTGAAGTCAGTAATGTATAGCTTTGGGCTAGCATACCTGTCAAGTCTTCCCCCATGAAGTGGGAATCTCCCATTTTTTCACCCCAATTTTTTTTATTTACGAGCAAAATTTTGCAAATTTGGCAGAATCTCCTGCATAAAAATTTAGCATTTTCTATTATATTCTAAAATACAAATCTCCATGGATTTTTAAAATTTACAAAAAATCTTCCTATTTGAGGTGTGGAATGTTGACAGGTATGGGCTAGCATAGATTCCGGGTGAATATGATATATGGGATTTGATAATAAATTCCATGTATTATATTCACAGGGATTCACATCTATGCTAGCACAAAGCTATGCATTGTTGACTTGTGCAATACAAACAATAAAAAATTGCTGTGCTATGTTTAGATAAAATTGAAAACAGGGTTGTTTGTTTGTCTTTACTTTGCAACCAAGATTGGAGTGACCAAAATGTATATATATATATATATATATATATATATATATATATATATATATATATATATATCTATCAGTGATCATAAGAAAAGTCATTCAATACACATACACCTCAATGGATAAATCATCATGATCATAATATTAAAGATAATTATGTTGTATTGCCCATGAGTATAAAAAATAAAAGTACATTAATGATTAGTACAAGTACAAGACACAAATTTCCATGGATCCTTCTAATCCCAGTTCAACTGAATTCAAATTTTACATGTATCCCATTGAGTTTGCTAGTTGAGAGGACTACAGAGCGTTTGCCAGTGGTAGCCGGCGTTGAAAGGGTGTCAAATGCTGGCAAACGCCAACTAACGCTGGCAAACGCCAACTTAAGCTGGCAAACGCCCACTAACGCCGGCAAACGCCCACTAACGCCGGCAAACGCCCACTACGGCCGGCAAACGCCGAGCCCCAGAAGGCTTAATTGGATTTAGGCGTTTGCCGGTGTTTGTAACGCTGGCAAACGCAGTCTCACACCGGCAAACGCTGTGTTACGCCGGAAACCGCCCTGAAACGCCGAAACGCACCCACTAACGCCGAAACAAGTTACTAGTGAGTGATACCTGTTGTATGTGGCCACCCTTTCTGCCACAAAAAAGTGGTCACATACAGCAGGTGACCTGTCACCACAGGTAACCTGACAAAGAAATTGAGTCTTGGAAATCTTAGGAAAACAAGCTGCAGCCTGTCACCTGGTGACCTTGAGAATTATGTCGAAGGTCTCCCAAATAAGTGACCCTTTGACCTTGAGAAACTTTCTCTCTCTTGATCTCTTCCCCTCCTCACTCTTCCCTTTAGGATCTGAGTGAAAAGCTAGAACTTTAGGTTTTCTATTTCGTACTTAGCTAATCTGGATCCAGTATGAAACGTTCTCACAGCACTCCATTTTTCTTACTATATAAATACAAATGTAACATGCCAAGTTACTGATGGGTAAATCAAATTAATTAACTGGCATAATTTCCTATTGCCAAAAACCTCTGATTCAAAGAAAAAATACAAACCAGAGCATATATTCAAAAGTTTATTGCATCTCCAATTTTACGTTTTGTTTCAGCCTATTGTTTTTTCTGTTTTTTTTCTTCTAAATCTATATTGCCATATTTATATTTTGAAATGGACCTCATGGTGGTTTGGTGTATTGCAATATTGATCTAGGGTTATGCAATGCAGTTTGCCTTATACATTAAATATAAACCATTTCTAGTTAGCCCTGTACAACAAGGCAACCTCCAAAGATAGGGCCTGTGTAAGATGACTGTCAGCTTGCCATACCCACAGCAAACTTTTGGCCCTGTAAGCTGAAGTCACAGGTTTGTACAACTTAAAACAAAGCTGTCATGATTAACCCTTTCCCCCTTAAACTGGCCAAAACCAGCTGGTGGCAAAACGTAATCTGCTTCAGTGCTGTCAACTAACTTCCACAGTGAAGAAAACAATTTGAGTGAGAATTATAAATGAGACTTGCCACATGCCCCACGTCAACAGCTTTCCACCGCATTGATTAGAGCCTAACCCATGCCAAGGAGTGCCGCTGACTCAGTCTTGGTTTAAGGGGAAAGGGTTAATCACCAGATGCTATTCCTTTGGATTCACAAGAGCCCAGAATTTTTCTGTGGAGTGGCCAGAAAGAGGCGTGACTTGCTGATCCAGCCCAGGATCAGGTGTTACTGTACTGCCCTCACCATCTCCCAACTTTCTCTTTTACAGCACAGAATTTCCTGGAAACTCTAGTTTGAGCACATTGTATTGCTAGGATGTTTTCCAGCTGATTTATTACAGGAAATTTACAGAATTCTTGTGAAAGTACCGAGTATGTGTGCTTTCTGGAAAGCAATTAATCTTTTTTTCTGCCCTAAGTCTTGTTTGATTGCTTTACTCACTATCCCCATGCCTAACAACTTCATCCCAACTCTATGACTGCTTCAGTGCCACTTCATGGCTGCTTCAAACACCACTCTTGCCATCTGCCACACTACTTTACAACTACCAAGACATACACGGCATATTGCTTGCTTCAATCTCGGCTGCCATTTTACCCATACATACTGAGCAATGGCCAGGGTTCCATTTATACACCTATAACCACATGAAAAATAATAAACTGAAAATGAACTGTGTCTTCTTTTCTTCGATATTACTATGCCAAATATACTTTGTGTACAGTCCCCTTGCTGTTTCACCACTTGAGGTATACATACTATTCTTTGAGTTCACCCTTAAGTGCTAATCAACTACAGTTGTTTTCTCATTACTGTTAAACATACAAGGGTTAAAAGATTCAAATTCCTCATGAATGTACCTTTCATTCAAATACCAGCAAGCCTAGTCTAAAGCAAAAAGTAGTCTTGGTCAACAGCTTTCCTCGGAACACTTTGTGCCCATTGCATGCAAAGTGCCCTAAGGAAAGCTGTTGACTCAGTCTGAAATCAGCACTTTAAGGGTCAACTTTAGAACAACCCCTTCACCCATATATTTTTGCTGTGTCATTATGCAGCTGATCATGCAAGGCTGGCAAGACCCAAGAGTGAAATTCTTTTATTTGACCAACAAGAAGATGATAATGTACTAGCCAGGTAGAATGTTTAAAAGAGAGCTTATTGTAGTGTCAGAGTTAATCAGCTGACCCACATATATTTACAAGTTACTATTTTGTGCCAATTGGATTCTAAGAATGGTAGAAAAACTGTAGACCACACTAGATCTTTATTTATTTACCAATATGTGAATGTTCCGAGCATTTCCACTGCACCAGTACAAACAATGCTCTCTGTATATTAGCTCTCGAATGCACAAATTTTAAGCCCTCCCACTCCAATCACACAAAAGTGTCCAGACATACACTGCTGCCTGCTCTCAGGGTTTTACTTCAATAGAAAACGTTTTGGTGAAAACTGCAGCAACATGCAAGAATTCTATCATGATGGCATGTCTCAGGTCAACAGGTTCCCTTCCACGATGGCAATGTACCAGGTCAACAGTTTCCTTTCCATGATGTCATATCACTGGTCAACAGCTTTCCCTTCCATGATGGCATGTCTCAGGTCAACAGCTTTCCCTTCCGTGAAGGCATGTCTCAGGTCAAAAGTTTTCCTTCATAGCCTCAGGTTGGGCCCAGTGCACATCATACAGCACTATGGTGTCTTTTAAAATGCCAAAGGTATACAATGTCAATGCACTAATTTCAGGCGTCTATCTGGCCCTGTCACAGATACCTTGACTCATTTATTTTGTATTAACAATATGCTAATCTGAAGTCATTTGTTCCAGCGGTGGCTGTGGACAGTTACAACAGTAGATTGGAATATAATATGGAGTTTTCTTGTTCCATATGCGCAGTCCGCTCCAATGCTTGACACCCATTACCAGGTTGGCTGCTACATGTAAATGGGCCCATGCACTTTCATCCACTTTCTTGGAATAACAAGAAAAATTGTATGGTTCATGGGTATCAATTTCCCTCCTCTGTAGAACAAGAAGGCTGTATGAACAGTCCATGCTCAGCTGATCTGGAGATCCGCAACACTTATGGTTCTGTGAACTTGGAATAGGACAAAATAGGTAGACACTTATCAAAGGTACATCCCTTCCAAGTTTGACACAAATCTGGCCAAAATTATTGAAGAGACCCACCCAAGGTACACTGCCACTAAGTTTTGAAGTCAATCTGACAGATTGTTTCTTCGTAGAAGTCCAAAATGTCAATAAGCCTTAGAATGCCCATTGACTTACACAGTAATCATTAATAAGAAAGGTGCATTTACTGATAAGTACCCAAATTGAAAAAAGTATTTAAAAATCAGGAATCCACAGCAGTGCCACCCAGAGAACAACTTTATTTGACCCTTCCACAAGGAACATATCCACCAAGTTTCAAAATAATCAGAGTGACAATTCTGGAAAAAAAGACAAAAAAAAGCAAAAGAAAAAAAAAAAAAATCACAAAAAATTGCAGCACCACCTGCTGAACAAATTAAGAACTAGGTGTCCCCAGGAGTGTTCCTGTGTGAAATTGAAGCAACTGGATGGGCAGTTTTGGAGAAGGTGATTTTTTAAGATTTGTCCAAAAAAAAGAACCAAAAAATTCATAATTAAATGCTGATTCGAGACCTGTCCATTCTTTGGTCATATAACACATACATATTTTTTGGTGCTTTTCGGTTTTTTTCCACACTAAGCCACTTTTTCTTTTAATGTTAATGATCTCCTGATTTTCGCACCCCACCCCACCCCACCTCACCCCAGTAAGAGCAAAATGCCAGATGGCTGGGCCAGCAAAAGGTTGGATTCCAATGCTTTGCCACTGTGGACGCAAGCCTGAGTGCATTTGCATCCAGTACAACATTAATGTTATAGCAATGCAGGTTGTCTATGTAATTTAACATCCTGTTGTAGTACATTAATAGACAGGTTCACAGGGTTGTCCAATGTAGCAAATTTTGCTGCACAATTTTTGAAAAATGTTACCAAATTTATTTGAAACTAGATCAGTCTTATTTTTCAACAGAAAATCAAATGTCTCCCAGTTCACCCTGACCAGCTGTCACCCTTATAAATCTTGCACATTTCTTGTACTAATAATGGCACTGACTCAGAAATGGGGATGTGGCTTTATGACCTTGGGAATGGGGACAAGGTCACCCACTTTCAAAGCAGATTGAGCCCTTATAGAGGACTTTAACCCTGTGCAATGTGAGAGCCCTAGCTCAAAAACATGTCTGGAGTTATCTCGTTCAAGTCAATGTGTTGAAGTACAAGAAGATGAAGCAGAAGACGAAGTGGAAGAAATGGACACAAAAACAGTATGTCCCCCATGGGTACATGGGCATTCATGGTAAGTATTTCTCATATTAAGAAGTTGAGAAAATGCCCTGCACTGTTTCACTGTACAAAAGCAGATTACAGAAGAGCTAGTAGTTGACCGCTGAAGACTTGTTATCCGTCATTTTTAGGCACACACCAAGCAAACTATGCCCTTTGTGGTTCATCACACAGGTCCACAAAGAAGGGAATAACTGTGTGGTTGTGAGCACCTGAACTCCTCACTGTTCGTGCTGCATCCACCTGAGCTCCTCACCATGCATGCTGCATTCACCTGAGCTCCTCTTGGCAGACAATATGGTGTGTTGTCGGGTACTGAGGGTTGTACAGTCTACACAATCATGTAACGTATAACCATTGTGTTGATTATATGTTACACGATGGCTGATCAGGCTTTGTTCCTAGCTGGCCTGGCAGACGGCTGGATGTTGATTGTCCATAGTAAACTCTCTTGCCTGCAGACATGCAGAGTAAGTTACTTGCTTTCCTGACTGAATACATGCCTTGAGACTTCACAAGTGATCACCTGATAACCTGTATAAAGTGCCGTGCCTGATTGCGTATATATGTGCAGGCAAATGCAATATGGTATAAAGTATGTGTAATCTTAAGACTTGCATGAAAACACCCTTCTAATAAGTGCAACACTGCTACTATTACATTACCAGCGTTGGGACACTATATGACTGTGGTTAACTTCTGAATGCCTCACCAGATGACAAAGCCAGCTGCGGGTTACAAGAGAATCCACCAATATTGGTTACAATGTGTCAAAAACTTTGCTAAAATCTAAGAAAAAGACTGTACCAAGTGCAGAGTGCAAGAGGCACCCAAAACTACCTTCCTTAAAAACAGTTTGTCAAAAGATTTCACCACCCTTTATAAAGATCATTCTTCAAAGATCCTATGCCTAGATGTACATTTCACGCTCTGGGCCGTGTATGTCTTACAGCCGGATGCAATTTTCTCACTCTGGGGCATCATCATCTTAGAAACGCAATGGCCTGTCAAATGGTCAGGTGGATCTTGCAGGTATATCCATCTCATTTCAAAGCTTTAGGGTCTTTAAAGATAACATTACAAATGTTTTGATCCTTAAAGACACCCTTCAAGTTTCTCAACCATTGATTTCATGCAGCACCCTGTACCAAACTGAGCAAATAATATTCAGAGAACGGATTACCCTCAGGGCCCAAAATCTTTTTTTCCTCAATTCTGCAAGTTTTTTTCCTTTTTTTTTTTTTTTTTTTTGAGACTTCACAGTATAACACTTTACATACAATTTCCATATTGTTGTCCATGAAATGAAAGAGCACATTTGGGTGTGTTCTTGGGGCAAGTTCTGGTGACAGAAACCACTGTACTGTCTGTCACTCAGAAGACCATCAAATAAATACTTCAAAAGTTTCATAACAATTTTGAAAATAATAAGAGGAACCTGCTTTTCAATGGGAATGTAGTTCACTATAATGTGCATCTCTGAAAAAAAAAATGGAGAAGCTGCGTCGGATCCTTGTTGAGATTAAATGGTAACCTCGTCCCCTTGTGCACAACTCAGACAGTCTTGAAGGTAAATACTTTAAAGTTTCATAAAAAGTTTATAAATACAAAGAGGACGCTGGTTTTAAATAGATACCTGGCCCATTATAAGATGCATCTCTGACAAAAATTTGGTAAAGCTGCAGTGAATATTTTATGAGGTATGGCAGTAACGTCATCAGGGTTGACGCCATTATGACAGCCTTCAAATAAATACATTAAACGTTTCATCAAAAAGTTTAAAAATAGTCAGAGGTAACTGGTTTCCAACAGTAACCTGGTCCATCATAATGTCCTTCCTTGACAAAAATTTGGTACAGCTATGGTTAATATTTTTTGAGATATCCCGGTAACATTGACAAGACGGATGGACAGATGGACGACGGAGGGGATGACAATACCCTCTGGCACTTTATGTGCCGAGGGTAAGAATGGAATGAGAAGCACTGTGGTGGAATAATTACCGTACATGCCATGACTCATTCAAGCATTGTACAATATTATGATTTGTAGTATAAAATGCCATGATAATTACTGTAAAGAATGTTATCGTAAGTAAAATGCTATGATAGGCATTGTAAAATGCCATGTCCATCAAACATTGAAGATTCTGTGGGGCGTCAGTGTGGATGAACACATTGTCAATCTGCAAAGGTTGCAAACACCCCAAGGTCATGCAGTATCAAACAAAATGGCATATTGTATAAAGGTGAAACCCTGATGAAAATACCTGTAGAAAAAACGGAAAAGTCTGAATAATGATAGTACACAAAATGTAACTGGGGACTCAAAGGGCCATGGGAAACAAAAGGTTGACCTTGAGTCATGGGCAGGTTAATTATTCAAACGGCAAACAAGATGGGAAATGTGAAACCGAGAAGCCATCACCCACAACAGAATGCAGTATGTCCGTGACAAACATACAAGCAGATACAACTGCATGATGGGAATAAAGTTGATGACAGAGATACAAGAAAGCTTCACAAGTCTTGCTGTCTGAATGTAAGGCTAATTAATGCATAAAGTGATCTATGTCACTTTGACATATCTATACCTGTGTCAATTTAAATAGGGGAGGTGCAATGGAACGAGAAGTGTTTATAATAAAGTATATCTGATGGAAGCCTGAATGAACATTTATGGCCATTCATGTAACCACAGTACCACTGCAAAGTCTTCCACCGTCTCCTCTGGATGCCCCTGCGCGTGGTCCACCTCAGGTACATATTGTACATTTGCAAGGGACTCCTAAACCAAAAATTGCTAGGAATTTTGGTGTTGGTTACTCAGTGTGCTTCTTGCACCTACCTGTGGCCCCCATTGGCCCTGAACTGGTCAGAATTACATTTTTATTACATTTTGAAAAGTGGTAGGTGCAAGAGCCTCCACTGGTGGAAGAGATTCCCCCATACACAAGTCTTCTGAACCTGCAACAATCAGACATTATAACAAATAAAGCAAATTTTGCATAAATGTTGGAAAAGGTCTGTTCACAGGCAAGGCAGTCAGTCCAATCAGATGGTCTCCATGCAAGGCAGTTCAAAACCCAGACAATCAGACTGGTAATTTGCAGGCAGAGCTTGCTGTCTGGCAGGGGAAACAGCTGTTAACAAAGGAGGTCCTTACAAGAACTCATATTAATGATCCCCAGACAATGTCTTCTATTAACACTTTCAGGCCAAAACTCATCAACAAATACTCCAATTCCCGATATTATCTGTTTCACATGTAACTCAACTTTCACCCTGTCACAAAACCCATCATATTAATTGTATTTACTGAAGATGTACCAATAAGATTTTCAAGCAATCAACTGGTTCTACCATCAAACCCATGTCCCTGGTGTCCACTGGCTCATAAAAGCAAACTTGTCGAAAAAGCCTGATTTGGGTGAGTTAAAGAGTTAAAGCAATAGGTTTGGTGGCCAGCTTTGATGTAAGATGATGTCTCCACCTTGATGGCCAAGGTCCAGTGCCTCCTTACATTACACATGAAACACATCAGCCACAAGAGAAGATAACACACTCCACGCCTTTGAAGTGATTCCATCTTAATAAGACATAACTGATCACTACAAATCTTGCCTGCCTCTCAATTAGACAGGCTTGCCCCCAGGCAAGATCCTAAACCTTCTTTTATGACGCGAAAAGCCCAATACAAGATGGTACTGTTACAGGTTTTGGACAATATTGTTGTGAATTGGAAGCCGTAATCTCTCCAAAATCATCTACATGTCAAGCAACCCTGCACCAAAGTCAATTTATATTTGTTAGGGATCTACGTTATTTCTTTAACCCGCAGTATCCAGAGGGGAGTTGTCACAAACTGTCGTCCAATCATGCGCCACTTGTGACTCATCCAATTAGGATCGAAGAAAAAACAATGATGGAATATATGTATAACACTGTGACAAAAATCTGACCAATTATTCTCATAGAAAATCTTTCCTTAAACTGACGTGAAAATGTTTTCAAGGGTATTTTACTCTAACATCACAAGCAATGAAACATTGAGCCCAGTTCGAAATTTATTCCGGCTCACGTGCATTAATAAGTCCGCTCATACACCCCATCTAATCACTCCAAGGACTATTTTATAAACACCCCAAATGCCAAAGAAACCTGTTGACATGCTGGGGTAACAATATTCTCATCCCTAAAACTTTTACATAAAATACATGAAAAACTCATACCTGCAAGCTAACAACACAAACAGCAATCAAACATTTGTACTTGCAGTAGTCCGTGACGGACCACTCCAATGATATACCACGTACTCTCTCCAATGATATACCCCGTACTCTCTCCAATGATATACCGCGTACTCTCTCCAATGATATACCACGTACTCTCTCCAATGATATACCCCGTACTCTCTCCAATGATATACCGCGTACTCTCTCCAATGATATACCACGTACTCTCTCCAATGATATACCCCGTACTCTCTCCAATGATATACCACGTACTCTCTCTAATGATATACCCCGTACTCTCTCCAATGATATACCACGTACTCTCTCCAATGACCAGCTTTTCCTGATACCTAACTTAGTATTTTTCATCTTATGAAAGACCACCTGTTTTGAAAGATCATTATTTTTATTAATACTAGTTTCATACCACAAGGATTACTTTAAATTTATTGTACCTCAAAGGGACAGAGTTGTAAATTGCCCCATGCTTTGATGTTTAAAAGATATAGTGTCTTCATTTTTGCAGCCATATGTCTTCCACATGCAGAAATTTATGACAAACTGCTGAAATATGTTCACACTGATGAGATTACAAATAAAGCAGTCTTCATTTGAATAAACTCTGACGATAAGTACAAAAGATGTATGTCCCTATCAAGTTCAGAATTGGCCATAGTTTTCCTCTGTTACCTACATGTGCCAGGATTTACAGACAAACCCAGTTCTGTGTGACCATCATGATCAGTTTGAGCAGTTTTTTATTGCTTCATTGATGCATATTAGGATTAAACTTGTAAATTTTAAAATATGACAGATAACACATGCCTCCTCCTCCTCCTCCTCCTCCTCCTCCTCCTCCTCCTCCTCCTCCTCCTCCTCATCATCATCATCATCATCATCATCATCATCATCATCATCATCATTCCATCTATCAAAATTAGACTATATAAACTGAAAAAATTCATTTTGTCTTCTACATTAACTTAATAGCAGCCAAGATGCTTGTAACAATGCAGTTCAAGTAGCAAAGGGCCGAGGTTTAACCATCTGGACAATAAGAGCAAATCTATCGGCTCTTGGGCCATATATCATCACACAATTCTTTGGACACAGATGGTTAAACTCTTATGCAACCATGACAGTACCAATTGTAAGACAGTAAAGAGACTTTTTTTCATCTTGCTTGAGCCAGCGTTTGAAAATAAAATTTACCCTGCAGAAATATTTAGAATCTTCAAAATTGAAAGACATTCTCCCTGCAAGGTAAACTTTGAATCAATTCCTCACCCTCAAGATTGATGCCTTGGGTCCATATTTATAACAAAAATCTCATTAAACTCATGATATTAGTCATGCAATTAAAATTACCACATCAATGAGATTATTTCTCCCTGGGCCTGTAAACAACATGTGTTGACAAACCAGGATTAACAGGAGCTATGTTTGATATGCTAACATGTTCTACTTCACTACATGTCATTACCCACATTGCACTGCACACAGGTGGGGCAACATTGGCAGAGCCCCCACCCATCACTGTGATTAAATGAGAGTAAAAAAGACACTGCACTGAAAAGGCCAATTTAGTTATATTTTCAAGAAACACATGGTCAACCGAGGACAATAGACCTGCTCATACCAACTCGTACCGAACCTTTCCAGACCCTAATTAATTATGTATTCCATTGTTGGCCTGATTGTCCAATCAGCAAGTGGCCAAGTTGGGCCCACACCTTCATATGTTCACAACGGATGCCATGGCTAACGCCTGTGATTACAGCACGGATTGTGCTGAACACTAAGTGCAAATCTTTTACCTAAAATGTCACATCAGTGGTGAAACGTGCATTTTTAGTTTGCTGACAGTTTGATTTTTCATTAAATCCAAGCACATCCTGTGTTTTATCGTTTGATCCTTCGACGTGTAATCCGGCCAGCGTGGTCGAGCACAAAAAGTAAACAAAGCAGGGTGCGCTTACCGAAGTCAGAGTGAACCGAATAAACCGGAGTCCTACGACCCGGTCTAATTTGTAAGGTGCCAGATTGATCTGCTGACAGGGACATGATTGGGATCAATCCTTAAATGTATGGCATGTATATATCACTGGGTGCTGGAGAAACACACAGCCCCCATCTGTAATCTGATGTCGATTTTAAAGAGTATGACTTCAAAATGCAGCCAGTGTGGTCTGCACACCACAGATACTATGCATGTAACCCAGAATTCAGAGGATTACATGTATAAATGTTCAGATAGGAATGACCTCTCTGCCATTTTCATTTGAACATGCAAAAAAGAAGCAAACAAAGTTTAATTTTTTACTCCTTAACACGGCAAGTCAAATTTTTGAATTTTAACTCTACTTGCAAGTACACATTGTTCCACTCCTAACTAGGGACGTGGACAACGGGCCCATCAGCTGGTTCAGGGATAACATCTAGCCACTACATTTTTCCTTTCAGTACATGTGCTAGTTAATCACTCACTGACGCCTTATTATTATTTAAAGTGTGGATGTGATTTGGAGCATTTGGGAACATCCTCTACATGGTTTCTATGCTATCTTGAATGCTATCTAAGGCAGAGTGGTGCTCAGATGTTACCACACATTCTGGCCAGCTTGGCGTATCCCACCTGACTGCTGATTCAGATTCAGATCTGTTGTTGGGCAGTGACAGAAGGATTCCCCAGTGGTGATGGGAAGTTCTTCTCATTTGCAAGAAATTTCAATTTTAAAACAATAGCAAACAAACTTTCTCAACATGAAACTTAATTTGCTTATTGTGGTGGAAATTAATAAACTTTGTATTTCCTAATCTTTATGCTGTCATTGGGAACTCTGATGGTGTCTGGAAGCTATATTGGAGACTCAATTATATAAAACCAATTTTTTTTAGTATGTTTATAAAATCACTGATAGCGTAGAAAAATTTCATATTAAGTCGCTTCAAGCAAACTGGAGCCACTTAAATCACAATATCCTCTAAAGACATTCAAACTACATTGGGTGACTTTAAGGAAAGTGTTCTGTTAAGATGTTCAAAGTACACTGTTAAAAATTGATGCCAACCGCAAGACTAAGAATGCCTTGTAAAGATGCCTGTTCAAAGTAGATTGACGATGCTTTACGTAAAGCATTAGACTGGGGAAGAACTATTCAGATGTTCAAAGAAAATTCGTTACACTTTAACCAAACGATCAGATAAGGGAAGAACTGTAAAAATGCTTCAAACAGACTGACGACACTTACCCTTTTCCCGGTGAGTCTATCACCAAGTCAATATGTTTCCGTGGTACACATTGTGCGCAATGTGCCCATGTACAAAGGAAAGCTATTGACCTGGGGCGTGCCATCATTAATGGACTTGCATAGAAATCTCAGCAAAAATGTTTTCTAGAAACAAGAAATTTAAGTTTAAAGTAAAAGTGTCAAGGTAGATGACAATTTTCATCCCGGCACTTTTGGTGATTTGAAAAGGAAAGGGTTAAACAAACTGACATCAGACTTAAAGAACCTGTATTGATGTTGCAAGTAGATTGGTGATGCTGTTAACCCCATCAGACCAAGAAGGAACTCTTTCAGTGCCACATTTGGACTGAGTCAACAGCTTTCCTAGACAAGCTTTGGCCACAATGCACTCAAAGTGCACCTAGGACGCTGTTGACCAGTGCTTTCTTACTTGATGGAACTATATACACAGATACTGACATGCCGGGGCTGGAGTGCAAGGTGCTTTACAAGGAATACGCATTTAGCTCCCTCTAACTCAGAGCAGGTTTTAAGTTGTTCAACTTTAGTTGCAGTTGGCGCTGAAAGAGTTCAGATCTAGTCCAAGTATGTTGGTGATACATCAAGTCCATCATTAGACTGAGATAGAACTGTACACATGGTCACAGTAGATTGGTGACACGTACAGCACACCATCAGACTCACAAAGACTTGTAAAGATGGTCAAAGTAGATTGGTGACACTTAAAGCAAGCCACAAGACTAGGAATGAACTGCAGAGATGCTTAGAGTCGATTGGTGATGCTTGGGGGCATGCTGATTAAAGCAGACTGATGGGAGCAAAACAGAACTTTTACAGCTAGTGTATACCAACTCTGCTACAAAAAGCTGCTCATTCATTTCAACTAGTTTTTTATGCAAGTGAAATCAGCCAGCATTGCTGTTTTCAACTTAGAAGAAATCTTTTGGTGTGCACACAAAAAATCTCCTCATTAAGAATTTGAATACACGATTCACATTTAATTGCAGCTAACACATCGTCAATGCAGCATGAGTTAAGTGGCGCTCACACTGCGGACACGTTGTGTCGGAGACACAACCACAGACAGATGACCTGTGAATGACGAGGCACGCTTTACTTCTAATCAAGAATCAGAGATGTTGTGCCTAATATAAAGACACAACTCCCAATCAATCTACACCAGTAACCTGAGTTTGGCAAATAAACTCAGCAACATCTCTCCTTGCATCTTCTTTTACCAATTTGATGTAACAATCTTGTAATGAATGAAGGCACCCTTTATCTTGAATTATCAAGGGATGGTCCTTCTCAATACTCGAGATTAAGCTACATAGCTTCTCTTGTCTTTTTCCACTGACAGCTTTTCCTGGCATTGACTGCCGCAAATTTTATAACCAGACGGAAATTGCTTCTTTCCACTCAGGAACATTCCTGATGGTCATTTGCCTTGTGATGATTCCACCGGAAATTCCTGTTATCCAAAAGAGAGAAAAACAAGGGTTGATGACAGCGAATCTGAAGCCCTTTAATTTCTTATGACCATGTGCACAGAGGCTTTCTCATCCTGTAAAGCCTTTACCAAGCCATGAAGGTGAAGTTTTTGCTCTAAAAGGTCATTAGGCTATAACCTGCCTTACAGGAAGCAATTTACTAGTGTTTTTAGGGGAAAAGATGATTCAAGTCTATCACCACATCACATGGCATGTTGCTTCAAGATCTTTCACAATCTGGTTCACTGTAAGCACACCGAGGCTGTTCAGGTAAAACATAATAAATCCGACACGGTGAGGTACGCTAAAATCAAAGGCAAACGTTTTCCTTCCCAGATGTCTGCTCACAGAGTTATGGTAAATCAGATCCAGGGTCCCAATATTTTGGTACCTCAGCATTAAACAGCAGAATAGTTAGTGTATATACAGAGTAAAGTATCACTGTGACCTTAGAATAGGGTCAAGGTTATCCACGTAAAGTCTAAACTTGGGCCCTACAGATATGTCAATAAATTTCAGTAACTTATGTGACATGAAAACATAAAAGTACCGTTGGCTTGAATGATTGGCTCCAACATACTTGTTTGTTGAAAGTGTTCACTGCCCATGCTTGACCATACTGAAACTTATTTGCATAATCTACCAGCCAATCAGCACCCAGGCAGGACGAGAGTTTTGCTGAAGCACGGCAAGAAAGTCACTGCCTTCTATTCTCAGGTTTTTACCTTGGAGACAGTAAATTTAGGCAAGATGACAACGTTTGGCAGGCGAGAATAAAGAATTAAGCTAATAGGAAAGCAGCATGATGATATTGTCCAGGTTCTGATATTTCCATTGATACCAAACATGCCTGGAATAGGTGGCAAAATACACAATTTTACCACTTTTTTGTATAGATTTTTATTAGCAAAAGTACCAAAAACAATTGATTAGATGTTTATTTAGAAGTCTGTATAGATAAAATCGTCACATTTATGCAACAAAATTGTTTCTGCCGCAAAAAGTACACAGTTTGATTGACCGGAATTGAGCATACAATGTCTATGTTTATGTAAATAAATGTTGAAGTGGATGCCCTAAAGATCGTGTTTGTGGGGCGATCCCAAGATTAAATTCAGCATGATAGACATTAATCCCAAAAAATAAATAGCAGAGGAAGGGTTAAAGTGGCACCTGGACTCAAGGTTTAGATCAAGGTAAGCAATGTGAAATTTCAACTAGCCTCTCTAGAGGGCCGTCATCTTATGCACAAAATCAAAGTCCTACACGTACTTGAAAACTAAATTCACCCAAGAAGTCATGTGACCTTGGGAATTAGTTATGGCATCATGCCCAGTACTTTGAGATGAACATTGTTCTTTTGAGTGGGTTGGGTATAAGTTGTAATCCTGTGTTCAGTTCTCCACTCAGTCTCTGACTAACTGCATACATGTACATTGTATTTCAAGGTTACATGTACACAGACTGATAAAAGTCAATGCGCCAGGTCATTCAGGTCATCATTGAGTCTATCTGTACAGATATTTCTGTTTGTTGTAGTAAATATATTGCAGTGTTCATAAACCACTCAAGTACATGTGCATTGTTTTCCTAGGTCCTTAAGTGGGTAGCCACTCCAAGTATATTTACTTTCTACTATATATCTCATATCACTGGGGTTTTACTTTTCCCCTTTATTAGCTTTGATGTTACACTCTCCATGTCTAGTCTATTTAACTTTGTATGTCTCATATTAAAAGTGTTTTACTTTAACCCCTTATTAGCTCTGATATTAAACTATCCATGTTTATTGTACAGAACTTGTGTATCCCATATTCACAATACTTTAACCCTTTAGCTCCAATGTTAACCAAGTAATGCCTAGTTTATTTAACTTTCATGTTGCATATTAAATTACTACCTCCAATGTTACCCTATTAATGTCTACTACATTTAAATGGTATACATGTACTTCATATTAAAAGTGTTCACTTTAACCTATTTTTCCAACAAGAACCTGCTCATATCCAGTACATTTAAACTTCCATATTTATCTACATCCTTTACCACAGATGGGTTATAATTTCTTGTAGTCATGAGGTAGACTTTATATAGTTAACAAAGAATGAAGCAGTGAAGGGATTTTCCTGGGGCAAATTGTCTGAAATTCGTAAATTTGTGGTGACGATGTAAAAATATTCAGGCTAAAAAGTGGGAGAATTCTGCATTAGTTGACAAATGGAGCAGAGTTGACAGTGAGGAACTTCCATCTTCCACATGACCATGAAGTCGTCTATTTTATTAATTTCATTCTTGATCTAATCCGTCCATGCACATGTAGTAAATATAACTTCTGTACATGTCAATGCTCGGGTGGTTTCCCCGTGTGCACCTTTCAATACTGGATAGAGTACATGTACATGTACATCACTTTACTAGACGTAAATGTCATTGTACGCATGTAGACATCGATCTTTATGCTCACCAGATATAAGCACCACACGGTTGTTTCATGGGGTCATGTTAGGTCAGTCTGTAATCAGAAGTGGACAATGATACCCAAGCAGATTCTCTTGATGGAACTGTCCCACCACAAGTTAATATGAACATTGTAATATCCCACACAAAGGAAATCCCCTGCACTCCATCATCACAGAGTTTGGCCACCATTACAGCAAGACTAAAACTTGGAACATTTTTGGTGACAAATTACATAAACTGCTCATAAACCCCATACCTTCATAATGAAATCAACTTTATACATATTTAAAATGACACCATCTGGTACAAATGTTTATTTTTCCTCCTCCAGGCAGCTAGCACGTACAGTGGTCCCTCTCTTATAAAGCCACCCCAAATGCAGTCCAAAAGTGGCCTTATCAGAGGGGTGGCCTCTCTTGAAGGGCAGAATATAATGGAGATACATGTACCATACTCTCTGCACAATTCTGGTATTTCAAGAGGGTTGGCCTCTGGTGAGAGGGGCCTTATCAGAGGGGGACCACTGTACTACTTATATCTATCTTGTCTTCTACCTTGATACTGTGGATAACACAAAGAAACTAAAAAGACAAGAGAGTGTCAGTTGCGTAAGAATGGCGAGGTCAAAGTGTGTCCCAACTGACTCTTTTGTGCATGGCTACCATGCATATGAGGTGTATGGACACCCTAAATAAATTAAAGAGCCTGCGTGTCAAATTGAAGCAGGGAATCAGTACAAGAAACATTCAGTGGCTGTTTCTAGAGATGGAATAACTGTGGGGTCGTATATACTCAGAGAGAACTCGAAACTTTGCAAGTTTTTCATTACATGACGATGCATATCATGGCCAAACTAATGGGTTAAAAAGTTAATAGCAGACTTGGACTTGGGGTCTGTAACTTACCATTTTGTCAGTAGTAGTGAAAAAAATACAAATATTCTGTTGAAGCTGTGGGAAAGTTAACTAGTGAATGTACCCATATGTAGGCCTACCTGATGACTGTGATAATAAATTTACCACTAGTTTGAAAACTATGGGATATTTAAAGTGTGTGTGTCAACACACACTTTTCTGTCTTTCGAATTCTTTTTCTTTCTTTCTTTCTTTCTTTCTTTCTTTCTTTCTTTCTTTCTTTCTTTCTTTCTTTCTTTCTTTCTTTCTTTCTTTCTTTCTTTCTTTCTTTCTTTCTTTCTTTCTTTCTTTCCTTCTTTCCTTCCTTCCTTCCTTCCTTCCTTTCTTCTCTCCCTCCCTCCCTCCCTCCCTTCTTTCTTTCTTTCTTTCTTTCTTTACAGGCAAATTTGTCTGACATTTCACTTGAAAAGTATTCCATGTAGAAACTTCAAACTTGGCACAATTATACTTCTATAGATAAAGTCTGGCCTTTTTATAATGAGAGGTCATGCTTTTCAAAATTATACAAATGAGGGCTAATTAAAAATTTTAAATCTTCAATATCTTACATACTATAGTAGATGTGGTTACGAGTGTATAGGAGTTCAATCATAGCAAGGTAAAGGTCATCTCAAATGTCAAGGTCATGTCAAGGTCAAAGGTCAATTTTAAGCCAAAATGTCATTTTGAGGTCAAGGTTCACTTCAGGTAGAGGTCATCTCAAGGTCAAAGGCCACTTTCCATGGTGGCTTTCTTCTAGCCATAACTTGATCAATTTTCACCCAATTTTGATCATGTTGGGCTCAAATTGTAGCTATTGTAACCCTGCATATTTTTTTTAATTTGCATGTGACCTCTAAAGGTCAAAGGTCAAGGTCATTTGGACCTTTGAATGTTTCATCCAGTTATAACTTGGCCAATTTCCATCCAATTCTAAACATGTTGGACTCAAATTATAGGTATTGTAACACTGCACATTTTTATAAGAACATGTAACCTCAAAGGGGCAAAGGTCAAGGTCATTTGGCCTTCGGAAAATTTCATCTTGCCATAACTTGGTGAATTTTCATCCGATTTTGTTCATGTTGGGTTAGGGTTAGATTTTGGGTATTATAACACTGCCCAATTTACATGTGACCTGTAAAATTAAAGGTCAAGGTCATTTGGACTTTGAAATTTGCATGCAGCTGTAAGCTTAATGTAATGTGAAGTATCAAAGGATAAAGGTTGTAGCATTTAATATTTACAACCTTTGAAGGCACTCAGACAGATTTGCTTTGAAACAAATCTTCTTTTCTAGTTTCTTTCTTTCTTCTTTACCAGCAAATTTGTCCAACACTTTTCCCTGACACTATTATACATAGAAACTCCAAACTTGGCATGATTGTACCTCCATACGAGGACTTTGACCGTTTTATGCAGAGGAATGAGGATGTTTAAAATTATGCAAATTAGGGGCATTTGAAATTTTAAAACTTGACTACTTGCAAAACTATTATAGATAGAGATGCCATTCGAACTTCTACTAGGGGGATATTGATCATTGAGCATGTAATGAATCTAAAAAAAATGTAGCAATTTAAATTATGCTAATTAGCAGTATTCGAAATTTTCAATCTTGAATATCTTCAACACTATAATAGAGATGTCATTCCAACTTCTACTGGGGGGTTGTTGACCATTGCGCAGCTAATGAATTAAACATAAAAGTTGTAGCAAATTAAATTATGCTAAATAGCACCATTACAAATTTTAAATCTTGAATAACTTCAAAGCTATAATAGATAGAGATGTCATTCCAACTTCAACTCCTGTGTTATGGAATAGTTGTATATTGCCACACCAATATGCTTTGAAGACACACACACTGATTTGCTATGCAGCAAATCATCTGATCTTTTCTAGTTTGGGTGTTGTTTCCTTGTAAAAAAAATGGGGGGATGCGCTTATTAGGGAGTGTGTGTTTATAAGGATGAATACTGTAGTCTTACCTTCGCATCAATGATGGGCCAGCCTCCACTTGACAGTTCTTTCCATGAGGGCTCTCAATCTGGAAGTATCATAATAATTCAAAATATAAGTAATGTACCTTTAGTTGTGATTAGCACTGAAAGAGTTAAGACTTAAGAAACCCTTTTCTATTCAAATTGCCCATAAGTGCCCCAATGTTAATTATCATTTGCCTTGAATTTTTTACCAAAATTTACTGTAACAAAAAAACATTTGTGTTGAAAACTCTATGTAAGGCCATTCACAATGGCAGGCCATAGGTCAACAGCTTTACTTGGCATGGGTAGGGTACAATGTGCCCAAACAATGCCAAGGAAAGCTAATGACTAAGTCATACCCTGACCATGGCCAGGAAGGGGTTAATGCACTGCTACAATGTTTCTTACCAACTTGTATTTCCATGCATCTACAGCCTGGCTCTTGTCAATTAATTTGTCTAAATCTTTATTTCTTGCATAATCAGGAAGTACATCTGAAAGTGAAGCTACTACATACATGACAGAATATTAACCCTTGAGTAATAATCATGAAAATATTAACGCTTGCATGGGTCTACCATCTGATTCCCTATGGATAGGCTTCTCGTGTAACAGCGCATTTTGTAAAATTTTGGTACAGTGATACCTGCTGTATGTGGCCACCCTTCTGCCACAAAAAGTGGCTGCATACAGCAGGTGACCTGTCATGGCAATGGCTGCATACAGCAGGTGACCTGTCATGGCAGTGACTGCATACAACAGGTAACCTGTCATGGCAGTGGTTGCATACAGCAGGTGACCTGTCACGGCACTGGCTGCATACAGTAGGTGACCTGTCCTGGCACTGGCTACATACAGCAGGTGACCTGTCATGGCACTGCCTTTAAACAGCAGGTGACCTGTCATGGCACTGGCTGCATACAGCAGGTGACATGTCATGGCAGTGGCTGCACACAACAGGTGACCTGTCATGGCAGTGGCTGCATACAGCAGGTGATCTGTCATGGCACTGGCTGCATACAGCAGGTGACCTGTCACGGCACTGGCTTCATACAGCAGGTGACATGTCATGGCAGTGGCTGCACACAGCAGGTGACCTGTCATGGCAGTGGCTGCATACAGCAGGTGACCTGTCACGGCACTGGCTGCATACAGCAGGTGACCTGTCATGGCAGTGGCTGCATACAGCAGGTTCCACTGTAGTTCAAAAGAAAGTAAGAGGCCTAGGTCAACAGCTTTCAACAGCTTACTTGTACCTTATAGGCATGGGTCACGTGGTAGTTATCTGATGGGAAGACAGACAACATTTGGTGGCCAGGACTGTCCCACCAGACAACATGAACACTGTAATAATATAACAGAGAGAGAAGAAGAGGCCATAAATGCATCACATGTTGATCAACAATACAGCAACAGACTCAAAGCTAAGAACTTACTTGGTTCATATATGATCATAAACTGTTCATAAACTCACAGCCTTTCATTATAAAATTCACTTTATACTTAAAGTGATAAAAGCTAAAATAAGCATCTGAGACAACTGTTTCCAGATGCTGTTTTGCCCATTATGTACTGAGTATCAAAAAGAATTCAATTCACTTAGACACTTATCTGGTTAATATGATCATATACTATTCATAAACCCAGCCTTTCACTGTAATATTAACTTGATACTTTAAGTGATAAAACCTACAAGTGCACCAAGAGAGCATTTTCTCCATTATGTACGGATTCACAAAACAGGTTCATTTCATTCATATAATCAGAAAAATTACAGTGCACACTTTGAAAAATTATAGTACACATCTTGAAAAAATTATAATGCACACTTTGAAATTACAGTGCACACTTTGAAAAAATTATAGTGCACACTTTGTCCACAGATATTTGGTACAATGGCAACACCCAACTCTGCTTCGAAGTTAATTTTACAAACAATTAGGATCCTCTACTAGTATAAAGAGTAAATTTTGGGACGTATCACAACTGGATAGACATAGCAGTACAGTGGAATGCATTTATACCTTTAAACTTCATATTTTTCAGTTTAAAGGTAAACAGTCCAGGTCAACAGGTTTTCTTGGTGAGGAAAGCTGCTGCCTCAGTCTAGGAATTAACGTTTCACTTAAATGTTAATGCAGCAGTAAAATGGCAAGTCAGCCTCATCATATCAATTGGAGTGCCACTGCATGTTGTCTGATACACATGTACATGTATGTAAACCTTCCATCATCAAGGACGGCAGGGTCGTCCCCGTGGGTGCCTCCCTCAGACAGGATCCTCAGTTGGAGCCAGAAACTTCAAACGTTGACCGTCGATCTTCTTAATAACTTCGAATTCTGTGCAATTTTGGAAGAAACTTATGAATAAACTGGATAAAGATTTGGATGAAAGCTGTAGAAATGACCCTAACATGACCTAAATCCAGGTCAGCCAACCAGCAGGCTGAATGTCTAAGCTGATCAGTATTTCTGGCCATGAAAAGGATCGAGACAAGATGTATCACATAAGAGTACAATTAATCATTGATCAAGACTTTCTGAACGGGGTGGATGCTAATCCAGTGGTCCCCTCTTGTAAGGCCCCCCTGATGAGAGGCCACTTCTCACATGAAGTATGATATTTTCATTATATTTTTCCCCTCAAGAGAGGCCACCCCTCTTATAAGGTCATATTTCTAGTGCACTTAATTGGGATGGCCTTATAAGGGGAGGGCCACTGTATACAGTACATGTATGTCTAACTATAAAGTATGAGTGTCTCCAAAACACTCGAGTCTGATCTTCACATATACTTCAACATGAAAGGTGTACAAATTAATACACAGATAATAAAACTGTACGATCTCTATCAGCCCCTATGTCAACCGTATCACTCCAAAGAATATGCTCGCAAATATTGATATAACCTCTTCTGCCCAACAGAAATGTTCTTGGGCAAGCCTCCATATCAAATATCACCATCATATAGGGCTACATTTTGGAGTGTACTTGGGTTAAAAGTATGCATCCACATTGAAGAGAGCAGAAATCATCAGAATTGGATGCTTGCATGTGCAGATCATGACATCATGAACCAATGATCGACATTTAAATTAAATTTAATACACACTTCTTACAAATAGACTGGACGTACAGAATCAGACAGTCAGGGCATGATAGATGGAAAATACAAGTTGGCCAAATTTACAGCATACAAAATGAAACCCAGCAAGAGACAACTGTTCAGATTTGACAGAAGTAATTAAACTAGCTATTCTGATCTTATAGGCACTAATCAAGTTATTCTGATGATCTTATATATATAAGCTATTCTGAATCTTACAAATACTAATAGGCTAAGTCATTGTTACCCAACAGATAGACCTACAACTAAGGTATTCTGACCTTACATATAAAATTGATCCACTGTTATGTTACAGACACAAAATATTATAAATTGTTCTATTTTCACATCTTCTAATTTTCATGGTTTCTGTATTTTTCACATTTCACTACTTTGGATGTACATATAGTTCCTATTCATGTAAACAATACTAAAATACTGTTTCACTGTCTTTTTTTCACAGTTTTGTGCCATTAGTGAAAATAAGAATGCAGTGAAATTAAAGCAATTTAAAGCATTGGCCTGCGCTATTTCTTTCCACCCAAGAGTCACAGTAGCCATGTCAACATGCCTTCTATCAGTACATCATTTTAGAGGCCTACGCAGACAACATAAAGATACAGTTAGTGCAGGACGATTTACTAACAGAGTGGCAATCAAGGCCTGGTGTTTACATCCACACGTGATGTGTTTACGACATCCGCCATTATGACTGGCATTTTGTGTATACATGTACATGTACACGAAATGCTGATCGTCCACAACCTCTCACATTTTGATGCCTAATATGGTATCTAGACATGGAATAACGGCATTTATAATTATCTTTGTGATATCTTTATTTTAACTGTCTTGAACAAATCAAATCTAAGCTGGAAAATAAACGTAATCCACCTGAAATGGCTTAACTCTTTCAGTCCCATATTTTGAACTGAATCGACAGCTTTTCTCAGCGCGCTTTGGGCACAATGCACCCACTGCACACGGAGGAAAGCTGCTGATTGGATGATTATATTCTATGCAACTACAGGGTACTTGAATGAGCGGTCTGTTTGCAAGGAATATGAATCTAGCACCCTAAGAATAATTCAGTGCAGTTTGTTTGAAGTCATTCAACTGACGTTGCAGTTAGCACTGCGAGAGTTGAACCAAGGATATCAAATGTCTTCTTTCAAGTTTTTATTTTGATGTCTTAATAGAAAATATTAAATTACAAAAGAGACCTATCAGGAAAACTTCCTGCATGTCAGCAACTTTCCTTATTTGGCAATTTGGCCCACCTGATGTGGAAAGAAAGTTATTGACTGTACTCTAACAAGGGAAGGGTCGAAGTCCAATATTTTTCACAGACTAGATGTAATTCCTATACAGGCAGACATGCTGCACAAACAGACTAACAGAGAAATTAAGACATATCTATATTGTACAGTTAGGGAGACTTAAAAACAACAATAAAATGAAATAAAGTAATAAAATAATTCATCAGGAGATGCACTAAATTTGAAACCATATATGTACTTCTAAATCAATTTTCCTCCTCAATATTCTGCTCTCTTGACAAAATAGATAATCTGATCATGGGATGACAACTGCACTGTGCAGACCCGGGCCTTTGAAATGATTAAAATTGATGCCAATTTAGAAGATCAAAGAATGCAGATCAGGAAGAACAGTTACTGTAACTTCAGAAAAAATATCAAGTTCCTTCACTTCAAAATGAATTAAAGCTTCTATATACGCCACCTCTACCAGTTCAACTGGTGAACTGAAAGCTTCACAAATACAGCTAGTTGCAGACAGCCAGTTCTTGTACATGATATAACTCCTCCTTCTGCCAAGGTGACTAGCCCAAACCAACCTTGTGGTAAAAATGTCATTTGTCCATAATTTACTGCTGACCTGCCCTTGCCCCCATGTTGCTAGGCAACAGAACTATGCCTCCACCATGATGAGGGCACTGCAGTAATCATGTTACTTAAAAACCTAGAAATAACACTTTTTCTACCCTACAAATAAAAATTTCTAACCATGTTAAGGATCCTATATATTTTGAAACCAAATGAATGACTTTTCTCAGTATTTTAATTTCTAAATTTGCTTTCATTAAAGAAACACATTTTGCTCAGCTTAATGCATGAATCTGCCCTCCTTCCTGTCAAGTTCCTTCCTGCTGGGTAGGGGGCAGCACGGGTCCTCGGATACATATGAATACCTCCTATTGTACTTGCATGTATACATTTAAGGTTCATTTGAATTAAAATAATTTTTTTTAATAAACCAGATCATCAAGTTTCATTCACATTAACTGGACATGTAGAAACACTCGGAAAATTAGAGTCATTGACTCACAATCATTCTGGCAGAAAGCAGGTACAAGCAAGTGCCAAGAACAAGTGAACCAAAGCTGTTAACTACATGAATATACAGCATAATAAATAGATCTGCATAATTTATTTTTAAAAATTAATTTGTCAGTGTGCAAGCATTAAGAAAATACAGCATTTAAAAGCTAGGGTCCTGAAGCCAGTTTTTGCGGCATGCAGTTTTCGTGGTACGCTGAGCAATTTTAGTCACAGCCTGACAGCTCGGTGTGTGCACATTTTAATTTATTCAATATTGGCTAGTTTGTAAGCATAATTGATATTTTTCAATGCTGTTTTGATTAGAAATTATTTCTAACACCACGATGATTGGGCACAAAGTCAGTACAATGTACCATGAAAACTGTGATGCCCCGAAAACTGCCAAAACCAGTATACCTGTGCATGGCAGCCTGTTTGAAAAGGTATGGGTTAAAACAAGCTTTCCTCCCTTCATTCCAGGCTTACCAGCACATTAACCCTTACCAGCACATTAACCCTTACCAGCACCTGCATTTCAAATGTCACTCACTTTTTTTTAACTTCTGGATCTCAATCACATAAAGCATTCTGAATATACATATATACCACAATAACTTGCCTTTCGTTAACAGGTTTATACATATATACCACAATAACTTGCCTGTTGTTGACAGGTTTATACATATATACCACAATAACTTGCCTGTCATTAACAGGTTTATACATATATACCACAATAGCCTGCCTGTGGGTAACAGGTTCCTTGGTGTGGATTGGACCCTGAACACCCACCCAGTGTCAACTGAGGAAAGTTGTAACCAGGAAAGCGTTAAAATATGCTCACCTTTGAAAATGACACCCTATCACCTAATTTCATTCCAGCTGGAGTTGTGAAACATGCAAATGCACAATTTGAGAAACTTCAAACAGGCTAATTTTACTGCAATCCCTTTATACGCAGCAGCATCCAATTCTACCAAGCAAAGCAGCTTTTTTCTGCTCTTCTGTTTCCACAGTGAAACCTGTGAGTTCAACAAACCATCTTGGTAAATTCTGGAGCTGTTTTTAAAGATAAGCTAGTGTACTGGTAATGTGTGCAAAACCACTTTTACATGTACTTGCAGTTAACAGTTTGGGAAAGAATACAATTTATAGGACAAGTGTTATGGTAGAATGGGCGGCACTTATTTAAAGGCTAGTATCATGGTAAAGTGTGCAGCATCTATTTGACAGCTCACATTTGAAAATTAGTATCATGGTAAAGTGTGCAGTGTCTTTTACAGGTCAGTATCATGGTTAAGTGTGCAGTACATGTACCTATTTAGAGGTTAGTATCATGCATGGTAAAGTGTGCAGTGCCTATTTAAATATCATTATCATGGTAAAGTGTGCAGTACCTATTTAAATGTCAGTATTATGGTAAAGTGTGCATTGCCCATTTCAAGGTCACTATTATGGTAAAGTGTGCAGTTTCTATTTAAAGGTTAGTATCATGCATGGTAAAGTGTGCAGTACCTATTTAAAGGTTAGTATTATGCATGGTTAAGTATGCAGTACCTATTTAAATGTCACTATTATGGTAAAGTGTGCAGTACCTATTTAAAGGTTAGTATCATGCATGGTAAAGTGTGCAGTGCCGTGTGTGTGTGTGTGTGTGTGTGTGTGTGTGTGTGTGTGTGTGTGTGTGTGTGTGTGTGTTACTGCAGGGATCTGCTGGACCTAAACCATGCAGACTACGTATGTCAGGATCTTGCAGGAAACTACTGAGCCTTGACCCAGCAGACTCAGCATGTCAGGATCTTGCTGGAATCTGCTGGGTCCTAACCCAGATGACTGCATGTATATGTTGGGATCTTGCTGGAATCTACCAGGCGTCTACCCAACGCTGTGTATGTTGGGATTTTGCTGGAATTTGCTAGGTCTTAACCCAGCAGACTGTGAATGTCAGGATCTTGCTGGATTCCACTGGGCCTCTACCCCGCACACACACAAAATGTTTCCAGTTCATACCAGCCTCAATTTCCGCTATCGCCACGCTGCTGCCTTGAGTGGATGTATACACACAATAATGTGATCAACCAAGTCACTTGTGTGAAATCTATGTACCCAGGTAAAAAATTAATATAGAAGAGAAACAATGCTTTTCTTATCCAACAAAGCCAGTGTGATCTCAACATGATTTTGATGTACCGGACACAAATACAATAAAACCCTGAATAGTTCAGTCATTTCTAACTTGTATGGGCAATCAGATGTGGATTTTTCAGGTCTTCTCTGGAGGTACATGTACACTTTTCACTCAGTCTTTGTGCATACGGGATCGATGCACTCTGATTTTCCATACTTTGCACTGGTCATCATTTTGGACCATTCTTATTTTGTGCAAGCAGCACTTGAGCAAAATTATTTCCGTACCAATGTAATGGGGGCCCCTCCTAGCCCCCCCCCCCTCCCCCCACTGTCATGAGCAAACAAAATCACACACACTAGCTAACTGCTCAAAACCAAAACATGCAAGTGCTGCCATTAAGTACACAATTTTCCGGCCTCCATTGCAAAAAATAGTAGGCCTCGCTCTCACCCATAATGGTCATATCATTCTGTCAATAGAACCATTGTCCTCTATTGGGCTCACCATTCCACATTTATGCAATATGACTGCCACAAATGACAAGGAGGTGAAATACATGTACAGGTTTTGTTTTAAACTCCTTGTAGATTGCTAATACTGGGTTATACACTTGACCTGATGGCTTAGCGTATCATCACTGTCTTCACAATCTGCACAGAGTATAACAGTACTACTAGTAGATGTTTTATAATACAGGCCATCCTTAAATTTGCAAGAAACTGGAAAAAACTAGAACAGACTGATTTTCCAACAGAAAATCAAATGTCTCCCAGTGGAACACTTACATCTCTCAATAAGCTACAGGTGATAACAAATTACAAATGACCAAGTTTGCTTGAAAATTACAATCCTATTTTAGCTCTCACCTAGATACCTTATTCTAGCAATTTTCATTAAGTTCTTCAAGACTTATTGCAGAGAAACCAATTTCACATAAATGACCCTGTGACCTTGAAAATTAGGTCACGGTCACCCAAATACAATCCCGACCTTGGTCTTACTTTGATACATAATCCTACCAAGTTTCATCAAATTCCATCCTGTTCTTCATGACTTATCGAACGGAAACCAATTTCACATAAGTGACCCTGTGACCTTGAGAATTCGCTCAAAGTCATCCAAATACAATCCCAACCTAGGTCTTGCCTAGGTACATAATCCTATCAAGTTTCATGAAATTCTGTCAAGTCCTTCAAGCCTTATCGCACGGAAACCAAGTGTTGAAGAACCTGAACAACAACAACAACAACAACAACAACAACAACAACAACAACAAGATTAAGAAGCAGAAGAAACGGGCACTAAAACATGTTCCCCGGCTTCCACCGGGAGACATAATGATTGGCATAACCTAGCACAAATGTTTTCCTGTCAGAAAGAGAACTGTCTGATGTCTTTTTTAGATGAGTCCCTTTTGGCCACCAGTTAAGGCCTAGCTTCTCATGGCCCAGTCTGGTCTCTGATGGACCAATCACTGTGGGTCTCATAGCTACATGTCAGTGACCTTCAGAACTGAGAGCACACTTAAAAATCTCTAAAGTATGCACTCAAAATGTCATGTGCATTCGTTCTTTCTCTTCACATGCAGATTATTTTCAAAGTTGGTTTGTAGTGTTGGCTTTCAAAACTGCAAGCCTTTGAAGTAGCTTTTTTTGAAAAATCAAAATGACACATTTGCAACATAAATTTAAATCCATAATAGCCTCCCTAATTTTCCCAACTGTTTCTTCCCATCAGGTAAATTATTATGCCATCCATTTTGGATGAGTCTATTTTGGGAATACAATGTGTATGTTACGACAGTTAAATCACATTAAAGCATGATTTATCTTTACAAAAGAGGACAGAACACTGGCCTTGAAGACACACCCATCCATCACGAAGCAGTACAAAAAAACGCAGAGATGCCACAAGAGAAATTATACTCTGTCCCCTATATATTTTCATTTTGTGAAAACTTAATTTTTCAGCATGGTAATTTTAGAAATATAACCTCTTTCATCAAGTGGCCTGGAAAAAAAGACAGCAACCTGTCTGCTAAGGCTTATGTACACACTTGTACATAGACCCCAGAGGGCTGGCTGCATGTGCTCTGTAAAAAAACATAGACACAGCATAAACATTATCAAAGCCACCTTTGAACCTGCATTGCAAACTGATAGTTTGAAGGTGACAGGTTTGATGGATCATTGCCCGGGCAAAAGGTAGAGTAACATATTAATTCAGCCAATCAGGATGAGGTTGCCCAAGATTTAATAGCATATGGAATATGGACAAAACTGTTTGTACCCATTGGGTAAAATTTTTATAACAACCAGAGTAATTGTGATTTTTCAATACTGATAAAGGCTCTATATGCTGGGCATCATCAGTAAATTTTGATATTCAATGAAAAAATTGACATTTTAAAAGGTTGTTTATATGCACTCAACTATGTATACACATGAGCAGTGCATTCTAGGGGCTTATAATGTGTATATAGCCAGCTGTGATGAAATTAAAGTACAATATTTCAGAATCATTTTCAAACATGATGAGAACCTAGCTAGCCAGGATGGACTAAGTTAAGTGAAAATATAGCTTTGCAATTTGTAGCTATTGAAATTTGAGTCAGAGCAAGTCTATGGTAAAAGAATTAGTAATTCTGCAGCTGAACTGTCCCCTTTCCTCAAACTGGTCACTAATAAGTTACAATAAGACTGGGTGACCCCCTCTAAGCTTGAGCCCCTGTGGTGGCTCACTTTATTACCCCCCTCCAGGCTTGAGCCCCTGTGGTGGCTCACTTTATAAACTCCCTCCTGGCTTGAGCCCCTGTGGTGGCTCACTTTATTAACCCCCTCCAGGCTTGAGCCCCTGTGGTGGCTCACTTTATAAACCCCCTCCAGGCTTGAGCCCCTGTGGTGGCTCACTTTATTAACCCCCTCCAGGCTTGAGCCCTGGTGGTGGCTCACTTTATTAACCCCCTCCAGGCTTGAGCCCCGGTGGTGGCTCACTTTATTAACCCCCTCCAGGCTTGGGCCCATGTGGTGGCTCACTTTATTAACCCCCTCCAGGCTTGGGCCCATGTGGTGGCTCACTTTATTAACCCCCTCCAGGCTTGAACCCCTGTGGTAGCTCACTTTATTACCTCCCTCCAGGCTTGAGCCCCTGTGGTGGCTCACTTTATAAACTCCCTCCTGGCTTGAGCCCCTGTGGTGGCTCACTTTATTAACCCCCTCCAGGCTTGAGCCCCTGTGGTGGCTCACTTTATTAACCCCCTCCAGACTTGAGCCCCTGTGGTGGCTCACTTTAACCCCCTCCAGGCTTGAGCCCCTGTGGTGGCTCACTTTAACCCCCTCCAGGCTTGAGCCCCTGTGGTGGTTGACTTTAACCCTATAATAAATTCACACTCAAGGTGGCCCAAATGTTTCATCACACATTCTGCAAGTTATTGATAATTCTTTGATGCTTTGGAGATTTAATCATGGACTTATAAAATGGGTTCATCAGCTTGACAGACTAGTATGAGTTTAGAAAAAGACATACATACATGTACAAATTACAAACTCTATAATTTTTCTATGAATGGTTAAACAACTGACTTACAGTCTATTTTCATCCTATTTCAATTACACAAACTTCCACAAGTTCATGACTATGACACCAGATGGAAACAAACCCTCTCGTACTTACACTATTCATTTTATTTACAACACAAAATGTTTAAAACATGAAATGGATTGTACATTGAAAACACCTGAAATTAACTCAGAGAAGGAATATACTCAGTTATTTTAGTTTTTCTCTCTCTCCCTCTTTGAAATGTTTGTCTTGTGGCTGCTACAGCTGTTCGTGTCTTGTCTTGTTTTGTCCTCTATTTTGTCTTCAAGTTGCTTCCTCAAGAAGGATTTGAATAGGGCACACCCATTTTTCCCAATTGCTAATATTATTAGAGCCGATACATACTGATGCACATATAATATTTGGAAACAAAATGTGTTTCAACCAAAACACTGACACAAAGATCCAAAGACTTATATACAATTCACAATGCTTGATTTGAAACCATCATTAGTATCTGAAGGTCTACGTTTCATTAATCATTTGATAGATGTAAAAAGTCATTGGAGCATGACCATTTGAACGATCTTGATATAAACCCACACCAGGTTTGCAATCAATCTTACTGAGAATTTTAGAAAAGTTGAAAATGTGAATTATCATTGTAATACCCATTGACTTATATGTACATGTACATGCTACTGAACAGGAATGTTTGCCTTAACCACTAAGTACCCAAACTAGAAAATTCATTCCAAATCAGGGATCCACATAACAACACCAAGTAAATGACTTTGTTTGAGCCTTCTACAAGAAACATTTTTATTGTTTCAGCATAATCCTAGGAGTGATTTTGGAGAAGTTGAAATTGGCCAAAACACAAAAAAATCATAAACAAACAGAAAAGGTTTCATTGGTACCTTTTGAACAAAGTAATGTCAAGGGGTCCTAGAAATATTCCTATCCAATTTCAAAGCAACTGGCCAAGTGGTTTTGTAGTAGCTTTTTGAAGATTTTACCTAAAAAATACTCTCCCCCCCCAAAAAAAAATCATTCCATTGTGACCTTTTGAATAACCTTGGTAGAGACTGGCCCAAGGTACATGCATCTCCATCAAGTTTAAAGTGGATCTGGTTGATGGGTTTGGAAAAGAAGTCAGACATTTGTATTTTTTGAGTTGCAGTCCCTCCTGATTTTGATAGTAACCAATCAGAATATACGCATTTATAGTAGCACCAGATTATTTGTCTTTCTCCATATCCACTGGGCATCCACGCCTGCTACCACACAACATTAATATTACAAGTGCAAAGATGGTATAAAAGGCAGAATCTAGCACGCAGGTGTGGATCACAGGCTGGTGAGCATCCACAGTGTCATTAAAGTCAAATTTACTTGTGGTCTACCTGGTGGGAGTGCCTTGATCATGACGGTATCATGACAGTACCCTCAGGAGATAGACCACTTGAGCTGGTCACCAGGGACCCTCTCAAGAGAGAGACCACTTGAGCTGGTCACCAGGGACCCTCTCAAGAGATAGACCACTTGAGCTGGTCACTAGGGACCCTCTCAAGAGATAGACCACTTGAGGTGGTCACTAGGGACCCTCTCAAGAGATAGACCACTTGAGGTGGTCACCAGGGACCCTCTCAAGAGATAGACCACTTGAGTTGGTCACCAGGGACCCTCTCAAGAGATAGACCACTTGAGCTGGTCACCAGGGACCCTCTCAAGAGATAGACCACTTGAGCTGGTCACTAGGGACCCTCTCAAGAGATAGACCACTTGAGGTGGTCACCAGGGACCCTCTCAAGAGATAGACCACTTGAGCTGGTCACTAGGAACCCTCTCAAGAGATAGACCACTTGAGGTGGTCACCAGGGACCCTCTCAAGAGATAGACCACTTGAGCTGGTCACTAGGGACCCTCTCAAGAGATAGACCACTTGAGGTGGTCACCAGGGACCCTCTCAAGAGATAGACCACTTGAGTTGGTCACCAGGGACCCTCTCAAGAGATAGACCACTTGAGCTGGTCACTAGGGACCCTCTCAAGAGATAGACCACTTGAGTTGGTCACCAGGGACCCTCTCAAGAGATAGACCACTTGAGCTGGTCACCAGGGACCCTCTCAAGAGATAGACCACTTGAGCTGGTCACCAGGGACCCTCTCAAGAGATAGACCACTTGAGGTGGTCACTAGGGATCCTCTGAAAACTGGGTGCAATCCTTTAATCGTGCTGGTGCCGATAAATGTCTAAAATGAAACATTTGTTAAAAACCAAGAAGTCAAAAATAGCAAAAACCCAAAATTTCTTTTTTTTGTCTTAAACTAAAGCATCGCTTATTGAAACAAAATTAAGTATCAGGGTCTCTTTGAAGCTGACAGGATTCTTCAAAGTTGATTTTTAAAGATTTTGCTTAAAAAAAATGAACAAAAAGAAAAAGTCAACAAACATCCAGGAATCCCAGTAGTGTGGCACTTTGAGTACACTTAACCGTTACAGTGCTGATTTAAGACTGAGTCAACAGCTTTCCTGGGGACACATTGCGCGTAAAGCGCCCCCCAGGAAGGCTGTTGACTAAGACTACTGTTTGGTTTAGCTTGCTGGTATTTGAATAAAGGGTATCTTCACGAGGAATTTGAATCTTTTAACCATTCTATGTTTAACAGTAATGAGAAAATGACTATAGCAGTGATAAACACTATAAGGGTTAATGGTGAAGACCTCCAAAGGTCAATCCTTAATTACCAAGTCTGAAGCAGATCTGGCCAACAGTTTTTGAGAGGAAGTCAAGAAGGTGAATTGTGGATGGATAGATGACAGATCACAGCCAGGCCAACCACCAATGACTGAGTGACCATCATGTAAGCTCGACTGACTGACAAGTCAGCTGAACATAAACATGTTGTAGAAAGTGGGGTTGGATGCAACATAGGCTAAAAGAACGGAAACCCTCCTCCAAGCACGTTGACACTGATCAACTGATGGACAAAGGTTAAATCCGTGATCTGTCTGTTTTGTGTGTTTTTAAGCTAGCTGTGCATGATTCAGGTTTTTATTGATAACCAAACGACCTCAGGGACATGGAGACAGATATTATCAGAAGGGCGGTGGTCTGGACGATTCCTGTGTTTGCCCACTGGTGTCGATTTCTGTCACTGGATATGATTTCTAACAGATATATTTTCTCCATCAATAAAAACTGCACAATGAATATTTTGCACTTCTATTAATGTTGTCAAAAACATGTCAACCACTGGTAATGCTGTACCCAGGAAAGGAGGGGGAGAGCTAATGTACTGAAATGGGGTCAAATAAACTTAAATGTGCACAGGACAAGTGAAAGAAGAGGGCTGAGATGGTCCTGTGCTCAGCTGACCTGATACACACAGACTGATCCTGTGAACTTCAGAATGATAACAAGATCATCTTGTTCACGGCATCATCACTGTGGCTAATGTTTATTACTTTATCAATTTTTCCTGACTTTGATCATTTGTTTAAAATTAGAATATGACAGCATCACTATGTAGTAAACATTTGGTTGAGATCCAGTCTACAGACACTCCAATATGCTTGAAGAGGATCCAAAGAACAGTTTGGGAGAAGTAAAGAAAAGCAAAAATGCACAGAAATTTTTAAATAAACAAAAACAGATTGCAGTGCCATCTGTCAACCAAATTAATATCTACAGTGGCCCCAGTTTGTGAGAAGAGGACTGAATAATTTCCTCCAAAAACTGAAAAAAAAATCTTAATAAGAAAACTGGGACAATCCCAAGCTCAGCTGACCATGTATGCAAAGACTGAGGTGATCCCGTGAACTTCAAAATGATATCAAGGTCACCTTAGTTTAAGGTGATCATCACTGTTGCTAGCATCAACATACACCTGTTCGATTTTTCCGATTTTTTGTAACTTATTTGTTCAACATATTTTTATTTGGAAAGCAGGACAGAGCCATGTGTGAATTCCTCGTGTGAAGAAGAACAAGAGACAGGACAGAAGAAACATCAGCATTCCTGCCGACAAGAAAAATGACCTTGTGGGGGTAACATGATGAAGAAAAAGAGAAAAAATACAAGACAGACAGTGGGGCGTTACAGACTGAGACAGTGGGGTGTTACAGACTGAGACAGTGGAGCGTTACAGACTGAGACAGTGGGGCATTACAGACTGAGACAGTGGGGCATTACAGACTGAGACAGTGGGGCGTTACAGACTGAGTTTCAAAAACATAATGCACATATATGATGATTTCGTAATGCAGGCTAGTAACTGCTCCAATTATGCACTGAGTCTACAAGATTTTTCAATACATTTTCAGTGTGGCCAAAAATATCTCAATATATATAAAAATGATAATTTGTTAAAAATCAGAAAATGACAGCACCTCCATGTAGTGAACCAAGGTGGAGGAAATCAAGTCCATGAACAATTCCCAATAAGTTTGAACAGGATCCAACTTATGCTTTGGAAGAAAAAGTCAGAGAAAAGTGAAACCAAACACACACAAAATCTTTAAAAAGGAAAAATAACTGCGCGGCCACTTGTTGAACAAACTGAGGTCTATTGAGGTCCCCAGAAGTGTCCATATGCAATCTCAAAGCAAATGAGATTGGTGATTTTGGAGATTTTTTAAGATTTTGCCAAAAGCGAAATAAAAACTATCATTTAGAAAAAAGCCAGAAAGTACTGTAGTGTGACCATATGGAAAAAAAGAACCCCATCCAAGGTACATCCCCATGAAATTAAAGGGAATATGGACTTGCGTTTCTGGAGAAGAAAATGTGGATGGATGGATGGATGGATGGATAGATGGATAGGATGGATAGATGGATGGACAATTAATGGACAACTGAGCGTCCTGTAAGTTAAACTGTACTGACAAGTTAGCTGAGCTAAAAAAAGCATGAAATTGTGTTGCATTTCCTAATTTTTGGTACCACATTTAAACCAAGCAATCACTGAAAACTTGTCTCCACACTTGAAAGTATGGAATAAATTATGCTCACCACTGCCTGGGTATAAAAAGTTGACATACAATGTTAGGGGTGCAACCATTGACCGATGCACCGGTGTCTCCATAAAAATTGAGCTACGACACGTGAATCCATTCAAATGTCCATATAACGGTACGTCACGGTATCAGAAAAAGTGGACTTTTGGTCTCAGAAAATAGGGCAGTAAACACGACGGAAATAAATTCAGCTTTAAAACATTAAAATGTGGAATAGATCTTGGTGTTTAAACGCAATATTTACTCACATTTTCTGCTGCTCCAATTCATATGTTTTAATATGTACCAATACTGATGATGTTTCAAAAGGGATTTCTGCAATTGTGCATGACATTGTTCCCAAATAAGTCATACTTTCTCGTGGGAACAGTATGGCTGTGCAATGTGACTGTCAACATCATGCGCATGCCTGTACATCGTGTAATTATCGAATTGTCACCTCAGTATCGAGATATGCTTTGTATCGTGACACAGGTGCACAGTCACACCCCTATCAAACTATTTTCAAAACTGTTGTTGACATGAATATGTTTCAGAAGCTGTAAAGTTTTAGTTACAGGTCTGGCATGAATATACATGTACTGAGAAATGAGCCCTGTTTTCAGTACTGTCAATATAATATCAAGGAAACATGATGCAGGAACAGATAGGTTGCCAGGAAACCCATCAGAAACCACAGGACTATCAACTACCCACTTCTGACTGGGCAATGTATTTGTAGTTTGGGTTTAATTGTTCTGAGCCTCTGAGCACACAAACTTTATGAAGACACAAAATATGTCGGCATTGTGCCATGGGTTATATACCTCTTTGGTTCTTGCACAATAAAGCAAGATGAATTTCATATAAGAGTAACTGAAACTGTTTTGCTTTGAAGGAATTAGGAGTGGACTGAAATTCAGCCAGGGGTGGTGCCATGGTTCACTGTGTGTTGTATTCGTGAGTACCTTTCTGGCTTTTGTTGGTTTTGCAAAATCAAAAATCTATCATAGATTGCTGGATGCATGTCTCCTCCCCGCCCCATTGGTAACCTTGGTAATTGAAGGTCTCGTTTCGAATAACTATGGTCATGAACAGTAAAGGTAATGTTTTGTATTGTAACATGCAAATGTTTATTATGACTATGTAGATAGCATGACTTACAGGTACAAAATTAGGTTAGGCAGTTCTGAAGTATCTACAACTTTGTAGTAAAAGTCCAGGAGTGCATGTTCAAAAGTGTCCTATCCTCTGCAAGATTACTATTCTTGACATTGGTCACTCGAATGACCTTGGACACAGCTTCAAGGTCATACCTATGCAATAACAAAGTGTCTAACATGTCATCTAGCCTCCAGAAACCAAGTACACTGATGCATAACCGAGTGCTATTTTGGGACTCCTTACTCAGAAAGTTTTCTATAGTTATCATCCAGAAACCGAATGTACACAAAAACTGCCCATGCACTGACCTTGAAAAAAGAGGTCAAAATCACTGGGCTTTGAAGTCAACTTATATGCCTTACAGTGATGAAAAAGCATGTGCAAGTTTGAAGTTTTAATTCAAAAAGTGTCAAGTAATCATTGGGTATGTGGCTAAACAGACGGACAGAATGACGGATGGACATATGGACAGAATGATGGATGAACAGATGGACAGAATGACAAACATGCAGACTGATCGAGCTTAAGCAATATGAATTCTCTGAAATTCAGCTAGCTCTTTGAACTCCAATCCTGTGCAATATGAAGCCACAGCTCAGAAACTTCTCAAGTTATCATGTGGAACCAAAATGAGGGATGGAGCATAACGATGCGTGGTATCTGTGAGAGACAGCACCACTTCACTGTGGACAGGTAGAGCCACATCAACAGTGCCTTGCTAAACCTGACGCTAAACGGTTTTCAAAACAAAAAAAATCTTAAACTAGAACAGGCTGATTTTCCAACAGAAAATCAAATGTCTCCCCATGTGCCCTTACTATTGTCACCCTTATTTTTATAAATAGGCATACTCATTCCAATGATCTACAGATATGGTGAAGGTACACTCTTTATTGACATTTCAAAACGTTGATTTCTGACAAAATGCCAACATGACCTTGAAAAATAGGTCAAGGTCATACATTTGCAGTTACAAGCAGGGTCTTACAAAGGTCTTACATAGAAACATAATCACACAAAATGTCAACCTCTTTAAGATAAATCTTTGTCGAGTGCATCTGCAATGATTTTTAAGAAGAGGCCATGTGACCTTGAAAATAGGTCAAGGTCACCCATCTATAATCCCAACCTAGTTGGTATTATGGTACATAAACATGCAAAATTCCAACCTCCTAAGTCAAATCCTTGCAGAGTTGTTGCATGCATGTCCATTTTAGATGACATACCCACATGACCTTGAAAAATATGTCAAGGTCACCCATCTGCAATCCCAAGCAAGATCATATATAGGAACATCTTCACATAAAATTTCAACTTTCCAAGTCAAATCTTCCTTGAGTTATCACGTCCACATTGATTTTAGACGAAATGCTCACATGACCTTGAAAAATAGTTCAAGGTCATACATTTGCAGTTTAAAACAAGGTCTTACAAAAGTCTTACACAGAAACATAATCACACAAAATGTCAACCTCTTGAAGACAAATTTTTCTCCGCTGCATCTGCAACGATTTTTCAAAAGTGGTCATGTGACCTTGAAAATAGGTCAAGGTCACCCATCTACAATCCCAACCTTGTTCATATTATGGTACATAATCATGCACAATTTCAACCTCTTAAGTCAAATCCTTGCTGAGTTATTCAGCCCACGTCAATTTTACATGACATCTTCACAAAAAATTTCAACTTCCCAAGTCAAATCTTTCTGAAGCTATTGCGTCTGCAAAGCACACAACAATGTGAGGAGGAGGAGGAGGAGGAGGAGGAGGAGGAGGAGGAGGAGGAGGAGGAGGAGGAGGAGGAGGAGGAGGACGAGAAGAAATGGACACAAAAACAATATGTCCCCCCATTACACGAGGAGACATAATTATACCACAAAAATATGTCCCCCCATTGCACGTGGAGACATAATTATACCACAAAAAGTTTTATGCAAAAAAATCTAGCATTTAGCAAAGAGGTTTTGCCAACAGATTACAAAACCACATCTTAATACTGTGATACCCTGAAACCAGGTCAAACATCCTGCAACACCATCAAATCTGGCTTTAGAAACTCCAAACAAAATCAGAAGTAGATTACAAATGAATCAAAACCCAGACTAAAAATGTTCTTTCCAACAGGAGGTCCATGGGCCTAGGACTCTGCTCACCTGCAGTGTATTACAATATAAAGACTTGAAACAAAACAAGATCAGGTTTGATTGGGAATTAACACAAACTTGAAGTGAAATAGTGATCTGCAGGATAGACTCTCTTCTTCAGTGATGTTCAAGCTATAGCCTACCATCATCAAATATCATTTCTCTCAACTTTATACACATAGAAACCTGCAAAACCTGGCCCACCATCATCTCTATTCCACAATATAATAGTGTTGGACATAAACTATACAACCTGTCAATTTGGAACTTCTAAGTTAAATTTTTTCCAGGTATTGAATTTTATCTTAAAACATTTCAAGTTTCAGTATCAAACTTTACCAAGATTTCCATACACTTGATAAGTCCTCAAAGTTATACCAGGCTATCTAGAGAACTATGTACTGCTATATTGTGGTTGCGTATATGGATGGATGGACAGACAGGCATGCATAAATGATTGCATGAGCTCTGCAACCTGTTGTCAGCAAAGCTAAAATGGGACCAAGCAAGATCAATTTAGACAACATGCTTGACAAAACAGTTCAATATTTTTCTCAGGTTTGGTAATTTTGCTGCCTTAAAAAAAAACAAACAAACAAACCAAACCTGGAGGGTGTGACAAAATCATACAATTTGCATCCTGATATAACATTAACCCTTTCCCCCTCAAACTGGCCAAAACCAGCTGGTGATCAAATGTGGTCTGCTTCAGTGTTTTCAAATAATTTCAACAGTTATGAAAAACAATTTGACTGACAAATGTACATGAGACTTATCAAGATCACATGCCCCAGGTCAACAGCTTTCCTTGGCATGGGTTGGGCACTTTAGTGCCCAACCCATGCCAAGGAAAGCTGTTGACTCAGTCTTAATTCAAGGGGGAAAGGGTTAACAGCCTCACATGAGGAAATTAGAGTAATTTCTTTGGCATATTTATGCCACTTACATTATATAACCTCAGTGTAGAACAATCATTTCCCCATAAGGCAGGAGAGGAGTGGCATTCTCTATATGATCACTGAAAAGGAACCCAAGGATGCACAAAACTCACTGAAACCAACTCAACTGGGAACAATGGACAAGAGTAAAAAATTAAACTCTGACCAAATGACTGCCTGGAGGTCATTCAAAGTCAACAACAAGAGGACTGTGACAGTCATTTGCTCAGCTGACCCTACATGCACAGACTGAAGTGGTCCTGTGAACTATATCAAGGTAGCCTCTGGTTCAGACCATTATCTCTGTTGCTAACATGTACATATCCCCTTGCCAACTGTCAAAAAATACAGTAAAATTGTAGCACCACCTGTTGAACAAATTAAGGTCCAGGGATCCCCACAAGTGTCCCTATGCAATTTCAAGTAATTGGCTGGGCGGTCATGGAGAAGATTTCTTATTTTTTTGCCAAAAAATCAACAATAAAATTCATTAAAAATGCATAAATCACTGGACCATGAACATGTGAACAAAGCTGGTAGAGACTCACTCAAGGTACACGCCAGCAAATTTCAAGTGAATCTGCTTCATGGTTCTGGAGAAGTCAAAAATATTAATTTCCATTGTAATCCCAATTCACTTACATAAATAGAATGCATGCATCATACAGCAAGTACACCAATAGAAAAAAATGTTAAAAATCAGAAATCCACAGCAGTGCCACCGAGTGAACAACTTTGTTTGCCCCTTTCACAAAGGGCATATCCACCAAGTTTCAGCTTAATCTGAGTGATGGTTCTGGAGAAATTGAAAATGGTGAAAATACACAAAAAATTAGAAAAAAAATTGCAGCGCAATCTAGTGAACAAATTATGAACTATGAGTCTCTAGGAGTGTTCCTGTGTGATATCATAGCAATTTGGTAAGCAGTCTTAGAGAAGAAGTTTTTTTTAAGATTTGTCCCCCCCCCCCCCCAAAAAAATGTAAAAAATCATAAAAAATCCAAAAATCACTGGAAGGGGACTACTTGCTCAAATACGGTAAACACCCACCCAAGGTAAATTGCCACCATGTTTGAGGTCAATGTGGTTGACGGTTTCAAAGAAGTTGAAAATGCGAATTAGCATTAGAATGCCAATTAACTTACATAGTAATCGATAGGAACGTTGCAGTACCTCAACTGACAAAAATCGATAAAAATTAGGAATCCACATGAGTGCCACCTAGTGAACAACTTTGTTAGGCCCTTCCACAAAGAACATGCATGTATCCATCAAGTTTCAGCTTAATCTGAGTGACGGATCTGGAGAACAAGTTAAAATAGCAAAAACACACTCTTCAGCAGAAAAAATATTTGAAAAATCACATCACCATCTGTTGAACAAATTAAGGTCTCAGGGTCCCCAGAAGTCTCCCTATGCAATTAATTGGGCAAGCAGTTTCCTAGAAGATTTTTTTAAGATTTGACCAAAAAATTAATTAAAAATCAAAACAAGTATCATAATAATCCTGTGGTCTGCTGACTAAAATATACTTTTACAGTATTGCAACACATGCACTGTAGTGTGTACAGCTATATGCATGTTTAGTGCTACCAAAGTTTGATATTATAATTCATTAAAAAAAATTGCAGCACCACCTGGTGGCAAAAATAAGAACTAGATGAGGCCAGGTGACCTATGTGCAATATGAAAGCAATTATCCAAGTAGTTCTTGAGATGAAGAATTTTTTCAAAAAATCTCTTAAAATATTCATAAATGCAGAAAATTGTCATCATCATCTCCTTTACAAACTTGGTAGAGGTCTATCAGGGTAACATCCAATGCAAAATCAAAACATTCCGAGGACCGCTTTTCAAGAAGAATTCCAAAATGTAAAACCAATTGCCATATATACTATACTGTGGTAACACTTACCTACAGTTGCAAAGTTTAATTTCCAATGTGCTTTATCAAAAATTAAGATATATACATATCATTTTTGCAAACTTTCATTGTCTCAAGTCAAATTATATTCTGATAAAATTATATGCAATTCTGTTCAGCCGTTCTGGAGAAAAAGTCAAAAATAGCCTTAACACACAAAAAAATTCACAAAAAAAAAGAAAAAAATTAAGTGCCACCTGGTGGCCAAAATAAGAACTAGCTGACCCCTGGTAATTCTTATGCAATATCCAAGCATTTGACCAAGTGGCTTTTGAGATAAAGATTTTTTTTTTTAAATCAATTAGAAAATTCATTAAAAAAAATTGAAAAATTATTGCATCATCATCTCCTTAGCAAACTTGGTAGAGGTACACCTGGGAAACATCCACGTGCAAAATCAAAACATTCCAAGCACCCCTTTTTGAGGAGATTGAAGTCAAAAATGTAAATACAATGGCCATATATACTATACAGTGGTAACACTTACCTATGGTCGCAAAGTTTGATTTCCCACAAATTTGTCAAAAATTGACATATCCATATCATTTTCACAAACTTTTATTGTCTAAAGTCAAATTATTTTCTGATAAAATGTTACGCACTTCTGTTTGGCTGTTCTGGAGAATAGGTCAAAAATAACCTTAACACACAAAAATTCATGAAAAAATAAGAAAAAAATAAGTGCCACCTGGTGGCCAAAAAAGGAACTAGGTGACTCCAGGTGACCACATGTGCGATATCAAAGCAACTGGCCAAGTAGTTCTTGAGATTAAGAATTTTTTTTTTTTTCAAAAAATTACACATAAAAATTAATAAAAATTAGAAAAATTATTGCATCATTGTATCCTTAGCAAATTGGTAGAGGTCCACCTGGGGATCATCCATGTGCAAAATCAAAACATTCTATGCAGCAGTTTTTGAGAAGTCGATAATGTAAAAATTCTAACAACGGAGGGATGGATGAACAGACAGACAGACAGACGACGGACTCAAATGGATTCCAATAGCTCTGCTGCCTGACAAGTCAACCTGGGAAACTAAAGTGAAAAATCACTGGAGCACGACTATTTGAACATATTTGGTAGAGAACCACCCAAGGGACATCCCCCACCAAGTTTGAAGTGAATATGGCCAGAGTGTGGTTTTTAAGAAGTCAAAAATGAGAATTGTGGACAGATGGATGGACGGATAGATGAAGGTCGGATGACAGATGGATGACTCACAATCACTAAGCAATTCTGTTCAGCCGTTCTGGAGAAAAAGTCAAAAATAGCTTTAACACACAAAAAATTCACACAAAAAGGAAAAAATTAAGTGCCACCTGGTGGCCAAAATAAGAACTAGGTGACCCCTGGTAATCCTTATGCAATATCAAAACATTTGACCAAGTAGCTTTTGAGATAAAGATTTTTTTTTAAATCAATCATAAAAAATTGAAAAATTATTGCAGCATCATCTCCTTAGCAAACTTGGTAGAGGTACACCTGGGAAACATCCACGTGCAAAATCAAAACATTCCAAGCACCGCTTTTTGAGGAGAAGTCAAAAATGTAAATACAATGGCCATATATACTATACGGTGGTAACACTTACCTATGGTCGCAAAGCTTGATTTCCCACAAATTTGTCCAAAATTAACATATCCATATCATTTTCACAAACTTTTATTGTCTAAAGTCAAATTATTTTCTGATAAAATGTTAGGCACTTCTGTTTGGCCGTTCTGGAGACGAAGTCAAAAATAGCCTTAACACACAAAAATTCATGAAAAAATAAGAAAAACTAAGTACCACCTGGTGGCCAAAACCAGAACTAGGAGACCCCAGGTGACCACATGTGCAATATCAAAGCAACTGGCCAAGTAGTTCTTGAGATGAAGAATTTTTTTAATTTTTTCAAAAAATTACATATAAAAATTAATAAAAATTAGAAAAAATTATTGCATCATCGTATTCTTAGCAAATTGGTAGAGGTCCCCCTGGGGATCATCCATGTTCAAAATCAAAACATTCTATGCAGCAGTTTTTGAGAAGTCGATAATGTAAAAATTCTAACAATGGAGGGATGGTTGAACAGACAGACAGACAACGGACTCAAATGGATTCCAATAGCTCTGCTGCCTGACAAGTCAACCTGGGAAACTAAAGTGAAAAATCACTGGAGCACATTTCAACATATTTGGTAGAGAACCACCCAAGGGACATCCTCACCAAGTTTGAAGTGAATCTGGCCAGAGTGTGATTTTTGAGAAGAAGTCAAAAATGTGAATTGTGGACAGATGGATGGACGGATAGACGAGGGTCAGATGACAGATGGATGACTCATAATCCTACAAGCTCAGCTGACTGACAAATCAGTTGAGATTAAAAGCAGGTGATGAAATTTGAAGACCTTGCAAGTCTATTGCTCACCACTGAAGGCATGCTGAGAGAGTGAGGCAGCACACAGATGCCATATTATGATCCTGCCAGTAAAAGAATATAAATTTATGATGCCCTCTCCACCTGCAGGATTTCATAACATCTGCTGCGAAGATCTTCCTGGTGGCGTTACACGAGGCTGAAAGATCATGAAGTTCATGAGCCTGAATGGCACGAATTAATCTGTTCTTATGCGGAGCCCAGCCCTGCTGAGGGCAAGGTAAGAGGGTTATTGTCTGCCCTCATGTAGCGCCACATTTTATTGGGTTCACAGAACAGCACCATGGCAGAGATAAGAAGGAAAAGCTAAGGTCAGACACTGTGACCTGTGACTGGGATTGTCACTTTCTTACCATACATATACGGTTGCAATTAAAGCACCCAAATGCCACGCTTTGCACCCAGAAGAAAGACTGGAGGTGTATCAGAGTTATATTCCCAGTTGGGTGACACAGCTGTGACAGGTCACATGACCCAGTAGAACATGTTTTCAACATACTTTATTGAGTTTTCTAGGAGAAGATGAAATCCAGCAGGAGCAGGACTATGATAGTTGCATGGGAAACATATTGTGATATAAATATATGTGTAATGTTACTAAGAATGTTTATTGTATTTTCATTGTAGATTCCTGTTAATCCTTAAAGCACTTATTTAAGATTGAGTCAACAGCTTTCCTCGGGACACTTTGTGCACAATGGGCAAAGTGTCCCAAGGAAAGCTGTTGACTAAGACTACTCTTTGCCTTAGACTAGACTTGCTGGTATTTTAATGAAAGGTATCTTTATGAGTAATTTCAATGTTTAATTTAACCATTATATGTTTAACAGAAATGACAAAATGACTATAGTCATAATTAGCATTTTACGTGTTAAAATGGCAATCAATGATAACCTTTAGATCTTGATTACAGTCAATGGTATCTGCACCGAATGGCCATTTCACATAAATATATCTCGATCAGAACTAATTCTCTGGCTTTCATTTAACAAACACTAATTTACCCAATACACCTTCAAGGTAAAATCATATCAGTGATTTTCTAAGAACAGATCAGCTACGTTTAAAATACATATCAATAATGAAAAGTTCTACAAACTGCAGAATCACCATTTTTATACCCAAAATGCCTTTATTTATTGACAGATTTTGAATTTTGAGTTCCATGCACTTCTACTCTGCAGCTGAGTGGGCCAGGTAAAACGGAACTTGGTCAGCTTCGGAAGCAAGGTCCATCCTTCCAGCAGGCTGACTTGCAAAGCCTTCCAAACAATTGAGAATACAGGTCAATAAGCAAAGCATATCTGTGTGATATCGGTCAATAAGGAATGCATATCTGTGCGAGATCGGTCAATAAGGAATGCATATCTGTGCAATATCGGGCAATAAAGAATGCATATCTGTGTGATATCGGTCAATAAGGAATGTATATCTGTGCGATATCTCTTCTACAAGTTTGGTCACTTTGCCCATTTCAATATTTTCCTGAACCCTTTCCACTGAAAGCGGCCAAAACCATGTGGTGTTCAAATGTTATCTGCTTCGCTGTTTTGGACTAACTTCAACAGCAATGACAAACAATTTGAGTGATAACTGAAATGAAACCAATAAAGATAGCATGACCCATGCCAAGGAAAGCTGTTGACTCAGTCTTAATTCAAAGGAAAAGGATTTAAAAAGCCTTAGAAAAAGTGACCACTAAGGCAGGCTACTTTACAAACTGAGTGCCATGATAACAAATACACTTTTTTTACCTCAGTGGTTTTATTTCTCGTGTTTTTTTTCTTTCAGATTTGATATATATTTCTATATGCTGAGCTGTAAGAAAAATCAGAGTTTGTGTGCCACATGCATGTATTATCTGCCCATGTCACAGCTCAGAATGTCCTCAGGTTAAACTTTCACATTTTTTTTTTCTGTTTACAGATCAGCAATTTTGTTGGAGGGAGGGCTGGGAAAGGAAACACCAGAAGTTGTAATTTCAACAAAATAAAAAGCCATGAAAATTAGAGTAAGGTTTTAAACACTCAGTCCATTGTTTGACATATGCATAGTCATGCTAAGTTTTTGTTTCTTCCAAACCTTACAGTCATGAATTTAATTTTCAGTTATCTCCTGTTGACAGGCCCATAAGCTGCTTGCTTGAGAAGTATGGGGTCAACTGCTTTCTTTGTGGGTCACTGAACAACACAACACAGCTGTCAAAACTAAGAAAAACAAAAGTCAAGCCAGCATGGTCCCAAAACCTGGGCTTTAAGGTCTCCACCTGCAGGTGTGTAAGATCACTGTTTTATAACAAAAATTGGGGATTCATATGAAACCTTGACCTAGTTGTTAGATCGTTTGTCTTGCTAAAACAGCTAGGAACAAGATATGTTTGTAAAACATAGATGCCCCCCGCCCTCATTACCCTTGCCCTTGCTACCCTATTGATAGTGGTAGATGGGGCACTTGTGACCTTATAAAATTAGTGAAGGTTGATCATACATCAATGTCACATATCTTTAAACTTTAGCCTTGCCCTTAAAAAACGACTAAAACCCTTTAACCTAGCCCTTAAAAAACGAATTAAAACCTGGACAATATATAAAAGTTATAGCTGAAAAATTAGTCATCATTTAGAAACCATATTCAGCAAAGTGGCTTTATGACCTTGGAAATTTGGGCAAGGTCATTCATTTTCACTTGACCTTCTTCAGTTATTGTGCAAAAACCACAGGAAGTCTACTGTCTGTGTGTAACCCGCAAAACTGGCTCAAGGTCACCCATCTACAAACTCAAACTAGCCCTTATAGGCAACCATAAAGCTGTGCAATGTAAAACTGCTACTCTAAAATGCAAGTTATCATGCAGAAACAGTATTCAACCAAATGGCTCTGTGACCTTTGAAATTAGGTCAAAGTCACCCATCTTCAAACTTGACCTTGGCCCGAATACAGACAATTATCCAGTGCAATATAAAAGTTCTACTTTAACAACCTCTTCAGTTATCACGTGGAAACCAGTTAACTCAGGTACCAACATGACCTTGAAAATTAAATCAATGTCACCAAACTTTAAACTTCTTCTAGTCCTTAGCAAGAAGTATAGACCTGTAAAGTATCCCAGTCCTAACTTAAAAACTTCTTGAGTTATTGTGCAGAAACCACAGGAATTCTACACTCTCTCTGTGACCCTGAAAACTGGGTCAAGGTCACCCATCTTCACACTCAACCTAGCCCTTACAGAGAACCATAAAGCTGTGCAATATAAAAGTTCCAGCTCCAAGGTATAAGTTATCATGCAGAAAGCATGAATCTATATTCAGTAAAGTGGCTCTGTGACTTTTAAAATGAGGTCAAGGTCATCCATCTTCAAACCTGGCCTAGCCCCAAATATGGACTATAACCCTGTGCAATACATAAGTCCTAGCTTAAAAACCTCTTCAGTTATTGTGCTGAAACCAAATTTAACTCAGGTACCACTGTGACCTTGGAAGTTAGGTCAAGGTCATCGATCTTCAAACTTTGCCTAGCTTTTAACTAGAATGATACACCTGTACAGTATCAAAGTCCTAGCTCAAAAACTTCTTGCTTTACTGTGCGGAGACCACAGGAATTCTACAATCTTTCTGTGCCCCTAAAAACTGGGTCAAGGTCACCCATCTCCAAACTCAACCTAGCCCTTACAAAGAACCATAAAGCTGTGCAATGTAAAAGTTCCAGCTCCAAGGTATAAGTTATCATGCAGAAAGTATGAAACCATTTTCAGTAAAGTGGCTCTGTGACCTTTAAAAGGAGGTCAAGGTCATCCATCTTCAATCTTGGCTTAGCCCCAAATATGGACTATAATCCTGTTCAATATAAAAGTCCTAGCTTAAAAACCTCCTCAGTTATTGTGCGGAAACCAAAGTTGACTCGGGTACCACTGTGACCTTGGAAATTAGGTCAAGGTCATCCATCTTCAAACTTTGCCTAGGTTTTGACTAGAATGATACACCTGTACGGTATCAAAGCTCAAAAACTTCTTGAGTTATTGTGTGGAAACCACAGTCTACAGACCGAGCGACCAACCTATGCAAAGCTATATGCCCCACCTTCTTCGAAGGGGGGCATAAAAATGTAAGGCTTACAAACATGCAGTGTGTACTAAATGACCATGATTACAGTCAGCATTCTTTTAACATGTACCCCTTACAATTAGTCAACAATTAACCCCAGTATTACACATTTCAATTGCCAATAAAAGGTTAATGTCATTATCATAACCCTTACAGCGCTGATTTAAGACTGAGTAAACAGTATTTCTCAGAAGACTTTGCGCGCAGTGCACGCAAAGTGTCTGGAGGAAAGCTGTTGATTGAGACAACCTTTTGCTTTAGACCAGGCTTTCTGGTATTTGAATGAAAGGTGTCTTCATGACAAATTTGAATCTTTAAACCATTATATGTTTAACAGTAATAAGAAAACGATCATAGCCGTGATTAGCATTTTAAGGGTTAAGAGAGGTGACCTTTGGTGAAACGGGCCTTTCAAGTTTTTAATTTTTTTCCTGTGTCAGTGCAGCTCTGGGCACAATGTCAGGAGGCAATAGGAAAGGTCAGAATTAGCTCCAAGGTGTGTATTCGCCCTAATACACAACTGAATATACAAACATTTGGAGGGCTAAAGCTGTGTACTCCCATTAGTTTGTACGTTAAGGCAACCTTAAATAAACTAGTCACTTTTTTAGCTGTGGTTGTATAATTTTTTTGAGGTATTAAGTTATGCATCTAGAATTACTGTTTGAAGTTTGGTGTTTCTATGTGCAGTAGTTGTTTTCAAGTAATTTAGTTGCAAATTAGAATGTAAAGCAATGGGAATACACAGCCCTAGCCCTCCACTGACTGCAGTGCCGTCTTTTAGGCAGTTCTCAAAACGTCCGTTCTTGCCCTTGCCTATTGAATATGAAGCTGATGAAATTTTAATTGGTGGATGATAAAAATCACCCGCTGTATGATATATATAGGTCCTCTTCTATAAGAGGCAAGTTTGCTTCTCAATGAGAACATGTTTTGTCCGATTATGATTACACATTATATGTCTAGATATGTGTGCATTTTCAACAACAGAATTTACATGACAGGAAATATTCTAGCGATTTCCCTCTCACCATGTGGCAAGTTGTAAGTGATGTATACTGTATACAATGTACCTTTTTTACACGTACAATGTATACAATGTACCTTTTTAACATTTTGATGACACCCTTTGCTGTCTCACAACTGAGGAATAGTAACATATGTGTAGCAGACAACACAGAGGGTTGGACCAAGTTTTCTGTTGCATTCCCCAGAAGGAAACTTGGCAGAACACAAAAATGCTGAGAATGAAGCAATCTCAAGATTTTTTTATTTGTTGTTCCCACTAGATTTTCTCACAAATACCTTAGAAAAAGGAAGCCACTGCTAACAGCTTTGGTCCTTTGCTTGAGTTTACAAACAAAATAAACTTGACGCTCTTGCCCTTCACAAATAGTGTCTAGTTTTCCTATGTGGTGGGCCTAGGATTTCTCTTGCCCTTCACAAATAGTGTCTAGTTTTCCTATGTGGTGGGCCTAGGATTTCTCTTTCTCAATATTGGCTGCACACGAACTATACAGCAATTCTCACATGAATCAATGGCTTTGCCTTTTGCAATAGCACCACCACAGAATCGTGGTTTTCCTATGTGGTGGGCCCCACGTATCTTCCTTAATATATTGGCTACACGAGAAACTTACAGCAATTCTCACATGAATCGATGGCTTTTCTCCTCGCAAAGGCACCACCAAGGAATATCATATGTCATTCATTATGGCTATAAATTCATTTCCTTTACAAATGTGTATGCATATATCAGTTTTTTTTCCTACATATCGGACATACCATGTTGATTTCCAGCATTAACTATTGGCAGTTGTCCTCCTGAAACAGTCCCACATTGATTTTAATCTGCCATGTGTCTGATTATCAAACCATTTTCCTCCCTTAATGTGAATATTTCGAATTTTCTGCTACAAATTAACCACTTTAAAATGCCGGTAGGCATGAAAAGACCACAGCAAAATAATTGACATATTTACTTTTGAACAGCCAAGGTTCGATGCATAGTTTACCAATGGGCTGGGTATTTTTCGATCCAAACTGCTGACATGAAATTAATTTAAACACATCAAATTGATCATCAAACACTTGAGCAGAAGAGACTAATACCTCCAGAATGGGATCAATTACATATACATTTAAACTATAGCAGTGCAGCTGTGTAGACGGTAAGCACTCATCAATATTTTGTTTTATTTACACAATTATAGCCCCAGGGACAATGGCAACCCAAGCCAGGTTGACACATTTATCCCATCTGCACTGCACCCAGACACACAACTGGCCCATCAAGCAGAGATGACAATTTCTCAGCACATTTGGTTCCCATGAGGCCTCAAGCATAAAAACAAATTGCAGACAAATTGATTGGTCAATTCTATTCATGTAGCAAGAGGGAAACCCAACCTGGAACACACCTGCAGCATTTCATTCAATTATATCAAATGCAACAATCTGTCTATCCCAGGTGTCCCTAACACAAAGACTGCAGTGGCTCCCCCTATAGTAGGGTCAGCCCCACCAGACCACATCAGAAGTGGACCATATCAGCAGCATGGCCTTTGGTGGAAGTATTAGGGCAATGAGTTTGTCAGAAAGGATTGGCTACCTGTGTATTTAGTATGCTGACATTGAAATTGTATATTGCACAAGGTTCTAGTTTCCTGAGCATTATCTTTTCTTTTTTTTTGGGGGGGGGGGGTTATTTTGCTTTCTTTTTACAAATTATTCAAAAATGAACATTTCAGAGCTTCTGGTCATATACATTTTCAATCTGAGTGAGAACAATTTTAAGCAAAGTATAACTTTCCCAGTTTTTATTTTGCCAAACGGTCATAAGTATATCTTTCAAGGACTGCTGTTTCAAGAGCAAGACCAACTGCATGTAAAACCTACCCATATGTGCTTCAAGTTTGGTCTCATGAAACATATTTCAATGCTATGTAATCTCTTAAGACATATTTTACTCCAGTTTAAGTGTATCTCTGAAGACACATTTCACTGTAGTTTAAGTTTATCTCATAAGACCCAGTCCACTCTGATTTGTATAGTGTATTCTCTTGAAATGTATTTTACTCTACATTAAAAGTATATGGTCACTCTACTCTCAGTGTGATCTCTTCAGACATTGAAATCTATTTTCAGTGTGATATCTTCAGACATTAACTCTGCTTCCGATGTCATCTCTTCAGACATTAAACTCTACTATTAATGTGACCTCCTCAGACATTATACTCTACTTTAAGTGTGATCTCTTCAGACATTATTCTGTACTTTTAGTGTGATCTCTTCAGACATTATACTCTACTTTAAGTGTGATCTCTTCAGACATTATTCTGTACTTTTAGTGTGATCTCTTCAGACATTTAACTCTTCTTTAAGTGTGATCTCTTCAGACATTTAACTCTACTTTAAGTGTGATCTCTTCAGACATTATTCTGTACTTTTAGTGTGATCTCTTCAGACATTTAACTCTTCTTTAAGTGTGATCTCTTCAGACATTTAACTCTACTTTAAGTGTGATCTCCTCAGACATTAAACTCTACTTTAAGTGTGATCTCCTCAGACATTAAACTTTACTTTAAGAGTGATCTCTTAAGACATTTCACTTTCCTTAAAAGTGTAATCTCTTCAGATATTTTATTCTACTTCAAGTGTGACCTCTTCACATCATTTCACAGACTTTATATGTGATTTCTTCTGACACTTTACTCTACTTTAAGTGATCCCTTCAGACATTTCACTCTACTTTAATATGTTCAGACATTTCACTCTACTTTAATTTGTTCAGACATTTCACTCTACTTTAATATGTTCAGACATTTCACTCTACTTTAAGTGTGACCTCTTGAAACATTTCACTCTACTCTGTGATTTCTTGAGACAAATTCCAGTCTACTTTGTGATCTATTGAGACATATCCATTGACTTCAAGAGACTTATTTCCCTCTACTTTAGAATGATCTGACTGATCATGATGAGCTCTTGAATATATGAACACAATAATCATTTTTGTAACGCAATGAAATTAAGTGTGTAAGGTAAGGACATTTAGGCTGAGCAGATTCTCACAAATGTGTTCATCTTCAAGCACAGTGACTTCATTGATTCTAACTTCAAGGATAGCTTGTTTTAGTTATGCTGTTTGTCATTTTTGGCCCAATTTTTGCAACAAGTTAAATGTCCTGCAACACCTCCGCGTCACCAATACCCAGAATCGCTGTCAATACCTGGGATCTGTTAAGCATGCTCTATACTCCCCATGCCCGTTCTTGTCGCAGCCTATCTCTAAAATATTAATACAGAAACATTAACGATGCTTATCGTCATCAATGTACACAAAGACCTACGTTAATGTGTTATGCCTTAATCAGTGGGTGTTGCATTACCGATGTTCCAGCTTGCAGCATCAGGAGCATGGTCAGCCACACAGGCAAAGCAAATTAAGGCCCCCACTACACAGGACATGTATCAATCAGATCATTTTTCCTTGCTGAATGTGCCCAGACAAGTATAACTGCACAAGCCTCTGATTGAGTCTAGACAAGTATGACCATTTATTGGGTCTAGACAGGTGCAACATGCAAGACGTGTTATTGATTCTAGACAGGTGTGACGGTAAGAATCTGTTATTAAATCTAGATGGGTATAACAGTAAGATTCTCTTATTACGTCCCGGCAAGTGTGACTGCAAGAATCTCATTCCCTCTTATGTATGACTGTAAAAATATCTGACTGAGTTAATTCTTAGATTATCCAGACATGTATGACAGAATCTCTTATTGAGTCTAGACATATAGGACTGCAAGAATCTCTTATTGGGTCTAGACTGAGGTGTGACTGTAATCTCTCATTCAGTCTAGACAGGTATGATTGCAAGAATATCTCGTCTCTTTTTAACTCTAGACAGGTATGACTATAAGAATATTGAATCTAGACATCTCTTATTGGGTCTAGACTGGGATGTGATTGTAAGAACCTCTTATTGAGTCCAAAAGGCTCTGGATAGGACTAATAATGTCTTTTTGAGTCTAGATAGGTATGACTACAGAATCACTTATTCAGTCTAGACTGGTGTGATTGCAAGAATATCTAATTTCTTTTTCAGCCTAGACAGATATGACTAAAATAATCTCTTTAGTCTAGACAAGTTTATGTCAGTAAAAATGTCTTACTGCATTGGAATAGATCTGACTCTAAGAATTTAACTGAGTCAATTAGAGACAGGAATGACGTACTGTAAGAATCGATTACTCTGTCCAGACAGGTTTGACCATAATGCATATGTCTTTTTGAGTCTAGACAGGTGAGACTATACAAAAGATATGTCACACGGAAGGTCTGAAGATGGGCGTGTAGTGCCATTGACATCCATTTAGTTCTGTGAAGCATTTATAAACGGCATCCAATGTGACCCAGCAGCGACTGCTGGTATGTCTATGGACAATCTCAATACAAGGTCTGCAACACACCTGTCAGTGAAAGAAACTGAATCACAGACTCAACACGCAACCCAGAGTGAACTCAAGTGTTCCTTACAAATGGAAACATGTTCCTGCATTAATTCGCTCCGATTGGGCTACTTGTCGTAGACAGTAGAACCAGCGGCCTTAATTGATTCACAGACAAACACTTTATACTTACGTCCACTCAAAGTACAGCCGGGAATTGATTTGTGACCAAGTGGTACATGTACCGAGGACACTCGGTGTCCACGCACCTCAGTTAACTCTCTTCAACACCATTAACTTTCAACAATATAGAACAGATTTCTTCTCCCCCTCTTGGGGAGTCAAAGAGTTAACATAAAGATGCAGGTGGTGCACAGTCTGCAGAGGATTAAATAATGTTAGTGATGTGCTATGTGCCAGCTGCCCCACTCCACCCCACCCCGCCCCGCCCCGCCCCACCACACACTACTGGTTCCTCAAGCATGTTATTAGGAAGTAAAACTTATCAACCAGGAAAAAAAAACTTAAATCATTTTTCATTCCACTCAAATTTGAATACTTAACTTTGCATTTGTAAACTTTTTTCAAGTTTTCACGGTCAATGATCAAAACAGATTTAGTTAACAGTTTTATTCTTGGGTGCATTTCTGTATATATATGTTTTACTTGACAAAGTTAGAAAACTTCTTTTATCAAACTTTGACAGTTCATTCATAAAACTTTTCCTGAAACTTAATTTTGTAATACAGACCTAAACATATCTACTTTAGATTTGTGCACTGTCCAAAATAAAAGCATAATTAACCCTTTCCCCCTTGAATTAAGACTGAGTCAACAGCTTTCCTCGGCATGGGTTGTAAGTGCCCAACCCATGCCGAGGAAAGCTGTTGACCTGGGTCATGTTGTCTTGACAGGTCTCATCTTCAATTCTCAGTCAAATTGTTTTTCATTGCTTTTGAAATCAATTGAAAACGCTGAAGCAGACGACATTTCACCACCAGCCGGTTTTGGCCGGTTTGAGGGGGAAAGGGTTAAGGCCTCAAATGGGGACATGTGACCTAATCAATCTGTGATGTACACCCTGTCATCAATCTCTTCACATTGTAACCATCTTAAAGACAGACAACTGTACAATTATAACAATAGACAGTATGTTTTTTAAAGTCATGTTGCAAACCTGTATATGATGGGTATGCATCCCCAGATGCATGGATATCTGCATCCCTAAACACATGCACTAGTAACTTGTTTCGGCATTAGTGGGTGCGTTTCGGCGTTTCAGGGCGGTTCCCGGCGTTACTCAGCGTTTGCCGGCGTGAGACTGCGTTTGCCGGCGTTTGTAACGCCGAGCCCCAAAAGGCTTAATTGGATTTTGGACGTTTGCCAGCGTTAGTCAGCGTTTGCCAGCGTTTACCGGCGTTTGTAACGCCGGCAAACGCCGTCTCACGCCGGCAAACGCCCTGAAACGCACCCACTAACGCCGAAACAAGTTACTAGTGATGGATATATGAGCATCCCTACATACATGGATATATGATCATGAGCATCCCTAAATATATGGATATGCGAATATTCCTAAACATACACACATACACCCTAAATCCATGGATATGTGTATAAGTATCCCCATTTACATAGATACATGCATTCCCAAGTACATGGATAGGTGCAACCTAAATGCAAGGACATATGCATCCCATGTTCATATGGATGTATGTATCCATAAACACGTGGATACATCCATCCACAAATACAATGGATATGCCACTATGTGCATCCCCATATATAATTATGGATGTGTGCACCCAAACACAATGGATATGCTACTATGTGCATCCCCAAACACAATGGATATGCCACTTAGTGCATCCCCAAACACAATGGATACGCCACTATGTGCATCCCAATACAATGGATACGCCACTATGTGCATCCCCAATACAATGGATATGCCACTATGTGCATCCCCAAACACAATGGATATGCCACTATGTACATCCTCTAATACAATGGATATGCCACTATGTGCATCCCCAAACACAACGGATATGCCACTATGTGCATCCCCTACTACAATGGATACGCCACTATGTGCATCCTCAATACAATGGATACGCCACTATGTACATCCCCAATACAATGGATACACCACTATGTGCATCCCCAATACAATGGATACGCCACTATGTGCATTCCCAAACACAATGGATACGCCACTATGTGCATCCCCAAACACAATGGATATGCCACTATGTGCATCCCCAATACAATGGATACGCCACTATGTGCATCCCCAAACACAATGGAAATGCCACTGTGCATCCCCAATACAATGGATATGCCACTATGTATATCCCCTAATACAATGGATATGCCACTATGTGCATCCCCTAATACAATGGATATGCCGCTATGTGCATCCCCAATACAATGGATACGCCACCATGTACATCCCCAAACACAATGGATATGCCACTATGTGCATCCCCAATACAATGGATACGCCACTATGTGCATCCCCAAACACAATGGAAATGCCACTGTGCATCCCCAATACAATGGATATGCCACTATGTGCATCCCCTAATACAATGGATATGCCACTATGTGCATCCCCTAATACAATGGATATGCCCTTATGTGCATCCCCAATACAATGGATACGCCACCATGTACATCCCCAATACAATGGATACGCCACCATGTACATCCCCAATACAATGGATATGCCACTATGTACATCCCCTAATACATACCCATGTGTCTGCCTCTTTATGTTTGCTTGCATGGGGTGGAGGACGGGACAAGGTGATATTTTATCATGAAACACATACTTTAATGGTTTTATTTTTTTCATTCAACCTTGTAACTAGACATATTTAAAAAGCAAATTTCAGTAAACTGTCTCTTTGTTTACGTTCTAATCATGTGATGTATAAATCCTGAATGACTTTCCCCGGTGGACATCAGTATACGACAAACTTCATTATTTGGCTGGTCCCTGGACTCTCTTTTCACAAATCTGTGCAAAAAATATACACTTGAATTGACTGTTACGCATCCGGTTCCCAGCCTGCGCCTCATCTCACAGCGGACTGCACAGTAATCTGTACAAGTGTCAAATGGGTCTGTTTTACAAATTTCGCTGTTTTTACTTCCTAAGGCATCAGTTTAACTCTTTTAGTTTAACTCTTTCAGTACCACTTTGGATGCAAGTGTGTCTTCTATGAATTGAAATAACAATACCAGATTCATGTTGTTTGTAAACTGATCTTTTACTGGAGTACCAGTGTGCCTACAGTTGTGGAGACCATAAGAGAGCATAAGAATGACTCTGGTCAACAGCTTTCCTTGGTGCACTTCGGGTGCACCCACAGTGCGTCAAGGAAAGTTGTTGACTTGCCACTGAAAGAGTTAAGCAAACTGAGTGCCCGAGGTGTCAAAACAGATACATCAGCTGGGAATTATACACCATGCGCCAGCAGTTCACGAAGATAAGGTGTAAAGTTTGTCAGTGGGACACTTGTGTTCCTTGGGGTCTCGTGTCCCAACATTGGGTGTGCATTTCTTCCATTGTTACCTTGTGTATATGACCATATCACAGCTCTTGGGTTATCCAGCATCACAGGAGTTGAGCATATGTCTGTATTAAAGCTGCCACTGTTCCATGTTATTTCACATGTTAGTTTAAAAAAACTGATATAAAAAAGGAAAGATGTTCTAAAGTTACCTTCAAAAATATATACATACATATCTAATCAGTTTATCTTGCCAGGTAAGATAAACATATTGCCATATTTCAGCAAAATACATAGAGGCATTCTGTAGATATCACGGTAACGAGAATGTGCACATCAGGATGGCCAGATGGAAATCAGGACGGACATCTGAATGGACATCTAGACAGATATTCAGTCAGACAGACAACCCACAAACATAAAGGGTCCCCCCATGGGATGGACCCTCAGTAAAATAAGACCAAAGTGAAATAACAATTTGGAGGTAACACATTGGAAGTAATAATCATAGAAAGACACATTATTTTAAAAGTTGTAAGAAAAATAAGTTTTATGCATATGAAGGTCATGGGTGAATTTTGAAAATTAAGGTATCAATTGTGAATCTTGGTAGACAGAAAGACCAAAATATATTTAAAATATTTTTTACTTTTGATCACACCTAAAGAGGGTCAGACTGGTTCTGCTAAAACAAAAAGGGAAAATATTTATAAGCACCAAAGAGAAAGAGGGTAGAATCTTAAGCTCCCTTTGCCCCCCCCCCAAAAAAAACAGAAAAGAAAAAAAGAAAGTTAATTAAGCTGGCTTAAATCCATCAAACTGGGGTAATGTATGTAACTCAATCACCCCTTTTTTAACTCAATCACCCCTTTTTCTGTTTCTCTCGTGTCTTAATCATGGGTGTTATTCCAATTAAGCCTTTTGAAAACATGTTTGTTACAGTTTCTGGAAATCTGATTGAATACCACCCACAATGACTAGCACCCTCGGCTGCTGGGAAATTTGTTTTCCAGTGAACCAAGACATGTTCCCCTACCAGAAATAAGGAATGTAGTCCATGGTTTTAAGTTGCAGTGGCATATATGGCCCAGTCCAGAGATTATGTCTGTTTTATGCATTTCATTGTCCATATACCTCCACAGTGCCAGCTGAAATAATACGACAAACATGCGCATGCAGCACAAAGCCTACAGAAAATATAATACTGAAAGTTTAGTTTTATATATATTAAAATATCTTCCACTAACATTAATATATTCATGGGCAATGGTTAAAACAATAAAGAAACCTAGCTCCTACAACTCAGTTCAAGAACATATATTTGTACGAGCAAAAGACTGAAAAACAGAATGGGGCACCATATGGACATCGTGCAGTATGTGTTGCCAACCCTAGCTCAATATATCGTTACTATGATCTCCAAGTGAGTGGGCCAAAAGTAACACATCATCCTGCAATGATACATTTAGGGAGCGTGGGGTCAATGATAAACTGAAGAATCCACTTGGTACTGAACTTTCATACATGTTACATACCGTATTTGTTCCAATAGTGGCACACTGTGTACATACCGTATTCATTCCAATTGTGGCACACTGTGCCAATGCAAAAATTCCTGGATCTAATGCAGGTATTGTGACACTATATGTAATTAGATTCTTCTCAATTTGAAACAATAATCTTTACAGTGCATATAAATCTTGGAAAGTCATAGCTTTTAATAGTACCATCAGTTTCATGCCAGACAAACATTTTTGCAAAATAATGGGAACAATTTATTTCGTATTTAGGGCCCTCAAAATGAAGAGTTGGAAATGTGCTTCTGTTAGGATGCATGCTACAAATGGAATGAATACAACATGATGTCAGCATTGATGGGCATATGCAAACACACTGGACATTTCTATTAACTCATTCCATACTGTGGTCACAGGCCTTGGTCAGTGGTTCTGGCACTGCCTGGCAAGTCATGCTGCAGCTGCCCTTGCAGCAGCTGCAGCATGACTTGCCAGGCAGTGTCACAAAAACTGACTTTAGACTATAGGCATGTTGGTGCTTGAATGAAAGCTCTTTTCATGAAGAATTTAAATATGCAATTGCCATCTTAAATCCCGGTAAATATACAGAAAAATAAGGGACTGGTGTGCAATGAGTTAACCCTTTGATCCCTGTCCTCACACCAACCAAACAAGCTGATGGCCACTTAAATGTCTGCTTGAATGTTTAGAATCAAAACTGTTGGCTATACCCCTGGTATACACCAGCTATACCCCAGGTATACCCCAGGTCAGCCGTAGCCCTTGGCTTGGCTTGGGCACACAGTCAGCTGTCAACTCTCCCATTTTCAGTGGGAATCTCCTGTTTTGCAGACTAAAAAATTCATAAAATGATAGAGATTTTGAGGCAAAATTGACTATTTTCTCATATTTGATGCAATTTTTACACGAACTTCCTAGTCACGCGTCTTTGGGGGTTGACACCTAGGACTCATTGCCCTGTATCCAGGCTATGGAAATCTGTTGACTCGATCAGGAATCAGGCTTTATTCAGGAGGGGGGGGGGGGGGGGGGGGGCAGGAGTTAAAACCATGTACTGACAGAACTGAGAGAGTGAGAATTATTTAGATGACAAAAGGAATACATGCGAGATATGACTACTGGAGTAGCACAGGCAGGGTGGTCTCAGAGGCAGGGATAATAAGATTTATTTCTTTTTAATTCATTTGACCATGTCTGAATTGCTTGCAATTAAAGTTAATTGGCCCAACATTGGCCCTATAGCGGGTCATCCTTGCCAACATTGGACCAATACTGGGCCAGTCTGTATTAAGTGCCTTTGCTTACATAAGCAGACTGGCACATGTGCTGGATGAATACATGCATCACTGATATATGTTTTGTACTGAGGAGTCAATGCCATGCAGGATCACATCAGAAAGGTACGTCAGACCTGTTGATTCCTCCTCTCTCCTCCTCCACTCTCCCCCCTCCCTCCATCCCAGGCTATGGAGCCTTTTCTACCCGGTAATGTGCTCCAGAAAATCTGGCACTTTTCCATCCATTGCAATTTGTTGTAAAATCCAAACTGACATAGGAATTACTTCCTGTTCAAATTGTCTGTGCACTGCCGTGGCTAAACCATTGCCCCAAAAGATGAAATTAGGTGCCATACACATCAAGTTACAAACTTTTTTTATATATTCCAGTGTGTTACCTTGAGAACCCTTACACAAATTTTAGCTTGCAGTAAGCTAACACTAGGGGCATGTTTGCTGCAAGCTTACCAAAGACATCTTAAATATGATCGCCGTAAGGTGACCACAAGCTTGCATTTGAAACATTGCAACCTTGCGAGGGTTGTATCAAGATGGTGCCTGCTTGCAGATTCAGGTTGCAGATGCTTGCTGGTTAAGCTTGCAGATTGGCTGTTAGTTTGCAGGAAGATTGCAGGGTTATCTTCTGCAATCTATAAGATGACATGCTTGCCACAAGCTTGTAACCTTGTACTGGCTGATACCTCTGCTTCCGGAAGCACGCACAAGCTACCAGCTTCTACTCGTAGGAGCGCGCACAAGCTACCAGCTAATCTAATATCTCTACATGTGTGAGTGTCTGCAAGCTAGCAGTTCTGCCTTCAAGCTGTGGCTCTCTCAAGTCTAATTACCTGTTACTAAGGTTGCAGGCTGCCAAAAGTAATGGTATCATACAGGAGTATCTGCAGCTTTAAAACAAATTTTTATAAATACTATTTGCATCAGAAAAAAGTAGAATATTTATCATCAATGGTTTGTAAAATTGATCTGCCATATTCCTATTTTGATTTTTTTTATTTTAATACTATCAAATTTTGAAAGTGTAGATAACATTTAGAAATTTGATTTTCTCCTTAAATGTGAGAGGCATGCAGTTACAGAATGGTAATATTACTGCAAATTCAATGTGATGAAGAAATCCCAAGGAATATTTGGTTTTGCCATATTAGTTTAGCAGACTGTTTAGCTTAGAGCATCAAAGACAATGCTGGGATAAAGTACAAGAAGTTTGCCAAATATAAATGATCCGTCGGCATTTTTCTTTTAAGATTGCAAGTGCCATCTCTGATTAGTCTGGTAAACTTTGTGTAGTTGTGACAGCTAGTCTCTGCCAGCAAACTGAGGCAAAGTTGTTTGACGCGCCAGTGTCTGCAAGCTTGCAATGCATGGCTGCAAACTTACAGCGAGCTTGCACTACAAAGTACATGGCATCCAGCTTATATTTTATGGAGAGCTTGCAAGCATATTGCAACAATCCTGTAATCATATGGCAAGCTTACATTTCGGTAAGGGCAGGGCTGCAAGTTCGCGAAGGAAGAACCGAGCCTGCCCTACATGAAAATATGTTTATATACAAGAGAATGCAAATAGAGAAACTATGGGATGAATCCAGAAAAAAAAAATTGCCCATGCAGGCTTACTGCATTTTAAAAATGCTAAAGCTGATTCTCACTTTCAGATGTGCAATTTGAAGAGGGAGAGGGAGAGGAAGACAGCAGGACGAGGAAAAGACAAAGAGAGATATTAATAAGTCAGATGAGAAACTTTTTTTTTTTTTTCTTAACTGATCAGTCAAAATTAAAGAGCAAAATTTCCTTCAACTGTTATTGTAACCCTTTGCTGGCTACATCAGGATCAAGTCAACAGCTTTCCTTGGACCAGTTTAAGTGCACTGCGCCTAACCCATCCATATATGCCAAAGACAGCTGTTAGCCTTGGGCATGCTCTTACTGGCTCATCTTAATTACCTACAGTTCTCACCACACATATTTTCTGCTTACGAAATTCTAAATAAAAAAGTCTCAAGATGTCATAAGACTGAGACAGGAGATGATGTATATACAGGTGCTTTGGGCAATATGGGTGGAGAAGGGTTAACTTGCTGAGATCGTCTTTGTCCCTTGTGAAGAAGTATAATTGGACAATGACCAAAGTGACTCAACACGAGCGGAAGAGTTGCTGACGACTACTCAGTGCACCAACATGTACAACTTGTTGCAAGTGTGGAATGAGAAGGGACCTTGTCTGTTTTTATCTTTCGGAGAAAAGAGAAAATTTGTTTTGGCAGGTGACAGGTCTACTGTGCTGCCTAGTTAGAACCAATTCAAAGTGCTAGTGTCCGAAGAGATTTACACTTTCCACTGCCGAAATGCTTCTGGAGTGAACACAGAATGTGAAACACTGAATTTGACATAAATTGAACATTAGGCAGTGGCCCTGCACAGACAACTTCCAGGTGTCTGTGAACGTGAAAAAAAAAAGAGAGAGAGCGAGAAACGAAACAGCCCCTAACTCATTCTCTACAAGGTAAAGGCAACTTGGTGGTCTTAGCATTTCATGAGACTGGTGCCCTGATCGTAGCTAGATCAAGACTTCCAACATTTTAAAAAACCACTGACTCTGTGGGCTATGGCATCATGATCGTGGCACTTGAAATAAACTTCTTTATTTTTGTTTTGTTTTTGCTTTTTTTTTCGGGGGGGGGGGCAAATATGGGTATGAAATTCATGTAAATCCAGTAAAAACAATACTAAACAAGAAAAGAAGATTTGCATCACAGCAAATCTGGGTGCGTTCAAAATGAGAACAGTTTGAAATGCTACACTTTGCCATTGTCCGGCATGATCTAAATTTTGTGCATGAGCCTAATTTGCATAAATTAAAATGTTACTTTCACTTTTGGTTCATTGGATATTGCCATGTCACAAACTTAAAAGCTGAAGTTTCAATGACACCACTATCTTCAGTAGTTTTGAAGCTATTCAAGATTTTAATTTTGTGTATTTGCCTAATTTGCATACATTTACAGCCTACAACTTTTGTTTGTAGTTCATTGGACGCAGTTATATCACAAACCTGCAAATTCAAGGTGCAATGGTACCTCTATGTTTTATAGTTTTGAAGTTGTTCAAGATTTAGATAAGTGTATTTGCCTTATTTGCATAAATTAAAATCCTACAGCTTTGGTTCATGGTTTATTGGGTGCACCTGTCACAAAATGGAGTCAACAGCTTGTACTGGTATGTGTTGGCTGTTAACCCTTTCAGTGCCACATTTTTGACTGAGTCAACAGCTTTCTTTGACATGCTTTTGCCAAGGAAAGATGTTGACCTGGACTATTATATTCTATGTAACTACAGCCATGCTGGTACTAAAATTAATGGTTTTTAAAAAGAACATGAATCTTGCACCTTCATCATTATTCAGCTCCTTAAAAAAAGTTTGACTTCAGTCACAATTGGGTGCCGAAAGGGTTAAGTTCCTATCCCAGGCCATGTAAAGTTGTTGACCTACATGTTGGTCATGTTATCTTGATAGGTCTTCCATACAATTCTCAAAGTGTTTTTCATTACTGTTGAAATTAGTATGAAACATTGAGACAGATGACATTTGACCGGCAGCTGGTTTCAAGGGGACAGGGTTAATATTTGACAAAGGTTACGGAGAGGACCATGGTGCATCCTAAGACTATCATCACAACTGGAAGCAGGAGGCCATCAGAAGGCTAACCACTTCATGCTTCTTTCAGCTGCTCTACTCGTTGGTATTTTCATGTTTTGGGTAAACACAGTTTACCAATTTAAAAATACCACAAAAATCTGGGAACAACAGGTTGTTTGTAACTTAACCATCTAGTAATTTTGAAATTCTATCTACTCCATGTTTGAGGGTGAATTATTATTTTCTAGAGTGAAATTCAAAAGTAGAAAGTCACTGTAGATGCCCTAGCCCTACTTTCAATGCTGGCCTGTTGATCCATGTTTGTTGCAGTTATTCTACGTCAAGCGTGACGTATGTATAATCAAACATTGCTTGCGCACATTTGATTTTGTTTAAATGTCAACACAACACGTTGCTGATGTAGTCATATCACAATCAATTTGTAACAATGTTTAGGTCATGTGATCTGCAGTGAGTTACTACTTTTGAATTTCACTGCTACTGTCACATTCCCATAATGCACAGGTCCAGTTAACTTTTACTTTTCTCAACTTACATGTACATTGGCAAGGTGACATAAAGTGAAGTCCAATGGTGCATGCACTTGCTTAATCTAATAGCACACAACTAAATTGCCAGTACGCCTCCTCCACAAGAGATGTCACCTCAAGCCTAGTATAATATCATTATAAACAAACATTTTCTGCATAAAATTGTTACCATAAGATGGTAAAACAGGCACAAAATTTGAAGGGTAGAACATCAGTTCACTCACAATGTACGTGCGAGATTATCTTGTGGTGAACATTATCCGATCTCACTCTACTTGACCACAGTAGTACTACAAGTGCCACCTTGAGGTGCAGGTTGTCACTACATACCTGGATCGGAGCTATTGTGAAAAAATTGTTCACATAGTGCATGCAATGTAGCAAGCTGCTGCAATCTGTGAGGTATTGTATGGTGACTTGCTGTTGAATCTGCCCCCAGCTTTTCATTTGCAGCAGAAAGAATCTAAGATGTCTACTGTTTTTATTGCAGCTTTTTTTGCACATGTGTGAAAACAGGAAACATAAGACCGAGCAGACGCCCAGCTGTGTACAGTATGTTTTGGAACCTTTTACACCTATATGTACTGTGATAATCTAAACCTTCCCAGTTATCTAAGGTGTTTTCTGTCTTTTGATACATACGTAAACATAAATACAACTCCTCACAGGAACAAAATGCTCAAATATATTTCAGCATGTGAGTAACACCCTGATGTGTTTATTATTTTAGCTTTTGAATGCAGACACTGTCCAAATGTTATTTTCATTGTGCTGTGTTTATAGTCATCCAAACCCCCAGTGGGACATTTGGAAAATCTCAGACTGGTTTTGGGTATATCTATGGAATATTGTATCAATAGCATGCTCCCCCATAATATACATTGAATGTCACCCAGCTTAAAACACATCATCAGACTGCACCTGTGTACTGCATGGTGATGTTTTTACTTTCTGAAAAACACTGAATCGAAATGGCAATCTATGACTGAAACAACAGCTTTCACCAATTCAACGGAACCACACTTGGAAAACCCAGCAGGTTGCCACGCAGGGAGTCTTATCAAAGCTTCTAGGAAATTACAGTTTGTGACATAAAGGTAACATAAAGAATCTCAAGTAAGACTACTCCTGAAGCCATGTAAAAACCTTGGACTTTTTTTTTGTGGGGAAGGGGGGGGGCGTAGGAGGGATCAATTGTTTTTCTGAAGGTGAGTTATAAAGGAGTCTGAAAAACATTTTGAAGAAAGTTTGGGGTAGTGCACGGTCTCTCTTTGCTACCCCCACTCCCACCCCAAAAACCCACCCTACCTCCAAAAAATGCCCCAGAATATTAAAACTTAAGGGCATTAATATTGTACATACACTTTTCATTTACTTGTATAGTGTATATATATGCATGTAGATGTGCATACATGTATGTATGCATGTAGATGTGTATGTATAGCCCCTCCCTTATCTTTGTTGGTCATCCACACAATCCAAAATGGCCGACCCTCTGTAAAGTGGGCACCTCCCTAAAGTGGGCATTTTGCTCCGGTCCCAAGGGTGCCCACTTTACGGGGTTTTACTGTATATATATATATATAGCTGCTCACATAGCACCTCCAGCCTCGCTAACTTTTTAACTAGGGCGGACTTCTAGAGTGGTACCTGCACTATCTTTTTAGTTGGGAGTGGCAATTTTGTTTATTATTGAAAAGCCCTTGCTGTTTTTTGTGATGTTCCCAGAAGACCCGTTGTATTCCACACTTACTGTGCCAGTCTTGCGTGTGGGAAACATCAGTTTCAATTTGCAGCAGCAGTGATTTAATGATGTGATTAAATTGATTTCAACATATGTTCTGGGACTACACATATAAAAGGTTTGAATCATTGATGCTATGAGTCAGGCAGTTTGTTCAAACGAATATAGTACGAGACCCACTGAAAAAACACGGAATGCCTCAGGGATCTATTCTGGGCCCACTTGTTTCATCCAATTTATGAATGATTTACCACTGTTTTTTAGAAGATGCACAACCACCATGCATGCTGAGGAAAATTAAGTACAGTGAATGCCACTGGAGCCTAATAAGGCTGATGAATCGCCACCACATTGGCTCACTAGGTGATTGGTGTCGAAGGTTGCTGGTTCAAGACTCAGCCGTTCTTTGCTCACAAAAACACATTCACTTCGCAAGTTCACCACACATGAATTCAGCATGTGTCTCCTTTTCCACAAATCGCGGCTGAGAGTTGCTGTCGTATACACTCAAACCAGCCACGTACCATATGTCCACATTGCTGTGCTTCACATTAAAAGATGAAAAACTTTCTCACCAAACTTTTTAATCAAAGCAAAAAATCAAGATGTAAGGAAAACACAAGCTTGGCTGTCGATATACACGCAGCTGGTATAGTCAGTCACTCTTATTCACTGGCCTTGGTAATGTTTATGAATATCACGACTAAATCCTGAATGGATCATATCAAGATTTTCAATTAAGGATTCCAAGTGACACATATTTGTCACCAAAAAGTCAGTCACTCTTATTCACTGGCCTTGGTAATGTTTATGAATATCACGACTAAATCCTGAATGGATCATATCAAGATTTTCAATTAAGGATTCCAAGTGACACATATTTGTCACCAAAAACCTTGACATTTTAGAAGTATATCGAGATCTAGTCAGATTATAATTCTTGAGCAAATTAATGAACCATCTTGCTCTTAAAATCAGAAGGTGAAATGGTAGAATTATGATATAAAAATAGCACATTGATATAGACAGTAAACAAGAACAACAAAATATGCAATCTACTGTTTTCAAACAAGGAAACCTGCAGGCTTTGAGTTTATCTCTGAATTTTTGTGTTGGAAATTGATGTAAATCCAAACAACTCACCGTTAACAGTGCATTGTGTACGTTGTGTACCTGCGGGGGTTCACTGTAGGACGTAAAGGCTTCCAGTCTCTACAAAATTACATGGTAAATACTTCAAAACACCACACCAATGAAAGACCACCTGTCTGTTATCAACACACCCAGTAATCGGTACTTTGTGCTATCTTTTACATATTATTTCACCTCGATTCAGAGACGACCGTAATCCGGTATATGTGAGCCACTTTTAGACCTGTCGTACGGGTGATTTCTCAAAGCTGCATGCATGGGGAACTGCATGCCCCTTTTCATATGTAAATAATACAGTGCATTTGCACATGTGAATGCCTTAAGTCATTCCGCCACATTCAATGTATTGATCATTGCTTCACTCTATAGGGGCACTTGCAATAAGTTTAAAGTTTGAAAGATTCGATGCCTTCATTTATATGCAATGTGAAGACCAGCCAAAGACCAAGACAGGTAGGTGTGCCGTGTGCCGTGTGTCTTCACGCGCATACTGCATATTTAGTCATAAACTCAACCAAATTTTGAAAAACTGCATGGAGTGAATTTCAAATTTACAGACACATGCTCAAAATTAACTATACAATTAACTTAAATTGTTTCATATTTAATTGCACAAGGTTAAATCAGGATATTTATAATTAGGGGTGAAACAATATGCTTCAGTCACGATACGATACGTATTATGATACACACCTCATGAAACAATATGTATCACGATATTTTAATGTTTTATTTTGTCTGGAAGTTTGGTATATCAATGACATCAAAGTTTCAAAAATTGCAATCCCATTTTGACTGGAAATGCAATAAAAATATCAACAAAGAATTTTGCCTTGGTTGAAACTTTTTAATAACTGTGTATTCAATTAATCATAAATGGTTGTACAAATGTGATGTTGCACTGTGACAACAGTGATTATGTCAGTCATAGTTCAAGATTACATAATGTCACTTGTTGTTATAGCCACCTCCTTGAGTTCCATCAATATTTAATTTTCCTTTTATATTTCATATTATTAATTTATCAACTTCCTGGAATTTTACTTTTCCTGGATTTTAAGTTTTGTGGGTTGGCAACACTGGTCTTGTGTTGTCATATAGGTAAAAGAATTTGTAAACATGGAATGTTTACTGTGTTTGTGGGGTAGTCCTGAAAGTCTTCCCTATCACGGCTGAAAATTGGCAAAACAGTGTAAAAGCAGTGGTAAAATTGCACTTATTTCTGCCCTCCGTCGGCAGAGCCATAGGACTGGATTAAACAACTCATGTTTCAATGTTTGCATTCATTGGAAAGTTCAGAACTGCATCTACGTCAGTAAAATGCTTTCTTATATTGGCTGAATACAACAGCAATGCGGTTAATTTATGCCAAACATCGCTGTCTCCAAGGTTTTAAATATTATTGAGACAATCGCTTCTATTGGCTGATGATGATGTAGTCAGATCGACCAATAGGAGCATGAAGATCGCTCAGACCATCACTTCTTCCCTGCACTTCCGCCCAGGTCTCAACAACATACCGTTGATGAAAGCATGGGTGCCAGGCACAATAAAAGCAGGAAATCTGGCTTTTTTGATGTTGTTAAAGCATAGAAACTTTGATATTTTTATAGGATTAGGACCTAGATAGTTCTTCTGAAGCATTCTGTTAAGATTGCAACAGGTACATGTATGTTATGAAAGGATTCTCACAGTACATTTGGTGCCGATGAAGGAAACGTGGGACGAGACTCCATCTGCACATCAGAAAGCACTGACGTTTTTTTTTTTTTAAACATATATGTCATGCCTTGAATGAAACTAACTGCTAATTGTAAATAACTTGTTAAATAAGCAAAATAATAAGATTTGATGCTACAAAAATCAATTACATGTAGTAACAGTCATTTCAACCAAATTACTGCAGAATAAAATATGTGCAATTTTAAAGATGTATCAAGGAAGACAAATGATGCAACTGGCACTCGAAGCGTCAAAGTAGGGTTAAAAAATTTGCATTTTATCGTATCATATCTTTTTTCACTGTACCACATCGCGGATCGTTAGCCCATTCGCATCGATCTATTGATGAATTGTTTCACCCCTATTTATAGTTAATACATCACATTTGAAAGAAACCCAGATGGCCTCATGTCATCTCTAAAGGACTTCAAAGTTTAATACAGAATCTCAACCAGATGAATTGGATGAGTGCATCAAGTTTACGAAATACATTCTTGTGTTGAAAACCTTAAATGATGTGGCAAAATATGAAACTAACGTGGACACGGATAATATGAAAACTGCAAAGTGCATGTTCGACGTTAACTGATATCTCATTTTCTGCCCATGACCCTGTTACACTTTGCATGTTCATAATGATACCAAGTACAGTTGATTTGAGCTGGTATTTTCTGGAAACTGGTCACTGGGGTTGTTTTTCATACCGTCTTAATCCATAGGACAAAAGTTCACATCAAAGGACAGTTACTGTTTCCCTGGAGTTTGGATTTAATTAATTAACTTGGAAGCACAGTAATACAGATATATAAAGACCCTGCCCCTAACAAATTCAACACAATATTCAAACAAAACTCATGTCATATGAGCCATCGGCCAGGGACAACTTTCATGGGGCTTTTAAAATTATAGTTTTAATCATAAATACAAATCAAACTTTCATTCAGTTCTTAAACTGATTAAGATATATCTTTTATGGTGCACATGTTTCAACTAGAGGACTGTGACAGTCATGTGCTCAGCTGTCCTAACATGCACAGACTGACATGGTCCAGTGAAATTCAGTGATGTGAAGGTTAAAGACCATCATCGTGTTGTTTACGTGAACATATGCCCTTTGCATTCTTTCTGAATTTTGATAATCTGATGAAAATAAGAAAATGACAGCACCACCATGTAGTGAACCTTTTGGTGGAGATCAAGTCCACAAACATTCCCAATAACTCTGAAGAGGACAAAACCTAATCTTTACAAGAAAAAGTCAAGAAAAGTGAAAATGAACAAAAATTCTTTAAAAAGCTAAATAAATAATCCCAGCACCATCTGTTGTTTATTTGTGTCTAGAAGTGACCACAAGTGTCCCTATGAAATTTCAAAGCAATTGGCCAAACAGTTTTGGAAATTTGTCTAAAAAATAAACAAGAAAATTCCACTTAATAGAGACGCACCCAAAGTACATCCCCACCAAGTTTATAGTGAATGTGTTTGATAGTTTTGGAGAAAAAGCCAAAAAATGTGAATAACATTGCAATTCCCATGACTTACATTGGTAATCAAGAGAAATGCATACATTAACTGACAGGTACCCAAACTGAAAAATTTCTATAAAAATAGCATTCAGAGAACAAAATACCTTCAGCGCCCACAATCTTTTCCAGTTCAATTCTGCTTTTTTTTAATTTTTTTTTTTTTGAGAATGGTATATGGTCATGATTCTGAAAGCATTTTGTATATATTTTTGTACAGTGGTACCTGCTATTTAAGACCACCCCTACAGCCAACAAAAATGGTCTCATACTGCAGGTGGTCTTAAATTGAAGGTATATTTAACATGTAAGTACAGCAGAGGGTCTTGAAAGAGTGGTCTTAAAAAGACATGCGGTCTTAAATTGGAGGTGGTCTTTGGAGCAGGTACCACTGTATTATGACATTATTGTAACCTTTCTGAATGAGTTTCTTCACCAATGTTTTTGACATGTTGGACAAAATCTTGTAGTAAGTGTTGGGTATTTCCCAATTGCAATGTGCACCATTTGACCGATGCAGATTCCATATGCTGGTTCTTCTAGAATGTCTCCTCTCAAGTGGGGTAAGAAATAACCTAACATACCATCCTTTCACATTAACTGGCTGACATGTCAGCTGAACTAAAAATAGCATTCAGAGAACGGATTATCCTGGGTTCCCCCATTTTTTTTTCCTCAATTCTACATTTTTTTTCACTTTTTAGGGAGACTTTGCAGGTGCCATAATGTGGTGTAACTGCACCAAAAATTTGATGCTGTGATGGATCCTTCTTGAGATAATATGTTAACATTGTCCACTTGTACCACTCAGACAGCCTTCAAATAAATACTTCTAAAGTTTCACGACAAGTTTAAAAATAATAAGAGGAAGCTGGTTTTCAATAGGAAGGTTGTTCATTATAATGTGCATCTATGATAAAAATTCGTTAAGTTGCAATGGATCCTTGTTGAGATATTATGGTAAAGTCTTCCCCTTTGGCACCACTCTGACAGCCTTGAAGATAAATACTTTAAAGTTTCATAAAAAGTTTTTGAATACAAAGAGGAAGATGGTTTTAAATAAGACCCTGGTCTATCATAAGATGCAGCCCTGACAAAAATTTGATAAAGGTGAAATTCATATTTTTAGAGATATCACGTTAATATCATCAGGGTTGATGCCACTCAGACAGCCTTCAAATAAATACACTAAAAGTTTCATAAAAAGTTAAAAATAATCAGAGGAAGCTGATTTTCAATAGGAACATGGTCCATCATAATGTCCTTCTGTGACAACAATTTGCTGAAGCTACAGTGAATATTTTTGGAAATATTATGGTAATGTCGTCCCCTTGTGTGCCACTCAGACGACCTTGAAATAGATACTTTTAAAGTTTCATAAAAAATTTAAAAATTATAAGACGGAGCTGGTTTTCTATAGAAACCTAGTCTATTATAAAGTGCACCTCTGATAAAAATTTGGTACAGCAATAGTTAATATTTTTTGAGATATTGCACCTACAAGATGGACAGACAGATGGACGGATAACGCAGGGGATGACGATACCCTCAAGCACTTGTGTGTGTGTGTGTGTGTGTGTGTGTGGTTGGTGTGTGTGTGTGTGTGTGTGTGTGTGTGTGTGTGTGTGTGTGTGTGTGTGTGTGTGTGTGTGTGTGTGTGTTAAAAATGGCAAGAAACCCCAGAAAAAGGGTGTCTACTTGAAATGATGAGCTTCACGTGTGGTAATCCCTCAAGACCAATGTTGTAGTTCCCATGCAGGCTGTACTATACACACATATATATCCACCCAGACACGCCACAGTTCACTTACACATCCACCCCAGACATGCCAGAGTACACATATGTCCACCCAGACAAGCCAGAGCCTACACATGTACATCCAGCCCAGACACGCCAGAGTGCCTGTACTAGATCCACTAACAGCCGCTTTTCTTGAATTCCACCAAAAACATGAAACTACCGTTGTTTATATACATGAACACCGCCAATGATTGACACCAAAGCCTTTTTGGTGCATAGAAAGCACTAACCTTCTGTTTTGTGTGTGCACAGTGCTTTTTTTTATTTGCACATGGTAAAAATGTCTTTTCCAATTTCCCTGCCAGCTTACATCTCCATAAGTGTAAACACACTGGCAGACTGTAGGACGGAGGAGAATTATTATTGTAACTTGAAGACAAACTTTCTTTTATTTTCATCAATTCTTTCTTTTAATTTAATTTCATTAAATTGGGAATATGATGGATTATTTAACATAAATTTGTGCTAAAGATGAAAAATTATGCCAAATGTGGTCACATGTTGAGAACCTAACCTCCCCCAAATGAAAATATTTGTATCCTATCTTATGCAGAAAATTTATGTACTTGGGAATTTGATCTAGTAGTTTGAAGTGTTTCCTAAAATGAAGTTCTCCTGAGAGGGCACAGAAGAGGAAGGTGGGTAAAAAGATAAACATTAGGTTTTGAGCCTTTTTTTAAGAGAAAGAGAGAGAGAGAGAGAGAGAGAGAGAGAGAGAGAGAGAGAGAGAGAGAGAGAGAGAGAGAGAGAGAGAGAGAGAGAGAGAGAGAGAGAGAGAGAGAGAGAGAGAGAGAGAGAGAGAGAGAGAGAGAGAGAGAGAGAGAGAGAGAGAGAGAGAGAGAGAGAGAGAGAGAGAGAGAGAGAGAGAGAGAGAGAGAGAGAGAACCTAAAAAACCAGAGTATAATTTGTTTGGCCCAAGACTTTCCTGGCTAGAAATTAAAACTCGCAGCATTTCTTGGCGTGAATGTAAGCAAACACATCACACAAGGAAATGTGCATACTGACCTGAGGAACATGCTCTCCTTAAAATCTTAATGTGTCTAATTGTAAATCCACACATTTTCTATGCTGGGGCATTACATTTATATATGTTGAAAAAGAAACACATGAAAACCAGCCATTTTGGTCAATTGTCAGTTGGAAAGTGATAGTTTCTTCTCTGTCATTAAGATATGTTGCAGGCACAACCGACAGGTGCTGGATGTAACCACGTAACCAGGCATCACTGGCATAGGTTACAAGGCCACCACCAGAACATGAAATGTGCCTGCTAAAAATATAGCCACCACCAACACACAGGAATGTGCCTTGTCAAAATATAGCCACCGGCAGAACACAGGGATGCACAAGCTAAAATGTTGCAAATTAAGCTACCATGTACCAATATTAACACAGGACTGTGCCTGCTAAAAATGTACCCACCATCAACACATAGGAATATGCCTGCTAAAAATGTGCCCACCATCAACACATAGGAATATGCCTGCTAAAATACAGCAACCACCAAAACACATGGATGAATTACTAGCTAAACAGATTACAAAACCCCAACCAAAGCACAGAAATGTGCCTGCTAAAATTGCAGCCATCACCAAAACACAAGAATGATTGAAACACAGGGACATGCCTGTTTCCTGGTAACCACCATACTTGAACAGGAATGTGCCCACTGAATACAAGGCCACCACCGAAACACAGGAATAGGTCCACTAAAAATATATACAGCCACCACCAAAACAGAGGAATGTGCCTGCTGAATACATAGCCACCACTGAAACACAGGAATAGGTCCACTGAACACATAGCCACCACCAAAACAGAGGAATAGGTCCACTGAACCTAGCCACCACTAAAGAGAGATATGTGTCTCATGAATGTAAATAGCCACCACCAAAACACAGGCATATGACCACTGAACACACAGCCACCACCAAAACAGAGGAATAGGTCCACTGAATACATAGCCACCACCAAAACAGAGGAATAGGTCCACTGAACACACAGCCACCACCAAAACAGAGGAATAGGTCCACTGAATGCACAGCCACCACCAAAACAGAGGAATAGGTCCACTGAATACACAGCCACCACCAAAACAGAGGAATAGGTCCACTGAATACATAGCCACCACCAAAACAGAGGAATAGGTCCACTGAATACATAGCCACCACCAAAACAGAGGAATAGGTCCACTGAACACAGAGCCACCACCAAAACAGAGGAATAGGTCCACTGAATACATATAACCACCACCAAAACAGAGGAATAGGTCCACTGAATACATAGCCACCACCAAAACAGAGGAATAGGTCCACTGAACACACAGCCACCACCAAAACAGAGTAATAGATCCACTGAATACATAGCCACCACCAAAACAGAGGAATAGGTCCACTGAACACACAGCCACCACCAAAACAGAGGAATAGGTCCACTGAATACATATAACCACCACCAAAACAGAGGAATAGGTCCACTGAATACATAGCCACCACCAAAACAGAGGAATAGGTCCACTGAATACATAGCCACCACCAAAACAGAGGAATAGGTCCACTGAATACATAGCCACCACCAAAACAGAGGAATAGGTCCACTGAATACATATAACCACCACCAAAACAGAGGAATAGGTCCACTGAATACATAGCCACCACCAAAACAGAGGAATAGGTCCACTGAACACACAGCCACCACCAAAACAGAGGAATGCATGTGTTTGCTCAATATATATATGTATACACATGTACATAGCCATATATCACCAGAACACAGGAGTGGATATCTGCGTGCTTAACACATAGTCCAGACTGTACCCCGGAAGAATGTGCTTGCTAAACATGCATCTGAGCCACAGGTAATGCATGTGAATCACCAAAGGTGACAACTTTTGGGCTTAATGTGAAAGCATGGTGGAAACAATTTTCAGCATGGCTAAGTGAAATCCTCAACAGCTGTTAACCTGCATTGTTCGGTCTAGGAAGTTTGGCGATGCACCCATTATGATATACCATGGGGAGACATTAAGCAAGCTATTGTGACACCAACAAGAAGCCAGTAATTTTGCATGCCGATTGTATGATTTACACAGGCTATGGTCACAATATGTCCTTTGAATGGTTTTACTTATGTGCTTTCAAACTCCTTGGTCAGCACTGCATGTTTTGCACTAATTTGCATCAATTGCCAGGAGACGTATTTCTAGGTCATCTAATGCCACAGCAGCCGATGCCTTAATTCCTAGGCAATTGACACCAGGCTTCAGACACTGATGGTGGTCCCATAATGCAGTGGTCGAAGTTCGAGAATTTGGCCATTCCCATTAACATAAGGAATGGTACATATATTTAAATTAAGAGGTATGTCATTCCCATAACATTATAAAAACTATAAATTTGTATGAGGAATTTAAATGTGTCATTCCCATAATGCAATGAAAGCAATACATTTATATGAAGAATTAGAACATGTCATTCCTACTTAACATATTGCATGCTACTCTACAGTGATCGAGGAATTTGAAGGACCTATTCCCATATTTTCATATCAGTTGCTCACATATGCTGGAAAATGTTGACAAAAAGCAAGTTGCATGTTCGAAGATGCATCGATATCAGATCCTTCATCAGATTATCATTTAACGCTCAGTAAATGTGTCATAAATCTGTAATAAGAACAGAATAAGTTTCATGTAAGTCACAACTTATGTGTTGTGCAATATGCAAGTATTCTATGTCAGGGATCGAGGATTTCAGCCTTGCAGGTGCATACAGCAACATGTACGTGGCATAATGACAATAAAAGTATTGCCCTGTATCCCTGTATGCCCGATTGAGGTCCATTTATACAAATAACATGCAAACTACATGTACATGGTCAGGCCAATTACCAATCCAGTGGTGCCCCCTATATGTGACCACTGCAATGACCGACCACCTGCTGTATGTGGCCACATTTCTGGGGTGCTCGAGTCAATTTCTTTGTAAATTTACCTGCAGTGAAAGACCACCTGTATTTGTAACCATGTTTTCATGGCGAAAGGGTACCATATAGCAGGTTAATCTACTGTATTTGTTACATGTACTTGAAAATGACCTAAACGGCAAGATATCAATGTCAAGAGATTCATGGGAATGAAAATTAACATAAAATATTTACAAACCTTTCCCACAATGACCATTATACCACAAAAAAACAGGGTATTTAAATTGAATTGAAAATTGTAAAAAAAATTTTAAACTGTTTTCCTGATTGCCCTATTCATGTGGGTCAATGAATGGTTTTCTCTGTGGCAATATTATTAATCTACCTTTATGCAAAGCAACTTTTTCAATTCAAAATAGCTTCAATTTATATCACAATATCTGGAAATAATCATGGGTATGCAAGTACATGTACATATTCATAACTTAAGTTTAAGGCTTTTGACATTCACTTCAAAGAACACACATGGAAACCTTCTGACGTAAAGGTGATTCAGTAACAGTAAACTGCTGCATATTAGTTTCCACTCTATATTATAGCAGTTGAAATACAGGGATACTGAAGATAAAATGTATACCAGCTGACCAATGAAAATGTTATTTCTGTGTGCTGAACAAAAGTACATAAAGATACAAAAATTTTGGGTTAATGTATAACAAAAATTATGGTCACAGAAAAAACGTTTATGCACCCAAATATGGAAGTTCCATATTCAATTTGGCTCATTTAAGGGCCCTACAATGTTTTGCGTGCATCATTGAGCATCCTCATACAAAACGCCGAAGAATGGTCAATTTTATTAACATGTAGAGTATTCAAAGTGCAACTCAACTGTACATCTTAACTGGCATGCATTAGTAAATGAATTTACTTTGTAAGCACTGGTTTATGTGTATATACAAGTATATACAATGTATGTATGTATGTATGTATGTATGTATGTATGTGTGTGTAGACATGTATAGGTGTATAATTGTACATTTCACTAATGTATATGTGGCATGACAACATATCGTTAGGACTGCTTCGTGTATATCTAGATCTTTCATGTGAACATTGTTTAAGACGTACATTACCCTTTTGGCTGTGTGAATGTCAAGTTAGCTCATTTTCCTGTTTCCTGAAAAGAGCAAGTTAACAATGAGCACACCACATGCTCTGTTGGTGGTGAGCACATCCTGCCGCCTAACACACGTGCACCTAAATGTCTGCCCGTACACTGGGCAAAGTAACTTGCTATAACACACGTGCACCTAAATGTCTGCCCTTACACTGGGCAAAGTAACTTGCTATAACACACGTGCACCTAAATGTCTGCCTGTACACTGGGCAAAGTAACTTGCTATAACACACGTGCACCTAAATGTCTGCCCTTACACTGGGCAAAGTAACTTGCTATAACACACGTGCACCTAAATGTCTGCCCGTACACTGGGCAAAGTAACTGGCTATAACACACGTGCACCTAAATGTCTGCCCGTCCACTGGGCAAAGTAACTTGCTATCCATGCATAATTAGAAAATGACAAACTATCCCATCTCATCTACTTGAACACCTGATTAGAAAAGCTGATGCCTCAGACCATAACGTGACAGTTAACTTGCAGATAAGAATGTGGTGTTCTGTTTGGTGTGCACACATACACAAAAGGAATTTGCCCATTTGTGACCACCAAGCTATAGTAATGGATTTATATTTCCAACATGTGGCTTCAGTTTGTGTACACACGACCTTCGCGGTGAGATTAATCCAATAACTGTCTGTATGCTTGTTCAGTTATTTGGCTCAGTTGTCGTTCTTTATTATTTTAAACCCAATCATTGTGTCTGCATGGCAATGAAACATTGTTATTTCAGTCAGCCATTAAGCACCACATTGTGTTTGTCTCGTTTGTTTGTCAAGACAAGAATCAAGAACTCGAACTGTGTTCTTTTTCCAGATGTTCCTTCACACACACACACAGACACAACAAGAGTCTGACTCAGGACAAACCATTGATTGGAACTCAGCTGTTTAAAATAGTTTTTACCGGGAACTATTTTCATATGGTTATGACAATAAAGGTCATCAGGCCATTTTATTGATCACGGCAAATAAGTGAAACCTAAGTTTTGCTAAATTAACATCCCATTGCCAGAAATATAGGGATCAATTTATGAATTGTATTTGCATGACTTATACACATGCAGCCCATGTGGTCCTGTATCATGCCTGAAGATACACTTTTGACTGTCAATTAAATACCAAGTCACATCAAGTCAAGCCATTTGTCTATGCTCCCAAATACAGAAGTATCCACTAGTCTTGTCCATCATACATGTTCAGTGGGCGGGAAAGTACGTGCCATCTCACATTTGCCAGGTAAATTTTCCCCAATGCTGAGATGCTTGTTGACATACATAGCTATGCTACCTACCTTGTGAGACACCCTTGTCTGATACAGGAAGTCAATGACCTCTTCAAAACCAAGGCTAATGTCTTTCAAGACAGGTGAACTGTCAAACATAATGTACATGTAGGTTGAATATTCTGGTTTTATCCTAAACTCATTTTTTCCCCCTGCATAAGCAATATCGGGTTCCTTTGATGCCCCAAAAGAGAATGCTGACTTCACAATTCTATAGTTTCGTGCACCAAGACAATGTACACCCAAACAACCCACACTGCTAACCTTGAGGGTTCACACGTGTGCTATATCACCACTTCTTCGCCTCTAGTTGCACACCCATGCAATGACACTTTTAAATCTCTCTTATGGTTCAAAGTTTTGCCAGCCAGAGAGTGCCGTTCTGGCCAAGCACTCAGGCTTCTGGAGCTGAAGACTTGCCATTGAAGACTTTTTTTGCATTAACCCTAATGACAGGAGACAGCAAGCCAAGGCAACACACACCCTATTGCATTAACCCTTATGACGCAATAGCCATTCTAATGCATTAACCCTTATGCCATGAGATTGTAAGCCAAAGCAGCAGTCAGCCTATTGCATTTATAACCCTTAAGATATAAGACAGCAAGCCAAGGCAGCAGCCGGCCTAATGCATTAACCCTTACAATAGGAGACAGCAAACCAAGGCAACAGTCAGCATATTGCATTAACCCTTATGCTATCAGATTGTAAGCCAAAGCAAGTGAGCCTATTGCATCAACCCCTATGATATAGGACAGCAACCCAAGGCAACAGCCAACCTAATGCATTAACCCTTATAATAGGAGACAGCATGCCATGGCAACTGTCAGCCTGTCGCATTAACCCTTATGATATAGGACAGCAAGCCAAGGCAACAGTCAGCCTACTGCATTAACCATGCTGATCAGACACTGCCGGGCCAAGGCAACAGCCAGCTGTTTGCTAACACTTCTGACCATGTCATATAAAAGAAGAGCTGTCAGCTTTTGCCCTGGATGGGTGAATTAATGGTTTCAAATCTACATGTATCAGAGAAAATGAGAGCAAATTTGGCAGAATCATAGTCTAAAATTACAAGGATTAAGGAGATCAAATATCATTTTTTTCAATGAGGTGCAGGCCTCTTTTAGTGGGGCAATAGGCCTCTTTTAATGGGACAATAGGCCTCTTTTAATGGGACAATAGGCCTCTTTAATGGGGCAATAGGCCTCTTTAATGGGGCCATAGGCCTCTTTAATGGGGTAATAGGCCTCTTTACTTTCGCTACACTGAAGCTTCAGCCTCTGTACATTATTCTGTTAAAATGAACTCTTAACAGTGCGCACTTTCATTTTGCTACAGACAGGCAACAATAATTTCTTTAATTTTGCAACAATGAGGAAACATGCCTCTTTCATTTTTCAATAATCAGGCTAAATTTTGTTTATTTATGATGTTCACTTCAGTTTATTTCATTTGTATTGTACACATTTTAATAAAAGTATCATGATGAAAGGTGCATCACAATACAAAACTATTTGAGATACAGTAAAACAAGTGTAAGTGTGATACAGTAAAACAAGTGTGAGTGCAAGTGTAAGTGTAAGTCTGAGTGTAAATGTAGATGTGATAACACATAAACGTCCATTATAATTGCTGCCAACTGTCCATATTACATCAGGTCAAAATTAAAATTTAAAGTTGTGTCATTACAAGAGTCCATCAAATTTACAGTGCATACGACAGTTTAAAAGATGTGCTTTTAACTTTCCTTTAGATGGCCTGGGCTTATCTAATGGCAAGAGGCAGATTGTTCCAAAGCTTTGATACAAAGAAGGTGAAGGATTGTTGTCCACGAGACTAAGTGTGCCCACTTTTGCACGAATAGTTAAATGGTTCCCAGAGTGGCTGGATCTTAATAGCTGCTACCGCTGGAGTCAATCTGAATGATGACTGGACCCCAGGCTGAACAGTGCCTGGGACACAAGGAGCAAAATTACAGTACCTTGTAACTTCTTCCTTTTTGTCCAAAAAAATAAGCCACCAGACACTGCAATTTTGTGAAAATGAAGCTACAGGCCAATTTACTTTTGCTACAATGAAGCTTATATGCCCCTTATTTTGCTCCAATGGAGCTAGTAGGCCCCATTAATTTAGTTACAGTGAAGCTAGTAAGCCACTTTAATTTAGCTACAATGAAGCTAGTAGGCCCCTTTAATTTAGCTGCAATGAAGCTAGTAGGCCGCTTTAATTTAGCTGCAATGAAGCTGGTAGGCCCCTTTAATTTAGCTACAATGAAGCTAGTAGGCCCCTTTAATTTAGCTGCAATGAAGCTAGTAGACCACTTTAATTTAGCTACAATGAAGCTAGTAGGCCCCTTTAATTTGGCTACAATGAAGCTAATAGGCCACTTTAATTTAGCTACAATGAAGCTAGTAGGCCCCTTTTATTTGGCTACGATGAAGCTAGTAAGCCACTTTAATTTAGCTACAATGAAGCTAGTAGGCCACTTTAGTTTTTCTACAATAACAGTTGGTGTACACTATAATCTTTAATCATTGGGAATATAGATTTTACAAACCAACAGCAATCAAATATGAAAGCCAGATTTCGCCATATTTCTTGGAAAATGTTGTAGCAATTAAAATGCCATGAGTTTTATATAAATAAACTGTGGGCCCAGCTGGACATGGGATACAAGGCCAGCCCAGACTGACAAGCATCAGTGTACCCATAATGCACGACTCGCAGCTTGGTCGTCTCCTCTTTGACAGTCGCTTTGGCACCAATATTAGCTATTATTTTTCTGCTCAGAAAACATTACTATTTGATACCTGAGCAGGACCAAGCAAGAAGCCATTAGACTAATGGTCACTTAATCTTAGCTGGTACTGACGGGAATTTGTATGTGAATGCAAAATGATGCATGATGAGCAAGTTGAAGTGATGTGATCTACTCTCTACCTACCTGATGCTTTTGTACTATTGTGTACACAGAACACAAAGAGGCTTTTAGGAATTAGCTTCTGATGCCCTCGCTAGGTCCCATCCCGGATCATCTCCACTCGCTACTCCTATCTTGAATCTCAATGAGTTGTTAAAGGTACCGGTATAACACGTACCATCTTTCCTTTGACTTTAAAAGCAAATGATTATATGATCTGCATGTACTTCTAATTAGCTTTAATTTCAAGTTTCATGATTTCATTGATGTCTGCATAGTGCTAGTTTATATTAACCTTTTTTTTACCTGAAAAAAGTGTGTCCTTTAAATGTCTGACATCCTATCAATTAAACGAAAACCTTCAAACTTCGCCTGTGACTGTCAACATGTTTTGCAATGTCTTATGTTTTAAAATTTGTTAAAAAAGGATAAAATGCAATGTTTCAACTGGTTTTCCCCTCTCGACTCTGGCAATTCAAAACAAAACAAACTTTTTTAATGTCTATAATCTAATGATTCGTTCAAATTCATAGCATAAATAGATAATTCTCAACACTAAAGTACAAAATGTACGAAGGACGAACAGGAAAATTCTGACGCTGAAAGCAGATGAAGCACAGATGGCAGATGGGGCAATGGCATCAACGACAAAGCAGAGGAAATATATACGGAGAAACACGGGGGATTTTATGGAGAAACACGGGGGATTTTATGGAGAAACAGAGGGATTTTACGGAGAAAAACAGGGGGATTTTATGGAGAAACACAGGGGATTTTATGGAGAAACAGGTGAATTTTTTTCAGTTATAATCTTACTGGAAAATGCACAGTGAACAAGAGATTCATCATAAAATATTGACCCTAAAATTGCTGATTTAAAACTGAGTCAGCAGCTTTCCTCCGGACACTTTGTGTGCATTGCGCGCAAAGTGTCCCGGGGCAAGCTGTTGACCAAGAAAATTTTTTGCTTTAGACCAGGCTTGCTGGTATTTGAATGAAAGGTATCTTCATGAGGAATTTAAATCTTTTCACCATTATATGTTTAAGATCAATGAGAAAACAACCATAGCACAATTACTTACCTATGTACAGAATGATTTTTTTATTTTTAGCATATGTTTTGTTTCCTTACTCTATTGTACTTCATGTCCTCATCAATGGACTAACATCTGAACACGAGGTACAAGGTATTACAAGATATGAACATTATATTTTTCCCATTAAAAGGGTACTGCATTGAACTGTGTACAAATAAAGATTTATATATATCCATGATTTAAGGGTTAATCACTCCCTGCAAGTTGCCCACTCTGAACAGCTTCTTTTGCGAGCACTGCTTGCCTGCAAACCACACTGGGCAAGCTATGTGTCTTACCTGTACTGCACTTGGATGGCCCCAGGACCACCACATTTTATTTATAGTGAGTCAAGGTAATAAAATAAAAGTGCACTGTCACTCTAGACTGAATCAGAAAGTCGATTGCCATTGGCAGTATGTGTGTAGTCTGTTACCACAGCAACCAAAGCAGACCAATTAGAAATTGAGTCACTTTTCCAGTGCTAAAAAAGTGATCCTGCAGCAAGAGGGCAGACCATGTAGAGTGGATAAAACACAAAGATCAGTCTGTTATCTGGCAAGAACACCAAACAAGGTTCCTGGCAGCTCCATCCAACAATACAGTTTCCCCGAGCAGTGTCCTGGGAACTGACCACTATTATAGCGATACACAGCCCGGTCCCTTCTTACAGATAGCTCTGAGGGACCAAGAGGCTTGAGAGATGACATTTTACAAAGTGTCCAGTGTTACGTGTGCTTGAACACTTATTGCTTTTCCAGGGAGACCACACTTTTTGACCTACCCCTGGGGTGTCCTGTCAGAGGAGGGACCTGTGTCTATGTATGGCTGGTCTGTGGGAAGCTGAGGGTCCATGCATTAATAATGGTATCTGGTTGCAGTTGAAAAGTCAATCCCTCCCTCATTTATCAACTCTGTTCCTTCAGTTGAAGAAGAATACTCTCAGTAAATACTTTATATCTGCTGAGAAACTGAGCATCTCATTGGCTAGACCTACTGAACGACTTTTTTGCAATTTATATAATAATTTATATGTAAAGTTGTCCCTCCTTTGAGAGACCACCCCTAGCATGATCCAAGTGGTCACATTAAGCAGGTGGTCTCCCAAAAGAGGTTTGACTCTTGCACCACGTGCCTAGCACCTAAAACCATTTTAATTCCCATCCATAAGATTCAAACATGACTTATACATGTAGACTCATTACACCCCACTCCATTTTTTCGTCATTTGTTGACTGATTTATTGGTATTATAAACATATGCTGTATTTGTAAACTGCGTGGTTTTGAAAAATACTTTACCAATCTTGTTCAAAATAGCTGGGTTTTGCTGGTCTGAAATGGGGAATTTCTTGCTGAATATAAGTAGCATTTGGGGGCCATTTTGGGTGGTCACTGGTCAGGTTCTGCAGGTGGTCTCCCACAAGAGGGGTCTTTCAAAAGAGGGACCACTGTAGTTGTTTACAAGCGCCTCCTCTGACGAGTGGTGCCATCTACATCATTACATATATAATTGTGTGCCACCAGTGTCAAAGCATGATCTGTATTCATCTACTTATCTCATTCTTAATGAAACAAAGTAGACAATAGTTACAATATTAGACCCTTCTGACAATTTTATATGGAAAAACATTCCATGCTTATACAGAGACTCTGACCTGCAGCACCCAGCAAACGGGAGATAATCACTAAAACAGCTGCTCTCAGCGGAGGCTCCATTCACTTACTGTGGGAGCACCAGCTGTCCATCAGGTGGGAGGCTGTAAAATTGAACTGATTTTCATGGTAAGAATGTGGGAGATATCCCGCCCAAATCAGGAGGGCTGAAGTCTCTGCTAATACACCGGCAACAGGTTCCTAATGCAAGGCTCTACAATACATATCCTGCAGTCCTCAGGGCTAGTAGTTCTGGGATCTTACTTGCTAGCTCCCTGTTCCAACTTGCTTGCTCATCTGAACAAATCTTGTTTAGAAAATCTAAATTTCTGGTTACCCCCAGGGCTTTTATACTTTGATATTTCACCTTGCCCTGATTCAAATTTGACTTGTTTTGGGTAGACGGACATGAAATTATAGAGCCCTGAGATGGTTAAAATATGCATACTTTGGAACCTGTGTACAGTGGAACCTTGTACAATGGACATTCTTGGCACTGATAGAGATGGCTGCAGACAACATTTGACCTGAAGTCAGTTCAATTTGGCCGCATGGTTTTTGAAAAAAAGTCCATGGTATGGGGACAATGGAAGCCTGCACTGTTCAAGGAGGTGTGCTCCAGTGAGGCATGCACTCACACACATCTTACTGTACATGCATTTGATACTAAAACTAAATTTCAAAGTACGCTTGCATAATTGAATGCAATTTACACACATTTACCCCCAACAATTTACCCACCTGAAACAGTCAAATTTATGACACATATACCAGATTCCTGGATACATAATGAGAAATATGGGGCAGGCTCTTCATATTTGTAAAGTTTTAAGTTGCTATGCCAGATGGCTTTAGCAAACTTACTTACACATTCATAAACATGTACAACAAGCATCTTACCACATGAATACAGCAGCCACCAGACAGTGCTGCCCTCTATTGAGAAAGCAGCAGCCTTGCAGCATGATCACGATCATCATTCAGCAGTCAGAAATTTTATGGTCCTTTTATGTGTGGATATAATAAACTGTGGTAATATCCTTTAAAAAAGCATATGGATCTGAATTTATGACAATTTGTCAAATCATTAACCTTCTCAAGATGCAGGTACATGTATTGTTAGAAGTGTTGGAAGAAATAATTAAGATGCAATTTTACAATTAATTGCACAGGGCTTGAAAATGTAAACAGGTGGTCTCTTGTAAAGGTATATCATGTTTGATCCTGCTAATGTAAGGTAAAACTTGGTAAGGTAAAGCCCAAATGAGACAACGTTGTCCTTTTTTCTTTTTTTTTAACCCTTTGCTGCTTCTTTTGGTAGATATTAAGATAAGTAATCTATTAAAATTACATTTCCAAATTCGCCAGCTTTTTTTCTAATGCAACTTGACAAAATAATTGAGAAGTTGCAGGTGGTCAAAGGACTGTGCTACAAGACTGCACAACTTCACCTGGGTGTAGCTCTGGCTCTGACTATAGACTGTACATAGGAATTGGGAGCCTGTGAAGGCTACCCGAATCAGAGCAGATCTCTGTTGTTTTGATAAACTGAATGATGAAGAAGCACAACGTATGGGGTTTAATAAACGCAGACTTAGGTGTTGTTTATTCAGCAGCAACTCAGCACCCACCCACCCCTCAAAAAAAAAAAAAGAAGAAAAGAAGAGAGGAAGCCATTTTGTCTCTAAGTGGCAGGAAAAAGTGAACAATTCAAATTAATTTCTCAGACCCTATTTTAGATTCATTCCTAATGATGATTAAGATGCAAGAAGCAACCTCAAGGTTCATTGTACAATTTTGTTGGTACATCCAAAAAACGCTGAATATACAATTCTGCAATTTGCACAAACACACTGATTTTACTAAGGGAAGTTATTCACTGGTATAAACAGATCTCTACCTGAACTTCTTGCTTCATGAGGATATATCGGTTTAAGAATTTTGTGCAGAATATGACAGACATGTGATGCGACTCTAAGACAAAATGCATACCTTAAAAAAACCTTAACCTCTCAGTATCTGTAGACTGAGTCAACAGCTTTCTGTACAATACCCTAACCCTCTCAGTACCAAATGGTAGACTGAGTAAACAGCTTTCCTTACAAAACCTTAACCCTTTCAGTGCCAAATGGCACTGAGTCAACAGCTTTCCTTACAAAACCTTGACCCTCTTAGTCCCAAGTGGTGGACCGAGTCAACAGCTTTCCTTACCATCCTTTGAGCACAATCCACCCTGACATTTTGATTCCAGGAAAAATGAGTCTTTTAATTCACAAGCCTGAATCTGAAATCATATTGCAAAAACTCAGAACTGCCCAGTTGTAACAGAAGTCACAGTCTGGTTTGCGTTTGGTGAATGTTAAGTTTAACGAGGGCTTAACTGTAGTACGGTTATGCCCGCGTTAAATTTAGCAGTCACAAAACGCATCAACCTTTTTCCAACCTTTTGAGTGAAAGGCAAACCCTTTCCAAACCCATTCCTAATGCTTTCCAAACCATTTCCTCTTATTGCATTAAAACCCTTTTAAACAGTTTTAAACCTTTCTCTATATTATGGTTAACTACCATTTCACACACTTTGTCTACCTTACTGATTAAAATGTTGAAATGGTTTGCAACTGTTTCAACCATTTGAAACCCTTTGTCAACCTTTTACAAACCCTTTGTCAACCTTTTGCAAACCTTTTATAACCTTTACAAACCCGAGTACAACACTTTGCAACACAAAAAAATGCATTTGGCGGTTAAGTTTTACATGGGCTGAACTGTTACAGGCTTTCAGCCTGATAGCTCTTTACTGATGTATCTTGTCACATACAGCTATATAACAGGCCCAATGCCTTGAGCTGCCTCTGGATCACCAGGGGTAAAAATTAACAATTTTTTTCAAGTTTCCCCTTGGCAACCACAGCTTTTTTTGTCCAAGCCCCAGAAAGTTGGCCAGTTTCCCACCACATGAGAATTGTAGTTACCAGTTAGCTTGTTAAAAGACACTCATATTTAAAAAGTTGCAACTAAAAATGAACAAGAGCTATATCTGTCACCACTATGAAAAAGGAGATCTTACAAACTTTTTTTAATGTTCCCACTATTGTTGGAAATGATATGTTCTGCTGAAGATAGAAAGTTGCCCAAATGGAAAACTAGCTAAGGAAATAAGAAACTGCCCGACACAAATGAAAGTTGCACGGGGCACCTAGACACCTGCTAATTCTAAACCCTGATCACGTAGCTAACATAAGCTAATATAAGCTAACATATCATAAAAATATAAATTTGATGGGGGGAGGGGGGGGGGCAATTGCATGTTTGGGGTGCTCAAGGTACATGCCCCACTTCCCACGTACTCCACACACAACACTTTCCAGACGGCCTGTCCCCGACAGCTCCGTCAACTGATCCTGAAGCAGGGTTTGGGTGTCCCCACATTCTGAAATTTCTGGACCTGCCATTGTACAGGATCTCTGTACAGCATTTAACAGAATGAAATATCAGTCAATTCTTCTTCACCATAATGGATGAATGAGCACAAAGAACACTGATCACACGGAAAGATCAGCTCCGGCCATATCATAAATTGGAGCTACATAGAAAACAAAGATTCTTTAAGCCACTGGGATATTTTGGTAGCAATGCAGCAGTATCATATGGCTTCATATTATTCATTGTAACAATATTGATTGAAAATGAAAAAGCTACAATTAGAAATATGATTCCAGACGTAAAAATGTTGTGTGCTTAAATGTTCCTAACGATATCTCCCCGTTAGTTTACAATGTCAATGAATGAGATATTATTGTAATTTTGCCTCCATGCTGATACCATGTCACATCCCTTCATTTTGGGTTTGACATGAAGACAAGCTCCCTGCTAGTGCTTATTTTGGCAACAGAAAGTTATACTTTGTAACAGATTTAAAGAACTACATGGTAGCCAAACTTTGTGAGATGATTTTTTGATGATCATATACGTGAAGGAATATGCCAAAAATATACAATGGCCATGCATTGATCACCCCCAGGTCATGCAAGATTTTACCAAATTATATGCTCAAACTCATTGCCATGAGTGTGGCATGGTTTGGCATGTAAATGCTAGTACAATGTATAACACTTAACTCCAAACAGCCAGCATTTTTTATGTGGCACCTTCCAAATGCCAATGTCTAATTGCCTGATCTGACAAAGCATGCACCAAGTCAAGGAAACCATCACAGGTACCACATCCTCTTATGCTCACAAATGCATTCACCATTGTGCATTTGTTAAGACTTTTATATGTGGACCATACTTTTCAGAGGATGAGCCTTCAGTGAAGCTATACGTAACTGGACCAGTACACTCTGCCAATCCCATACACGCGACTATAGATACCTGAGAACATTTGGGCATATGAATGTATTCTACACCTTCTATCAACTGATATTTTATCATAGTTTAGACATACCTATATATTCTAAACCTTCTATCAAGAGATATTTTACCATGGTTAAGGCATATACAGTGAAATCTCCCTATACCGAACACCCTTGGGACCGGAAAAAAATGTTCAGTATGGTAAGGTGTTCGGTGTAGGGAGGTTTGATAACATGGAAAGTATATATTTGGGACCAAGAAATGTTGTTCAGTGTAGAGAGGTATTCGGTATACGGAGGTGTTCGGTTAGAGAGGTTTTACTGTATTTTTATTCTACACCTTCTGTTCAGATGTTCTATTATGGAAGAACTTCAATTTTTGATTGTATTTAAAGTTTGAATGTTAAAGTATACTTACAATTCACCACAATACCGTGCACTACATTCAAGAGAAAAAATCCTTTTGTGACATGACTCAGTGTAAACAATGTGCTGTAATTATTTCAGCATTATAGGTTGGTGATTAATGCATCCCATGTTGCAGTGGGCATGCTAGTGACATCCCCTTGAGTATCAAAACAAATTTTATGCCATATCCAAATACCCTAAAATGAAGGAAGTGGTAACATTCTCTTCCAGTGAATAATTTTATCAAAGTTTTAGCTGAGGTACATTCCCAACATGGATAAAGAAAATCCAGCTGACTGTTTTGGAGATTAAAAATAAAACACTGTATAATTATATAAACTGGGGAAAATGCAGTACTATTTACTGAACAAATCAATTCCCAAGACATTTAAGAACTGATGCTGTGCGACTTTGAAGCAAATAGCCAAACAGGTTGTGAGACAGACTTTCAAAGACTTTCAAAATGAACAAAACATTCATAAAAATTCCAAAAATCACTAGTGTTACTATTAGCAAAACAGGGAAAAAACACTTAGTAGAGAGCCTTAAATTCTGAGGCTATTTTGCAACAAATCTGAAGGGGACCATGCCAACACTTTAGAGTTTTGTGTCTAAATTTAACAATTCTTGCATTTTTACACTTACCAATCATTAGGCAATTTTGAAAATTTACAAGATTTAAGTTGATGACAGCGGTGTCACCTAGCGATGACCTTTAATATTTAAGCTGATGACAGCAGTGTCACCTAGTGATGACCTTTGATTTTTAGGCTGATGACAGTAGTGTCACCTAGTGATAACCTTTAATATTTATGCTGATGACAGTAGTGTCACCTAGTGATGACCTTTAATATTTAAGCTGATGACAGTAGCGTCACCTAGTGATGACCTTAAATACTTAAGCTGATGACAGCAGTGCCACCTAGTGATGACCTTTAATAAAGATTAAATAAAGCAGCATTCCATGCAATTCAGTCAGCACTTTGTGAAAAACATTCTAGAAGTGTCCTAGTGTGATTTTTAGCAACTGGCGATACCCTATCAGAGATGGAGATTTTTATAAACATGCAAACAAACAACTTCACTGAAGCCGCGATGGAGTATTAACAACTGAACAAGCTGGACGTAACTGCATGAAGTATTTCCAAAGCAAATCTGAAAAGGATCTGTCTAACAGTTTTAAGAAAACTAGACAATTCTAAAAATTAATATTCCCTCAATCATGCCATCATGGGCTCTCGATGGTTGTGTAATTTTGCAATTTCATTAAAAACTAAGCAGAGAACAATTTAGTGGACACTAGCTTCATTCCCACCAGGTTTAATGACAATTCAGCACATAGTTTGGGAGACAATGAAAATTACAAAAATTTAATGGCTGAAATGATCTCAAGACCACTTCAGGGAAACACAGAGAGTCCAATGTACACTCAGGACATCAGTATCACAAAAATTTAAGGTTTGCTAAAATAGGTCAAGGTCACCTGGTGCAAACTGATCAAAGGTCAAAGGTCATGATATCATCTTCAGTTGACTGACAGTGTGATGGTTGTAGCCTCATCTCTTCGAGGATACAGCATTCAGAGGAATTTTCAAATTGATGAGAAGCTGCTGTGTTTACAATGTGTACAGATGCACTGATACAAACAGACATGATAACACATTACTCTCCCCCCTTCCACAGACACTTACAATGTACATGTAGCTGAGGGGGTTACAAAATTAAGTTCACAAAAAACAAATAATGCAGCACCACCTTTTGAACATGACACAAAAAGAAAAAGTTGACCTCCGTGACCTTGAATCAGGTCAAAATCATTAATAATATTAATATATCCTTTGGCCAGTATGGCAGAGGGGTGAACAAATCAATAGAGTATAACCATTTGACCAACCATGGAGAAGATCTACCCAAGGTATCACCCCCCCCCCAACAAGTTTGACGAGTTTGACTTGATTTTTGAGAAGCTGACTGTGCACCTACCATGTGACCATCACAAAATTTTCAGGTGGCTATTCATCCAAAGCAACACCGGTAAAGTCTCAGCGTGTCAATGAAATTTGTTCTTAATTGGCCACATGAAACACTGCTGTAGTGTACCTACCATGCAAGGGCAAGCTGCAGCGAAATACAGATGGCTGGGTGTTATTGAAGAGTATCTTCAATTAATCAGTGAAACATGACAATCAGTCATGTAAAATTAAAAGCTATCCCTGCTTTGTAAGACCTTCTTGCCACAAATCAATTCAGATAGTTGGTATTATATGGTCCCCAAGAAATGGCATGAGGATCAGGGGTTAACAAGTTGCCTAATATTACATTAATGAGGCTGGAGAATTAGCCCCCATGATGGTTACAGCACGCTTTAAATTGTACAACTCTCAACCCCAAGTGAGAAGTACTTCAAGGACCCAATGGTGAAGATGCCATTTGGCCATTCAACCTGACAAGGGAACAAACAATCTGAAACAGCTGGTAAACAATCTGAAACATCTGGTAAATAATTCAATTGCATTTTTCAGTCTGATTCTGGTTATGTGCCTGGTTATTTTTCCTGTTTATCAGTGGTATGAGGGTCCAAGATGGCAATAAATATTGTATGTAGACTACAGTTTTTTCCAAGTTTTAAAGGAATGTCACCAGCATGTTAAAACATCATCAATCAGAGACACTGCTGTATATATAGAGCCTAACTGTCATAAAAATAACAGGTGGCTATTACCTACACAGGAACAGCCCAGGAAAACTCCACTGAATGGTGTACATTACCACATTGTCATCATGGGAAAATAAGATGTTCTAGTTTAAACGTATTTATTTAATCTGGCTAGCCTATGAGATGACTACTACAAGGGTTCTCAAGAGGATATGGATACACACAGTAAGTATGTACAAGACACACAGGACAATACAATTGGTACCAATGCATAACATCAGGGAAAACTCAAATATAAAATATGACTACATATAAGATACTAATTAAGCCAGTATGAAGTTGAGTTCAATACTAAGCCAATGTAGAAAAAAGTGTGATACAAATAAATCTGCATGGGCCAAACCAATGATCATTACAGTAATGGAAACCTTTAGTCGTTAAAGCGCCTGCTATCAATAATATACTGCTGAAGTGCATTACAGATCTGGATATTGGGCTGTTACAAAGCTTGTTACTGCCACAGAGAAATATTTCAACCAACCTTTCACTACCAATATGTATAATAAGATGGAGGCTAACCCCCAGAGCAATCAAAGGAATAACAGTATTAAGTAATCTGTTTCTCTGAACAATGTAGTTGGGACAAAACAGTTGAAAATGGTGTAGGTCTTCAGTGGGACAAGAACAGGCACAGGATGGGTCAGGAAGCATGTTAAACTTGGTGAAAGTCGATGTTTAATCCAGAAAATCTGAGGTGTAATTGCATATGACAGATATTAGCAAATGTGTCACCGTGGAGGTAAACTCGAGAACATTGTCTGTGGCTAAGTGAGTAGTTATCAGTTTTGATTTAAAAATTTGTGGGGAAAGCGTATTTCTAATGTTGGAAGCGATGTTATTCCACTGTTTGGTAGCATCTGGGAAAAAAGAGTTACGCAGACGCGACATTGTATTTTTAATGAAGCTCACTGACAATGAATGTCGGAGAGCATGACCAATGGGAGGAGGGGGTAGTACATTAGAGAGAGATACAGGAAGGAGTCAGATCATGGTACTTTTCGTAAAAGAGGACAAGACTGAAGTATTTCAGCTGTCTGCAAGAGTTGACCACCCAAGTTCACAATGTATGTTAACATTTGACATATGTTTCAAAGCACCGGTACAAATTTTAGTGGCGTTATACTGAATCAATCCCAACCGATCAGACAGCACCTTACCATCATTGTGGAACAACACACAACCGTACTCAAGAACTGGATGGATCATAGAACGATACAGTTGACCAGGTATTTGTGTGATAGTTTATACTTAAACCTCCAGAGTAAGGAACTTCTTGGACCAGCTTTATTCATAATCCGTGTGACATGGGCATGCCAAAATAAGTCAAGACTCCAGGCAATGCCAAGATGTGTATGACTATCTGCCTCAGGATTCAGAGACCTGATGAGAGTACAGATGAGTGATGAGGTTTCAAGTGTTTCACAGAAAAAATAATTGATAGTGATTTGATGGCATATTGAATCATACTCGCCATAACCCTGCCCCAGTGATGTTTTAAAGACAGATTGGTGTTCAGGTGGCACAAGGAGTGAACAGGGTTATTGACAATTTCAAGTATGCTAGTATCATCAGCGAACAATCTCACTTCACATGTGCGACTGTCCACTAGGTCATTTACATAAACCCAAGAATAGCAGGGGCCTAAGGATAGAGACTTGCGGCACCCCAGCCTGGATAGGAAGCCAGGGAGATGTTTGACCATGAATAGTGACTATTTGGCGGTGATCAGAATGATAGCTTTTGACCCAGGTAACATATCGGATATGCCAAGCTGCTTAAGTTAAAAGAGGAGACCAGGATGCTGTATGTACTGTGTCAAACACCTTAGAAACGTCAAGAAATACCATTCTGGCTTCTTTGGATATCTCTAGACTGTTGTGGACAGAATGAAGTAGGTAGACAAGTTGATTGTTGAGTCGCCTGCCTTGAAACCCGAGTTTTTAAATGCTCGGAGATTGTTTTCTGTTAAATATTCGTAGAGGGCATTAAACATTAGGCATTCAAAGACTTTAGAAACATTACAAGTCAAGATATTGGCATATAGTTACTTTTTATTTGTCTGTTAGATTTTCTGACGACGTGGCAAATATTGGAATGTTTCCAGGATGAGGGAAGTAAGCTTGATTAAGGGAAAGTTAAAATATTTTTGTCAGAAGATTACAGATGGAACGAGCAGCATTCTTGAGAAGGATGTTGCCAACATTGTCAGTCCCGCTTGCAGAAGTAACTCTTAGGGACACTAAAACTTTCAAAACATCTTCCTCATCAAACTGGATTTCAGTTAATCTATACTCAGTTTGGTGACTAAATTCAGGCACTGGAGGGGAGTCAATGTCGCAAAAAGTTGTGCATTGACTAGCAAAATATGGATTGAAAATGGCACATTTTTACATTGCAAGATATAATTTGGTGGTTTTCAATAATTGGAGGAATATCCTGGCGGACTTCAGATCCCAAGACACACTTAGATAAGCTCCACCATTGTTTTTTATTTATTTTGTTATCATCCAGTTTAGAACATTATTTAGCAATGTAAGATTGCATCGATTTTCAAATTATGTTGAGCACATGGTTATAAGACTTTTGGTGAAACTGGTAAAGCACACTTTTCAACCTTCATGGAAACCTTGAGTGTATAAGGATGTGGCATGTTAATTATATTCTTTAAACGCTTCCAAAACAAACAAGCTTTTTTATCTCTCCGTAGTGATCCAAGGCTTGTCAGAGGGTCTTACGGTGACCTCTCTAAAGTGTAAAAATTCCTTTGCAGTGGAAAGAAGCAAGTCTGACCACTATGAAACAATATCATCAAGGTTGTCATAGGCTTTGTGGGCAGTGTTCCAAGGGGCTAACAGTGTAGAATCAAGTTTAGGGAAATTAGCTTCATTGTAGTTCCAAACATGATGTTTGAACAGGTGGTCTTTAAAGTGTGACAGTCAGAGACAGCAAAACACAACCACATGATCAGAATTTGAAAGAGGAGTAAGAACACTGCTGTTAAGTACCAGGCCAGAAGAGTCAGTGATAATAAGATCAAGCAGGTTTTCTGAGTATTCAGTGGTTCTTGCAGGTTCCTGTATAAGCTGCTAGAGGTTGTGATGAAAAACTAGGTTGAAAAGTACTAAACCAAGGGCACTATCTTGATGTGGTGAATTCCAGTCTGAGCATCTGTTGTTAAAATCACCAGTAATAAGGAGAAAGTGTGGGGTGCTTTCAAGCGCTATAGAGATTGAGGTATTTAAAGACTCGAGAAAGGCATCCTGTATTTCAGCAGTTTGGCCAGGAGGTCGATAATAATTTCCAATCAGTAAAACATCAAGTATTGTGGTAATCTTAACCCCAATGCATTCTGAATTAAGATTCTCTAGGTCACTGCATCTTCGACATGGTAGCGAAGAAGAAACGTATGTGTGGACCCCTCCTCCTCATCCTGTGGGACGGTCTCTTCTAAGAGGAGGTTGAAAGTTGTCAATAAAGAGTTGATAAGGAAAATTGACATCAAGCCATGTTTCAGATAAAGTAATAACATCTAAGTTTTCGGCTTGCACTAATAAATGAAGTTCATCAGGTTTACCTAAACTCTTATTAAAAGGAATGACCAAGTTGTAAATAATTTTTCGCAAAGGGGTTGTTTTGTCCAGGATTTAGATGTACATAAATGGAGGACTGAAAAAAAAATTTGCAAACTGACAGTACGTGTTGTAGACACGTGAAACCTAACAGAATCACATTAATTGTAACTATGGACAAGAAGCAAAAAGAATTATTTCAGTTTCAGCAGTGTAGTTGGGGCACAAATACTTACAGGGGGTTGACCAACAGTTTTGAAAAAGTCCAATTGCCACTCTATACTAGTACTGTGGCCTTCAATTTAAAGCTGGTAAGGCCAAATTTAGAAATTTGGAAATTCTAAGTATATTTCTGTATACAGTATTCCCTCCTTATAACACTGGTGTTGGGATCCCCATAACAGACCATTTTATAGCAAAACTGCCTTATAACATAGGCACTTTTAACATAGAAGTAAAGGGAAAACTATGTCAGTGGGAACCATGGTACACACCGTGTTATATCAGAAACTGCCTTGTAATGAGGGGCGTTATAAAGAGGGAGCATAGTATTAACATTGTTTTAGTGAAACTTCTGGCCTAAGTTTATGTCCGACCAATCGGACCAACAGGCTAAGGCCCTGTATACTGATTGTTGGTAATCACTATAAGGAATGACAGGGGGGGGGGGGGAAAGGAAGAAACTGCATTAATAATCGGCTGCTGTGAATGTGAAATGAATGCTGAAAGGCCAGATGTGGGTGGCAGTAGACAGGGGTTAATTTGGATGAGCAGAGATTGGTAGGTGGATGTATGGTATAGTTTACAGGTGATTGGTGTACAGGAAGATTCAGACGATATTCCACATGGTAACAAATTAAAACAAATAACACAAAAATACAGAAAGAACAAACTACTTTTGACATTTGAGCCTACTGTTTTTGTCATAAAGAATGGGAGCTCAAAGACAGGGAGTTTTACCAATACCATCTTAAAACATATTAATAAAAATGGCTTTTCTGGCACTCAAAGACCTTCACATCCCAGTATTTTTCTTAAAGATGCATGTAGGCCTACTGCTAGCTGCTTCGGATCTAAAACGGTGCGAGGGAAGGGGGGGGGCAGCAGGAGAAGTTCTGGCTACCCTTCTCCCCCCCACCTCCCACCCCCCACCCCCCACCCCAAAAAAGGAGGGGAAAAAAAGAAAATCTGATTACTGAAACAGCACCAGGCCGGACCTCCGCATAGACATCTCTGTCCTGCTTATTGCTTAGCGATCAGTGCTTTGAGCGGTCAAAAATGGAATAGTGGAAGGCTTTTGATCAATGACGTCATCAATGGGGAGTATTTTCAATGGGCTGCGTATGCTGCAGTTGATTGTTTTATCGCAAAAATAACGTAAATGTTCGCTACACTTTGTTCGAAAATGTAGCATAAACGTGATCGTTATCGTACAAAATCATTTTTAAACGTTTACATGTCTCATAATTTGACGGATACCTGTTGAACTTCCAATTTTATGTCATTTGTGAATTCACACATTTCATTGTATAAAATCAGAAATGGTTAGTGATGTCCCCAGAACACTTTTGGCCTTGGGCCTATAGGTCCTCGGACTAGGAGGAACCACAGACCTGTGTGGTTCCTCCAATTTAGGACCAAACGACCGCTGTGTTTGCCCGGGATATGAAGCGGACCACATAATCTGCGTTACTTTGGCAAATCACAATTTATTCGTCAGTCTCCAACGCCTGGCTATGCAACGCCTGGCGATGAAAATCACCATTGGGCATGTGTCCACAATACAAGCCTACCTACAAACGTCCAGCTTCTTCCCTGCACGTTTTGGTTCCTGAGTCCAGGCCCTCGTCTGCTTGGCTCAATTCAACATTGTCCAACCACGTGCTCCGGTCAGACAAGTGACAATCAAGCCTCACTTGGATGGTGAAGCTGACTTCATGGAATTAACGGGGGTGACCATTTGAAATTCAGGGGGGCCTGCAGGGTTTTTTTTCCCCATAAAAATCTGGCCCTTGAATCTTAAAAAATAAAAAGTTTTACCATGAATACTCTTTCCCATCCGTGGGAGTGAAAACAAAAAACAAAATCTTGCCCAAAAAGGTTAAAGAATAGCCCATCGTGCTTCATCACAACAGGTCTGACACGGGGTTTGACATTGGTTGTTGCACCCAATGCAGTCTTTGACATGATGTACGGGATTTTTACCATACACTTTCCTTTTACAGCTTTTCCTCCCAAATTTAACACATGTAGGCCTATTATATTTATAACATGTTTTTACAAATACATGTAGTCTACTATACGCTTGCGTGTAGGTACAGCAGACACGTATGCATTCTGAAGTGTTTGCCCAGGGGTATGAAAGCGCGAGGAGGTACTTAGGGGGTTGAGAAGGGTAGGTACATGTAGATTCCTTCGGGGGTAACAGACATTCATTTTACATGTCCGCTCTGGGGAAAAAATAGGAGATCAATAGTCCTATTCTACATTTGGGGGGGGGGGGGGAATGGAGTGAATATTGTACATTTGGGAAAAATTTGGGTCAACATTTTGCATTTGGGGAAAAAATAGGGGGTCAATATTCGGAAACGGGGACAATCTACCCTATACTGGTGAGGTAAAAACATACGGGTTCTTTCTGCGACAGTATCAAAGGAAATCGAAGGGTCCAAATTCGCCCTTCGATTCAAAATAGGCACATGTAAATCCTCATCAATTACAAGCACATCATCCGAGCCCTGGGAGTACTCGGATAACTTAATATGTCGGATAGATTAAGCGAACAACACAGAAAAAGTACTTTTATCCCTTAAAGAGTTTCATTTGATGGACACGTGGAATAACTGAGTCATTATTTTCACTATAATTAATTACACAAAAAGGACACAATATGTAATTTTCCCATTTAATCTCTTGTAGACAGTAGGCCTGAATGAAACCTGAAACAAAGACTAATATGATGGTTGTAATATTCCATTCAATTCTAAATTTACAATTTGATGCACCTTGTTGTTTTAACTCATTCCACACTATGGTGACAGGCAGTGCCAGAACCACTGACATAACACTATAGGCGTAAATAACTTCCATCACTCAAGTGATAAAAATCTTTTAAACTTCCTTTTCCAATAACAAGTAACAGTGGATGGAACTCCCAAATTTTCATAATATTCTGATGACTAATTTATGAATAAAAAAATCAGTAATAAAACTTTTTAGCTCAGCACCATTGTACATGTATCTTTATATACATTTCCCTTCATTTCTGTTGACACGTCTATTAGAAAAGTAACAGTAAACTTACATGTAGTTCTGCTTGGGGAACAAACACAAGCATACACACAAAAGCCAATCGAAAATATATATCAGCACCTGGCCAAGTTCCTGGGGGAAAATAAATATCAGAAGTGATCAATTTCTGACCTGTCGAGAGTGACTTTGCTTTCAAATGTAAAGTCAATTTGGCTACTGTCATGATGCAAGCCAAAGATATTGCGTTCCCTCGAAATATATATATCGTTCCCTGGAAATAGTACTGCGTATCCTAGAAATAAAAAGTTCGTTCCCTCGCAATACTATCGCGTTCCCTCGAAACAATATATTTTTGCGAAGGAACGAAATGGTTATTTCGAGGGAATCAATGGTATTGCGAGGAAACGATATTATTGCGAAGGAACGAAATAATTATTTCGAGGGAACGCACTTGTATTGCGAGGGAACGATATAATTATTTCGAGGGAACTCGTATTATTATGAGGGAACAAAATACTTATTTCGAGGGAACGAGATATTATTTCGAGGGAATGCAATAGTATTGCGGGGGAACGAAATATATATCTGATAAACTCTTACGTCCCTTTGGGGGCGCCAAAATACTCCTTTTTAGGGAACGGAAGTAAATTGCGAGGGAACGAAATGAAAATATTACTCTCTCACGTCCCCTCTGGGGTTCCATAAAAGAGTATTATTTGTGGAGAAATACAAGAATTTATCTATAGTTTGTCACATGATACTTATAAATGAATAATTTGAAAAAAAAAGGGAATTAATGGCTTCACATCCAATTCTGCTCGTAATTATAATCCGGAATGCTTCATGTCGGCTGACAAAACTATAGATAGTTTGGGTGCGTTGAAACAAGGTCAACAAGATGGCGATCAATGTTACAACTAGAATCATTTCATTGGTGGCACTACATGCCTCACGCATATCTATATCGTTACTTATGTATTATTATGTCGATGCACGATAGGGCTCCTGATGGACAGACTAAAATTATGTTGAAACCCATACCGAAGGATAAAAGAAAAGCACAGAGCAAGTCTGAAAATTATGATGGCATTGCACCTAGAAGTATCCTTGGAAAACTATTTAACGAGATTATGTTGGATGATTACGAGATACTGTATGCACTTCTGATCTGCAGTTTGGCTTTAAAGCATTATGGAGATACTTTATGCACTTCTGATCTGCAGTTTGGCTTTAAAGCCAATGGTTCGCCAGTTCAGGGTACTTATGCTTCACTTGAATGTGCTAATTGCTGCACTTCCGGTAGTACCAACACAAATCTTGTTTTTCTTGATGCCACCAAGGCGTTTGATCGAGTACATTGCATAAAATTATTCACATGATTATTGCAACGAGAATTATCCCCCTTTATCTCTGATTATTGCTCAATATGTATATTGCCCCGAAAAAACGTTTGGTTTGGCGTGGAATGGCATCTGATTCCTTTACACGCAGCAATGATGTCAATCAAGGTGGAATATTATCTCATATTTTGTTTGATGTATATATCAATGAATTCTTAGTAAAAAAATAGAAAAAATGGGGGCTTGGTTACCACATTGTCAACACATTCCTTGGTGCCTTAGCTTTTGCAGATTATTTAGTTCTATTATCTCCTAGTGTTCAGGCCCTCCGTAAGTTATTGGATATTTGTTCAAGTATTGTAACGCCATATTCAATCAAATTAAAGGCAAGTGGATGTCATATTTGCAAACTGAAACCTGCAACTTACCATCTTTGGAGAGAGAGCCCACCGAACATGTTGAGCAGTTCATCCAGCTCGGTAATCTTATTGATCAAGATTCCACTGAAGAAGTTTTGAACTATGCATCAACAAGTTTCATTCCTGAGCAAATTTAGTTATGGCTCAGTTCGGGAATGTATGTGCTTCTACCCGATATGATCTTATCAAACCTTACTGCGTGTTATTCTATGGATCAATTATGGGATTTTTTGAAGCAGTTAATTAGACGAGATACTTATCGCTTGGAGAAAAGAAGTTCGGTTAATGTGGACACACCGGCCAGGACTCATTGTAGTTTATTGCCGTTGATATCTGATGACATACTGGTTGAAATGCAATGCAACAGCGATTTTTCGAATTTATGCATTATATATACTGGATATTACAAATAAGGTGATCAATTTGTGTGCTCGACTGACGCTTGCTGGTAGTCTTTCGGTAATTGGTAAATCATTATTATTATTAATTAATTAATTAATTTTTTTATTGCAAAATACAATTTGGGTAGAAGATGGCTGATAGACTATAACTCTTTTAGTACAATTGGTCTCATTTCAAATCATACCGAATGCTTGTGTTCCATTCAGTCGCATGCTCAAATTATACGGGAACCATTTGGAATGCGTGATGGATATCTATTCAATTCTGTCTCGTTACGAGATTGACGAACGCATTGAGTCTCTCTGTATAAATTGATTATGGAAATTTACACACACACACACACACACACACACACACACACACACACACACACACACGTACGTACGTACATATATATATATATATATATATATATATATATATATATATATATATATATATATATATATATATATATATAAATTGATTATGGAAGGCTCCGAAACATGTTGAGTAGTTACCCGCTGAAGACCCTTTAATTTATTTGGGCTGATACAGCCTATGTCAAAATTTTACAGAGGAACGTGTGCAATATAGACAATAGTAATTCCATATGTTTACAGGTTAGACAGGGACAGGTTAGCTTATGGAGAGTAAAGAGTTCGAACTGCGGAATAGGATATTGACTACTAGGAAGTGGTTCTGGGCAAAAAGACACAAATACAATATATAACTATATATATATACACACACACACACACGCCGGTTAAGCCTGTACTAGTGCATAATCAATCCAGAGCAAATCTAGCTTTGTGTCTGTACATGTCAAAATTGTCGTAAATCTAAAGAAAAATATTTCCATTTTTGAAATAATCAACTTAACTTCTACAAGAGAACAGTATTTTTGGCCAACGTGTATATTTCATCCCCGACCTAAATGAGTTTGTTTTGATATACTCCAGCAAAAACAGCCCCCTCCACGCACTCCCAGCAGTGACCATAGTTAATTCTTCACTTCCTTGTCCCATAATTTGGAGAAAAAAAAACTAATTACTATAAAAATTTTCTTCATAGAACAATTTTGGCGCAAATTTCGGGCCATGCTTACTACTATTATAGTTACAAATTCCTTAACAAGGCATATTTTTGGGTGGGTGGATGGGTGGGTGGGGGTGGGGGGGTGAAATGTGCCCAGAAGAAGGATGGGTTTTTGAAAGGTGGACCTGTACATCCCTACAAAAATTAAGGAAGTTCCCCCCCCCTCCCTCCCACACAGATCCTCGCAGTCCCTGTTTGCTATTGAGTCGCACATTCTTCATGCAGTTTGCGCGGAAACGTACGTTTACCGAGATCAGCAGACGTTAACCGAAATGGTGCTGTGCAACTTAAAGTCATGTAAACAGTATGAAAGTGGCTTCAATTCTTAATGTAATGTCAACAGTATGAAAGTGGCGTCCATTATTAACGTAATGTAAACAGTACGAAAGCGGCTTCCATTCTTAGGTAACGTAAACAGTATGAAGCTGGCTTCCATTCGTAAGATGATGTAAACAGTATGAAAGTGGCTTCCATTCTTAAGGTAACGTAAACACTAGGAAAGTGGCTTCCATTCTTAATGTAATGTAAATAGTACGAGAGGTAATTTAAACAGTACGAGAGCAATACCGAATGCAATACCAAAATAGCTTCCATTCTTAAGGTAATATAAACGGTACGAAAGCGGCTTCCATTCTTAAGGTAATGTAAACAGTATGCAAGTGGCTTCCATTCTAAAGGTAATGTAAACAGTACGAAAGCGGCTACCATTTTTAATGTAACGTAAACAGTATGAAGCTGGCTTCCATTTTTTAGATAATATAAACAGTATGAAAGTGTCTTCAGTTCTTAGGGTAATATAAACAGTACGAGAGTGGCTTCCATTCTTAAGGTAATGTAAACAGTACGAGAGTGGCTTCCATTCTTAAGGTAATGTAAAGATTACGAAAGTGGCTTCCATTCTTAAAGCAATGTAGACAGTATGAAAGTGGCTTCCATTCTTATAGGCTAGCGGCAAATGCTTCAAAAGTGCCCTAAAAAAAGGTGCAACCCCAACCAAAGGTATAACAAAACACAACCTATATCAAAATGTGCGCACGTGTCTCCTCTTTACAGAAAAATAGGTTGTGGAGTCCGAAAAGCGTTTTTTGGTATGTTTACACGCCCGTTTCTATGGCAACCTCTATTTTTTGTGGAAAATGACTACTTTTCACTAATTGTTTAATATCTGCCTTAATTTTAAAGATAAGCACTCCAAATTTCATCAGAAGGTAGCACTAACCTTACCCTTTCAACAGGCGTGAACCTTTTAAAAAATTATTTGATTAACATCATTATTATTATAATTATATGCAAAATGTTGTCATCTATTTGGCAATATAAATACCTCTATTTGTAGATGTTCTTTGATGCAGTTGCCAAATTACCAAAAATGGGGGTAAATGTTAAATGATGAAGGTAATATATTTCCAGGGATATACTGATACCAAATTTACTGGAGTATATGAAGTGGACACCATTACATGTATGCAAATTAGGCTTCAAATGTTGGGGGTTTTGAAGCCATTCTAGAGATGTTTATCACACATTATGTGCTGTACCAATGCAAAAAGTTACATTTCCTTTAAAAGTGCTTCAAAGCATATAGAACATAGAATCCTAATCGTCTTATCAACATTTTTCGTTCACAGCTTTACTGAAATTTTATGGGTCCGCCACTGGGGGGGGGGGGGCATTATGTTTATGGGTTGTCTGGTCTGGCTAGCTTGTGCAAAAGTGCTTTCTCCAGAACGCATTGTTGCAATTTGAGCAAATTTTGCATATATATTACCGAAAAAAAATATGAGGTGAAGACAATTTAGAAACCCTATCATTAAATTTATGCAAATGAGGTCATCTTCAAATTAGGATTTTATAATGTTGTGTTGTAGAGGCACCAGAAAGCACAAATCTGGGCACATTTCTCTAACTTCCAGAGTCCACGTCGGATTCTAACTCTGCTATGTGATTTTCTCATTATCAGTGTTATTGAGAATGACTGTGCATATTGTCAAAATGTGTTGCATGATTGATAATATACACATGGTGAACTGGATTATTTTCTAAAATGAAGCTCGCACCTGGTAAGAACACCCACGTTTTAATGTATTCGCAGGTTAGATAATTTTGTACCGTGAACCTAAAATCATGAACCTGGAACCGTCATCCAAGAAGCCACCCCCAGCCAAGCTACATCTCAATACCTGTGTTTTATGTAGCAAAGTTCTCAACACAGGAAAAGGGACTGATTACAAAACTACTTTGGACAAGCTACGATTTACGCTTGCCTCCACCACAGACCGATCAGCTGTTCAACTACCGCCTACTGAGGATGCATTTGAGCAACATGTGAAAAGGGCACAATACCAATGTCCCATCTGGTGCCACAATGGCATTGATCAATTGCATACAGCTCTTAAAGCACTATCATTTCGAGACATGACAAAAATTAATGAATATTTGGGTCTTACTGACCCAGAACACACATTTCCGCAAAAAATTTGTGAAATTGTGTACGCTTACACAACAACTATTCGGAAACCAGATTCTAATAAGAAAAAGTTAGATCAAATGTTTTGCAGCGTTCCTTTCAAACACAAAATTATTGATTCACTAAACATTCAGTCCCTTTTCAAATTGAAATTTGTTCATAACATGATTCCAAAGGAGTGCAAAATAAAAGACCCCCCCCCCATCATTTCATTTAAATATGGCAACAATATTGGACAAAGTATCATGAATTACAAGGAATTTCAGGCTTCAATTACTCTTAAAGATATCGCCGCGAATCAAAATTGTGACTGTATGTCTAACAGTAAATATTCTGATTTTGTTGATGCATACCACAAACATGTATTTACAGGTAATTTGGATATCATACAAAATTCAGGTTTAAAAGAAATTATGAAAAAAGGTACCAAATTTTCGGATATGTCCCAAGTTGAACACTGACAGTATTTTTCAGGATACATGTGATGCTTTGGATTCCTACTGTATGAAATGGGCAAAGAAAGAAAAAATATAACTTCAGAAATTTAAAGGATGGGTATCAAACTTGAAAAAAGTCTCTAGAAAAAGAATTTATTGTTACAAATCCCACATTCAGAATTTCATTACGGTTAATCTAAAACAACCTGAAGTTTCAAAGGCAGTCAAAGAACTGCAAGAAAGTTTTGTAGTCCCTAACATAGATAAGGCAGGGAACAATCTTGGGATCACCTGCAAAAAATATTATCTGGATGTTTTGAAAAAAGAACTTGGTATAAACAATATTTCAGACATGAGAGGAAATGACGTATATTAATTACACAAACAATCCATTGATAATTTGATAGATACACATAAAGATGAGACGAAAAGGAATTATAATATCAAAATTTCTGAAGAGGACTCCTCTATTCCACTTTTGTTCTGGATACCCAAATTACATAAAAACTCTTTTAAATCTAGATTCATAGACGGTGCTGCAAAATGTACAAGAAAACAATTATCAAAAGAAGGAACATTGTGTTTGACTGCAATTAGGAATCATTTTCGTAAATACTGTAATGCAATTTCTAGAAACAGTGAATTAAATTGTTTTTGGAGTATTACCAATTCTTCCAAGTTTGTATCTAAAATCATAGATGTAAAAGTAAAAAATATCAAATGTTTTGATTTTTCTACACTGCACACAAATCTACTTATAGATGAAGTCAAAAGTTCACTTTCAGAATTAATGAGCATAATGTTTAACCATAATGGTAAACCATACATTTATATGAATTAATATACAAAGAAAGCATAAGACAACAAATGTTCAAACAGTAACATTAAATCGTACACTGTTGAAACTTTGATGGATGCTACAAAATTTTCTTTGGATAATACTTTTGTTCAATGCGGACCATTGGTTTTTCAACAAATAAAAGGCATTGCAATGGGTAGCAACTACTCCCCTTTACTGGCAGACTTGTATTTAACCTGGCTTGAATTTACGTATATGGATAAACTGAAGCAAAAGGACTTTCAAATGGCTACAAAATTATCAAACAACGCAAGATATATTGATGACATTGCTTGTGTAAATGTAAAAAATTTCAGTAAAATTGTTAAAGAAATTTACCCAATAGATATCCCTTTGGAGGGTAACAATTCAGATAGTTTCAGAGATGTGCTTTTGGACTTATATATTCAGGTCACTAATGACAGGTTTTGTGTTAAAGTCTATCACAAAATAGATGAGTTTAACTTTGAAGTAGTTAATTATCCTTTCCCAGACAGTATAATTTCGGATACTATTGGATATAATACGTTTTTTCACAGACTTTGAGATTTGGTCGTATTTGTTCTAAATTTCAGGACTTTGCATCTAGAACCGATATTTTTATTTACAATAAACTTGAGTCAGGAGGATTCAAAGATGTACTTTTGATCAAATATTTCTACACATTTTGCTGTAAATGTCCCGAGATGGTTAGAAAGTTTGGCTTCAATAATTTTAGAGATTTTAGACTTGCCTTTTTTTCGACTTAATTTTATCTTTTGGCATCATTCTGTTTTAATGTTCACCTTTCAGACATTTTAGGCTAGCTTGTTTTCTCTTAGGTTAAACCCCCAGGGGCCATCGGTAGCGAGTAGCGGCCTACGACAGTTACAAGCTTGCCTAATTGTACTTGATATCTGGTTAATATTTTCATTGCACTTTCTTGACTGAAATACAAATGACTATCGGTAGCAAGCAGCGGCCTACGACAGTTACATGTTTGCTTAATTGTACTTAAAGTCCTGTTAAGAAAAATTGTTTTGATAACATGTTTTTGGCATAAATGCTTATGACTTTCATTCTTTTGAGACATGCCTAAATGCACATTTATTCAATATTAAAAAAAAATACTCAAAAGTGACAGTATTTTTTCAAATATCACAAACCTGACACATTACGTTGATACATTGACTCAGGGTTGGCAATCAAATAGACCTTAATTGTTTGAGGAGTAGGTGTCAGCATGGAGTTTGTTTTACATTTCTGGTGCAGGATGTACATTGTTGCAGTCATTGTTAGGATTTCCCTTGGTTTATACAGATGGTCTAGCTGCAACTGTTTATTTTACAATCACTGGGACTGAATATAATGCCCCAGCTTGTTTCCACTTCAGTTAAACACTGGCGGATGGTTTAACTAGAATAAGCTGTCCAGCTAGAAAGGGTACATATTGGTTCAGGGGTAAGTCAAATTGTTCTTAACTGAACCTGTACAACACAAATTTGGTAATTATAGTTTGTTTGCCAGGTATTCTTCTTTCATAATGAAGGTCTGCATTTATAAGCAAAACTTCACGTATTTAGCTAATTCATCATTTGCCATGTTTACATTTATTCATTATTATGTGGTTGTCCTTGCTGAATATTTAGCTCAGACAAGGAGCCGCTACTCAGAGAGACTTGTACAGCTAAAAGACTCCGAAATATGTTGAGTAGTTACCCGCCGAAGACCCTTTAATTTATTTCGGCTAATACAGCCCATGTCAAAATTTTACAGAGGAACGTGTGCAATTTGGACAATAGTACGTCTATATGTATATAGGTTAGACAGGGACATGTTAGCTTAGGGAGAGTAAAGAGTTCGGACTGCGGAATAGCGTAATGACTACTAGGAAGTGGTTTTGGACAAAAAGACACCAATACAACAGTCACATTCCTAACCCTTAAGTGTGGGGTAACAATGGTAACGGCTGGGAAATGTCTAATGATGGCTACCTCAAGCCTTTGATGTATACCAATGAGCTAGCCCCACTGGAAGTCCGCAACTTGACTCGTATGTATTGCACCGATATTGAGTGTACTGTCGCAAGAAAGTGCCATTGCCTCCAGACAGGACTTAATTGTACAGAATTATGTGCATGCTTTGGACATGAGTGTGCAAATGACACTTTTGACACTGAAATAGACAGTGATGATGAGGAAGATGATGATTGAATCTTAGCGTAGAATCTCCAAACTGTGACCATCATTGATCAGTTTTCTGTATTTAGTGTGTTAATGTACATATACTGTTTTCCTTTACTAAAAGGCATCTTGAATTATAGTTTGATGCCAGAGATACATTAGCTATGTTGCAGGACTCCATGGGATGTTTCACTGTAAATAACGTGTAGGTGTGAAAACATGGTACAAAGTACTATCTTACTTGATCAGTTGTATTGGCAATTGCTATGACGGTTCCCTTAGGGAAGATGACACATGATAGCCATATTAGCATATTAATTAATATGCATATGGTATACTCATATAGACATGATAAATAAAACTTGTATGAGTACTGTTCCTAATAATTTTGCCTTTTTTAAATAAACGAAACTATATCTTAGTAAATACAGTATGTAATCCGTTGCACAATAATTAATTTCGATGTAAATTTCATATATTTGCATAAATTAACATATGATAATTAGGCACTTTGAACAAACCCTGTATTTTGTGACTATATTAGAGCAATTGAGCACAGTTTGGTGTTTATTTAGCCATTCCACAAGCAGTATCACCAAAGTTATTATTTTTAAGGACAAATTTTAGTTGTCTCAGAAATGGCATAGGTTGTCATGGAAACGGGCAGAAATATATATGATAAAACGCTTTTCAGATTCCACAACCTATTTTTTCATGAAGAGGACATATATACCTATAAGAAAATATAGGTTGTAACTTGTTATACCACGGGTTGGGGTATGACCCCCGAAGGGCCCTCTATGCCGCAGGTCTATTAAGGTAATATAAACAGTATGAAAGCGACGTCTGTTCATAATGTAAACGGTAAGAACGTGCGTTCTGGTCATGTAAACGGTATGAGTGACCTCCATTCATAAGGTAACTGTTATGAGACTGACTTTTTTTAAGGTAATATAAACGGTATGAAAATAATGTTTGCTCATAAGGTAAGTAGACAGTTTGAACGTGACTTCTGGTCATAAGATAATGCAAACAGAACTATTAGATTTGGATGATCGATTTATTCTCTTACCATGTTTACTGATTTGGTGCCACTGGTCTTCCTCCAGGCTCTGGGTGGCACAGTGGTGACAACATAAATTGAGAGAACGATACAGCTTTTAGCAGCAACAACACAGGTGGCAGTAGATAAGGTGTAAGTGTACAAAGTATAAATTAACAATCTACTAAAAATATATGTATAAATTTAGAATGGAAGCACCTGGCATTAGCAGGGTGAGAATGAAAGTGAGTCCCATTTATACGAAAGTGGTAACCATACGAAAATGACCACTGTTCATACGGTAATGTAAAAACTAGTATAAAATTGACTTCGGTTCAAAATTATATAGTCTGTCTCTAAAATACCCTTCATACATGTTACGTCTATTTTTCCAATGGCTGTAGGAATCTTGAGAAAATCTTTATATTCCAAACTAACCCTTGTGTTTAAAACTGTTTTTAGCATGTCAAAACGTGGAAAAGCAGTTATCGTCAAGAATATTTCATCTATACATCTTAAAATTACGAAAGGAATCACAAATATTGCTGTGCAGATTCTTCATGAGAGACTCTAATCGATCATTTTTTTTCTTGTTTTTCACAACGGAGACAGTCGCAAATTGCTCTGTGCTTTTATCTGGATCCAATGATAAAATATCTTCATTCTTGCAATTGGACATCTTCCCTATAACCCATTTAGATGGGTTTTTTTTTTCTTTTTTTGCTGAATGGCTGATCATTTAATCTGAAGAAAACAATGATTAAAATGGAGTTTATTTGACCAAAATCCGACATTTATCACCACCAATATCCGTATGAAGTGGAAACTTAGTAGTGGCGCTGCATTGTCTGCAATCAGGATTCATTGGTCAAAAAACGGCTCAGCATGCATCCACCCGCGGTATGGCTTTGAGCAGCACCAGAATGAGTACGACCTTCAATGTGCCAGCACCAGAATGAGTACGACCTTCATTGTCCCAGCACCTCTTGAGGCGGGAGCCGAATTATATCGCATGCTGATCTCACATTTCTACCTAACTTTACGCAACACAAGAATAAATGAATGAATGAATGAATGAATAAATAAATAAACGTTCATCGAAGTTTTACATCATGCATGCTGTCCGTCAAGAATTGAAAAAAGACAAGCATGAAATAACACATTTTTGCATCAAGTTGTTTTTTTCTGCATCATGCATGGGATGAGTGATGGCTCTTTCTCTCTCTCTCTCTCTCTCTCTCTCTCTCTCTCTCTCTCTCTCTCTGTCTCTCTCTCTCTCTCTCTCTCTCTCTCTCTCTCTCTCTCTCTCTATATATATATATATATATAATGGTGTATGCTGCTATTTTACAAGATTAAAATTTTGCACGAAGCGTATGGCGCGTTACGTCATAGGGACGGCATCAGCGAACACTTCATGACAACCCTGCGTTCCCAATTCTCACCGTCCAATTCCATGCTGATCATCAAAGGAAAAGTAGTTTGAACAGAATTTGAATACTCAATAATGTTTAAAATACCTTCTGAAAAGATAAGTTTGTTGTTCAGTCGAGAGACAGGGCCGCATACAAATTTACGTCAAGCATACAGAGTCCTCTTGTGGCTATAACTGACACTACCTGTTACTCTGTCTTGAAGGTTCAGGAGACAAGTGGCACCACATGAAATAAACTCGTTGGAGGTTGTCTTTTTCTTTGATAAAGTTGATGATGACACAGAAAGATTACAAGTGTTGTACGTGTGCATCATTAGTCATGTCTCCGCCCTGTCCCTCTGTGCTCCCGGGAACACCACATGTTTTGGAGGCCAGCATGACAATTCTAAATGTAAATAAGTATACCAGTAATCACAGTGCTTTCCTTGGAGTGGTCCGGGCGTACAGCACTCAGCAGTCAGTGCCCCATAAGGAAAGCCATTACCCTGTCTAACCTCACCTATACCGTCAAAATCAATATCATCGCTTACCCTGTGGCCATGTCAGTGCACTTCCTCATTGCTGGTGTAAAAACGCCAGCATCAGTTATATATGAGAGATACCCCTCAAAACAGTTACAATATTGGCCAAGTTTCGCCATTTGTGGTTCTCCCTATAAAATGTGGTACTTCCATCCTTATTCCTTGTTAATTATTATCTATCGTTGGAGGTAACAGCAAAATGTCACGGAAAAAGCATTTTGAAGGTTTACCTACCTTTCACCCCTATTCTGCTGAGCTTCTTGCACGGCGTCTTTCTTATCGCCATATACGCGTTCTTCGGATTTTTACTTGCCAAGCATTATTCCTTGGTGCCCGATTAATCGCAAAGCAGGAACTAAGATACTAGCTTAAAAACAATCGCTATATAACATTGTCTTTGAAACTCCTTGAATGTCTCCTTACAGCTTTTGAACTTGATTGAAAAAAAATTACCACGTTTACCATAAGGAGATTCCTGAAACTCATTGGAAATCTCCTTACCATGAAAGGTATGTTAAAAAACTCGACAAATCGCTGTCTCACGCAAGATTGTCTTTGTCTCCGTAAACATTTCCTTACAGTTAAAAAAAGTCAGTGAGACCGTCATCGAAAGTCTCAGGTCAATATCTCTTTGGTTTAAACATATTTATTAACGATTGGGAATAAGGGCCATGCTATAAAGCAAATTCCTCTCATAAAAAAAAGACCATCGAACAGAACAAGAGGAACGCCACAATTCGACTGGCCAAGCATACGCAAATTAATGAAATATCAAATAAATACGTACTCTGGAAAAAAAACCCGGGGTTGATTGATTTTTTTAATTTTTTTTTTTTTTTTTTTTTATTGTTTATGTCTTGGTTATGTGTCGGTACACCAGGTAAGCAGAGGGTAATCAAAATGAAGCCCAATATCTAAGCAGGATCTATTGTCGATACATGTATATATATATATATGTATGTCCAAAAGTCTTTTATCCGTAATATTTATCAAAAGTTATGTATATGAGCAGTTTCACGGTATTTTCACAAATGTACTTGCTGCAATTCGTGCACCGATCCTTAGTACAAATGCCAAAATCTTGTATAAAGAGCCCATCAGATCCTGCAAGCATGCTGCGTGTTTAAACCCATTGTCCTTATCCAATGTGGGAGATATCAGGTGAGTATGAATTCTGCCAAAACACATGAGAGATAAAGGACAAGTACGTTCTATGCCATTTAACACATGGGAGATATCAGATAAGTGCGCACTTTGTCAAAATGCATGGGAGATATCAGATAAGTACGTACTCTGCCAAAACACATGGGGATACCAGATAAGTACGTACTCTACCAAAACACATGGGAGATATCAGATAAGTACGTACTCTGCCAAAACACATGGGTGATATCAGATACGTACGTACTCTGCTAAAACACATGGGAGATATTAGATACGTACGCACTCTGCCAAAACAAATAGGAGATATCAGATAAGTAGGTACTCTGCCAAAACACATGGGAGAGGTCGACAACACTGGACGTGAGGGATAGGGGCTGATTGTACAACTTGCACATATAAACATATGTTCATTATTATATGAATATTATAAGGACAGTATGTATTTATATTCAAGTCCAATGTCTCTTTGTGTTATGGACCATCAAAAATGTACTAATAATTAGTGAAAGACTAGCTCTGCAAAACTGAAATCATTTTCATTTCAGACTAATTCGCTAAATGAAAAATTTGATACATGTCATCCTTACAGACAATTGGCTAAGCCTGAAAATATGGAAATTAGTCCTACTGCAATGTTGTTTGACATCTATTTGTATTAAATATATTGTGTGGGAATGAAAATATAAGATTAAACAGGAACGATATACACTACACGGGAAGATCTCATTGTAAACGAAATAACAGTAAGAAGAAAAGGCTACACATACAAAGGAAATAAATTGCTTTGGAATAAAGTATATATCGTTCCCGCGCAAAATTTTACTGTCCCAATGCGATATATTTCGCTCCCATTTAACATATTACGTTTTCAATATATTTTCATTTCCAGGCAATATATTTTCGTTTCCAGGCAATATATTTTTGTTTCCAGACAGTCGTCCTGCTTCATTCTAGCTATGCTTTTTTAAGAGCCTGGATTAGAAATGAAAGGTACAACAGTAGCCCCTATGAGATCATCTGCTGAACAGATTGTATTTCTGTATTTCATTGGGTATTTCAATATTTGATAAATTATTTTCGGTTCATCTGCTTCTTGTTATTGTATGCAGAGCGGGATGCAGGTCCACAGGCGGGTTTTTTTATATACTCCAAGCATATAATACACCATTTACAATGAATGGCTTGTTTCTGATTTCCTGTCCGTTAACACATCAATGCAAGCACGCACACAGACCCAAGTCTTCAATCACGTGCATAACGCTGGTGTGTAAAGCTGCTGGGCAAATGAGTGCCATTCCTATACAAAATAAAGCTTTGATCTAACCAATTTGGGTACATAGGCACACGCATCTGGAATCAATAAGGCAACCAGCTCTGATGTGACAGGACACCACCCAAGACCTGTACTATCTTGGTAGCCATTGTTAGCTTCCCTGGGTGTGCGCACGATAAAAAGTATTCTAAAGAATATAAATATGATAACGCGCGTGTATAATTCCTGATCGATCACGCTGCCGGGGCCATTGTGGTCACTAAAAGTCTGGTCTGGCCAACAGGGTTGTGGGATTGGTTTACAAGATGTGCCAACTGAAGGGAAACCGCCAAACACACGCTCACCCACCAACGATATCTATCTATCTATCTATCTATCTATCTATCTATCTATCTATCTATCTATCTATCTATCTATCTATCTATCTATCTATCTATCTATCTATCTATCTATCTATCTATCTATCTATCTATCTATCTATCTATCTATCTATCTATCTATCTATCTATCTATCTATCTATCTATCTATCTATCTATCTATCTATCTATCTATCTATCTATCTATCTATATTTTGCTTACATACAGACGTTACCAGTTCCCATATGTTTAGTATCCTGCGCCACTCTCTCTCTCTCTCTCTCTCTCTCTCTCTCTCTCTCGTTCTCTCTGGGTGGGTGGGTGGGTGTCGGATGAGCTTTTCGCTGCCCCTCCTCTCGCTATGGCACTGACTTTTCTCATTAGGTACGTGCAGAAGACATTATTATTTTAAAAAATATATGGTACCCGCACAATGTATTAACAGATTCGCTGTGTTATTAATTCGTCTCGCTGAGACTCCAAAAATATGTTTTAAAAAAGTTATCCAAAACATTCAACTTCATAACTTACATTAAGCATATGACGCTCTATGATATAAAACTGAGCATAGAAAAAGAGAGCTGAAAAGGTAATACGTTTCTTTTTCGAACAGCCGTATGGCCTTGATTTCCAAGATTTTTTTGTCTTTTTTTTTTTTGTCTTTTTTTTTTTTTTTTTTTTGATTTTGATGAAATGTAGATGTACAAGGTGGCCCTTTAGCCAGGCCACCTATACAGCTGATGGGTATCATGCAAATTGATTCGAAACGTTTGAAGTTATGAACAGAAACATTTTTCTGCATACGTACATTTCGTTTACTGATTCCACTGTTGCTACTGTCAGAAGAAATGTATTTCTAAACCCGTGCGCCGCAGAATCATTTGCAGAGTATGCGTGGAATATCTGTCATGCAAATGGTCGAAGTCTGTGAATAAGAACTTTGCAGCTCAGTCATTTGATGTCCTTAGCCGTCTATTTCTTAAGCATGTGGACCGGACAGCATTAGTCTCATTTTGTCAATGGAGGTGGTTCCAAGTATCACCCCCTCTTTCGATAGATTCTTGAACCTCTATAAAAAATATAAATTTCGATCAGAATGGAAAAGTACACGCATGTAGTAACCAATTGCCGAAGGAAGCACAACCGAAGTATGTGCCAACCGCAGACCCATCTCGTTATCCAGCTGCGTGGCGAAAGTTTCTCAAGTGTTGTTAAAGTGCTGCCTTCAAACGTATAATAATAATAATATTATTATTAATAATAATAATAATAATAATAATAATAATAATAATAATAATAATAATAATAATAATAATAATAGTTATTATTAGTATTATTATTATTATTATTATTATTATTATTATTATTATTATTATTATTATTATTATTATTATTTGGAATATACCCCTTTTATATAAATCGTGTAAAATGCTAACAGTGTCATATCTGTCAGTTAAAAACATTCACAGCTTGAAACAGACAAGAACAGTAGATTATTAAATGCGTACATAATGCAGAAATATCATATAATATCTTGTGCTTAACATTGACCGAAAAACAATTGGGATCCACACTCCGAGATGAACGGCTGCCGGTTGATTTACCTGGCGGCCACGACTTTTCAAAAGCTGGCGATCTTCAGAAGGAGGTGTGTTATTTTGCTATATGACTATAGCCTTGGACAAGATGCATCGCGAGAGTCTAAAACACATGATAAAAAAAAAAAACAGAAATTCGGGGTCCGCTTATTTATCGGTAGAAGATTATCTCCATGAAAGAACCCAATGGTTGGTCATTCAGGACGAAGCCTCATTTTTGGGGGGTGGGGGTGGGGGTGGGGGCGGGAGGGTGGTGGTGGTCAAAATAAGGTTCAGTCTTGTTGCCACTGTTCTTTGCTGTATATGTAAACCATACTGTTGAAATCGTAAATTCTGGAATATATACCTTTCTGCCGGTGACACGACGTTATATATCACAACGAAGTATCTCGATGAAGCAGATGACACAATGAACCAAGTGCAAGATCTGAAATCATTGGCTCAATGGCCATATCAGACTCCGTGCATGTCGCTTTTCACCGTCAGAAAAATAAAATCTTTGACAGTGAGCAAGCAAACTGACACTGTAGATCATCTCAATTTGGTATGCAATAATAATATACGAAAATGTACAAGTCCAAATTAAATATATAAGTAAAACAAATAAATAAATCAATTAATCGATAAAAAAGCAAATGACATAAATAAATAAATGAATGAATGAATGAATGCACGAATGAATGAATGAATAAATAAATAAATAAATAAATAAATAAATAAATAAATAAATAAATAAATAAATAAATAAATAAAATCTTTGGTTTTCTGCAGACCTCTCCCAGTCACCTCACGTTGACCACATCATTACAACATCTAGGAAATGAGCTGGAGGCTCAGCTTAAACATATTCCCGAGAACCGCTTTACTTCCCTTTGTATCTCCCTGACTGGAATATGGCAGTGTCGTCTGGGATGCATGCACACAAGCCGACAAAGTCAAACTTGAATTTTTAGCGGGATACAATCTGAGTTGGGGGGAGGGGGGGGGGGCATTCGTGTTCCCAAGTCGCCAGCGTATTTACATTGAAAGAGGCTGAGAAAATTGGCTGAACGCTGGAGGAAACAAACAAACAAAAAATAAATAGATAAATAAATAAATAAATAAATAAATAAATAAATAAATAAAAACTGCTCCGATATACCTCTGTTAATTATTACTTTACACCATTTATACACGGACTCCACAAATACATGCTCTTGAGGCCAAGTAAAATATATTTTGTTACCCTCTTTTCGTATCAACAATTCATGGCTGAAGCTTACTATCCCCGTCAATCAGGAACCAAAATCATTAAGATAATTTTAAGAGTCAATTAAACAAAACATTGCCTAAACATAAAGAATTGCGCTATTATGGAGAAAGAAATATTGCTGTTGTCCATGCTAGTATGAGAATGGGCTGCAGTCAAGTAAAAATCACCTCCAAAATATATGTATTGTTAAGTCTCCATCGTCTTCATGTCGAGAGAAATTAGAATACCAGTTACCCCATTTTCCTTCAGTGTAATAAATATGTTTTGTTGAGCAACGATTTACAATCTAAATTAAAACCTGGTGTTGGAAGTAGACAAATTACAGCAAGTTAAAGTGACATTTTGAAAGTTGTGCACGATATACTAACTCAGGAAGGTTTAAAATGTGAATATTGTGCAAATTTTCTGTAAACTCGTATTTTTGAGCGATCAACTTGTATCAAAGCCGACCCATCTTTTCATCCACCTTTTAAAATTAATTTTTTTCTCTTGAAATCTGTAGAATAGTGTTTTATTGCTGCCTTGATGTGTGTGTGTGTGCGTGCGTGTGTGTGTGTGTGTGTGTGTGTGTGTGTGTGTGTGTGTGTTTCAAAGGGCGCCTAATAGAGGCTACTAAGCCTGTCGGCGAATTGTTGCTTTTTCCGAAATGAAAATTGTTTGATCCAGTAAAAAACCAAACAAACAAACACCCCACCCCACCCCCACCCCAACAAAAAACACCCTTCTCCGAAAAAATGCATGAAACGGGCAAACAAGCAGCATGACACCAGGGGGAGCGAGGGGCAGGCATATCCGTCAGTGTGCAGGCGTTCACAGTTCCTCTCTTGGAGGTTTGTGGGCATGCCGCATGATCACACTTGGCAGACTGTCAGTTCAAATGAAATACCCAAACAACAAAACTGATACAAAATGAACCGGGCTATAGCCTACATTTAGTTGATCGTCTTTGCAAAATAATGGTCACTCTTAGTCTGCTTTGTAATATGATGGTGACATCCGTCGTTTGAGACAGACAGCACAAAAAGAAAGTTTTGAGCGCTTTGTGAAATTTGAAGTTGATACGAGATTAATTCGTCAAATATTAAGGCCCAGCGTAACATTGTAACCCCGCCCTTAAAATACATTATTTCAGCGTTACTCTGCTGGACTCATTCCAGTTAGAAAGAATCTCTATAAAAAAGTTACCTCCACCCGATGTATCCAGGCGAAATCAAAGCTTGAAGTTGAACGTTTGACGACCAGGAGAACAGAGCAGCCAGCAGACAGCACGGTCTTGAAACAAAGACAAAATTGCGTTTGCAACACAATCGTCACAACTTGCCTGCACGCCTGGATGCACAGTATGAGTCAATGTGGATTTTTGTCCGCTTTGATCAAAATGGGGAGAGAATGAGAGGAAGAGATCAGCGTTATGCTTCACGGTTTATGACAGAGTATCACTTTTTACTGAGGACCATTGGCGATGACAAGCCTGGCGCAATAAGCACAAACGACAAAGAGCATCCTGTAAGACACGCTTCCTTCAAAACATAAATTCTTTCGGCTACTGTAGTGGAAATAATGGCTTGATTATTTTCAATTCATGTTAATTGGTGGTATCACCCACAATATTGAGTGTATTTGATAAGCCGCGCGGTCTGCATCGGGGAGGTGTCTGTGCGGTAGCATTCAGGCACCTTGAGGAATCGGTTCAGCGGTTCTCAACCCATACACGGGTGTACATTAGACAAAGGCAAGTTTTAATCAAGGTGCTGTTGCAGGGCACTGAGCATATTAATTTTGTGGGCTTCTTTCATTCTTTCTTGACACCTTTTGGCGGGAAAGTATTAATTAAAAAAATAGGAAGCAGAAGACTAAATTGTCGATCTATGTCGACCAGTTTTGAACGGTAAAGTGTCTAAATGCTGAAGAGCAGGTGCTAAACATAAAAGGTATGTTTAGTACCTGCTCTTGAGCAGATGGGGAAGATGTGATAAGTATAATTATTGCTTTAACCTTATCAATGGGCATGTATGTCACATTTTTGTCACTAGATGACATTACAAAAGCAACTTATATGTGGCCATTTTTTATAATGAAAGAATGTGTATGTTTTGAACTCTTTGACCAAACAACCCCTCCCAGACCAACAGCTCCCTTCCCCGTGGTTATGGCCGATCATCCACTTTTACAGCGCGATAAGATAAGCAAACTATTCCAATGTGTAAATGGACTTGCCCCGAATATACCTTTCTAAAATTACGCGCTTAAACAATTTCGACACGGACTAAAAACATATGTTCTTGAAGCCAAGAAAAATAAATTTTATAACTCCTTTCCCCAGTTCGTGAATTGAATTTCCATCGTCTCGATCAGTTAGGAATACAGATCATATAGATAATTTTAAGGTTAAACTGGAAAAACAAATAAATGTGTACCACTGCGGAAGAAGGGAAAACGACTGTTCTGTTCGCAAGAATGAAAATGGGCTTCACCCAACTGAACCATGACCTCCACAAAATAAATTATGTTGAGTCTCCATCATGTTCATGTGTCGCGAACTTAGAAACTAGTTACCTTTTCTTTCTCTTTGTGCAGTAATTTTGTTCCACTGAGGAACGGGTTACAATCTGAAATAATAACGCTTGAACATTTCAACCTTTTCACTTTGCTGGCATCAGGCGTAGACAAGCTGCAGCAATTCAAAGGTGTAATAATGTTTTGACACGTCATTTTGTCTAGTAACATGATGTACAAGAGGCTCAAATAGAGGCTGGTGAGCCTGTCAGTCAAACGCTTTTGGGAGTAATTATTAAAACATTGATCTTCCTTTCTATTGCACTCATCTGCGTGTGACGTAACTTTTGACAGGCATATTCATGACGCGTGAGTGACGTCTTAAAAACGTGTATCAAAAAGTGAAAACGCGGGCCGATGAATACAGTAAAAAGAACTGTTTGCATGAAACATACATTTCTATCAATACTAGTAATACTGCAAAGGTCGTTGATGGTTGATTGGTAGAAGTTTTTATTGTTATTTTACAAGAAATCTCTGCTTTGTTTATTTGTTGGAGGAGGCGGGTGGGCATGACTATCTATCGGCCGCTAAGCAAAATAACAGCTTCATTGGTTGCAGTCGAACTATTGCATTTATCGCATCTAATTTTACCTCTATTGTTTCAAATCTAACGGGCAGAGAAAATATGGACATTTTGTTTAGATTAACTGAGATGACGAATGTTGTTACGGCATATTTTCTCCACTCATCAACCTAATCAAATTATTTGAAAGAAAAAGCAACGGAGAGTGAAATTTTTATGCTTTCAAAATTCTAAATATTGATAATAAAAGTGCTTAAAAGCTTAAGTGGATTCTCTCATATTTAAACAAAAAAATTCTCCTGTGAAGATAGGCCAAAATGGCTGCGGTTTCCCTGGAAGGCGATGAACCTGCCCAGCAAAAACGACGGTCCACCGAGTCGTCCAAACAGGCAGACAACTATACTATCAAATATCACAAAATAATTAATTATTCCCTTGAGCCCTTGGATTTTTCCACCGTTACATTTCATAATAGAAGAGATTTCCTTTGAAATATTGCATATATTTCTGTCGGCTCACTGACGTTTGATTGCTTTTATGTTCACATCACGGGGCCAAATGCCTTTGTTCAGCTGTTTGATTCTTTAACAACAAATGTTAAATTTAAAGCCCCGGGACATGGAAACGTGACGGATATAATGGGTGAATACTTAAAGTGAACCACCGTACGTGTTTGTGAAATAACGCAGCAGGTCAACTGCAGATCTATGAAGTAGATAGCTCTTTCATAATTCTAAACAAAAAAGCTTTCGGGTGAAAGTGAATGCTTGATTAAAATAATGTATGTTTACACACAAGCAACTGAAAATCTTAATTGAAAGTCAGAGGAAATTTTGCCATTCTCTCAGGAAAAGGTCCTGTTCAGACAGCATGCATACACTGTAAAAGTGTCTGTCATTTTTGTTTAATGACATTTAACCATTAACTATCCACATAATGATACCGAGTCAACAGTTTAACCCTACGCGCTCTGGGCGCTTAAGTGCCATAACGCGAAAGTGTTCACGGATGGTACATAAAACTCGGGGCTTCCCTTTATGCTTTTTTTTTTTTTTGAAGAAAAAAAAGACAAAGCAGACGACACTTTTAATTAATGACCGGTATGTGTAGAAAAGTGTCAAAACCAGAAGGTGATTGATTAAATGAAGAGAGACAGGGACAGCTGTGCCAAAGCCCAGGAGACAAAAATGAAAAGTGCCGCGACCCTTCATAATCATCATTCTACAAAACACCGCCGAACAACATCGAGCACACAAAAACGCTGGCGGATGCAGCTGCCCTTATAGAATGAACGATATGCCTGCACATTGCACATTTTCGGAACGATACACCTGCACATTGCAGACGTTCATAATTTCAAGTTCATCTCTTCATGGACTTTCTCTACAGTTCGCTCGAAGACAAACACATGTCTTTATCTGCATGAACTAATTTTTAACTTTGGCGGTCCGCTTTGAGGTCCTCGGCGACCTACCGTCACTCCCTGGGATAAGATGATAAAGATCTGGGGTTCAGATACCGATGAGCTGACCAAATTTCTTTCAAATGTATATGAACGATTCACGGATATTTAATAACTCGCTGCGTCGAAATATTAGTGGTTAGGTGAATTGAGTTTCAATTTTAGGAGACCTCATTACCTTAGTAATTCACATGCATCCAACTGATTGGCCAGATTGCTTATTTCCTGGCCACTAGTACATTTAGACAATTATTGAGGAGGATGAATAATGTTCACACTTGCAACTTCATATTGGTTGCGTGAATTAGATTTCTTCCTGCACAAAATTAATCATTTGGATGAATAAGCTTCACACTTGTGAAATCTGTGTAAATCTTGTTGGTGGAATGTAGAAAGTTACGTCTTTACCGCAGTTGCTTCACTGGCACGAAAAAACCCTTGATTTTGAGGACTATATGTTAAATCCTGACAAAACACCGGGACCGTGGTTAACTTAGCCATTTTTGCCAGACTAAGTAGTAACAGAAAACTTGGCTTCAATCTGCTTTACCTTTAAGGACTTGAGATGTAAAGTTTCGACAAAATCCAGAATACCACAGCATGCATCTACTGTGGATGGGAGAGACAGAGATTCCCTATTATAGAAACTTCTTATACCCCGCCTCTGGTTCCCATTTTTTGAATAGTTTTTCAACAATGTGCTTTTATTTTTCAAAGAGAAGAGGCTTGATATGACTTTATCATAATACTGTGAGCCAAAAACTAAGATTTCAGTCCATTTTTTAACGAAATGTGTGTGTTACATTCCAGCATCGGGGTTAAATCCACTTGGCAACTTCTTGGTCCCACCTTGTCAATTTATGTTCACATTTTATACAAATGCAATACACTGTAATCCGGGTGAGAAGGGGATGGATTTCGAAAATATGAATATTTTTCAAAAAATCATTAAGTATAAATATTTATATATTTATTTATTATCAGGAAAACTTCCCCTTTACAGCGGGGGCACCGATGGAACGGGGTAAATTCCATGATGCGTCCAATATATATGTACAAGTAATCCGTCATCCTTATTGACACAGATGATATGTATACGTAATATATTTGAGGCTTAGACTTCAAAGGCTAACACGCTAAAAAAGAAAAATCCGAGGGAAATCCCCGCAACCCTGATTTCAACAAACCCAAAACATCTGTCAATAGCTGTCATAGCTGTTGGTTGCACGTCAGTCGTGTCGGTGCAGTCGGGATGTGTCTTGTAAATGTTATTTTCAGCACACAATTACATGCACTGAATTTCAAAATTTAACAACTTGTCAGTGACAGAGTGTGCTTGTTCCCAACATATGTTTAAAAGTACTCTTGGCTTGGCTATTATAAATCGACGCGTGCATCCTATTAGTGTCAATTATCCATCAGCCCAGGAAATCGGTACATTAAATGATACGATTCGTCAAACATATTGATGGCACGGTGACCGAGCCGCGAAATTTGATATTTGTCCGTGTGTTATCATGCAAGTTACTAATCCAATTATGTTCTGTTAATTTCTGGAGCTAAAAATGTGGACTTTGAATATGCGTGCATGCATGTAATTATAGTGAGGTACTCTCGAAATAACTTTCGAATATGTTTTCCATGCAAAAGAAAAAAAAATGCTTATAAACTCATTGTAGTAGCCAAGATGCCTTCTCGTGATTTTGTTGCCTTAACATACGATAAATATATACTAATTTGCTGATTTTTACATGTTGATTCGGAACGATGGTTCAACTGAGCAGAAGTAAGTCGTAAAGCTGAAAAAAGCACTCTAGAGATACAAACATTGTCACAATAGCGTCATGGTGCTATTTGCAGGATCGATGCTAATGTGTAGTAATCATCACCTCTTTCTTGTCAAAATGGCCAAGGTTTTATGTAAATAACCCGTTGCTATGGCAACAACAGGTCCGGAATGAGACGATCGTGTCAAATTTGTGCACCACTCAATACCAGCAGGTGTTTCATTTGTATAGTGCATTTTCTTCAAACACATCTTACACGGCACGCATGTTTGAAGTATCAATAACTAGAGGTGGCTATCACTTGGCGGTGCTGGACTGCGTGTGACTAGATCACAAATTCTCAATAACTTTCATATTTGATGACAAGGCTCTGTGTGAGCTCTCTGTTTGCTCAGCAATCCCCGACTAATCTTTCATATTGAGACAGAAAGGCACAGGAAGCCGGTAGATCCCGATGATGGCTTCCCTCCGTTCCACCAGACACCTGCTGTAACACTTTTCCCGCCAAACGCGGTCGGCAGCGGCCCTTTATTTCAAATAACGTCACTTAATCTATTCCACAGTCGAATGACGGACTTTTGCGAAATATTTTGGCTGGAAGTTAGGATATAGTAGTTCCTCTTTTGAAAGACCCCCCCCCCCCCCATTTTTATTGGGGGGGGGGGGACCACTTGCTTTTTGTGTCATTTTCACTATGCAAAAGCACTTTCTACTCATAATTTACCTCTTTTGGGAGACCACCTGCAGAAGCTGAATAGTGATCTCCCAAAATGACCCCAAAAGACCACTTATTCAGAAATTTCCAATTTCAGACAAGTAAAACCCATCTATTTTGCTAAAGATTGGTAAAATAATTTCTCAAAACCAGTTTACAAATTCAAAATATGTTTTTAATACCAATAAATGAGTAAACACATGACTGCAAGATGGAATGGGCTCTAATAAGTTTGCGTCATTGGTGTTTGAATCTAAATTATAAATGGAAATTCAAAGTAGTGCTTAGTTGTTGGGCAGGTGGTGCAAGAGTCAAGCCTCCTTTAGGAGACCACCGGCTTTATGTGACCACTTGTTGGATAGCACTATTAGTGGTGTCTCAGAGGAAGGACCACTGTGTTACTCAGCTGCCATCTTCAACAGGCTACCAAGTGGTAAATAATTCATTTTTGAAGTTGGCTACAGTAGTATGATCATATTGGGGCGAAAATAAACCTATCAAGAAACTCCGTACAGCCCGGCGTGCATGCCGAGAATTGAGGGAACTGTTGAACCAACATTACTTTGGCCATATGGATGTTGATTTCATTTTAGGATTCCACCTTCTAGTCCGCATCCGTGCATTGGATCGAAACGTTGCTGTTTCATGTCGACTTTGAGCATTACGCTCACGCAATGTCCCACTGGTCCCTCGTGACATATCCATTTACATTTGGCCTTATTTTTGCAGAACTAATTAATCGATGTTCATTTTTTGTCCAGCGATACAAGACCACAGTCATTCTGTAAAGAATGAGATTATAAAGCCCAACACATGAAATGGTCGGGGCCTTCCGCCGGTTGTCACGAACAGCTTGATGGCATTGCAGCTGGAAATTCATTTCGTCAGATGCGAAGAGACATCAGTTGAATGAAACTTGAGGGACACATTGCAAGCTTTGTTTAGTTGTGCTTCTCCCGTGAAAAAGTTCACACATTCCATGCCAGTCCCTGATTTGTCCGTATATTTACCAAGATTTAAGACGACAATTATATATTTAAATTCTTCATGAAAAGAGCTTTCGTTCAAGTACCAACATGCCTATAGTCTTAGGTCAGTGGTCCTGGCATTGCCTGGCAAGTCATGCTGCAGCTACCGCAACGGCAGCTGCAGCATGGGTTGCCAGGCAGTGCCAGAACCACTGACCACGGCCTGTGACCATAGTATGGAATGGGTTAAACAGGTGGTTTCTGGTAGTGAAATTTGTATGCTTCAAGTGTTCTACAGCATTGAGATGCAGAATGCTTTGCCTAATGGTCATGATTGCTGAGTAACAATGCATCCCACGTGCACTACAATACACTGGTAAACTGCTTTTGGTGGCATATGACCAGTTATGGCGGCAGCCAGCAGCAAGAAGCGGTGGCCAGCGGCACAAAGCGGTGCGAAGCGGCACACAGCGGTGGCTGACGGCAGAGACGCTGGCCACAGCGAACTGTTATTAGGCAACATCACATTTGATAGCCTATAAGCTGTTATGACGATACTATAAGGGGACAAAATGAGAATTTGATTATCATTTTGATTCGAAATGGACAACATACTGGTTATCATGGTGGCAACAAACTGATAAGGATTTTTTTGGCGAGGTTTCCATGTATGCAAGCGGTCTAGACAAACATGTCGTATTTTGCATGTTTAGATATTTTGTATTTGGTGTATATGGGGCGCGGCAGCTTACGTCACCGTAGCTCGGTGAGCATGAGGCCCTAACTAACTAATTTGTTTTCCCTGGATCACTTTCTTCTTTACCCTGTACGACACTTTTTGCAGACACCATAAGAGTGACAACTTTGAAAATTGGTATAAACATTGTATCTAAGATAATTGGTAAAAACATTGTATCTAAGATAATTGGTATAAACATTGTATCTAAGATAATTGGTATAAACATTGTATCTAAGATAATTGGTAAAAACATTGTATCTAAGATAATTGGTATAAACATTGTATCTAAGATAATTGGTATAAACATTGTATCTAAGATAATTGGTATAAACATTGTATCTAAGATAATTGGTATAAACATTGTATCTGAGATAATTGGTATAAACATTGTATCTGAGATAATTGGTATAAACATTGTATCTAAGATGAACTTGGTTACCATACTTTCAATAGTCAGGATGTTAAAATTATGCAAAGTAAAGGCAATTGAAAATTTAAAGCTCAGATCTACAAAACTATTGTGGATAGGCACAAAATTTTAAGTTGTGCACATAGGTTTGGGACTCCTGTTAATGGAACGGACTATGAAGAAGGTAACCTTTAAAATTATGCTAATTGGGGAACATGAAAAATTACAATGTTGAATATCTTCAAAACTATTAGAAATTGAGGTGGCACTTCAACTTCAGTTTCTTGGTTTGCAATGTAAGTGCATTCAATGAACCATGACCCAAAGTTGGAACATTTAAATTGATGGCAATTAAGTAAATTCACAAAATTTGAATCTTGAATAACCAGAGTTGTAAATCTTGAATATCTTCAAAGTGACTGTAGAAAAAGGTGCCATTCCAACTTCAATTTGTAATTTTGTGCTATAGTCGCAGCCACTGTACCATGAACCGAAGTTGCATTAACGCAAACTAGCTTGATAGGCTATAAGAAATATATATATATATATGTATATATATATATATATATATATATATATATATATATATATATATATATATATATATATATATATATATATATATATATATAGATACATATTTCAACTTGGAATAGTTCCAAATCTGCTACAGATGGAGGTTCCGTTCCAACTTCAATTCATAAGATTGTGCAACAGGTGATTGCAATGACCGGTGAATCAAACTTGTAGATTTAAAGTTACGTAACTCAGGCGAGTATCGAAAATTAAAACCTTGAGCATCTTCAAAACTATCCCTGACAGAGGAGCCATTTGTAATAGATGGAAGTGCCATTTATAATAGATGGAAGTGCCATTTATAATAGATGGAAGTGCCATTTATAATAGATGGAAGTGCCATTTATAATAGTATGAAGTGCCATTTATAATAGATGGAAGTGCCATTTATAATAGATGGAAGTGCCATTTCCACTTTAATGTACAGGTTTGTGCTTTAGGTGCTTCAAATGATCAACGATTCGAAAGTCATAGCATTTTAATTTATACTTTATCTCACTTATATATGAATCAAGGGTATACGTCACAATTTGTGCAAGTCACTGATAACTTAACATATATCCTTGAGATAACATGCACACAATACTGTGGTCCATACCTTCAGAGATTCTGACACATCATTTGCGTTGTACATGAACATCTACTGCTGAGATCCGGTAAACACCTGCAGTCTTTACATCCAGCAGCACTAAGCTTGTGACAATTTGGCTTGTATTGACCGTTGACGTGCATACTGAGGTCCATGCATGTCTTTAGAGAGCCTGATGCATCATTCACATTGTACTGAGGTCCATGCATGTCTTCAGAGAGCCTGATGCATCATTCACATTGTACTGAGGTCCATGCATGTCTTTAGAGAGCCTGATGCATCATTCACATTGTACTGAGGTCTATGCATGTCTTCAGAGAGCCTGATGCATCATTCACATTGTACTGAGGTCCATGCATGTCTTTAGAGAGCCTGATGCATCATTCACATTGTACTGAGGTCTATGCATGTCTTCAGAGAGCCTGATGCATCATTCACATTGTACTGAGGTCCATGCATGTCTTCAGAGAGCCTGATGCATCATTCACATTGTACATGTACATTTTACTGCAGCTGTGGTATCTGTATTTATGCTCTCGTGGGTAAGGGTGGCATCCGATTAATAACTTTTATGATGTTTATGTCACAAATGCGTAAGTAATATTGCAGTACTCGGATGCCTAAGTGAACACTGACACATTAACCATTGGCAGATACCTGTATACTAGTGATACTACAGGCATATTTAGGTTAGCAAGGGATCGTTGTTCTCTTGGTCCTTTTATACCACAGGCATATGTAGGTTAGCAATAGATTGTTGTTCTCTTGGTCCCTTTATACTACAGGCATATGTAGGTTAGCAAGGGATTGTTGTTCTCTTGGTCCCTGTATACTGCAGGCATATGTAGGTTAGCAAGGGATTGTTGTTCTCTTGGTCCCTTTATACTACAGGCATATGTAGGTTAGCAAGGGATTGTTGTTCTCTTGGTCCCTGTATACTACAGGCATATGTAGGTTAGCAAGGGATTGTTGTTCTCTTGGTCCCTTTATACTACAGACATATGTAGGTTAGCAAGGGATTGTTGTTCTCTTGGTCCCTTTATACTACAGGCATATGTAGGTCAGCAAGGGATTGTTGTTCTCTTGGTCCCTTTATACTACAGGCATATGTAGGTTAGCAAGAGATTGTTGTTCTCTTGGTCCCTTTCCTGTTTCTCTCTTTTTCTTTCTCTTTTTCCTGCTGGTAGGGCTTTCTTGTTCTTAAAGTATTATGAATGATTACTTCTCATTAAAACAGATGGGTTAATCTGTGTCAAACCAGGGCATCACTAGTTCTTCCATTTTAAGTGTGTGCATGAACTGCCGCACACAGCCTAATTATGCTGAAACACAGTATCTTTTGTAATTATGAGAATCATTATCATTGCATATAATTTGGTGTTCATGTACACACACACACACACACACATATATATATATATATATATATGTGTGTGTGTGTGTGTGTGTGTGTGTGTGTGTGTGTGGTACATTGTATACGTTGATTGGTTAATATGATGTTTTAATGCGTGTTTTGAATCTCATAAGTATTTAACTTTCAACTTTCTCTCTGAACATAAGAGGCTTATCTGATATTGTTAAATGGAGATCGGTCTTTCATTGGCTTAGGAATTTTCACTCTGACAAGTCCTTTTCCCAAGAAACACACAGCATACAAAAGACTGGCAACATGTGGAGAAAGGAATGGGGCTTTTTTCCTTATATAGCACAAGTAAAAAGTGGGCAGGGGGATACATTAACTTAGACTTCAAAGTACAATTAGTTATAGACCGATATGGTACGTACATAATTCCAAGATTGATGGTCGATGAAGTCCGTTTTATTTTAGTTAATAAATATGCTCCTACTAAAATAATGAAAAAAGATCAACTAGATTAAAAAAGAACAACTTGTATAAACTTTCCTTGGAGGAGGGAATGTGATAATTGGTAGAGACTTAAATGCCATTATTAGCCCAAGAGATGTAATAAAGGAGGGGGACACTGCATCACCCATTTCAAAATGTGATTAAGCCATTAATGAACTGATAATAAATGAGTTAGATCAAGCAGATATTTGGCGCTACAGGAACCGAGATGATTTTGCATTTAAATGACAAAAGGACAACCCTTAGCACAATGTAGTATAATATCTTCGTTGTTATCTTTGGTAATCAAGTGTGAAAAAATAAAACCATCCATTAAGATAAAGAAGAGGGCCAGATTTTCTTCAAAATTCTTGTCTGTTCAGAGATGCAGCGTGTATAGAGATGAAATTATATATATATATATATATGTATATATATATATATATATATATATATATATATATATATATATATATATATATATATATATATATATATATATATATATATATATATATATATATATATATATATATATATATATATATATATATATGTTGACCATGCTAATAAACATGAATTCTTAGATAAAATAAATAAAATTTGTCACGGGGAACTATTAAGTGTGAAATTAGGGAAAAGACAATTAAGTTGTCAAATGATGATGAAAAGACATGATCAAGCGAGTTGGAAAAATTAGAGAAAATAAAAGATAAACAAATAAAATTGGTATGATACTTTCAAGACCAAGATGTACTGAACAAGGGGGAAAATGCTTACTTAATTTTGGGTTAAAAAAAGGAATTATAAAAAAATAAATGTATCACCAAATTAGTAAAAAAAAAAAAATCAAAAAAATAAAAAATAAGAAAGAAAGCTATTTTAGATTGGGATACCCTTATCCATGAGGTAAAGCCAAGTTATTATTTCAAAATGATGCCATGACAAAGCCGAGAAATAACGATAAAATCGTGTGTTAGAATTTAACTTTGGAGGATTAAAAAAGTGCACTCTTATCCTTTGAGAAGTTTGATGGTCTAACACCATATTTTTATAATTTGGCACGATATCAAACAATTTGTTTTGAACAGCTTAAATTATGCGTCTGAATTGAGTAAATTGTCCATCAACCAGAGACATGGCATTATCTCCCAAAGAAAGACAAATCATGAGTTTTCATTCTGTAAAAAACTTGGCGCCCCATCTCTGTAATAAATACTGATTACTAAAATCAGGCAACTGTTCTGGCTCACAGGCTTCATAATGTTTTGCTTACTTAATAAAGACCATAATGGCAGGGTATATTGATTGGAGAAAGAATAAAGTTAATGAATGAGATCATCCAATGTTGAAAACGTCTTGGTTTAACAGGTTTAATTGATCATTGACTTTGAGAAGGCGTTCGCCTCCTAAGAATGGAGCTATATGACCATGTTCTCACATATCATGACTTGATCTTTTAATTGAGTAAGTGGATCAAACGTGTTTAAACTGATGTTTCTAGAATAATGGGTACTCGTCTGATTTCTTTTCTTTCTCCCTCTCAAAAGGTGTCAGGCAGGGGTGGCCTCTTCCTTCCTTTCTTTATGTTCTTGCTGTAGAACCTATAGGCATTATGATAAGAACCAACCAAAACATAGAATTTGGGGAAAAACAAGTAAACACTAGTCAGCAGATGACATGTTTTGTTTCCAATGCCAATTCAGCAAAGCGTTACGATTGCACATTATGTTTAGGAAGTTCTAGCTTGACAGGAATTTTAGAAAGAAAAAAAAACAAACAAACAAACAGAAGTTCTATGGCAAAAGTTTGATGAAGACTGGGACCTACCGGCCGTGTGGCAAGAAGGACAGTTTATTATACTTAGTATTATATATCATGAAAATGAATGTACAATGAGCGAATTGAATATTAAAAGCAAAATAAATCTTTCCAGCATGTTTCAAAGTTTCGAAAACACGAAATTTGTCATTAACAGGTAATAGTGTAGGAAAAAGTTTATTTGTGTGAAGATTAATTTTACATTCACCTTCAATAATTCATATAAATGAAAAAGTAATGGATTCCAGTCAATCCGAAATGCATAGATTTATCTGTAAAATTTCAGCGTCAGAGTTAAAGAAAACAATATGCAATATACCTGAAGGTGGTTTGGACTTTTGCATTTTAGCACCCAACAGCTAGCTTCAGGCCTTCAACAGGATGCTAAGTGTAAAGTGGTCTTTCAACAGTTTTTATTCCAGACGATAATGTAAATGGCTTGTTTCATAGTGGCGGTTATATGGGCATGTTCGATTTGCATATTTCCAAATTGTACACAGATTGATAGATAAAAGGAAGATATTGAAATAACTTTTTGAAACTGGATAAAATTGTTCAGGAATTTTTATGGTTTTTTATTCATTAACGCAAAACTGCATTTTATAAACACTGACATAAATCTTGAATAAAGTTCGTTGGTGACATTATTGATGAACAACGTAACTTTTTGAGTGAAGCAGAGTTGAAATAAATACATTAGAACAAATTCTTCTCGACATATTTGGCAATTCAAGCACATTGGGAAGCAACATATCTAGATAAATAATAGACGTCATTGTATCCACTTTTATGGTGAAATAAAAAATTTATAGGAAGAACAAATCTGTTGGTGACATAAGATGGAAAGAGTTGTTTTGGTGCTTGATGAATTCTCAGAATATAAACATTCCCCCTAGGGTTAAAAGCATCGCAGAATTTATTATGTCTGTGTGCCAAAAATTGAAAATTGAAAATTTTCATCTTAAATATCTCCAAAACTATTATAGGTACAGGTAACTAATCGAACTTCAATTCATATGCTTGTAATGTTGCACATTTTTGTAATTTACATGTGGCCTCTAAAAGGTCAAAGGTCAATGTCATTTTGCTATTTGAAATTTTCTTCTAGCCATAAATTGCGCAATTTTCATCTGATTTGGTTCATGTTGGGCTTAATTTGTAGGTATTATAAAAACACTTTTGTAATTTACATGTGATCTCTAAAGGTCATAGGTCCAGGTCATTTATGGCTAAATTTTCATTTAGCCATAAGCTTAATGGAATGTACAGTATCAAAGGACTACAGTTGTAGCATTGAATATTTACAACTTTTGAAGGCACTGATTCGCTTTGAAGCAAATCTTCTTTCTCTAGTTAGATACTGTTTTTGTTTGAAGTGGTAAAGTGGTCTAAAACAAATATTCTACCACATAAATATGCCATAGAAAGTGAATTACAAGCTTTCTATTCTCCATCGTTTTGTCTCTCACAATTCTAGGTTATTCATAATGAATTCAGTCAAAGTTAATCTTGTAATTATTGTGCCAGTAAAGACAATAGTCTGAGTCGAATTCGGGAATGTTACGATATTCAGTCCTTTTGGACTTAGTTTCAAAAATGGCCCAGTATCTCTTATCCACAGTCATAACATTTGATCCTAAATGCGCCATTAACTTTCTGTGTGCTTGGTTTCTTTGAATTTTTTCTTTCTTTCTCTACCAGCAAATTTATTCCACATTTTATTTGAAGGCTAATATAGGTAAAAACGCCCAAATTGCCATGATTATATTCCAATACATAAAGACTGGCTTCTATGAAGAGGGCGGGGGGGGGGGCAGTTTAAAAATTTTGCAAATTAGGGCCCATTAAAACTTAAAATCATAAATACTATTATAGATAGTGGTGCCATTCCACATTCATAGGTTTGTGGCAATTGTGCTGTACGTGCTTGCCTGCTGAACAGACCACTGTACTGTGGCTGACTGCGCTTGAGCCCCCACACAGTAACAATAGCGTTACTTGGTCTGTCTTAGCAGGCAATGTAAGTGCATGCAGCGAACCACAAACAACAGTTTTAGAATTTTAATGTATGCTAATTAGGGACACTTAAAACAATTGGATGTCTTCAAAGCTGAAGCAAATCTTCCCTTCTATTGTTACAGTCTTTTCACATCCCAAAAGTAAATTTACATGAAAGCGTTGCCCTATGAAAGCAAAGTGTTTTATTCATTGAGAACTATGTCTGGATAAGAATGGAATTTGGAGCTTTCCTGAGATCCTTGAACTAAAAGTCACTATTGAACCACACATATTGTGTTCTCAGGGAAAATAAAAACCTTTTGAAGCTGGATGGTTACATATCATAAACTGATTGAAGTAAGTTGTACAACCTCACTAGTTTCTGCAGTGGACTGCCGCAGATCAATTGTGAGACAAGTTGAACATTTTCATAGTTCCTTGATACATACACTTTTTCCAAAGTGTTAAACATTTTGTGTTGGGATTTCATTTGAGATAGTGCCTTTGTTTCTGTTTTGTATATAATAGATGGAGTTTCAAATATTTCTGCTGTGCTTAGAATCAGAAACATTTTCTGCGTGAAAAGGCGAATAAAGGGCAAAAATGTTTATTTTTGTGTCAGTGTATTTGATATTGTGTCTCTTGACTCTGGATCATAAGAGTTGTTTATTTTACGTTTACTTAACGCGTAATATTTTTACGGTTATACGCATGTAAGATACAGCATAGGTGTATGTATTGACAACCAATACAAAGGCCAGGGCCCAGAAAGCTTCTATCAACAGAGCAGGAATACATAATGACATGACAAAATCAAGCACCTGTAATAATCTGGAATCTTGCTGATATAATATGGTAACCCAAGAAGCTGCAAGGTAGGACGAGTACAGCATCAGAAAGAAATGTCTTTAAACAAATACTATAAACGTCATGCACTTTCCTCCAATCAACATGGAATAAATGTTGCAACATATATTACATTGTGATACAAGTACCTGTTTCCTAGGTTCAAGATTTGTGACAATCATTAACGGTATGCTCAGTAATGAAAGTTGTACATTGTTACACATTTCACATTAAGAATCTTTTGCTGCACACAGACAGATTATATCCTTTCTGGTTAGCTTAATATGTAGTTCCACTGAGACAGGTCTACACACCAGCATTCAATTTGAATAGCTCCAAGGCAGAAAGCTTGTTAGGTTTCCCTCGAAGTGCGGGTTTGCTGCATGTAAATATATATAAGCCCCTCGTGCCATATTGGATTCTGGTGTATCGCGGTCACATTGCATAATTATGCCGATATAGGTATGTAAATGGCAATAAAACTGTATGTTGCAGATGGGACCCCCCCCCAAGCTAGTTTAACCCTTTCCTGGCCAGAATAACTTCAACAAGACCAAGTCAATAGCTTTGGCGCGGTTTGAGCACAATGAGAAGGTGCCAAGGTCAAGGAAAGCTATTGACCCGGGCGTGCATGCATGATAGGGCTCAAACATCTACATTGGTCAGGAAAGAAATTTCCATTAACATGAAATTTCAATAATTGTAACGAGTAATGTAGACGACAAACTAGAAAAGATGATTTGCTGTATAGCAAATCAGTGTGTGTGTCTTCAAAGCATATTGGTATGGTAATGTATAACTAGTCCATAACAAAGGAGTAGAGGTTGGAATGACATCTCTATCTATTATAGCTATACAGTTATTTAAGATTTAAAATTTCTAATGGTGCTATAAATTGCTACAACTTTTGTTTTCAGTTCATTAGGTGCACAATGGTCATCAACCCCTAATAGAAGTTGAAATGACATCTCTATTATAGTGTTGAAGATATTCAAATTTTAAAATTTCAAATGCTGCTAATTAGCATAATTTGAATTGCTAGAGCTTTTGTTTTAGATTCATTACATGCGCAATAGTCAATAACCCCATAGTAAGAGTTGAAATGACGTTTGCATCTATAATAGTTTTGGACATATTCAAGATTTAAAGTTTCAAATGCCCCTAATTTGCATGATTTTAAACATCTTCATTCCTCTGCATAAAAAGGTTCAATTTCTTGCATGGAGATACATCATGCCAAGTTTGGAGTTTCTACATATAATAGTGTCAGAGAAAAGTGTCGGACAAATTCACTGGTGAAGAAAGAAAGAGAGAAAGAAAGAAAATATTTCAGGAAAAAACAGAAAAGTGTGTGTTGACACACACACTCTAATTACATCCTACATTTCAGTCGATAGGCCTACTGATCATGGAAAATGCACTGAACACAAATCGGTGACAGGAAATGCATTCAATACACAAAAGATCAGATCGGTTAAGCTTAGGCTGGCTTGACGTCCAAGGAACTGCTCAGACGGCGTGAACCAGATTGCCATTCTGCCACATATCTCCTGTACAAACTGTAGGGCTAATGTCAGCATTGCCTTTATTTCTTAACATTCAAAAATGGCACTTGACATTTCCTTCACATGGTCATGAAGACGTTGACCCACATGCACTGGAAACCAGCCTAACAAAACATTCACTAATGTTACTATGTTAGTTCATTTGGTACGGCAAAATGATACAGGGTTTCAGGTTCATGTCTGGCCAAAGAAGTCATTAATATTGTACTGCCCGGATCATGTTGAACAAAACAGCAAGAACTCTGAAGCATTCAGTAACGTCACGTTCGACGTCACCAGATCTTGTTACCAACACAGTCAACATGTTGAAATCCCCCGGTCCAAATGTAGGTCACGCTCTCAGCGGGTTACCAGTTTCCCGCCAAGGGCAACGCCATGCAGGCACACCCATGCAACGACTCTGTCCCCAGTTGCAGAACTTCGAGTCCTGACTCCATGGCTACTTGTCCTCCGTCTATAAGCCCATATTATATGCCTGAAAGTAATCAGACAAATCAAAATTAAAACACTTGGACGGTCTCCAACTCGTCATTCAGCAACAGTGTTTCTCCCATGGTTGGTTATCCCATGGAGATATTATACATACCTCCATGGTTATCCATTGGTGATCGTGCTGTGCGCACGTTACCGAAAGGGAACCGATTTACTGTTCATGTTTTGCAACCATTCATCTATTAACAAATCATAAAGGATTTTGAAGTTAGGAAGAAATTTACAAGGTTGCGTAAAAGTGCCCATAATGTAGCAATTGAAAAGGGAAGACATAAAAGACCTACAAAATTACCTTTGGAAGAAAGAATCTGTAACGTATGTAATACTCTAGAGGATGAATTTCACTTCTTAATAAATTGTCAATTATTCTGCTCACCCAGGTACATTCTATTCCACTCATTACAAGATATTTTCGTTGATTTTGATAAATATTCAGACTTTGAGAAATTCAAATTTATTATGAAATCACAAGACACAGAATTAATCTCGAAATTAGAACTCCCTTTTAAAATCTTGTATAGAAATTAGAGGAAACTCTTTGTGATATTTCTCCTCCCACCAGGCATTATCATGATTATCATATATCTGGTATGTCTATGTCGAAATTTCATGTGTACATGTTATGATGTATAATTGTGTTGTTGCTTTTTTTCTTTTTTCCTATGATTTTGTAACTGTTGTGCTTTGTATCATTTTGTATTTGTGCACACTTTGCTGTATTTGTATTTTCTTTACACGTGTTTGTGACAAAATGCCATATATTCTGTGTTTTTTTTATGGTACAGTCAATAAAGTTTACATACATCCATGGTGCATTAGCATTGTGAAAGGTTGATCATTTGTGTTTCTTTGACTATTTTGAATTAAAAATTGTTACAAGTACCTTTATCCCAATCATAGGGAAATGTAACGGTTTAGAAATCATTGATAAAAAATTAATAAAACAGAACTCCTTTCTTCGTTCTTCTTTTTGTGGTTGCCTCACTGCTGTCCAGCTGAAAATCTCTGTAGCAAAAGTTTCTTTACTCCTGTAGCATTTTTTTCCACTTCTTTACACAAGACACACTTATTTTTGAGAAAATCTGTAGCAATTTTGATGAGCTTTGTAGCAAAATTTTGCTACAATGCTCCAGTTGGACAGCCCTGTTGCTTGCGGGCGGCCACATAAATTTGTGTTGGGATGGTTCAGTCCGGAAACCCACGTACTAGGACTTTCTCTTCCGGTATGGAAGCCCGAAGTTACCACCGAGATTCTCGTGAAATACGTCATACCCTTGCTTTCCCTGCCATGCAAGCCCGAAATGTTTAATTTATTGTGACTTGTTCACAACACTCTCAAAAATATACAACTGCTGACAATCTCAAATATAACAAATTAATTCACCAATTCCATGTGTGTGAGTACCATAGGACACAAATAATTCTAAATCAATTGTATCAATGAACTGTAACATTACAAAACGTTTCACAGTAAAAACTAAAACACTAATTACATGAATCCACAGCACGTTTTTATAATATGTATACAAATGTGTATGCCAAGATTACGAATATTTTTTTTTATCACAGAGAAGCACTCAAATGTGCACACAACTACCTGGACAAACCCAGTTCATGACTTAAAATGATTTTACATCCATTGTATACAAACTTGTGTGCCAATATCGTGATAAGTTTTGTATCGCAAGGAACTTCACAATATTATGATGTATTTATGTATAAAAACATAACTGTGATAACCTCACATGTCTATCCACATTTATCCCATGTTCCTTGGAATATAACGAGGTTTTGGTTATTATTTGTACAGTAACGTCATGCCGCTAGTTTGACAAATTACCTTCCATTGTTCATGTGTACTTGACATAATTGTTAACCTTGCAGTGACCTGTATTCTTGAATGTGCATAAATTGAAAAAAATATGTGATCTCACATAATATATATATTTGTTATGTTCGGAACGAGCGTGACTGGAACTTGCAACTGTTGGCACCAGTCGTCTGGCTGAAATGGGAAACGCACATATCCACTCGACCAAATCCCCATTCTTTAAAAAGAAGGGTTCAATGGAGGTAGTTATGTGCGAGTGCCATGTCAACACGGTTATGCCGTATATGTGCCAAGTCGGCATTTATTTCCAGAATCGGGGACTTAAATCCACCAGCATTAAGGAAATGCCGAATATATAATATGTGTGTGTGTGTGTGTGTGTGTGTGTGTGTGTGTGTGTGTGAGTGTGTGTGTGTAACGAGTGCACTCAAACTTGCTACCTTTGGCACCAGTTGCCCAGCTGAAGCGGGAAACGCACATGTCCACTCGACCAAATGCCCATTCTTTAAAAAAAAAGAATAAGGTTCAATGGAGGCATTTCTGTGCGAGTGCCAGATCTACATGTTTATGCAGTTTTTGTACTGAGTATATAACGCATGAAATGATAATGATATTTCAATCAAATACATGCACTTCTTAATAGTAATGCTTATTTATTACAGTTGTGCTTCGTCCTATAGTTACCAGTAAATATTAGTGCATTTGTATTTACTTGTTATGTCTGTGTGCCAACACAGACATTCTGTTTTTGTTGGCTTTCATTTCTTTCTTTTTTACTTTCTTTCTTTCTGTCTTTCTTCTTCACCCTCAATTTTGTCCGACAATTTTCTCGGACACTACTACATTCGGAAACTCCAAACTTGCCATGATTATAGCTCCAGCTGAAGTCATGTCTTTTCATGAAGAGGGGTGATGATGAAAATTATGCAAATTAGGGCTATTTCAGAGAGAAAATTTAAATCGTGAATAATTCCAAAACTATCGTAGGTACAGGCAACCTATCCAACTTCAATTAATATGTTTGTGACATTGCACATTTTTTTAATTTGCATATGACCTCTAAAGGTCAAAGTCATTCTGGTATATGACATTTCTTCTAGCCTTAACTCAGTCAATTTTCAACCAATTTTAACCATATTGGACTCCAATTGTAGGCACTGCAACACTGCATATTTTTGTAATTTACATAAAACCTCTAAAGGTCAAAGTTCACGGTCATTTGGACCTTCGGAAGTTTTATCTGGTCATCACTTGGTCAATTTTCATCTTATTTTAACCATGTTGTACTCTAATTGAAGGAGTGGGAACACTGCACATTTTTGTAATTTACATGTGACCTCCAAAGGTCAAAGGTCAAGGTTATTTGGCCCTTTGAAATTTTCATCTAGCCATAACTTGGTCAATTTTTATCCAATTTCAGTCATGAAGGGCTCAAATTGCAAGTCTTGCAACACTGCACATTTTTGTAATTTACGTGTGACCTCTCAAGATCAAGGTCTTTGGACTTTCAAATTTTCATCTAGCCATATTAACAACTTCTCAAGGCACACAGACAGATTACCTTTGAAGCAAGTCTTCTTTTCTATTTGTAGTATTGTTCTTCTCTTTTTACTGCCTATACTGTAAACACAAATTGGATGTATCCGTCATTTTTTACATAATATTTCACAATCATTTGTGCAATAAAAGTATCTACTGCCAACATTATACAATGATACTTGCTATTCAAGACCACCCCCAACTAGACTCTTACTACAAGACAAATGTGGTCACAGATGGCAGGAGGCCTTTTATTGCAGATCAATAATGAAAGAAATAAGAGGCCAGTGTCTTGGAAGAATGATCTTAAAAAAACATCTAGTGTGGTCTGTCACAACAGGTGGTCTCTCCAGTGGTCTGTCACATCAGGTGGTCTCTCTAGTGGTCTGTCACTGCAACAGGTGGTCTCTCAAGTGGTCTGTCACAACTGGTGGTCTCTCTAGTGGTCTGTCACAACAGGTGGTCTCTCTAGTGGTCTGTCACAACAGATGGTCTCTCTAGTGGTCTGTCACAACAGGTGGTCTCTCTAGTGGTTACCAGTGTATAACAAAAGTATGTACTTGATTATTTCCTCATGGAACAAAGTTCCCTTGCGCTGTCTTCACGACCGCATGCTTTTTTTAAAAGACTTGTCAATTACAAGATCACCTGATTGATTTACCAGCCTACCAGAAAAGAAAGCGTGGGTAGTCTTCCAATTCAACCTGCTCCCTCTGAAACGCAGACATTTTATGACTATAAACGCTGTCATCGAAGCATTTATTTCATGTAGCTTGTACGTCAAACAGTTTGAAAATTTAGGTAAATGTAATAATTGTAGTCAGTGCGAGTCTTGGTCTCACACTTCTTTCCTAAACTATGTAGTAGGTTCCAGGCGTCTGTTCTCAGAGTTACCTGGGTAATGGGTGGTTAAAGTACTTTTATAACATGAATTAGTATCTTAACTTTAATCTGCCCACTTGGTTGTGTCTGAAGTGGTTATCCTCGTCAGTTAAAAATCTAAATGCGACACGATGCCTTGAACTGGCAAATCGAGCGCTATTTTGAACATGGTGCAATGCATTGCGGGACAGTCACTCAAAACTACATTTGATTTGGATATCAAAGTGAATCTCTGCCACAGCATATAATCATATCATTATTGGTGCTCTGAAATATTTTGCAAAATATATATTTTTACATATGTTATAAACCCCCCAAGATCGTCTCAATACTGTGCTAATTTACAAACCATTGGGTGCGGAATCCACAGTTTTCAAAATGGCAGCTAAGTCCGTGCGTTAGTCCCAATTGGATAATTGGAGATACAGTATCCAAAGTATATATGTGATTGGTGTTAAAGGAAGGTTAATTTGGCGAATAATGGAATGTAAAATATATAATGGAACTTTTCCAGCCGGAGCATTGGCAAGAAATGTAAATAAAACACCTTGAAGTTACCAGTTGTTGGCGGTGGTGGGCCCCGCAATAGGAGTGTGTATCAGACACTGTAGTCGCCCCCAGGCTATGAATTAAGTGGCAGCACTGGGCAAACGAGTCAAGATCCCCCACTGAGTCCAAGATGGAGCTTAGTGGAGAAGGTTGCTCCGATAGTGGATACAGGTCCGAAAGTAGTGGCGGGTTTTTATATAATTGGTAAAAAAGCCCTATAGGTCACCCTGAAATTTAATGGTATACGGTCAAATTCAGGAAGCAAAAATGATAAATTTAATCCTCTGTTTGTTTTTCTTGTATATTTTTTTTAATATTACCAGAGAGAGAGAGAGAGAGAGAGAGAGAGAGAGAGAGAGAGAGAGAGAGAGAGAGAGAGAGAGAGAGAGAGAGAGAGAGAGAGAGAGAGAGAGAGAGAGAGAGAGAGAGAGAGAGAGAGAGAGAGAGAGAGAGAGAGAGAGAGAGAGAGAGAGAGAGAGCATGCTTCCATTTTAGCCAAGAAATACCTTTTCAAACACTACATTATGCATAAAACTTTTGAGTGAAGAACAATCAAGGTTTTTGCCTTCGGAGAGTAATTTTTAATGCTTTTTATATAAGTTGCACCATAGCCCTCGTTAATATATCATGAGATTAAAATGTTAGATAGATGAGAATTAGTGACAGACGACAAGACAAACGATTTCAATATGGCACGAGTGTAAGTGAGTAATTTCAATTTCATTTTTTGCCTATGAACAAGCACCGGGCACCTGAATAGTCAGTTTTTTTCTCCACAGGACAAGCTTTGAAGAAAGCTTTCTATGACCTAAAGCAAAAGATGGAGTATAAATCACGCTGATTTTCTCCCATATTCTTCATTTGTCTTTGTTTTATGGTCTATTTTGTCGTCTATTTTATGCCGTAATGTAAGACTTGTCGACTGGTGGTAAATCATTTTGACGGATGTGCACGGATACATGAACAGGCTCTTAGAATTCTATGTTCACCCGGTGATCGCGCATCTTTAATACATGTGTTAACTAAAGTGGACCGATTTTGGGCTCAAAACATAAAGATGATTAACTTATAAGTATACATCTGTGGTGATTAAATCTGTCAAGATAAGCCATACTATTACAGAGATTAGAGTCATACAATTAGTAATTTCCAGCAATATGATCTGACATTTGGTATTACCTGTGGGGTTGAAACTGACATAAGTAGTAATATTGTAGGGGCAAAAACGTTACATGACAAATGTGTTGCACTTTTCATCAATTTGCGCCTAAGGACATTCAACTTGCATAAAAAAATTTACGTGCATTTGGTATCACATCGTGCTTTTACTGGAAAAAATGTTCTGAAGACGTTTTCCACCAAAGTTTGACACGCATTCGATAAACTGAGGGGAAAAAAAGCAAAAGGAATATTTCCTATTGAAATTCTACACACACGATTCGTTCGTAAGTGACGAGCAACTTTGGTGCTATGAGTGAAAATGATAAATTAATTAATTATAATTGCAACAACACATATGCCCCCGTAAAAAAATTAATTATTTCCCAGAATCAATAAATGAGTATTAAATTAAAAAAGTATGAGTTTTAATAAGTATTACAAACATGATGGCGCGTTGCGTACATAAAAGAGCAAAAGGACTTCGTCGTGCACGCAGGTGTTCAACCTTGGTCATCGATGTTACGTGTTAGACGAAACTCAGTCAGCAGTTTTGAAGCAGATTTTCAGGACGTTGTACGTGCCCGTTGTGCATCGAGTAAAGCTGTTGACTATGGGTACATGAAATCCGTTTTTTCGCTTTTGACGATAGCTCGACAAAGAATAAAAATAAACTGACCGACATTTAAACCTGTCGCTGTAAATTAGCTGGTTGTCCGGAAAAGCGCAAATATACGCACACTCGTTGCTTCAATGTCAGTATGCCAGCTCGTCATAGGAACTCATGCACTTCTTATGGACTCACAGATGAGAACATTTGCTTGTATGTATTTATTTATTCATGAGAGACAATGTGGCTATTAACTGAATTGTAACAAGAGAATGTGCTGCGGAAATTTTAGTCAAGATGCATTAATTTAGTCGCCTTGCAGTCCTAATACTGTCGGACTAGCACCAGCATGTCAGGTCGCAGCAAGGTAATTGCCTTCAGCTAACGGAGTTAAAGCAATAGCATCAGAAGGTCTTATACGATAAAAGCCAACAATCATTATCCTGCGACTTGTCCTTAAAGTCAGGAGACACATCTTCTGTCACTTGCCCAAGAACATTTTATATTGGATGCATCACTGCGTCTTTTTATTAGTGGCCAAAGATCAACTGGATAATGGAGAAAGAAAGAAATGGAATGGTCAAAGCCTGAGGCATCACGCTATTGCTGGTCGCAACAGTGTGTGGTGATACAGTGTTAATACTCTGTCGATTTTGTTAGCGTCGCAATACTATTACTACTACTACTACTACTACTACTACTACTACTACTACTACTACTACTACTACTACTACTAAATTAACTATCTACTACTATCATATTTGTTGTTCATCATTATTACTGTCACTATCATAGTTTTATTGATTCATTTCATCCGAGATATTTTTTTTTTATTTATTTGTTGAATGAATTCTTTTAGATGCATTATCTGGATATCACGTATTACATGCCAAATTGTCTTACAAAGTTTGCAAAAATACAAATATTGTTATATAATAACAATTTATATTTGCTATTAACATACAAGTATATTGTTATTTGTTACAAACTTACAAGAGGTAATTTGATCTCTACATTTCGTTGCGCCAAACGGAGTCTACGAAGTAAAGTTTTTTATCTTTCCTATATTTTATTGATGCTGCTGAGATATACGCAATATAATGTTGCCAAATGTGTATTTCGCTTCATATTAATCAAGTCACGGGTAAATGCGATCAACTATCATACGGATCATCCGTACTGTGATGCAGAGAAACATTTGTCAAACCGATTGCACATTTTATGTCAGTGCATAGATTCCTGCAGAGATACCCGTTATTTCCATTCGCAATATAATCGTCTGCACATCAGTCCCAATCGCCAGTAACAGCGGAGGTATGTCAAAACACTCTGCGTGGTAATTTCTTGTACATTTCCATAAAATGTATAAAGCATACCCAAACAGGCAGCAGTACTAAAGCTAACAAAGACTTGTCACACCAGACTTCAAGAAAAACTGTATCGTCGTCGCCATATTTGCATCATTTGCATAAAGAGTTTTGTGAAGAAAGATGTCAACCTAATACAAAGTATGAGAGCTTGCTTTAGTGCAGCCAACAAACGCAGTGCCAAGAGCCATAAAAAACTTACAATTACATCCTAAATTTAGCTGGTCCAAGCCTGTCACGCTATAGCAGTTTCATGATGATGATGATGATGATGATGATGATGAGAGCTTTATTCAAAACCCCCGAGGACAAGGAAAGTACATAAAAACTACATGTAAGTAATAGCATAGTACATGCAGTGCCTTAACTTATGAGGAGATAAATGTACATAGATGAAAATGAGATCTCACGAGCAACATCCTCTAAGCCTGCATATTATGATAATGAATAAAATGTATATAAATTTTATACGCATATTCCCTTTCTTCCAAAAAAAATCAGATTCAGATTCAGATTCATTTTATTCGACATAGAAGTGAATTCGATGCCAACATGTGGGACAAAGCAACAAAAGAGGGTCAAAGACTTTTTCTGTGCAGCATAGAAAACACCGGCTGTTTTATCATATAGACCATTGACAATCCTCGTGGAGACCATCGGCATTATCAATGGAATAAGCCTGGAGACCGTGAGCATTATCCATGGAATAAGGCTGGAGACCGTGAGCATTATCCATGGAATGAGGCTGGAGACCGTAAGCATTATCCATGGAATGAGGCTGGAGACCGTGAGCATTATCCATGAAATAAGGCTGGAGACCGTGAGCATTATCCATGGAATAAGGCTGGAGACCGTGAGCATTATCCATGGAATGAGGCTGGAGACCGTGAGCATTATCCATGGAATGAGGCTGGAGACCGTGAGCATTATCCATGGAATGAGGCTGGAGACCGTGAGCATTATCCATAGAATAAGGCTGGACACTTTGGACGTTATAATGCAAGGCTGGACACTTGAAGCATTTAAGAGAGTCGGGTTCCTTTGAATGAAAAATGAATACAAGGAAATTGTGAGCTTGTGGTTTCTTTTGTTCATGCAATAGTCAGCAACAATATATACTAACCAGATATCTCTCATCATTGCAGGTACTTTGTCATCTGTGCAGGTCACAGCACTTATTGACAATTTAACTCATTCCACCCTGATAGAAGACCGAGTCAACAGCTTTCCTTGGCACTCTATAGTATAGTCTCGAAAGATGAATTGTCCACTTTGAAAGAGGTCAAAGAAGAGACATCCACACCGAGGAATGACCTCAGAAAGCATGGACAGAATTCGAAGCAGGAGACAATTGTGAAGCGGGCTGACGAGATCCAAAGCGGGGTAGATAAAAAAAAGGCATGTCTTCCAATCTCCAAACCAAAAACCATGATCTGCGTAAATTTGAAACTCCGCGAGAGAGCCGTGACAGCCGTCTGAAACAGTCATGTTCAGTCATCCAGTGAAAGTGTAGTCACGCTGCCCGTGACAAACCAGCTACAGAATGGCGATGTCCAAAGCGGGTCAGTGCCTAGAATAAACAATGTGACTCCGGTATAGGATAACAGCACTTTTTTTTGTTGTTGTTGTTGTTGTTGTTTTTTTTTTCTTTGTTTTTTTTTTGTTTTTTGATTTATGTTATTGTTTTTGTTTTTGTTTTTTGAGTACCAGTTGACCTACATATATGCACAAGTCACTGCTGGTTCCCCCACCTGCAACATCTTATGGGGTTCCCTGTCACGATTTGCCATCAACCTATCATTGGCACGGCAAAAATCGTGTGCGTCAACACGGGTAAAACATGCAGTGGCAAGTAATGCCGAGGTATAACCGTATATGTATCCAGGTTGATGCCCAACACAGACGCAAACAGTGTTGCCCAGGATATTGAGGATAAAATCAAAATACAGAATCACTCTCACCAGCTGGACCCTCGTTTTAAAACATATTCGTTGTTCAAAATAGTCACAGATTCGAAGCACTTATTGACCTTTCCTGACCCATCTCTGTGATCAGAGAACGTGTTGCTTCTCAAGTTCTACAAAAATAAATGAATAAACTAGGAAAGATGATTTGCTGCATAGCAAATCAGTGTGTGTGTCTTCAAAGCATATTGGTATGGCAATATACAACTATTTCATAACACAGGAGAAGAAGTTGGAATGGCATCTCTCTACATTATAGCTTTGAAGTTATTCAAGATTTAAAATTTATAATGGTGCTATTTAGCATAATTTAAATTGCTACAACTTTTATTCTTAATTTATTAGGTGCGCAATGGTGAACAACCCCCTAGTAGAAGTTGGAATGACATCTCTATCTATTATAGTGTTGAAGATATTAAAGACTGAAAATTTCAAATGCTGCTTATTAGCATAATTTAAATTGCTACAACGTTTGCTTTAGATTCATTACATGCGCGATGGTCAACAACCCCCCACTAGAAGTTGAAATGACATCTCTATCTATAATAGTTTTGAAGATATTCAATTTTAAAATTTCAAATACTGCTAATAAGCATACTTTAAATTGCTACAACTTTTGCTTTTGATTCATTACATGCGCAAAGGTCAATAACTCCCTACTAGAAGTGAAAATGATATCTCTATCTATAAAAGTTTTCAAGATATTCAAGTTTTAAAATTTCAAATGCTGCCAATTAGCATAATTTAAATTGCTGCAAGTTTTGTTTTAAATTCATTAGATGCGCACTGGTCGATAACCCCCCCCCCCCCCAGTAGAAGTTGGAATGACATCTCTATCTATTATACTGTTGAAAATATTCAAGATTTAAAATTTCAAATGCCCCTAATTTGCATAATTTTAAACATCTTCATTCCTTGGTTTAAAACGGTCAAACTCCTTGTATGGAGGTACAATCATGCCAAGTTTGAAGTTTCTATGTATAAGAGTCGGACAAATTTGCTGGTAAAGAAGAAAGAAAGAAACTAGAAAAGAGGATTTGCTTCAAAGCAAACCTGTCTGTGTGCCTTCAAAAGTTGTAAATATTAAAAGGTACAACTTCTATGCTTTGGTACTTTACATTACATTAAGTTTATGGCTGCATGCACATTTCAAAGACCAAATGACTTTGACCTTTAATCTTTACAGGTCACGTGTTAATTGTGCAGTGTTACAATACCCACAATTTAAGCCCAACATGAACTAAATTGGAAGAAAATTGACCAAGTTATGGCAAGATGAAACTTTCAAAGGGCCAAATGACCTTGACCTTTGCCCTTTTGAGGTTAAATGTTCTTATAAGAATGTGCAGTGTTGCAATACCTACAATTGAGTCCAACATGATTAGAATTGGATGGAAATTGGCCAGGTTATGACTGGACGAAACTTTCAAAGGTCCAAATGACCTTGACCTTTGACATTTAGAGGTCACATGTACTTTAAAAAATGTGGAGGGTTACAATAGCGAAAAGGTGAGCCCAACATGATCAAAATTGGACAAGAATTGACCTAGTTACGGCTAGAAGAAAGCCACCATCGAAAATGGCCTTTGACCATGAAATGACATTTGACCTTGAGATGACCTCTACCTGAAGTGAACCTTGACCTCGAATGACATTTTGGCTTCAAATTGACCTTTGACCTTGACATGACCTTGACATTTGAGATGACCTTTACCTTGCTATGATCGAACTCCTGTACACTCGGAACCACATCTGCGATAGCATATAAGATATTGAAGATTTAAAACTTTAATTGCCCCTCATTTGCAAAATTTTGAAAAGCATGACCTCTCATTATAAAAAAGGCCAGACTCTATCTATAGAAGTATAATTGTGCCAAGATTGGACTTTTTACATGTAATACTTTTCAAATGAAATTTCGAACAAATTTGCCAGTAAAGAAAGAAAGAAAGAAAGAAAGAAAGAAAGAAAGGGAGAAGAAAGAAATAAAGAATTCCTAGAAAAACAATATGTCTGTGTTGGCACACAGACGTAATAAAGCATATCAGGAAAAACAGAAAAGTGTGTGTTGAAACACACACTTTAATAAATAAATAAATAAATGAATAAATAAATGAATAAATAAATAAATAAATAAACCAACAAACAAAGAAACAAATAAATAAGTAAATAAATAAATAAACAAACAAACAAACAAACAAATAAATAAATAAATAAATAAATAAGAATAAAAAAAGAAAATAAATAAGTATATTTGCAGTTCCTTAAAGCTATGTACTTATAATTGTAGATCGCTTAAGAGGTCTGTTGTGACTTTAGACTAAATAATCTGTGTAATGCCCACGATATTATATAACAAGAACATTGGCTTCTAAAGATGAACTATCCTTGTTATCATACTTACTTGTCGATTTTTACGCACTTGGTGTTTCAGCAGTAGACATTGAATAAGGTCTATTGCAGGGTAGACCCTATGGTGATGTCGCAATCTTGTGGCGTAAAAATCTTGGTTATATCATGCATGCAGACGGCAACGCATGATGACTCTCGTTTAATCGGACTCCTGACATTTGTACAACAAAGCTGCTTATTATTGGCACATATCTCGATGTAGGTTCTGCAGATAACTTTGATAAGTTTGCAGGATACCTAGATATACTTCATTCTATTGTTGAAACTAATATTTTGATCCTTGGAGACATGAATGCCAAAACCAGACTCCCTATTTGGACGAAAACTATTAGCCCTCTGAGAAGATCATGGTTATATTATGAGTGATGTAAGTAGATTGACTGATGGTACCTTTACGTTTTTCAGCGAGGCACATAATACGGTGTCCTGGCTTGATCACTGTACAGTCACCAAGAACGCCGATGATTGCACTGATGATATATCTGTACTGTATGACTATGTATAGGCTCAGACCATTTCCCAATGTCATTTTCTCAAAGGAAAACCTTCCGAGAAATCAAGGTTGCCACGCAGCCCTAGAGAGATATGTTGCTTGGTCTAATGGGAACTTGAAGAAAATTGAAATATACAAACTTCTGAGTGATAAACACTTGTCCTCGACTGACTTGCCACGTGATGTATTGTTATCTAAAGAAGACAGCTGTCGCGACCCTGTACACAAACAAGCTCCAGATGATTTCTACCAACATATTACTGATATTTTATGACACACTGGACAGGAGGCATTTGACACACACACACACACACACACACATACATACACACACACACACACACACACACACACACACATACATACACACACACACACACACACACACATACATACACACACACACACACACACATACATACACACACACACACACACACATACATACACACACACATACACACACACACACACACACACACATATATATATATATATATATATATATATATATATATATATATATATATATATATATATATATATACATATATATATGTATGTATATATGTAAGAAGGGTAGTTTGAAACAGGTTCCCTGTTGGAACGAGTATATAAAGGAGCTGCATGAGGAGACCAGGAATTCTTTTGTCTTTTGGCGCGTAAATGGTCAACCAAACACGGTCCAGTGTGTGACATAATGCGCACTAGCAAAGCACATTTAAAATATGCACTGAGAAAATGTAAAAGGAGCGAGGCCTGTCATCGGGCTGGTGCGATGGCTAGACGTTTGACGATCTGTAATCCGTAAGGTCCATTTTCTTTGTGGAAAAAGTGTAGCAACTAGAATATTGAAAAAATAATGGTGTCTCTCCTAAATGTTGGGGGGGGGGGGGGGGTATGAGGGTGCCAAGAAATATTACACATGTTGGCCGACCACTTCGGAAGCTTGGTCAACTCAGTGAGAAATGATCCCAATAAAGACACTGTTATCCAACATGTCTCCAGTATATTGTACCATGAAGATATATATGTCACGCCTCACGAAATATCTGCCTTCATTATGCAGTTGTCAAATGGTAAGTCAGCAGGTGTTGATGGCCTTGCTTCTGAACACTTTAAATTTACAGGTGACTCTTCGCTTATTTTGCTATCTATGGTGTATAGCTCTTTACTGGTGTATGCACATATCCCAAAGGTGAAACTTTTGCGGATTATCAAGAGTAGAGCAGGAGATGTAACAGAACGTGATAACTACAGACCCATGGCTCTCGCTACAGTTTTGCCTAGTCAATGCATAAAATATAACAGAGCAGATGTGAGCAACATCTTGAAACATCATGTTATCAGTTTGGTTTTAAAAGGTACTGATATGGGGATCTATGTTAACAAAGAGGTGATACAATATTACAACTCACGTAACAGCCATATTTTCGCATGTTTTCTTGACGCAAAAATATTACATCGTAAATCGTGTGGCATTACTTGTTTTAAACATATTTTATTCACAAAGAATACAACTAGGGAGGAGGGTCAAACCTTATGTGAACACCTCTTGCCAAGAAAAGACGGAAAGACAGGCCAGAAGTTATAAGACAGATCTTACTGCAGCGTTCCGCCAGAATCACTCCACCAGTAGTTGAGGAGCACTGCACTGAGATAACGGATGTATGATGATACCACATCAGCACAAGACAGATAGTGGGGTTTATTTCAAAATAATCGAATAAAAGATAATTATTGTTACCAGTACACCGTAAATGAAGTTTCCAGGTCATGTGATGGTGCTACGCTCAAAGCATGTAATGTATTCTTGAACAGCCGAAAATTTGTTGTTATTTTCGCTAGTGCAATCTGATGCTCCAATAAAATAGTTCTTAGTAAGTTTACCACCATATGAAGCTGGTTCCTTTGGTTCACAAATTTTGGACATACAAAAAATAATAGTGCCATACATCTTCGACTCCCTCTTGGCAACTACATTCGGGAGAGCCTATTATCCCTAAATTAAATAAGTCAGCATTTAGCTGGTTGTGGCCCTTTCTTAATCTCGCATGCAGAATAGCATGAATCTTTTGCCGACATGGTATACATGTAGACTGTCTTGCTTCACTGGTCGAGGAATACAAATGTATTGACAATGGCATGATTTTTTAAAACTCTTTCAGTGGGTTTAATTTACGAAAATAAAGGGGTGACGAATTCAGTAGTCAAGTAGCTCTGGGGAAATATGAGCGGTTAAGCAGCTCGGTTCTAGCTCTAAAATGGTAGAGATTTGAAGAATGCCAAGTGTTATATCTATTTGGATTTTTGTCGTTTTTATTTATGTTACGTAAATGCAAATATTCAGGAGTTAAATTATGAGTGCTTCTGTACATTTTAATCAGTTTACTCTTTTCTCTGCCCTCGGCTGGGGTAAGGAAACCTGTTTCCTCATAGAGTTTGTTTGGGTGGTGCACATTGCCCCTAAGATGACACGGGCAGCCGCTAGTTGTTTCTTCTCTAACTTTTGAGCATCGGCCTGCGTGCAACCATCCCAGACAATACCAGCATATCCCATGAGAGGTCTAATGAAAGATATATATTTATATATATATTGCCTCGAGTGATGGTCTGTCCACAGTATATTGTAATAATATTGAGCTGCTTAGTGGCTCAGGTTTCTATGAGTTCAATATGATCATTCCATCCAAGATCAGCTCGGAGTACGAGCCCCAAGTGCTTGTCTTGATTTACATTTTATAATCGATTGCCTTGAAAGACAAGAGGAAGATGATGCACTTGATTTCTCTTTCGTGACACCAATTTGGCATCAGTTTTTAAAACATTAAAAGTCACCAGCCAGTCTCTTGACCAGGAGTCTATACGAGTCAAATCCTCATTCAGAACATTTGCTGCCAAGAGTGGATTGTCATCAGAGAGGAATAACGAAGTGTTGCCTGGAAGGGTTTTAATATTTGAGTGAACAATGTCTACAATATCGTTTCATAAAAATGAGAAATAGGAGGGGCCCTGGCACAGAGCCCTTGGGTACTCCTGCGCGAATATGACGCCAAGATGATGTTCGACCGTTAATGACGACTCACTGCTGACGATTATGTAGATAACTTTTGAACCAATTTAGCTAAGAACCTGACACCATTATTTTCAAGTTTGTACAGAAGACCCTCATGCCAAACACGGACGAAGGCTTTACTGATATCAATAAATATTATTCTAACGTCTTTTTGTTGATCAATAGCTGAGCAAAGGTCATGGTATAAAGACAAGAGTTGATTTACTGTTGAATCTCCAGGTATGAAGCCTGACTGACTTGCAGACACATACCAAAAAAATTAAAGGTGTGCTTAAAAATAACCTTATCCATTACTTCACCGACGCAACTTAGAAGAGAGATAGGGCGGTAGTTGTTGCACAAGCTTGTATGGGCTCATTGTGCAAGGGAGTGACATTTGCCTGCTTCCACGAGGAAGGAAATGTTTCACGTTAAAGAGATAAATTGAAGAGACGCGTCAGTGAGTCACAGATAGCAGGTGCACCCTCTTTAAGAAAGCTTAGGCTGATGTCGTCGGGACCAGCTGCTTTGTGGCGTCTAAACTTCTTAATACATCTGGGACTTGTTCTCGGTTTATTGCAATGGAACGGAGTGAGGATTGAGGTGGGTTTGCGGTCGGAAGCCTCGGAGCGCTAGAAGTATCAATGTTGCTTTGACTCAGGAAGACATTGTTAAATATTTCAGCTTTGGAAGAGCTATAGGTAATGTGACTATTGTCGTGTAAAAGACAGGGAATAGATGAATAGATGACGATCTATTTCTATTCTCAAAGTATTTTACAGTGCGCCACCACGTTCAGTAACTGATTTACCAGGGATCGTCTGTTTCGCAGTGTTCAAAAACAATTTTGTCCAATTTTTCACAGCAATCGTTGACATTTTCAGTCTGGAAACATTCATTCCAATTTGCTTGGCCTAGAGATTCTCTAAAATTGTTGCAAATCTCGAAATATGCTTTTTCATATTCCCAGATACGTCTTTGGTATATTGGTTCCTTTTTGTGTCGAAAGAGGATATCGGAAGCAATCACATAGTGATCGCAATTCGAAATAGGGGGTAGAACTCGAGCGACCCTAGGAATTTGGTAGAGATAATTTGATCGAGGCAATTAGATGCTTGACTGTTACACTTGTTAGCTCTCTGATATGGAGTGTTAGAAAATATACGTCACGAAACTGCTCTAACTTTATGCCAGAAGTAGCATCAGGATCAGAGTTTAGGTCACAGTTAACTTAAGTGTAGGTCACAGGTCAACTTAAATGTAGGTCACAGGTTAACTTAATTTTTGTATGTCACAAGCTTTTACTAAGTCAAAACTGTCCTGAAGTTTTTCCCAAAAAGATCCGGTGAGTTTGGAGGTGTACAGGTAGTACCCAGTAAGAATTTCTTGTTTTGAACTCTTATCTCAATCCATAGGAGTTCGACATCCGGAACCTCAAGATCGGGACGCCATGAAACAGCCAAGAAATTACCCTATTCAAAAGTCCCTGCCATATTTAGAACACTACCACGCTATGGTGGCAGAATCGACTCAGTTATTTTGGCTTTGGGTCCAACTGTACAGGGTATCAAAATTGCAGCGAGATGTATATCAGCGGCAATCAGGACAAGTAAAAACACTGAAGATTTTTCCCCTTATGTGGTAGTCCTAGATGTTTTCCCAACAGAATAGCACAATGGTTATATTCAAAAGTGTTTTTAATCATATATGAGCTAGCAAAGTAAACAAATATATTGAATATAACCAAACCTTGTTCAAGACTTTCATGTGACGACGAATACTCAGCAAAGGACAGTAAGAACCCTGAATGGATAATAATATAAATAACGGTGATAATAATAATAATAATAATAATAATAATAATAATAATAATAATAATAATAATAATAATAATAATAATAATAATAATAATAATAATAATAATAATAATAATAATAATAATAATTATAATAATAATAATAATAATAATAATTATAATAATAATAATAATAATAATAATAATGATGATGATGATGATGATGATAATAATAATAATAATTATATGCTCTTTGGGACGACTGGTCTTCTAATAGTGTCTCCATTACCATCACGGAGAGCCTCTGGACGTTGCTCTGACTAACCAGTCAGACAAGTTTACATAAGTTAAATCTTTTCCACAGGCATCAGTAACTGTCACAATATGATATCCATGGTGGTCAAACATATCCAACCAAAACAGAAACCTAAAATTACTACTTATAGATCATGCAAAAACCTGGTTGAAAAGACCTTTTGAATGATCTGGATATGTTTCCATGGAGTATCTGTGATACTTCTGATGATTCAAATGACCAACGGTGGGCTTTTACTACTGTTACATTGTTTTCAGGTATTATTGATTAACATGTCACCTATAAAACTAAAAAAGGTCAGGACATAACAGGTTCCGTACATGAATTCAGCTCTAAAGAAAGTTATCTTGAAAAGAAAGAGGTTGTACAGAAAGTTCCGGAGATTTACAAACAAGCATAACTGGGAAAAATATCGCATACAACGTAATCACTGTGTTTCTCTCAGGCGAAGATCCACAAGTAATTTATTTTAATGAGCGGCGCAGCAATGGCCCCTCTGACGGCAGAAACTTTTGGCGCAGAATAAAACTTTTTATCACATCCAAAGGGCTTAAATCTGATGAAAACATCACATTATGTGAAAAAGGTGAATTATTAATTATTAACGATCCCACTGAGATTGCTGAAACTTTCAACTTGTATTTTATAAACATTGCTACTGATTTGGGACTTGCTAAGGCTAATCCTGATCTGGATAACCATCCTAGTATACTGAAGATGAGCAACAAATTAAGTAATAGAAAATAATTCCAGTACCTCTAAACATGTCCAAGAGGATTATCTTATGAAGGTGATATCAAAGTTAAAACAAATAAAAGACAATATACCTGGGAAAGTGTTGAAAATGACAGGCCCTCTGTCTGTACTGCCCTGTCCACGTTAACCAACAACTCAATTGATGTTAGTGTTTTTCCGGAAATATTAAAGGAGGCAAATGTAGCCCCAGTTTTTCAAGAAGCTTGATTCTTTGGCCAAGGTAAATTTCAGACCTGCCAGCAGTGTCCTCTCACAACTAATGAAGGTTTTCGAAGAGGCCATGAGTGACCAACTCGTGACCTATTCCAATGATATTTTATCATGTTACCTTTCCGCTTTCAGTCAAGGTTATAGCTGCCAGGATACCTTGGTACATCTCACTTAATCCTGCAAAAATCTCTCAGACAAGGAGAAACTGTGGGGGCCATCCTAATGGATTTGAGCAAGGCTTTCGAGTGTTTATCGCCAAATGTGTTATTTCAGAAAATTATAGAATATGGTCTAGATGGCCAGGCAGCAAAACTTTTAAAATCTTACCTAAGTGAAAGAAAGCTAGTTAAAGTTGGACAATTTTTCAGCTCTTGGAAGCACCTGCTTAAAGGCGTCCCTCAGGGGTCTAAATTAAGCCCGGTGCTATTCAACATTTTTATAAATGACTTGAACTACATCATAAACAAGGCTACTCTCACTAATTACGTGGATGATGACACATTATCTGCCAGCGACCCCTGGTTGTCAAAAATATTTTGGTACAAGAAGTAGCCTTGGCCATGGAATGGCTTACTACTAACCTCCATGGCCAACCCTGACAAATTCCAATCAATTTTCATTGGTAAACACCTTGATGAACGTATACAGATCCAAAATCAACACATTGAACAAAGCGAAGTTGTAAAATTGCTTGCTATCGACCTGTACAGAAATTTAAATTATAAATATCATGTCAATGCAATTTGTGAAAAAGGCTGCAAGACAAATTAATGTCTTGAAGAGATTGTCCAAGTTTCCGAGTTTTGAAATCAAGGCTCGCTTCTTTTAACAGCTTCATTGTGAGTTATTTTAACTTCTGTCCACTGATTTGGCATCATTGCAAAAAAAATCTAGCACCTCTGAGATGGAAAGAGTACAGGAAAGAGCACTCCCGTTTGTTTACCAAGAGTTAGTTCATCTTACGAAAATCTACTCTAAAAAGTTAACCTCTTTACCTTTCAACTGGGCAGGTTAAGAGGTATGGCAGGTTAAGGGGTATGGCAGGTTAAGAGGTATGGCAGGTTAAGGGGTATGGCAGGTTAAGGGGTATGGCAATTCAGGTCTACAAAATCCTATAACGACCTAACGCCAGAATATCTGAATGACCTCATCACATTAAGGAACACTTCAGACCGTCCGAAATCCAGCTCTCAGACTCTTCATTAGCCATGCTTCAAATCAACTAAACATGGCTTACTCTCTTTTACTTATCTGGCACCCAAGGTTTGGAACAGCTTGTCTCCTCACCTCAGAACCTGCCCCAACCATGGGTTATTCAAAAGACTGATTCAAACTTGAGCTGGAGTTGAGTATCCCTGTAGATGCACCATGTGCAGAGCATAATGTTCCCCCCAACTACTGCTCTTAGTCTGACTGACGTCACACCGTTCCTGATCAATGGTTGGTTTTGTGTGACGTCAGCCACAACGAGTAATTCAAAGTAAACCTATTTCACTCCCCTTTGGCCTTATCAATTAATCATTTCCTCTTTCCATGATTCAATTTTATTGTACCATGGCCATCATTTTTAGTTACATTGCCTGATGTATTACCCCTGTCCTGTTACATTTATCTTTTAAGCCATTACACTTTCACCTCGTGGTTCTTACTTTTAGTCATATGCTATAATTTTACTTTACCTCTTTTAAGTTATAATTTTATTTCTTTTAATGTCGGACTGACTAACTCTTCTGAGCTAATGTTTCAAATGTTGTGCACTTTTTTGGCAATAAAAAACATTTGTATTGCATTGTTTTTGCATTGTCATGAATAGTAATCCTATTGTTAGGCTATACGGGGAAAAGTTGAATTTTGTATGGCCGTTTACATAATTGGGGCGTGTCGTTGTCCCCTCTGTTTCTGAAAATGATAACATTGCCCGACAGTACTGTTCCTTGTGTGCTAAGCAAATTTGCTTGCTCTGATGAAGTCAAAAGTATGCTCTTTCAATCATATTGTACCTGATTCTATACTTCCTAATTATGGATAAATTACAAAGCGAAAACGTTCCAGAAGTTTACTGTATTTTTAGCAATGCGTTTCGATGGTTGTTGGGATTGCCCACGTGCTGTTCGGCAAGCGCAATGTTCGTAAATAGACGAATGTTGACATTTGGAAAGCTGAGGGGAAAGTTAGTGTACAATTTTTGGATCGGATATATGACAGCTTTAAAAAAGTTGTAGAGTTGGTACTGGACTGTGATGTTATATGGGACTCCGTCTTTTTAAAAAGCGGAATATAATTTCCGTAGGACATGTTAATTAACTCTTGCCGCCTTTTACTGTTTCACAGCGTAATAATATCTTTATATCCTTTATCTATGTAATTTATCTGTGATGTCATATATGGACTTTTAGTCTAAAATAAACTTTATCTTATCTTATCTTTTATATATATATATATATATATATATATATATATATATATATATATATATATATATATATATATATATCAGATTAGTCACCTGGTGGAAATAGCACTTCCTTTTCACCTTTAAGGTATGTCACTCAAGAAAACAATTACTGTGAAGTCGGAAAAGGCAACGGTGACGGCCAAAGTTTTAATTACATCATGTGTTACAACAGTTGATATACTTTTCCGAGTTATTTTGACCGGGATTATGAAAGAAGACAAGGTTAAAAAAATAAGTTTGATTTAACGTGAAATTTATACAATATAGATACCTGTTTTTTTAACAAAGCAAAGTATGCCTGACAATATATGACCCCGCACAGCCAACAAGATCCGTATCGTATTATTTCAGCAGAGGCGTCAACACATAAATGTTTGGAATCGGGAAATCCAGGCCAAATGTGCATGAAAACAAAGACAATGGGCTCATTTCCCTCCAAATCGTCTGAGTTTGGCAACATTTGGAATGTCCAAATCGGCAGACTCCCGTCAAATTCGCAGGAATTGACAAGTACATTTCAGGCAGCAAAAATTGATGACCGAATCGGTTAATGATAGCGAATTATTTACTGAAATGCAACCCGGGTCTGAAAAGAGGAAGAAGCATAACTATATTCCACAATTGATTCCACAAAATCCTGTCCATGCAAAACAGACGCATTTGTCTGGGAGCAAGCGACACAAAACGGCTATCAGAAAAACTACAAGTTTCTGGAAATGGTTTGATAGTTTACAATCAAACGTGCAGAGCTCCATTCTAACTGCTGTAGCACACTGATAACTGAAAATGAGATGTTTAATCTTGTCAATACTGCATCAAAGCAAACAAACAAAAGAAAAACCCGAATCAGACGAGACAATAGGCAAAGCACGCACAGTTGTTGATCGACTGATTATGCATGGTAAATGTATGGTTTAGCTCACTCTATGGGGGTGGGGTGGGGGGGAGGGAGAGAGGCCGGCATGGTTTAGCTCACTCCATGGGGTGGGAGATGGGGAGGGGGAGAGAGATGGCATATTGCATGTCCTTAGCTTCATGAAAGTTGTTGCTTTCTGTGTGTTCTCTTATATCAACGTGACAATTAAAATTCTCGCACAATGGTAACATGGTTTCTTTGCCCTTGGGCTTTTGGTGTAAAAATATTGTATATACATTGCAAATGATTTCATGGTTAAAGTTGCAAAATTATGCCCTGAATTGCAGCTAGCTAGTAAGTCACTGTAAAATTATCAAACTTATTCCAGCGATTGGACCGCAACACTAGAATGCAGCACGCCAGTAAGCAGGAGTTGAAGAAAGGGGGTGCTTTTCTCAAAAAAGATCTGAGAGGAAGCAAGATGCCCCCAAAATGAATTACAAAGTGGTAATTTTACAAGGTTTAATATCCAAAGTTGAACTTTTTAGAAAGTGTGCGAAGTGAAATAAGGAACTTATTCTACATTATTTAAAGCGAAATTTACGAGTCGGTTTCATTATCAGGGCCGTCATATTGACTTGACAGTTTTTTCAACGATGTCGGACGTTTTTTTCCACTCGGCCTTTAGAGGTAATTAATTCATGGCCTCAAGGCAACTTCTGTGTGAGCTAAAAGATCCAAGTTCCGGGCCCAAGGACTGCTGCATCACGTACGTCAAGGAGGTGCATTTATATTATTAGGTCATGCTCTCAATCAAAAAGTCCCATTGTATAATTTATACTATATTGATGTGATATATGAATCTTCACTTCATGCATGTCATGCAATTTTTTTTTGCATACTACCTCTTGAAAATATGCAATCGGTAGAATAACATATGAATTTGGCTGCATATTTTTGGGGGTGAATTCTTCACCCAAGTGTAAGAGAATAAGACCGGTATCTTTATCTTTTTGGCAATCCATAAAATGTGAGATTATAAAAATATATTTTGAAAATATTTCAAAATATCAGAAATGGTTTGATATATGTTTTCACACAGTAAATGTTCATTATTATTATTATTATTATTATTATTATTATTATTATTATTATTATTATTATTATTATTATTATTATTATTATTATTATTATTATTATAATAATAGTAATAATTATAATAATAATAATAATAGTAATAGTAATAATAATAATAATAATAATAATAACAATAAAAATAATAATAATAATAATAATAATAATAATAATAATAATAATAATAATAATAATAATAATAATAATAATAATAATAATAATAATAATAATAATAATAATAATAATAATAATAAATGATGAAATGCCAAGGCAGGGTGCCATTGTTTTGTATTATTTGAAATTTTTCATGCAAGTTCTGCATAATAATGTTATGATTTTCAGATATAGAGCCAATCTGAAAGTGCTGATAGCTGTGCTAAAATAGCCCCAAAATTTTAGTACTTGTTAACCATCTGTGCATTGTACTCTGAATATTTTTAGTGTGTCACTTTGAAATTACACAGGAATGCATACCCCAATACACTATAGCTCCTAAAAGTCATCTGGCCGCTAAGGGACAGCTTCTTTTTGAATATATATATTTTATGAGTAACTCATGTCCCTCGTTTTCCTCATATAATACAAAACAGACAGTTTTATGCAAACAAAAATGATGTTTTGACAATATACCATTATGTTTATGATCACTAGCTGCACATGCGCAGTCTCTTTTGTTTATAATAAGAGCCACAGGAAGCTTCATTTGACATGAAGTTTCACTGCAGGCATACTTGGGTATTGAGTTTCACTTATTGCAAAACTGTGAAAAAAATACTATTGTGTGATTCTTTTCAGACTAATTGCTGAGTATATTCTGCAGCAAAAAGAGGCATTGCAACAATTTTAATAGGTATATGCTTTCAGGCACCAGGAAATACATCGAAATGACATACAGGTTCACAGTTTTGTAGTGGACAAGTAAATGTTATTTGGGCATTTGAACATAACTATGCTTTAAACGATCCCTTGTTGTAATGGGGGAGGGCAAGAACAGAAGCTTCTATTGTTCTCCTGTAGAGGGCATTTTAGTCATTCATGGCTAAAGTTATACATTCCCAATACTTTTCATTGTAATTTACAGCCTAAAAACTATAAAACTACTCGTTGCAGAAACAGCAAAATTTGTGTGGTAAAATTATGTACATAGCTGAAATGTTAACATAAGTTTTATTCTTGCAGCTTCAAAAGTAGTCTTTTAATTTGAGGTTAATTTAACATGCAATCCAATGGGAAAATCTATCTCTAGCCCTGAAAAATTCTGTTTATTAGATTGTGTATTCAGCTGAATACACAGATAATTGGCACTTGTGACCTCTCCTACTGTAAGTGAGGATGACATTGACTCACTAAGAAGGCCACTCTTCCCTATGGCCATGTTACAAGACAGGAATTGGCAAAAGGGTACAGTTTCAATGGGTACAGTAACAGTTGGAGGTCCGAGAAAATCTGGGAATGCTCTCACACCCTAGACTCTAAACTTTATTGTCGAGAGGATACCCATCTAACACGAATAAAGGGCTGCACGTCAGAGAATTACTCATTCATTTGGGTGATACTGACACTCTGTCGTGCATTCACTAGATATCAGCTCAGATGTTTTATGCTTCAGGGAGTGTTGTCCAATATGGCTTGTACAAACCATTCACCTTGATCCAACCCCAGTCACGTGGAAATGGAAACATGGGGTGTGATGTCAATGTGTGGCCTCAGATATATCCACCCTAGTAAACTACTCTCTCAACACGCTGTTGTGGAGCTACACGAGCGGGTGGGATTCACTCTATGGAAGATCTTTTTTCTTACTTTGCCAAAGTCCTCACAGGAACTTGTCCTGTCATACACCAAAATGATGAATGTTGCAATTGCCGTCATTGTTTCAGAAGGAATGATACATGGGGCACAGGATAAGCATTGTTTCAGAAGGAATGATACACGGTGCACAAGATAAGCATTTTTTCAGAAGGAATGATACACGGGGCACAGGGTAAGCATTGTTTCAGAAGGAATGATACACAGGGCACAGGATAAGCATTGCTTTAGAGGAAATGATACAAGGGGCACAGGATAAGCATTGCTTTAGAAGGAATTATGCACAGGGCATAGGATAATCATTGTTTCAGAAGGAATGATACAGGGACACAGGATAAGGACAGTGAGGCATCAGTCCATTCTGAAATGACACATACACAGAGAAAGGGTTTCTTGACCATGGCCAGCAAAGAAAAGGAAACATTGTTCCATAGAACATTGAAAGTACCTTTGCATTATTGGGGCTAAGAGCTGCTCTTTCATGAATTGCCAAAAAACAATTAAAAATGAAAGTTTGTATTAGCACCAAAAGCAATCCATATCTCATCTACTGCTGGCACTTTTAGAGTTACCATGATGGCTCCCACGACAACATAAGTATCAACTGTGCAGATGCGGGTCTTCAGATGTCTATGGCTCGCAGTGCGTGTAACATGAATATCTGCTGCCTTATGATTACATGCAGCAAGTGAATGGAGATCATATGCTTGTGGCTGCATGTACACCTGTGTACCTTCAGTCACAATTAACTGATTGTCTGATTCAAGACCCCATTGAATGGAATGTGAAAGAAAAGAATAGATCCTCTTTAAGAAAAGAGAATAGTTCCTCTTTAAGGAAAGAGAATAGATTCTTTCTAAGAAAAGAGAGTAAATCCTCTTTGTTGCTGTCAATGTGGAGAACGTCTTGCCAATTTCCTGGCATAGGAGCAGGACCCACACCTTGTCTTGCACACATTTGTCATGTTTAAGCCTAGCTGTGTGCTTTTCAGGCCATCATAAACATATCTTTCCTATACAGGATGAAAAACCTTTGCCTTGATCAAACTGTGATAGTACATGAATACAAGGGACAAATACATTTGTCATACAGCATATTCCTGTGAGGTAGTTGATTTATTAGCACATTTCATCTACTAAACGTTTGTAAGACAAATGTGTCAAATTGCTTCTGGTCAAGTTTCTGTGCATTGTGCACTGATTCTGCTAAACTAAATCAACTATTTCCCGGGTATCAAGGACAAGCATGTCCTTGCTGCCCTCCTGAAATGGAACACTAAACTCATTGAAGACAGGAGCAAGGGCTTGGGCATTCTTTACAAATAACCTTTGAATACTAGATGTATACTTATGATGTAGTGTGATAGTTTGTGTGTCTTCTGGAATTAGAGAAGCCTCAAATTGATTGATAACCCTTACCACTTTGGGATCAGATATCATCCAATGTCGAGAGCATTTATTATCAGTCAGGCCAACAACAGAACTATAATGGCCTTTTATACAAGCATTATCTTGTTCATTGTCTGATCAATTGGTCTGGCAGAGAAGACATGCTTGGTCTTTTGTGCTGTAAAGTGGTCACATTTGAAGGCCTCAGCAACTTCTGCATTTTTAGCTGGTATATTGTTGCCATATCGTGCAAACATACTGAAATCCATTGAACATAATTTGTGTGGCTGAGAGCAAAGAACCAAAAGATAAGCTGCATCAGAGTATCTGGGTACATGCTGAAGCTTGCCTTGCAGAGAGAATGCACAGAGGAAGGCACATGCATTTCCAACTCAAACATAGTAGCTCCGTATTTCAACTGTAAAATATTATCTGTTTTCCCCTGCAGGAGAACTCAAAAGAGCATGGAACCTGCATCACTACAGCAAGAGGCTGTATACTTGATGCAAGGACATAAACAAGTCACAGGCCTAAATGTGGTGTCCTTGTCTTGTACATGTGACACGAGAAGCATTGAGGATTCAGCTGTATCTTAAGTTGGTATGTGTGCTTGTGTCAAACTACTGCCTCACAACCAGTTAGTTCTGCAACTTTCAAGGCAACCTTTTCTAGATGAAGGCCACCAAGCATAATTACGATCTGGTCATGTCAAAACTTGTAGCCACTTCCATTGAATCGATTTGCAATGACTGAAACAGATTGATGAAATACTATGTGCGTTGTTCGTTCTGCATTGAAATGTTGCATAGCATTGTTTACAACCTTCATGGAATGTTGGATCATCGCAACTGGGTAGACACCATGAAACAGAGACAGTGCAGCAGTTGGGGTACCAATGGATGCTTTATTCTGGTCTGCTTTTGCATGATATGCAGCTCATGAGGTACTTTCACAGACTTACACATCTGATTCTTTCAAAGAGCATATTTACTTGCTCCATCCACATATATTCCTCCTCAGTATATATGGTTACAAGGCTTTCTCGTTCAACATTGTAACAACGGAAGCATGAATAGGTGACCCCTTGATATTTGAAAAAAAAAATGGAAGAATGTTCCGGTAATAATAAGGAAAACCATCAGCTTATGTTCTTGAGGAATGAGCACTGAATCAGACACTCCAGTGGCTCATCAAACTTGGCCTTTCCATAATCGTATATTTACCAAAGCAAAACATTGGAGAAGGCATTGAATTTCCTGACATTTATCATCAATAAGAAGGGTTGCACATGTTCAAATATGTGTCAGTGAACAATTTGAGCTGCACGTGCCAGGTACATACCATCACTGCCACAGACACATGCTAGGTACATGCCATCACTGCCACAGTCACGTGCTAGGTACATGCCATCACTGCCACAGTCACGTGCTAGGCACATGCCATCACTGCCACAGTCACGTGCTAGGTACATGCCAGCACTGCCCCAATCCTGCTCACAGTCACAAGCAAACTGCATGCTTCAAGTGATTGTTTTGTATCTTGACACTAGCCATAATAGAAGCAAGTCGCTTCAGGTGTTGATGACTAAAATAAAGATTGTGATCGAGCACATCTTGGTTTAAACATATTTTTATTTAGCAATTGGAAAGCAGGGAGTAGCCCTACATTAATTCCTCTTGTGGAAGCAAGGACAAGGAACAGGCCAAACGAAACATCACAATCCCTTGGTGCGCAACCATGCGGCGGTTACATAATGAAGAGGTGGGACGACACAAAATAAGACAGAGAGTGGGGCGTCGTAGTTCAGGGAAAATTGTACCTGTTACAAACTTGTTTATCTACTATTAGGTTTATAAGTGTTAATTTTGAGGGGCAAATCTTCCAGAGCTTTTGATAAATTCTTGCACAGCCATGAATATCTTAATATTATTTTCCACGTTGCAAAGTTCGTGTCCATATAATACTGTGTGAATATTAAAAGGAGCAAAATTAGAAATAACTGCATAAAGACGGTCTCTGTGAACGATGTATAATGGATAAGCAAAAATATAATGCCAGACATTTTCAATCCCTTGACCACAAGAACACGTAACCGCGTATGAAGAACTGAAAGATATCGATTTCATACGTTTAAAAGAGATGGGTACTTTACAAGACGAAGTGGGTTGTTGACTAGTTTAGATTTAAATTGAGACAGTGTTGGAGTATTCCGAGTATCAAGAGGCAATAAGTTCCATAGTCTTGTAGCAGATGGGAAAAAAGAGTTATCAAAGAGATCTGTTCTAGCCCTAAAATGAGGTAAGTCAAGACGTCAACGAGTATTGTAGAGGTTCGGTGTTTCTGCAGTAGGAATATTTGCTTTCCGAAGCTGAAAGCTGAATAAATACAGGACTGGTCATTTTGCATGGTGACTATGAACACGGGCTTTGTGGTTGGCTGTTTCTTAAGATGTCCGCCATTCCCATGGTAACAAGAACCAAGCATTCACCTTTGCTGGATGCTGACCCAGTATTTTATCCTGTTTTGCAGCATTATACACAGAATGATGCAACAGCATAAAATATAATTCATGAAACCAGGACGGGGTAGGGTTTTACGAAATAAAGTTATGACCTATTTTTCCATTGTTTATCTCTAATATCAGTTGCAAGCACATCAGAAACTGTCATTCAATGTTGTAACTACAGAGAAATACCTAAACATGATATGTTCTAGTAAATATACATGCATTTTCAGATAGTTTCACCTCAACACTCCGAAATAGCAGGGATCACGATGTACCCATGTTTCTTTGTCTAGATTAGCACTGCCCAGCTAGGCAAGTGAGAACGAGGCTGCTGATTTGACCTCTATTCTCGCATCTCATTAAACGCAGGTCAGCATTCGACTGCATATGGCACACAGATCCCAGTTTGTCTTTTCTTTTTGATTTTTGAGTGTCGAGAGATCAATAAATTTGAACTTTTAAGACATAATAAACAAGCCTAATAACGAATAAGGGATATCTGGTGTAATGGACAGGCTCACCAAGATATATATAAATATATATACACATACATATATATGTATATATATATATATATATATATATATATATATATATATATATATATATATATATATATATATATATATATGTATGTATGTATGTATATATACATATATGTATATATGTGTATATATGCATATATATATGTATATATGTATATATATATATATATATATATGTATATATATATATATATAAATATATATATATCTCATACCCAGTGGGGGGGGTCCATTTATAGATAATATATATGGCTTAGGCACACTGCAGACTTCAGGAGACCAAACGCTGGTCCCCTAAGTTTGGTCATCATTATGCTTATATTTATTTATATATGCTCACCATCATACTAAGAAAAATGTACTTACATTTTTATTTAAGTTTAAGCTTATTGGTTAGAATTACATTTATTTTACTAGGCACTTATGTGGTCCCCCTTATACTGCAATTTAGACACTGCTCCACCTAATGCTTTTATATATATATATATATATATATATATATATATATATGTGTGTGTGTGTGTGTGTGTATATCAAGTACGATTTAGTTCTGACTTGAAAAAAACGTTTCATTACTTACCGAAAAGGAAAAAGAATCAATATGAATGCCCAAAAGTATACATTAATAGACCATATCCCCAGAACCAGGGTTCAATATACCACAGGTAGGCACATAACCTTGATACGACCGTCCGCGTCTGGTTCAAAACTGACGTGTGTGAGTTTCAGCACCAAGCATAACATACTTCAGTCCGTACATGGCAGAAACAAAACGGACAGAAACATACTTTTATCAATAACGGATATCTTGAGACCCCACGACGTAAAATTGGCTAAGAAGGAAGCAATGGGAGAGTTAAGATATCTAAAGAAAACAGCTTTCAATGTGGGGTGCCTAGAGAGACACAGTTTGACACAACCATCCGCATCTCCTTCAAAACCACAGTATCTGTGTCTGAGAACTTTCCATCCAGTATTATGTCACTGCCATGAGACGTTATATTTTTTATAGAATTGCGTATTTCTATCTTTTTATCACTTAAAACAGCACATGATCCTTTGGCATGAATGACGCTCAGTGCCCCGGCAGTGCAGGGAGAAAAGTTCATAAATCAGTAGTTTGATTAGAGTGAACCATCATTTTATATAGTACATTCAAGAATGAAAAGAGATAGATATTGTACCCAGATTGCGCATGTGCACGAGGCACTTTTCGGATGAGCTCCGTGGCAACATTTTTTGAATGCTAATATTCTATACATATCCAAAATTTTAAAATTTGGACATTAGATTGCACAGTTTTAATACAAAATAGAGATATGATGCCACACTCTTGGAAATTATTCACATGTAAATTTTGTCCTCAGTTTTTCTCGGACACTATAATTTCGAAAAGCGCCAAACATAGCGTGGTGATCGATCTAGTTCTAAAATGAATGCTCTGATTTGGAATAGTGAGTATGTTAGGAAATATGCAAATTATGGCAATTTTGATTGTTTAATATCTTCAAAACTTTAAAGGGTAGAGGTACCATTCCAACTGTAAATTATAGGTTTGTACCATAGGCGTATCCAAAACCACAACCAAAAGTTGTGGAATTTTAATTTATATAAATTCAAGTTAGGACAGTATTCAAAACTTAAATCGCAATAACTTCAAAATTATTAAAAAGAGAAGGGCAATTCCACCGTGACAAAGCTACATTCAATGTAATATAAACCAAAAGTTGTAGCATTCAAATTTTATGCAAATCAGAAAAACTCACAAAATTGTTATAAACAGAAGCGCCATTCCAACTTCAATTGACTGGTTATGAGAAACTGACTCAATGAATCATGAATCAAAGTTATAGCAGTCTCATTTATGCAAATTAGGCAAATACGCAAATCATAAATCTTGAATAACCTCATTATTACTGTTATAGATAGAGGTGCTATTCCAACTTCAATTTATAGGTGTTTGACAAGTCCAAATTGTTTGTCGTTTTGTGAACAATTCAATTAATATAATTGTTGCAGGAATTAAACCAATACTGAAAAGTCAATCTTAAAGGGATTTCTAGGCATACAGACTGATTTTCTGACAAGCAAATCAAATTTCTGTTGTTGACCTGTTGTCTTCTAGTTTTAACATTTTATTTCTTCTGTCTAAGCGTACCCGTCGTTGATACAATAAAGAGCTGAAAGGGTCAAGCGGCGAAGTGCTTGAAAATATTGTACGAACGGGAAGCGTTTTTAGTCACGAAAAGTGAAGATTTCTTAAAAATAAATTCAAGTGAACTGAAAAATTATAAAAAACTGAATCGAAAAATTTATAAAAATTATTGACATGAAGTAAATTAGCCTTTTTTGTAGCTTTATCTTAGGTCAAATTAAAATAAAACTGTGGCTAATGGATCTTCTAATTTTTGTACAGTTAAATATTGATGGAAAGGCAGACTGAGTCCGAATCAGCGTCAGAAAATGTTTTATTTGACATAAGAAATACAATGTGAAACAGTCAACAAATATGAAGCACAGTGCAAATAACTGTGGTTAACAGAATAAAAAGTAAATACAACTAGATTGAGTCAGGATGACCCCAACTAAGGATTAAGAAACCCGCTATCTCTGCGGCAACCTACGGAGATAAAGAGAATTCAAAATTACAGCATCTGTTATGAGGTGAGCATAGCTACTAACACACACTAACCACAAAAATTACCTGTTACTTACATAACAATTTGTACCTGAAACAATTGAAATCAAGTCAAATTATGCAATGATTATGAATATGGAATAGCCAGCACAGAACTAAACCACTGTATTACACTGATATATTTTCGTTTTATTTCTGAGACATTTATACTGTAATAATGCCCAGGGATGTGTGGTTAGATATACATTGAAAAATACAGTCCTTACAATACGTTATTTTGTTTCATGAATTCATTTCAAACTAGCAAAAGGCGAGTTCGTCTCTGACAGCACTAAATATATCACCAATTTTCGTCAAACGCTATATATCAGGTTTGTTATGTGTTATGTTGCTTCCATCTACAATAGCCTTCCCAACTCTTTAACTCATTCCATACCAGTCCCTGATTTTGCCGTGCATTTTTTTATCTAGATTTAAGACAGCAATAACATGAAAAGGGCTTTCGTTCAAGTATCAACATGTCTATAGTCTTAAGTCAGTGGCTCTGGCACTGTCTGAAAAGTTATGCTGCAGCTGCCGCAAGGGCAGCTGCAGCATGACTTGCCAGGCAGTGCCAGAACCACTGACCAAAGCCTGTGACCATAGTATGGAATCAGCTAAATAATTGTTAGCATTAATACGGTTTTAAACCAATGTACAAATCTCACTTTTTTTAAATGATTCTTATTGTCATCGTAAAGGTAAATAGTCATTATGTCTATGTGCCAACACAGACAATTTGTTTTTTTTTTCTAGGAATTCTTTCTTTCTTTCTTTCTTTCTTTCTTTACAGGCATATTTGTCGGACATTTCATTTCTATAATGAGAGGTCATGCTTTTCAAAATGATGCAAATGAGGGGTAATTAAAGTTTTGAACCTTTATATCGTCTATACTATAGCAAATGTGGTTCTGGCTGTATATGAGTATTATCATAGAAAGGCAAAGGTAAATTTGAGGTCAAAATGTCCTTTTAAAGGTCAAGATTTACTTCAGGTAGAGGTCATCTCAAGGTCAAAGGTCACTTTCGATGGTGGCTTTCTTCTAGCCATAACTTGGTCAATTTTTATCCGATTTTTGATCATGTTGGGCTCAAACTGTAGCTATTGTAACAATGCACATTTTTTTGAAACTTACATGTGATCTCTAAAGGTCAAAGGTCAAAGGTCAACATCATTTGGACCTTTGAAGGCGCAAACACAGACATATTGTTGTTCTTTCTTTCTTTCTTTCTTTCTTTCTTTCTTTCTTTTTTTTTTTTTCTTTCTTTCTTTCATCCTTTCATTCTTTTCAGGCAAATTTGTCCGACATTTTCATTATACGTAGAAACTCCAAACGCGGAACAATTATACTTCTACAGATGAAGTCTTGCCTTTTTATAATGAGAGGTCATGCTTTTCAAAATTATACAAATGGGGGTTAATTAAAGTTTTAAATCTTCAATATCTTATATACTATATGAAATGGGGTTCCGAGTGTAAAGGAATACGATCATAGGAAGGCAAATGTCATCTCAAACGTCAAGGTCATGTCAAGGTCAAAGGTCATGTCAAGGTCAAAGGTCAATTTGAGATCAAATTGTCATTTAAAGGGTAAGGCTCACTTCTGGTAGAGGCCATCTCAAGATCAAAGGTCATTTCAAAGTCAAAGGCCACTTTCGATGTTGGCTTTCTTTTAGCCATAACTTGGTCAATTTTCATCTAATTTTCATTATGTTGGGCTGAAATTGTACCCAGTGAAACCCTGCACATTTTTGAAACTTACATGTGAGAACTTAAAACGTCAAAGGTCAACATCAATTGGACCTTTGAAAGTTTCACCCTGCCAAAATGCGGCCAATTTCATGTTGGACTTAAATTGTGGATATTGTAACACTGTACATTTTTGCAATTTACATGTGACCTGTAAAAGTCAAAGGTCAAGGTCAATTGGATTTGAAATTTTCATCCAGCCATAAGCTTAATGGAATGTGAAGTATTAAAGGACAAAAGTAGTATTTGATATTTACAACTTTTGAAGGCACACAGACAGATCTGCTTTGAAGCAAATTATCTTTCTAATTCACTCCCTGTATTTACTTATGTATTCCATAGGACCCCGAGCAACATTCAGTATTGACAAGATCAGCTGGTCACAGCAATAGGTACAGGTTACCAGGATTGGCTATAATTGAAGCATAAATAACTTTACAGGCTTGCGTAAAACGAGTAACTTCGATTCGATGCTACATTGGTTGGCAATCTTTAATCCTGATGGACAGAAAAACAAAAAACAAACAAAAAATAGAACAAAAACCCGGACCATTTCCAACATGCTTTTCCCTGAGGAAAACTAATTAATCACCGTGTTCCATGGGTAGACTGGGGGATGAGGGTCGTGATCTGCCGCCCCCGTATTCTAACTTTACAATAGAAACGGTAATCGAGTTCCATACAGCTGGAACGACGGCATGATACGCTATTTCATATAATGTTTTGGTAGTTAGAATTAAAATGACACAAAATTTATTTTTCACAGCTTATTTTACCAGGGGCGACCGGAGGATTTCATAAAAAGGGGCACTGACTTGAAAACAAGGCCCAAAATGCATGTGTCGAAGCCATGAAGTCACGAAGCTTTGAGGTTCCAGACTTCAACACTCTCAGACAAACAAAATTCACTCTGTGTGTGTGTGTGTGTGTGTGTGTGTGTGTGTGTGTGTGACACAGAGAGAGAGAGACAGAGACAGAGAGAGAGAGAGAGAGAGACAGAGACACACACACAGAGAGAGAGAGAGAGAGAGAGAGAGAGAGAGAGAGAGAGAGAGACAGAGAGAGAGAGAGAGAGATGGGGGTGTGAACTCCCAACCGTCACCTGTCTCTGTCTAGCCAGTAATATTGAAACTATCATACTACGCTGCCAAAAAATTTTTCTTACCTTTCCGTACAAAGAATTGTAATTTTAAAGTTCAAGAAATTATTTCTCATTTCAAAATAATCTTTTACTATAATTTTCTTAGTACTTGAAACATTTTAATATTTTCTTAAAGTGAGACAAGGAAGATTTCGTACTTCCCTTTACATCACAAATTGTAATCTACAGCAAGAAATTAGAACCTGATTTCGGAAATACGTTTGACATCCAGAAAAGTTAGAAAAAAAAATTTTTTTTTGGGGGGGGGGGGCAACCAGGCTGGGAAGGGGGGGGGGGGAGAGCACGTGCGTACCAGCTTCCCCTCCAAGATCCCCAACTGGTTCACCGAAACATAATTCACTCTTAGTTGTCATTAATTACCGAATTCAAAAATTTTGGTGGTAAAATAATGTACAAACACATAAGAAAATGCCATGAATGAAACTATAGCAATATGGAACGTTAGTCTTTTTGTCGATCACAATATAATGGAATGAAAAGTTGCTGACCCTCACAATTGTGACAATAGAAATAAACAAAACAAAGCGTAAAAATACAAATAACTGTACTTCGAATTGGCCGCAACAATAGTATCGTGACAAAAACAAAACAAAAACAAACAAAGCAAACAAACAAACAAAAAACTAGAAAAGAAGATTCGTTCAAAGCAAATCTGTGTGTGACTTCAAAAGTTGTAAATATTAAATGGACAACTTCTGTCCTTTGGTACATCAGATTCCATAAAGCTTATGACTGGATGAAAATTTTAAAGTCCAAATGACCTTGACCTTTGACCTTTACAGGTCACATGTAAATTGCAAAATGTACAGTGTTACAATGCCCACAATTTAAGTTCAACATGATTAGAATTGGATGGAAATTGGCCAAGGTATGTTTGGGTAAAACTTTTAAAGGTCCAAATGCTGTTCATCTTTGACCTTTAGGGGTCACATGTGCAGTGTTACAATAGCTACAATTTGAGACCAATATGATAAAAATTTGATAAAAATTGATGAAGTTATGGCTAGAAGAAGCCATCATCGTAAGTGGCCTTTGACCTTGAAATGACCTTTGACCTTGCGATAACCTCTACCTGAAGTGGAGCTTGACCTTTCAAATGACATTTTGAGGTAAAATTGGCCTTTGACCTTGACATGATTTTTGACCTTAACATTTGAGATGACCTTCGCCTCGCTATGATCAAACTCCTTTACACTCGGTACCAAATCTGCTTAGCATATGAGATATTGAAGATTTAAAACTTTAATTAGCCGTAATTTGCATAATTTTAAAAAGCATGACCTCTCAATATAAAAAGGCAAGACTTCATCTATAGAAGTATAATTGTGCCAAGTTTAAAGTTTCTACATATGATACTTTTCAAATGAAATGTCGGACAAATTTGCCTGTAAAGAAAGAAAGAAAGAATTCCTAGAAAAACAATATGTCTGTGTTGGTACACAGGCATAAAAAAAACGAAGCAACCAACATACCAAAAAGAAGGGAAAAAACAATCAAAAAAGAAAGAAAAACAATTAAAAAGTAGAGAAAAGAAATGCTACACATTTTTAATTGAAAAAACTAAAATCACATTCTGTCCAGTATCTCCACCTTAGGTGACAAAATTGATTGGAGGAGTGGGGGTGGGGTGGGGATGGGGGTGGGGGTGGGGTGGGGGTGGGGTGGGTTGGGGTGGAGGGAGATCGACTTCAACACCATACTGACTGCTGAACATCGTCAGAAACGACGACGGAATAAGAAATCGAAAAGAACTGGGAGTTCAAACAACGAAGGGATTAAAACCGTGAAGCTCGTCAGTATCTGCTTGACTCCTGGACAAATTATTCATCACAAAAAAAAAATCCCTGTGGGGAAAAAGTTGGGTTTCTCGTGACACTCATGAATCGAATTTTCTTCAATTCTCAATCAATTATATATGTATCATTTTTTTTTTTGACGGTTCGGGTTTATGTACCTCCACACTAGTTGCTCGTGTTGTCATAGAGGTGACAGGAAGAAGGACAAACTGAATCTAAAAACACCCAGAATGTGATCTCTACGTTTTTCTAATACCTATTCCAGAGAATCCCAGTCGGGCATAAAGTCTGCTCTCATCCTTTCTTCGCCCAACAGCATGAACTTGCTGACTCCAGCTAGGTCATAAACAGCCACGGCCATTCCAGGGCCTATATGTACAACGTAAACACAAACACGTGTTTTACGTTTCAAGGGGGGACAATCCTTTGGTACATAAAATGGGCATGAAGTTTCTCCAGCATTCTTTAAAGAGTTGCAGGAGCAACGAAACCGGGCAGGCTTACTAAGGCTCTGTAGGGTACTGCAGACCACTTCCTTTGTTGTATACCCCTATTTTCAAATTTAAATGTTGAAAGGTGTAGGTAACGTTTTTGTTTTAATCATAAGTGGCCGTATTCTCATAGAATTTAATCTGATCATGAATTTAAGCCTAAAATTAAAATCAATGTGCCTTTATGTATTGAACTATGGCATTCTGGGTTCAATGTTTGACCAAAACTTCCAGGATTAACTAATCTTTGTTCTGGGCGGTAATATGAACATTGGGCTGAAACTTTAGATTTTATAAATTTAACCTTAATTAAATCTTAAGTCAATCCTGGAGCAAAAGATTAAATATTGGATTAAACCAAAATTAATTTTAAGAAGTAGAATTTTTAAATTCATATCATAGCCAAGTTTATAGATTGGATAATCCTCAACATTTTGATCAGACATTAAGCGAAGGATTTAGCAGTTTATCCCCAGAGAATATCAATTTTGATTTCAAATTTAAATTCAGGATGAGATTAAACTCTTCGTGAATGTGACCAAAGATGCTTAGACGTTAGGAAAGATTTTTAAAAATTTTATCTGATTTTATTTTATTTTAATATTTTGTTTCATTTTATTTTTATCTTACGGCATTGCAAGGATTGGTTGTTTTGTGGAATAAATTGAGTCACTGACAGGCGCGTGTGGGGCGGGGGGGGGGGATCCGGACTCCCAACCCCCTGCTCGCGTCGACCTAAGAATTTAAGGTTCTGACTCATGGTAAAAAAAAACCGCCGTTCCAGCAAGTTGTATTACTTGGATGCTGCTCTAATCTTTATTATTATTGCTCTCACACACTTTTGGGGCTTTTTTCTTTGTACGTGTTGCTTCTGACTGTGTATAAGATTGTTCTGTAAAATTCCGAGACAAAGTTGCTGGTTATATTGAGATCAAGTGTATGATAGTAGATATGCAACTTATCTGTGCACACATTAAAAGGAGATATTTGGCCTATGATTAGCACCATTGACATTCATTCCACGGCATGCCACTGTTAATTTTTTTCCTTTGTGTGTTATTTCTTACGGATTTGCCGATTTATCACAGTTGCAGGTGATAATTATGGCCTTTCTTTCTTTCTTTCTTTTTTTTTTGTGTTATTTTTTAAAGTTTGCGCAGATATCATTCACTGTCAACAAGGTGATACCAATTTGAGCATAATAATTCATAACATGAAAAAATAATTAAGGGTCAGGTACAAACTAGAACTGCCTGTCACTAATGCGGAAAAACCTTTCCTCAACAGGGTATATTGAAGAATGTTTGCATTTCATAATCTCTTAACTTTAAACAACTGTATTTTAAGGACAATATCAAGATATATAAATTTGAAACACTGTTTGCTAGTTTAGAGTATATACTTCAGTTCGCCAGAAGCTTGCTGTCAAAATATACTAAGCTATAAAATATGCCACAATATTGGGCAGACATCCTGGTGATCGTTTTTAGCACAGCCGACTTGTCAGCAATCTAGGATATTGTCTTCGTCAATCTGTCGTCTGTGCACAATTACATTTTCTTCTTCATCTCAAAAACCGTTGGTCACATCCTCTTCAAAATTGGTAGGGATCTGCCTTGGCTGAGTTGCTACCACGTTTGATTAACAGGTCATGGCCCAGTGACTTTTGGATTTTTACCGCTGCTGCCTCACAAGTCAGCTGATGCCATGTCTTGGGTCTTGGTCATCGTCCGTCGGCGTCTTTTCTCGTCAGTATCATCGTTGTCCGTTAACATTTACATTTTAGACTTTTTATCCAAAACCGTTGGTCAGATCCTCTTCAAACCTGGTGGGTGTCTACCAGTGTGGTTCAAATGGTCACACTCCGTTGATTCTTTTCATATTTTTTCTGATTTTTATGTTCATTTATTGATCAATAATTTAAAAAGTCTGGTGTGTATTTGTGCTATTTTTTCGACCCTTCGAAAACTGTCCCTGAGGTAATGCTAAAATTGGGAAGAAATATACCTTGTGAACGGGTCAAAATAGGTGGTTACTAGATGTCGTACTGTGGATTTCCGAGTTTTAACGGTGTTCTCTTTTTTTAGTTTAAGCAATTACCGGTTAATGCATTCATTCCTGTGGATAACAAAGTGAGTCAATGGGGATTGCAACGGTGCTTCACATCATCGATTTTCAAAGCCATCAGTCTTGTCCACTTCAAACTTGGTTGGATGTACATCGAGTGTACTGTGTTTGCTCAAAAGGTCACAGCCCCAGTGATTTTTGGATTTTTTTCATGATTTTTGGGGTCCATTTTTGAACAAAATTTAAAGAAAAAAAAAACTCTTTCTGAAACGGCTTGGCCAATTGTCACAAAATTGCACAGGGACATTTTGCGAAAACCCTGAAAGTATAATTTTTTTAACGATGGCGCTACAATCTTTTTTTGTTTTCAGTGAATTTGTGTGTCTCGGTATTTTACACTTCTCTACTTAGGATATGATGCAATTTTGTAGAATTGTCCCTTGTTGGAGGGTCACGAAAACTTGTTCACCAGGTGATGTTGCTGCTCTAATTTTTCACAAATGTTTCAATTCAGACACTTATAGGTTGATACTTACACCCTTATTGCTTGCAATATTAGTTAATGGGGATTGCAAAAGTAATTAATATTATGGAAATCTCCAAAACTGGCCGTCACATTCACTTCAAACATGGCGGGGATTTACCTTAGGTCGGCTGAGCACAGGGCTGTTCCAGTCCCCGTGTTTCATTTTTTTATGTTTTTTTTTTTTTAATTCTATTTCCATTGTATTATATTCACTTTTTTATAATATGGAAGAAAATTGTCTTGACAACTGCTTGGTTAATTGCTTCGAAATTTATGGGACACTTCTGATGAACCGTAGAGCTTAATTTGTTAAACAGGTAGCGCTTTTTTTTTTTACTTTGATGATTTTTCTTCTGTATTTTCATTTGTTTTAGTGTTGTAAATTTTGAACTGACATGTAGTTCTTTATCTTAAAAACAAGTGCCTCCAGCAGGTAAAAAAATTAAACTGACGTCAAAGACAGAGAAGGTAATGTGTAAAAGGGAAAACAACATCCGTTTTAAACATGTTTCAAAAAATGTCAAAGTTACCTAAGGCCTAACAAAAAATATTTTTGTGGTTCCTGTGACCCGACCAACCCTACTGACAAGGCTCTACCCTCAATAAATTTTATTAAACATAAAAAAAATCCCTAATAACAATTGATCGACCCTGATGAAAGATTTTATCGAGAAAGTGGCCGTCGTGTGCCGTTAGTTTGCAGTAAAGGCAACTAAAACACAACATTTTATTTCAACTTGAGTGGAGGAGGGTTAACTTGGGCCGGGAAAACAGCATAGCCCCATCATAGCTGCATAGCCTGGTTGTTCGGTGAAACAGCATAGTTGCTCAGTGATCGTTAGAGTAATATTTCGCCAGGTTCCAGGTGTCCGTTCTCCAAGTTACCAGTTTAAATAGTCGTTAAAGTACTTTTAAAACGTGACTTACTATCTTAACTTAAGCCATTTTGAACATGGCGCAATGTATTTCGGGACAGTCGCACAAAAAATACATTTGATTTGGATATGAAAGTGAATGGCGGCCACAGCATATATCATATCAATATTGATGCTCTGAAATATTTGCAAAATATGAACTTTTGGTTTCATATATTATAAGCCCCCAAGATTTTCCCATTACTATCCTCATTTACAAACCATTGGGTGCGGAATCTACAGTTTCCAAAATGGCAGCCCAGTATGTGGGTTTGTCCCGATTGAATATTTTGAAGAGTTGGTATCCAAAATATATCTGATTAGTGTTAATGGAAGGTAAATTTGTCGAATGATTGTAATATACAAGATATAATGGGACTTTTCCGGTGAGAGCATTGAATAAGAGTGTAAATACAATGCATGCCTTGAAGTTACCAGTTGTTGTTGACGGTGGGCCCCGGAATTGGAATATAGTATCTCACATTCAAGTCGCCCCCATGCTATGAATTAAGTGGCAGCACTGGGCACCGCAGCCAAGAGCCCCAGCTGAGTCAGAGATGGATCTTAGTGGAAAAGGTTGCCCCGATAGTGGATACGGGTCCGAAAGTACCGGCGGGTTTTTATATAATTTGGTAACAATGACTTCAGAATGATTTAGCCGGTACAGGATTGTTGGAAATGAAGGTATTAATATAAAGATAGGTAACATTAATTTAATTCTGAAAGTCACAAGACTACTTTAGTCTGTGCATCCAACATCAGCTGAGCACAGAACTATCACAGTCTTCTTGTTTAAACTTTCCTCGTCCCTCGATCAACATGGAAGCTTGAATTCATCACCACAACGCCATCATGTGTATCTGAAGTTTGTAGGCTGTCCAGCAATGTATAGTTTAAATGTGAATGTAGTGTCTTCTGAACACTGTAAGTCACTCCTGCCGATTATCCGCGATCGGACCCCCCTCTGCTGAAAATCCTGAACCATCGCCAAACTGGCCTTGGGAAAACAAAAGTTACGCATAATCATAATATGAGCACATGAAAACGGAGATTATCGGAACGGTATAAATGCAAAGAACACAACCAGTGTCACACGTTCAATTGTTTTTAACATATTCTCAAATGAAGAGGTTCTTAGCGTGCAACGTCTGCTGGCACCGTGAACGGCCAAGCCACCTGCAGGGGCTCTTTCAAGGTGAACTGACAGTGGAAAGCTGTTCTACCACGCACTTTAATCATGCAATGCAATCATTGTCTCATGCGCCACAGTTTTTGTTTCCATATTGCCAGTGACACATTTACAAGGGGCAGGCTGTTGCTATCAGGCCACTTTTCGGACAAAATTGTATGGGTTGCAGCCTCCATGACGGACATTTTGTTCAAAACAGGTTGGCCTGATGTCTGCAGACATTTATATTTTATTCAACAGGTGTATCTCAGTGGAAGGCAACCTCTTCACGTTTTGGAAGTCGGGAGCTCTAGACATTGAAGCTTCGATAGCCATGTTCGGAGTGTATATCTCGAGATGTGCATGTATAGACCGAAGATAACCATGTGGCTTCCATGTCAAAAGATAGAAAGTCGGCAAAACACTGTAAACCAACTAGTAATAAAGGGTGGCCCAATATTGGCCCAACGTTGGCTAGGATGCCTCAGAACTGGGCCAACGTTAGGCCAACTTAAATTGCTAACTGGGAAGTTGCTTTGGCCACAGCACGAAGAGTATGGTGACGTCACCTCACATGACAAGCTGTTTTGACATTTAGTCCCAGCAATGTCACCCAATCATTTAGCGATATCGCTAAATGATTGGCAAAATTGCTAAACATATAGGGATATTGCTGAATATCCAACGATGTCTTTGAATCGTTTAGTGATAAATCATTTAGCATTATCCGTAAATTACACTGCAGAGCGTTTTTATATCTGTACCGAGAGTGTCAAATTCTATACAGAGAGTTTTAAGTAGTATGCAGAGAGTTTTTAATTCACTTCAGATAGTATTGAATATGCTTCAGAGAGTTTTTGTTTGACTGATGTGAATTTATGAGTGAATTAGGCTGACAGAGTTTCAAATACACTACAAAGAATTTAAAACTGTCTGCAGAGAATTACTAATTCTCGGTAGTGCATTTAAAACTCTCTGTAGTAAATGTAAAAGACTCTTTGCAGTGAGATAAAAATTCCGCGGTCTAATTCGTTTGGCTGGCACGTTTTACTGTGATCGCGGTACAAGAAGTGTTGGGGCGGATGCCACAACTGCAAGGGCCAGCCATGCTGCCGAAGAAAGGACAATACATGTTCAGGAAAGTACAACTGACCTTGTCCGCTGAACGGTCATGGACCAATGGTTTGGCTATTTTTGGTTTGTTTGTATAATTCTTTAAAATTTTTATTTATTTATTTTTGTTCTTGCCTGTAATTAGTTCCTCCATATGTGACAATTTTACTCCTTATAATTTAAAAGGAAAATAAGCAGTTTTGAAGCAGAAATTGGTGTGTTCAAAGTACATGTACAGAGTATTTTTAAACACAACTCCGCGTCGGCGGACATCACATGCATCGAGCAGCGGAAGATGTTTTTAAGTTTCAAAGTAAGTTTTTTTTGTGTGTGTTTTGTTTTTTAAATATGAACAAACGTCTCTGTTATCCTGACGGTGGTGCTCTAATAAGAACTTAAATCCAGCATGAACAAACAAGAAAGAAATTGAAAACATCACTTGCTGTGCCCTGATACCGGTTTGCCACCATAGCAGACCAAGGTTATGTATGGAGCGGAGTTATACAGCAGGGGGGATGCAGACGTAGGTTCATAATAAACAGCACATCAGGTTGAGAAATAGCTTATTTAAGTTGCATCGTAAAAGAAAAAGAGAAAAAAGTGGATGAATGAAAGGATGAGACAAGAAATGAAAAATTGTAAATAAAACGTTTCAAAAAATATATTTGTGAACTGAGTCATTTAGAATTACCCCTAAATTACCTTGTGATTGAGCGCAGACAGAAACGCCAACTGTTCTCAGCCCCAGAGACCGAAGGTTTGGCCGATTCATGACACATATACCGAGCGAAAACACAGTTATTCTACTTTGTGGGGCGGGGGGGGGATGTTTTTGTTTTATTTTGTTTTGTTTTGTTTTGTTTTGTTTTGAGTTTTTCCTTGTTTTGTCCTTGCAGGTATCACGTAAATGTCCTTGGCATCGGGATTTGAATGCAGATATTGCCCAAAACGCGAGCTATGAATCTCTCTCTTTCTCTCTCTGTCTCTCTCTGTCTCTCTCTCTGTCTCTCTCTGTCTCTCTCTCTCTCTCTCTTTCACACACACACACACACACACACACACACACACACACACACACACACACACACATCGGGTTGATAGAGACTAACGATGTGGCATTATGATGTGCTGTCGCCTGTTGGATGAGACTTGGAAGAATGACCAGGTGGCTATTTCTGATGGGGAGAAGTACAACCTGGGAGGCAATAAACCAAGTCTGCAATGCCACACACAATAGAAGCCTGCACAGACAAGTAACTAATCCTTTCATCAGTCTATTATCTTACGTTGCTTTTATGTATCAGTCCGTGTTTGCGAGGAGAACTTACCAGTTCTTCGTGGCATTTGTAATAAACTCTCCTTGCATCCAGAAATCTTGTCATTTTGTTGGGGACAATTACTGCATGGAAATTGGAATCGTTCGCGGGAAATTACACACGCTGAACATTTTGGCATTGAGACGTATTTTGTGTTTTGCCGTGGGATAAGAAACAGGTAAGGTAAACATTTGACCCCTTATTTTCCAATGTGTCGCATATCTCGGATGGTGGTACTTCGATATGTGTACAATGAACAAGTGCTGCAATTCCTTGAAAACTATTTAATCAGTTACTACATGGATTGAGAAACAATGACAGGTTATGATTGTCTTATCTGTTGTTATTGACTGTGGTATGGTTTAAACATAGTTTATTGAAGAACACTTGGCCGACAGGATTACCAGCCTATATTAGGGTCTCTTGTACATGAGACAAAACAACATTGATGTTTCGAAACACTGGTACACAGGGGGCATGTGTGATGTGTAACGAGATTACAACTACTGTCATTAGCCGAAAAGTAGTTTCCAAAGTTCATATCTTTAACCTTCCTGAATTCTTAATGTAACGATATACTGCTTGAAAAATGGTCTCATTTATGTTTCTTTTCCACTTATTTCCAAATGGTAGCGTGTGAGCGTTAAAACTGGCATAAGGTATTTTTTTAGTCTGCGATTCATTTCTCAATAAGGTATATCTAATACATTGACTGTGGTTTGTATACGTGGATTTTAACGTGGTAGCTTCTGCTCGTTCTGTTCCATGTCAGCTACTGCGTCTGTGTTGCCTATTTTTGGAAAGTCACGTTGAAACTATAGCAGACCTTAATGATGACCAGGTGGCTTTTTGTGATTGGGAGAAGTACCACAAAGGAAGTAGTGCGAAGAGATCTGCCATTCCTCGCAAAATAGAAGCCCACAGAGGAAAGTAATGTACAGCAGGTTATTTGATCCAAGGCCAGCAGAGTATATAATCTACAGGCACAAGCTGCAGTTTGTGACTGCCAGTCTTCAACTTACTGCTTCTTGGTGACAATGAAATTGCCCAACTTACTTGAAGGCATTTACTCATTTCATTGGGAATATCACATTTCAAATACTACGTTTTCCTTTTGAAGGAGCGGGCGTGATACAAATGTAAGGTCAACGAAATAAATATATGGGCAGCCTATGTTTGCAATCACATACTGAATGATTACAACTTATGCATTGAAGGTCAACGTGAAACTGCATTGAATTGTTGCTCTCGCGTGTACATTACAGTACCCAAGTCCTTTACAGGCGAACATTGCGAGTAACATGGACCATCCACATGTGCCCAAAACATATCATTTTACATACGGTGTCATTTGGAGCCCACTACTGGTTCAGAATTGTTACAGTCCAGGTCAGAGGGATGTGACCGGATATAAGTGTATGAGGCATCATGATTGGTCTACGTGTCAGGATGTATATTGTGATAGGATATAAGTGTATGAGGCATCATGATTGGTCTATATGTCAGGATGTGTATTGTGACGGGATATAAAGCCCCGTTCACACTGTTAAAATTTACTGCATTTTATTCGTAAGACTTGCGAAAGTAGCGTTCAGACCAGCTAAAAATCTTCCGCAATTCGTTGAGAATGCGCAAGCCCCTTCCGAAAGCAAAGCCGACCGATGGAGGTGGTATTTTTGCTGATGTTAAACGGTAATGTCTGCTTGCGCAAGTTCTGTTGCGTGTGTGAAAGCAAAATGCGCATGTTTGCCGAAAATCGGACATGTGCAAGTGCGCCAATTCGGTAGGTGAATCTGAAAGTTAAACTTTACAGTGTGAACTATCCATCCGCTTTTATTTCGGAAGTCAGGTGAACAGTCTGAACGCACATTTCGGCTGGTCTTTCGGATGCACAAAGATGCGAATGTTAATTCCGAAAATAAAATCAAAGTAGTGTGAACACAGCATAAGTGTATGAGGCATGACGATTGGTCTATGTGTCAGGATGTATGTTGTGACAGGATATAAGTGTATGAGGCATCATGATTGGTCTGTGTGTCAGGGTGTATATTGTGACAGGATATAAGAGTATGGGGCATCATGATTGGTCTATGTGTCGGGATGTATATTGTCGGCTGTATATGTTTATGTTCTTTTTTTTCAAACTTGGCATGGAAATTTATTGCTCACCTTAGCTTGATGGAAAGGCAAATCATACACAACAAGGCGCACGGGAGTCCGATTTCGAATAGCTGATTAATGAAGATTTTGAGAATATAGAGATATGAAGCAGTTAGCTGGGTGCAGGTCATATGTAACAGTAAAGGAAAACTCGCACCAGTAGTTCAAGTGAGGTGTATCCGTGCTATGTGATCTCTGATGGTTGTAATTTGGAAACATGTAATATTTCAAAAGTGATGTAAATTTTAAAATACGATCTGATATGTTTTTATAAAGAGAGACAATTTTTTTTTATTGCCAAACAATTTAATATTTTGACACCTTGTCACCTTCTATACTCTTCTGGCCAGGAGACCTACACAATCTTGGATATATCAATTACTTCAATATTATATGCTGATTAAATACGCATGTTTAAGTTAACAATACAAGGAGCACCATTGGTAAGGCCCCGCAGTCTCATCACTTGAATATGGCTTAATAGCTGGTATCGACAGTGTAACTTGCTTGCAGCTAAAAATTTAATGTTGATTACCAGCAAAGATAGTTCTTCTAAGCAAATTTGAATATGGTATAAATATGTAAATTATATTTACATCTTATTTTTCAAGATTTATACAAAAGTTCAGTTGCACGTGTACAGACGAGAGTTGTGTCATAGCAGAAGTAAAGGTACAAATTTTATGACGATATTGCTTGTATGAACTATTCATAAATCACATTTATGTTGAAAAAAACACTTGTGTCTGTAAGGTAGATGTGATCATTACGAGTTTTATGCAGATTTTACTTGAAATTATATTATTTTCGGATATACATGTATGCCAGATATACTCGTTTTTATTGAAGGCCTTTTTTCACTGCGAAATTGAAACAGCGGTTCGCTGAAAGAGCAGCCGGAGGTTTGCAAGTAAAGTGAAAATAGGCAATGTTTAGGGGTTGTGGTGCAAGGAGGCCCAGCGTCCTCTGACGTCCTCATCTAACTCACTTATTTTATTTTGTCGTTTCGTTTCATTGGATGGCACGTGAATTTGAACAAATAAGAATCTAATTATACCTCTTCTGCATAAATATATATTTGCCTACTTAATGTACCAATCTACGCCATAGTCTAATGAATATTTACACAGGCTACTCAACGGGCATGAAGCACCCCTATGAACATGATAATGCCAATCAAAGATATAACTATTTTAACATTAAATAAATTGTATGGCTTAATTAACGAACGAACGAAAGAAATGGATGAATTAATGGAATAAAGGGAAAACATAGTTCCAAAGAAGGAATGAATGAACAAACGAATGAATATGAGTAAACCCAAAGTTCTAATATATATTTTATACAAAAAGTGGTCGTGAATTGTTCTGATGCAGAAGTAATCCTGAAAGCATATCTAGCAGTAATTTACCCATATATTTGATTATGATGATAATAATAAGTTAAATGGACAACTGGCCCTTTTCCATGGGACACCACTGGCCGGGCCTCAGCCCGTCCGTCCACACACACACACACGCACGCACGCACACGCACGCACGCACGCACGCACGCACGCACGCACGCGCACACACACACACACACACACACACACACACACACACCAGAGCAATTATTTACTATTAGCAGGGGATTTTAACATTGATCTACTGAAAGTAAACAACAATGAAAAATATCAAGAGTTCTATGATATCATTACCGGACATAATATGTTGCCTAACATTTGATTACCAACCAGGCTTTCCAAACCAAATGCCACTCTGATTGATAATATTTTTAGCAAGATTTCAAACTCGTGTAAACCAGTAGAAACTGGAATTTTGGTTCACAAATTATCTGACCATATGGCCACAATCTCAGCCATCAACTTTAACATGAATGCGAATCATAGTAACAAGAAGCAAATACAATGTAGAGCTCTCACAGGAGAGGCTACTCGTAATTTTCTCGACGAGTTGAATAACACAAACTGGGAATCTGTATTTGATAACAGTATCAATGCTAATCCTCAAATTACGTGTGATCAGAAATTTGCTAGTAAACTAGATTATATGATTGATAAACACTTTCCTTTGAAAAAGAAAGACATTACTAAATACAAACATAAAAAGACTTAATGGATCACTCATGATATTTTAAACAAAATAAAATACATGGGTACTTTGTATAAAAAAGTACATTCAATTACTCCTGAAAATGAGCGGTATGATGAACTCAGTGAAAGACTACAAGAGTGCTCTAGTAAAGTTAGATCAATGATTAGAAGGGCAAAATTTGCCTTTTACCAGGCAGAATTTGACAAATATAAAAATGACATTAAAAACACATGGAAAACTGTAAAAGATGTATTGAATAAATCAAACACCCATAAAGAATTCACCAATGTCGGCAACAAACAAATAACAGACACACACGAGATTGCATCACAATTTAATGACTTCTTTGTCAATATTGGTCCATTACTCGCTAAAGAAATTGATACTCAAGGGAAAAAATTTTTTCAATCTTACCTAGAAAATATTAATGTAAACTCCACCTTCCACTTTTCTTATGTGGATGAGGAACAAATTGATAAGTAATACGTAATTTAAATCCTAAAAAAGTGCAGGAGTGAACAATATATCCTCAATTCTGCTTAAACTTTGCTCAGAAGCATTAATCAACCCCTGACCTTGATCATAAATCAGTCATTAAAAATGGCATTTTTCCAAATAAATTAAAAATAGCTAAAGTAATACCTATTTTTAAAAAAGAAGATCAGCATGATCTCAACAACTACAGACCTATATCTCTTCTACCCTCTATTTCTAAAGTGTTTGAAAGAGTTGTTCATACACGGTTCTTTCAATATTTCACAGAGAAGTGTTTATTTTACAATCATCAATATGGATTCAGGAAAATGCACTCTACAGAAATGGCAGTTCTGGAACTTATTTATAGATAAAACGCAAAACGTGATGAGAAAAAAACTGCCAATTGCATTCATTTTAGATCTTTCGAAGGCCTTTGACACTATAGATCATAATATACTCCTCAAAAAGCTTGAACACTATGGGATCTTAAATACTGAGCTACAGTGGTTTAACAGCTACTTAGGTAACAGATTTCAGGATGTTGAAATTGAAAATATTAAATCACCTTGTCAGGAAATTACTACTGGAGTCCCCCAAGATCTCTCCTGGGCCCTCTTCTATTCCTTATTTACATAAATGACCTATCCACAGCCAGTAATTTAACCTCAATTATGTATGCTGATGACACAAACCTATTAAGCACAGTCTGTAATTTTAACTCCCAAACATCGTCTCAATGTTTATTATCCGATCAAATAAATAAAGAACTAAAAAAAGTTAGTGACTGGCTGGCTGTAAATAAGCTATCACTAAATGTAAATAAAACTAAGTTCATGATCTTCCACTCTAAACAAAAATACTTATCCCCTCACCAAATACCAAATATAATGATTAACAACGACCCAGCTGAGAAAGTGGACAGTTTTAAATTTTTAGGTGTCTTGATTGATCATAACCTTACCTGGAATAAGCATGTAAATTTTATTTCAAACAAATTATCACGGGTATGTGGCATACTTTCCAAACTGAAAAACCCACTGCCCAAACACATTCTCCAATTGATTTACAATGCCCTATTCTTATCTCATTTGAACAATGGAATAACTGCATGGGGGTTCCACTCCTGTGGCAGACTTATCAAGCTGCAAAAGAAAGCAATAAGATGGATTAGCAACAGCAAATACAATACACACACATCCCCCCTTTTTAAGAATATGGCCTGCTAAAAATTAATGACATATTTAAGTTATCCTGTATCAAAACATATTATAAATTCAAAAATCATATGTTACCCTATTACTTTAACACTCTGTTTGATGCTAATCAACAAGGGCCACAGATTGAGCGAACAAGAACGGTAGTGGCCCCACGCAGATTTGAGGCAACAATCCATGACATTAAAATCTTTACCCCAACCATGCCAATACTCTTCACAAATACTAAATTTAATCGATCATGTATTAGACATACAATACCAGACTTAACTAGTGAAAATTACTTACCAGAGATAGTCATGACAAAGATCGACACTCACTCTTTCAAAGGTTTCTCGCAGTATGCTAATATTATTAACAATTATGAGACCAACTGTAACATTAACTGTCATATATGTAATAAGCAATAAGCATTTAAACTCTACATATTTCTTCTGTCGTTTGGTCTACTTAATTTTATTTTGCGTACAGTGTATGAATCATTGTTAAGTATAGTAATAAATATATGTATCTTGAGGGTGGCCTGCACGATAGCGACTCACTGGAGTCTTAGTGCAGAGTCTCCCGGTTTAAACATCTGAAGACTATACTATGTACACAATATATATTTAGACCGAATAAAGCAACTGTCGACTGTCAACTGTCAACTGTCTTCATCACTGAAGCTTTTTTCTATCTCCAATGGAGAGACTTTGGATTGGTGTTACGCTAACAGGTAGGGTGGGGGTGGGGGTGAGAGTCAGGATTGCGATTAACTGGGATATTACTTTATGTGGCATGAAGAAAAAGTCTCAAGTACATCTGTCTGAGAAGCAGGCCTTCTACCCCAAACTGTACATAAACATCAGAACATAAAAAAAATCCCAGAGTCTGCTTCGCAGGCTGCAATACACGTGCTTCCTGAATTTTTAATTTGAAGACTAGACTTGGAGGAAACAGCACCATTAAGCAACATCAGCGATCAGAGTTGAACATTTGATTGGTGGTGTCTTTGTTTGAAACATGGCCGTTAGAATTAACAATGTGATTTTCTGTACTGAACCAAGAGATATAGGTGCATGTAGGAGTTTTACACAAGTGTATTGACTTAGGGCAAAAAATCGGGTCCCCGGACCCGCAAATGAATTATGTTTAATACCCGGGACCCGGGTACCCGCGGCAAAAAACCCTTACTGAAATTATACACAGAAACATATTTTAACTTGCTGTATTCAGGTACAGTATAATAATTCCAGCATTCGACAAGTTGCATATTCCTGAGAGAAAAAAGAAAAAGAAAATAAATAAAATGATTTAAAGCACATTAAAGTGAAAAAGGCAGAAATACACATAAATCTAGCATTTGTTTATTTATATCGAAAGCAGTCGGGTATTAAAAGTTGGATTCGGGACCCGACGTTTTGGCATTTCTTTCTTTTTTTGGGGGGGGGGTGTCCCGGATACCCGGGTCCCGAGTCAATGCACTATTTTATACCCTCTATTCAGCTGTGCAATATCGTCGTCATTCTGGCGGCCTCTCATGCGTGTAGGCTGGTAAGAAAATCATTTTGGTCACGACTGGTGACGGTGCTCCCATGTGTTCAACCATTGTAAACAGATCATATATGTTTTGTTTTGTTTTGTTTTGTTTTGTTTAGTGTTGCGTCTTGTTTGTTTCGTATTATTCTGTGATTGATTTATTTATTGTAGGTTTTTATTTTGAAGGTGGTGCCCCTCCCCCATTTTTGCACACGGCATATTGACTGTGGCATTCACCTTTCAGGTCATATCACTGGCTGAGAAGGCTGATCCCTACGGACCAAGTCATTGTCAATTATCTGCAGTTGAATTAGGAAGGTCTGGTGATAATTGTTTTCTCTATTTGTTTCTCGACATTGTGTTGGTTTATAGGGTAGCGCGAATAGGTATGGCAGTCTCTTTAATGCATGGCGTGATGTAGATACAAATGAGAAAAACATCTGTGAATAACTCTCCTAAACAAAATCGCTTTGACTGCATATGTTTGTCTACACTTCACTTTTCATCTTTCTAAATCTTTATACTCATATTTTTGTATTGTTTATTCCTCATTGTTTGTTGTGTTAAATGTTACTCCATCCGACCAGCGCAAAAAGGTCACCTTTTCATTTCGCTAAAGCAAATAGGCATAAACACAGTCCAATATAGCGTGACCATTGGAGTCTTTCACAACAAATACTCTTCTTTCAAAATATTTTTTTCATTCCAGTCCGATGGCCCATCATCAGATAGTTGATTCGTATTGCCTTCTGGGATTACTCCTGATGGTCACAATGTTAAACGGGTTCTTGTGTGTACGACCTGTCACTATGCTGTTTTATAATCTGTTACCCCTAGCTGTCGTTGTCCATCCGACTCCTGGTCCTATCTACGATAATCTCCCAAATAATTGTCTCAAAGTCTGCCATGCAAATGTTCACTGCAAAAAAAGTACTGGCGAACTTGATAAAATTCAAATGTTAGCCAATTCTGAAAAGTTTAACATCATTACCGTGTGACAGAAATGGCTTGATGAGAGTTATTCTGACAATCTCTTGCTTCTTAATGACTTCCAACCGCCCTTTCACAGAGATCAGCTTTCAGGCCAAGGGGGTGGGGTGTTAGCTTTCATACACTCATCTTTGCCTTGTCCAAGGCATTCTGACCAAGAAGATCCCATTTCTGAATGCTCATGGATAGAAATATCAACACACTGGAGAACGGATAAAACTTGAGGTTGAAAAGAACTGTCATTCACCTGGAGAATCAACACAGACCCGTGACACTTTTCTAAATTCTTTGGCCTTGTCAACCGGGACAGCTATAGAGAGCAACCCATATGTTTTGATCAGCACAGGTAACTTCAATGACAGGTGTGCTACCTGGGACTCACACTAAAAGTAAACTTGGTCTATCTCTTGTTAACTTTACATCACAACTTCAGCTTCAACACAACCTTTTTCAGCTCATAGACGAACCAACTCAAATAAGTGAATATTCTTATAGTTTGCTTGATCTCATGATCACTGACGCACCAAGACTTATATTACATTGTGGCACTATAGCTACAGTATCAAATTTTGATCATTTGGTTGTCTTCTATTCCTTTTCCTTTTCTGTGTTTAAAGACAAACCTTTCAAAAGGCACATATGGAACTTTAAAAATGGTAATTTTTTTCACCTGAATGTGGCCCACTCTCACGCTCCTTGGGATGCTTCCCATGATATGTTTGATTCTGAAGATGATGTTATATTATACTGGTCCAGTCTGCTTATAGGTAGAGCCAAAGAATTCATCCCATTAATGGAAATAACCATCCAACCCAGAGACAAACCATGGATTACAGCTGATATAGAAAAAGCACATACGTCATTGAAATCATGCCTGGAAGTGTTACAAACGTATATCCAGCTAGCCCCATCCATATAGCTATGATGTTTTTACTAAAAGTGAAAGACTCTACCAGCTGTACAAAAAGTCCCAAAATAAGGCCGTCAATCTTGTCCGAGTCTCCACCTCTATATCTTTCTCTAAATTATAAAAACAACTAGACAACAAGGACATAAACTGCAAACATTGGTGGGGCTTCTCCAAGTCTGTGTTAGGCTGTAAAATCCACCTAAACATACTCTCCATCATTGATGATGTTAAAATCATTGGCAGTGACTCTGAAAAATTTATCCAATGCATACTTTGCTAGTCAAAGCAAAACCAAACCCAAAGCAGATGCTCCACCTCTGCCCGATTTCACTTATCGCACTGATGCCCGATTACAAAATGTTACCTTTGATGAAAACACCATCTACAAAGTCCTTTCCTCCCTAAGGCTTACCTCTGCCACTGGTCCAGACAACATAAGAAACACATTACTTAAGCATACTGTGTTCTCTGTCTTTAAGCCACTTACCAAACTCTTTAAACTTGCACTCAGTGTTTCTGCCTTCCCGGATTCATGGAATTCCAACACATGCCCTGTATTCAGAAAGTCCAACAGACAAGGGCAATTATCGCCCCATCTCCCTATTATGCATTGTTTCCAAAGTTTTTGAAAGACTGGGTTTCAACGCCCTGTATGAACTCTTCTTTGAAAATAATCTCCTCACCTCAAAAAATTCTTGTTTCAAGGCTGACGACTCCACCACTTATCAACTTGTCTATATATTATTCCTAATACTCATAATGGCCTGGAGCATTCTGGAAAGCCAGATTGGTTTTCCTAGATGTGTAAAAGGCACTTGACTAAGTATGGCATCATGGTCTTTTCAAGCTGCACCAACTCGGCATCTCTGATCACCTTGTTGATTGGATTGAGCGCCATCTATCGAACCGCCTCCAATGTGTAGTAATCCATGGCCAAACGTCCTGCTGGCTGCCACTTGAAGCTGGAGTTCCACTGCTGGGATCCATACTTGGTCCTCTCCTGTCTTTGTTTTTTGTGGTTGACCGTGTACATAACATAAGTTGCGATGTCAGACTTTTTGATGATGACATCTGTCTGCTGGAAATCAGTCAAAATCCCATAGAGTCTGCTGATCACTTTAATCCCAGTCTTTCTGCCTTCATAACTGAGGTAAAACTTGGCAAGTCATATTTAATTTCACAAAATCTCTCTATCAGTCTTTTTTTCAGCCAGCGTTTCCAAACCTTACCATCCACCAGTCATTCTTGGTCAATCAGCTACTCCTGAGACCAATACACATAGCCATATTGGCATTACTCTCAGCTGTAATTTATCCCGGCATGTGAGTACCCACATCACCAACAAAGCTAGTCAGTGTGTAGCACTCCTCCACATGTTCAACAACAAGCTCTCCCGCAAATCTTTGGCCTCTATGGTGCTCTGTTTCACAAGTGCCGTGAAGGTATTTGTGATCTGGAATCCATTCAGTTTGAGGCAGCTAAAAATACGTGCATGTACAAGTACCTTACGACACACTTCTCATGCTAAACTACTCCAAGAACCAGGATGGCAAACCCTCTCGAACAGACGCAAATACCTCAAGTTGATCCTCTTTTATAAAATGTATAGGCCTAATCAGCTTACTTCCGCTTACCTTTCAAGCTTTATTACTTCCTGTCTTCACTGGTCCTTCTTTACGCCTTTCTACCTCCATAAGCCCTCTCAAATGTAGAACCCAGCACTTAAGCAACTCGTCTCTCCCCTCCCTGATACCATCCAGTTATGGATGGGGGTAATGAAACAACGTACCCTCCGATATCAGTTCTCCCTTTCCCTTCAAATGTTTAATTCTAAGCTGAATGCCACCTTATTTGCGACGGACTATGTCCCTGAGTTTTACTCCTATGGTGACCTCTTCCCGAATACATGGCATACTCAGTTGCGACTTTGGTTCTGTACACTCAACTATGACCTTAATAAGGTAAACGTCCTTCATAGTCCTTCATGTGTATGCTCCTGTCCAAGTGAAGACCAAAAACACTTGCTCCTCTATTACCCAAAATTAAAGCAGCCAAGGAAAGAGCTATTAGATTCTATTCTATCTATATTGGCCCCCTACAGTTCATCCAAATCTGATAATCCATGGTGCAAGTGATAGGTTGGTGAAAATATTTCTTTTTGGTAGCAAAGAATTATCAGATGTGGCAAATGCTCAAATTTGTGAAGCAGTTCAGAAATTTATCTCTGAAACCAGACAAGTCAGAGTTTAATTTTCCTGTCCCTCCACATGGTGCACTTTAACCAAATCTCTCTTTTACATGAAATTTGGGAAACTTGTGGCATGTAATTTTCAATGCCCTGAAATCTTTATCTTTTGTAATCTCTGCTAAACGGCAAAAACCAACACATCCCCCTCTTTTTTTTTTTTTTTGGTGAATGAGCAATACCTCACGGAGATACTCATACTCATCTTGGTATTATCTTGAGCAGTGATCTGTATTGGCGTCCCCACGTTATCCGTATTACCAATAAAGCCAGTCAGAGAATTGCTATCCTCTGTAGGTTCAAACATAGACTCTCACATAAAACTCTAGCTAGACTCTATCCCTCTTTAGCTCGACCCATCCTCAAATATGGCTTTGCTCTCTTTGATAACTGTGGTCAGGGCTTATAACACATCCTCAAATACATACAATTTGAGGCTGCTACAATTTGTACTGGAGAACTAAGACATACATCACGCTTTAATCTATTACAAGAAATTGGGGGGTCAACATTGGCCAACAGACATAAATACTTCAAACTCATTCTCTTTTACAAAATGTATCACAAATTGACGCCCTCCTGTCTTTCTGACTTTCTACCTTGTACCCCTTCTGTCCGTGTTTTTCTTCAACCTGGAAATATTCGATGGATTAAATGCAGAACTCAACGCATGGAAAGTTCCTTTGTACCTGATGGCATCAAGCAATGGAACATTCTCGCATAGCTACCCATATGGAAACATAATCGTTCCTAACATAAGTGTGAAACGATTTTATGACCGAAATGAAATAAGGGAGAGAATCCTATTGGTTGTTGTTTTGTTTGTAAGCCAATCAGATTATGTCAAATAGAACAGAACAACTGAAAGTTCTTTCTTGAGTGACGTACCTTAGCAACGCAATGTTGAAAGTGAACAAATTGGAGTCGAAACGGCTACTGCAAGCGCGCTAAACCAAGTAGGTTTTTGAAAATCCGGCCACATGAATCACTTATCTGAGATGACTTCCGACCAGCCCTAACATGTAAATTAAGCATCAGCGTTTCTGCCAATGATCCAAGATGGATGCCGCAAGTGCTGTTGGGGACCGTATCATATAATTTTAAATGTGATCATGAACAATAAAAGTATTGCTTAACTATTTGGAAGAAAAAATTTACAAGAAAGAATGAACGCTGAGACCATCCCTGGGAATATCCCAGGGCATTACGTGCACCTGGCTCGTGAAGGTAAACACGCACACATGGCCAATCTGATAGACATCCGCCATTGGTTAAAATCGAGTTGCAGTGTTGCATTGTGGATAATGTCTTCAAATGTCGTTCGGTACATACGCAAACATCCATTTTACTAGAAAAACATAGGCCTATATAGACAAAATTACCCGAGTCGTTAATCTGTCAAACCGAATCCCCCGAGTTGTTTGCCTGCCTGCGCGCCTGATCACCCAAGCGCGAAGCGCGCTGGTGATCAGGACCGCAGGCAGGCAAACAACGAGGGGAATTCGGTTAAGACAGATTAACGATGAGGTTTATTTTGTATTTATCCCCTACGGTCCATTAATAAAGAAAAAAACATTTATACAACTTATAACATTTTACTTCACTACATTACATGGGACTTTGACACAATCATGCCGCGCGTATGAATATACAATTTAAAAAACCAAGAAAAGCGGTCGACCACAGGCCTAATGGCAGATTTTTTGAACGGCCGTCGCTTCAGACAAAAATATCGACAAAAAGACACTTTTTAATCATTTTTATACGGAATTAATTTGGTGGAGAGGAGGATTGGAAGGTCACGTTGACTTTGAATGTTGCACGAGCAAACATTCCAAAGTATGCAGCCGTGGAGCTCAACTGACTGTTGGCCGTCAGATTGTCCCCATCATCACTGACATCAGTGACGGCAACATTGCCAGCATTGCCCGAAGAAGCGGGGCGATGGCTCTCTGCCACGCCAGCTGGGACAGACGATGAAGATAGAGTCTGGGGAGTGTTTTGGACAGATGTTAGAGGTCTTTGAAAAGAAGAATAATTTCCCTGGAGAAGGCTGCACGTGGCGTGCTGTTGCATAATTGTTCACGGGCTGTGCATTTTTGTGCCCGCTCAGCTGTTGAATAATGGTTAGCGGGACACTGGGATGTAGGCCTAAAAGTCGACTGCACATCGTGCGTCTCACAGAGTGATTTTTTTTTTTCTGCCAATCATCAGTCCTGCATTTTTGGCCCTAGTTTCCATCACAGAATCAAGTTCATTCTTACCCATTGGCTGGGATTTATACCACGAACCATCAGGTTTTCGGCCGTGATTTATGGCAAGGTAATAAGGTTAGTTTGGATATACCAAATATGGAATTGATTCCTTCCATATTTGGAAAACCATATCTCTGATTTTACAAATATGGTAAAAAGTAGTCCTTCCCATGAGATATGGTCAACAATATCACATGGGCCATATCCCATGGGTTTTCAATGTAATATGGTACAAAGTAGGGGATAAAGGAATGTTACCATAATGCTTGTGGCGCAATGATCGTCACTTCAGGTAGGAACATAGAAATCGTTATGGAAATCCACTATAGAGGCCAAGGCCCCCTAAAGTTCAATAAGGCCCTAAATCCATTCCCCATGACACGGCCATGTGGAATTCTATATATCTCCCGCCCGACATCAGTAGATATTATTCCCCACTTCTATTCACACGGAAATAGGCTTCCTAACATATACCATACACAATTGTGCCTTGGTTTCCCTAGGCTGAACTATGATCTCCATAAAATTAACATATTGCCTGATCCAGCTTGCCTCTGCACTCATCCCTGCGAAGATCCTATACACTTTCTTCTGTTCTGCCCTTTCTACTGTCGATTTAGAAAGATCTTACTCGACACTGTCAACCCCGTTTTAGCCCCTAGTGCTCACGTGCATCCCAATTTATTTCGTGAATTGCACATAGATAAGGCTAGCTGAAATCCTCCTGTTTGGTCGTAAAGACTTACCTGATGCCATGAATACCCTCATTGTTGATGCAGTACAAACTTATGTTGTCAGTGCTGGACGCTTCGTTCCCTAATCTGTAGAACAAAATAGCAAGTCATGTTGTTCATTCGTCTATCTGACCCATAACTATATTTAGTGTGTATATTTTTGGTGTCGAATAGGAATCAATTGTATAGTGCTGATATATTATAAGTAGGGTAGACCGGGGCAAGATGACGCACTAGCAAGTACACGTTGCGTATGACGTCATGATCGTTCGTCAAGTGCTGGTTTGTACGGGTACTTGAAGAGTGGGTAAAGCCTGTTGCCTCTTTTTACGTTTCGACGTTTGGAAGCCGGGAATCGTTTTTATTCTTGACCTTACCAGTAAGTATGCACTTTTAATTGACTTTCTTAACAAAACACGTAAGAGACACTCTTAAATGTAATGTTTTGATTTCATGTCAACTTCTGACACCTGGCGAACACTTGTATGTAGGCTGATTAATAGAAATATGGACCTGTTTGAAATTGGTTTCTTTCAGTACCCAGCTGTTCTGATAAAGGGGCCTGAGAGTCTTAATTCCAGGCACCCAGGTGCGTCATCTTACCCCATTTATGTCGAGGAAAGATGACGCACTAGTCTGTATGATAAGAATTAATTGTATGCATTATATCGAAATGAATTTTAGGTACATGTGTAGTACGTTCTCAGTTTTACATAAGCCTAAGATGATCACAAAGTTTCATCATGAAATATCACTGGAGGTTTGGGCTTCTAAAATCCTAGGACGCCTTGGGTTGTAGGCTAGACAGGTCTTACTTCCCTATGACTTGTAGGCCTACATGTAGGCTCAGAATATTTTACACAATATGGGGTCCAACTTTTAGGGTATGCATATTTAAGTACATATTCATTCAAAACGAAAATACAGGAATGAAGCCTGGGCGTCACCAGCTTCTTATTAATTGGGGTGCAAATAGGCCTTTAGCTGTATTAATCCAATGTAGGCCTACCCCTACTGCATGCATTTAAAAACCTATATGTCTACTTGTGCTTGAAAACAGTCTTCAGTATGAATGTAAAAAATGTAAAACCACTAGTGGGCCTTTATCAATAATTTGTGAAATGTATAGGTTGTTGTATCCCTTGATCAGTATCAATGATCTGACAAAAATGGTCCTCACGAACCCTTCAAAATTTCTTGTATTAATTAGGCCTACCAGACTGGCACACACATTCACACATTTGTTGCATATGCCTATGCCCATACTAGGCCTGTATGCTGTAACGGCTTTGATACAAAGATGTTTTTGCAATAGGCCTAATTTCTTTTAACAACACGTAAGATAAGCATGAGCTGAAATTTTGAATTAAAATTGATTTTCTTGATTATCCTTAATAATAGTTAGGAAAAAATTTTAATTAGGCCTAAAGGTAAAGCTTGATACTATCACTGATAATTTAGCATTTAATAGGGCCTATGATATAATGATATTCAGATAATTATTGATTAAAGGCAAGCAAAGAGCCTGATATAATTTTGCTGTCTTGTATTATAAAATTTATATGCCCCCCCCCTTGCCTGTAGGCATACTTTTAATATTGGAGAGAGCAGATTTAACTTACTGTACTTATTTTTTTCGTCTTGTCTAAATTACAGGCATGGTTCGCCACTATGTGCGAAAAACTCAGAGGGGGTCCTGGAGTGAAGAAAACATGAAAGCAGCTATAAATGCTGTTACTATGAACAAGATGGCAATTCATAAAGCTGCCAGATTGCACGGGTGCCCTGAAGCCACATTAAGAAGGCATCTGCTGCAAAAAATCAAACGTCCGGGTGGTCAACATCTTGGTACATATTGCATATTATAGGATCAGATGCTGAAAATGAACTGGTCCCCTATATATTAGAGATGGAAAACAGTGGATTCGGACTCTCAGCCAATGACGTTCGAGAGTTATGCTATGAATATGTTGAACTAAAGAAAATACCACACCCCTTCAACAAGAAAAAGAAAATAGCTGGTTATGATTAGTTTCAGGGATTCTGTTTCCGGCATTCCAAGCTGTCACTACAAAAGGCAGAAAATCTGTCAATGGCCCGTGCAAGAGGCATGACAGAGGAAAATATAGGTGCCTATTTTAAAATTCTTCAAAGGAAAGTTCATGAATTGTCTCTCGGTAGTAAACCACAGCATCTCTACAATGCTGATGAGACTGGGCTATCAACAGTGCCAGGAACCACAGTCATCCTTGGTCGTAAAGGGAAACGCTATGTGTACCAGGTCAGTAGTGGTGAACGTGGAACCAATACTACATTAATTGCTAGCTGTTCAGCTGCCGGCCAGTTTCTGCCACCCTTTCTGATATACAAAGGTAAACGTTTGCCAGATCAGCTGAAGAACAAGCTTCCCTATGGTTCAGCAGTAGCAGTTACAGAATCAAGTTATATAGACAAACCTACATTTTTTCTTTTTGTAAAGCACTTTCAACAATATCGGGTCCGAAATGCTGAACACTGTATTCTGATCATAGATGGACATGCAGCCCATGTCAAATGCTTGGAAGCATCGCTGTATGCAAAAAAGCACAAGATTACCCTCCTTTGCCTTCCTCCACATACAACCCACAAGACCCAGCCCCTTGATTGTACATTTTTCAAGCCTTTGAAGCAAGCATACCGCCAGGCATGTAAAAAATTCATGAAAACTCAACCAGGCAGAGTTGTCACACGTGGAGACATTCCAGAGTTATTCAGCAATGCTTATAACTCTGTTGTGTGCCCTGCACTAGCTATCAACGGCTTTCAATCCACTGGCATCTGTCCATTAGATCCAAATGTGTTTGGCAAAGACATATTTGCCCCTGCCTCATGCATTGCCCAAACAAGTGACAGTACTGGTGAAACAACAGATAACGAAGGAGGCCTACCTGATGACACTGACAGAGAGACTGGGGTCGGACCAGTCAATGGCCAACAATCTTCTCCCATTCAAAGTGTATCTAGTCCTCAGAGGGAGGATCCAGCAGTTCCTCAACCCAATCCTTTTGCTGATATTGCTAAAAAGGCTAATATCAGTAGTGTCAGTGGTGCGTGCAGCCCTAGAAGGACCAAGCGGGCAAGAAAGAGTACTGCACAGATTCTGACTGACAGCAGTCATATTGATGGTTTAAAAACAAATAAAAAACTGCAGAAATCAGAGGCTAAGCCATCAAGCTGTGTTACTGCCACTAACCAGCTGCGTCAATCTGTGCGATCTGCCACGAAACCCCAGCAGGTCCAAGTAAAGGAAAAGGCAAAAAAGAAAAAGAATGCACCGGCTCCAGTGGCAACAAAGCCTTCTACTTCAGGTGTTACAACAGTGACAAAACAGAAAAGTAAAAAAACAAAAACCGTCACACGCAGTAGGGACAATCCTGATAACTTTTGCTATGCATGTGGGGGGTTCTATTGGGATGACATAGGTGAGGATGCAGAAGACTGGGTCCAATGCCCAGTGTGTCGTATGTGTTTTCATACGACGTGTGCAGGTACATATGGCCGAGCATATTTTGATTTTATCTGCGACGAATGTGCCAACTAGGTTTAAGTGCCTGTAGACTGATCACATGTACTTTGGACATTGTTAACACTTGTAATTCAGAGTTAGTTATGTGCTGACTTGTCATGGGGCAAGATGACGCATTTTGCCACACCATGTATTCAATTGAAATGCGAACTTATGTTGACGTTACATCGAAAATAGTTCCCTGCATGTTGTTGCATTGGTAATGCCAGTTTGTTTGCACAGAAAATGGGCTGTCATTGTACCCCACATAACGACTATGAGAGGCAAGATGCCTCAAGTTGTTGAAAACTGAGTAGTTGACCTGGGCAGGCTTTTCTGATCTGCTCATGGAGGACAGATATATTTTCACATCTTTGCTGTACATTTGTATTATGTTGGTTAATACATGCCATGTTTCTCCGAAATAAAAGTTTTATTTCGGTTTGCTTTATATTTTGTGAGTAGAGTGCTGACTTCGGTAATTAAATGACTGCGTCATCTTGCCCCGTTTCATTGGGGTAAGATGACGCAACAACATGTATGTTTACTGGGGCCCTCGATGGAAGATATTGGAAAATTAGACAGTAGCAAGTGGCCAATTTATTTAAACAGGGCCTGAAAACCAGAATTGATACAATACTTTTGAAGGAGCTTGCATCTGAAAGCAGAATGCTTACAGTAAGGTTCTTAAGTGCGCCATCTTACCCCGGTCTACCCTACAGTCAGACAGATATTGAGTCGTGTCTCCTTGTATTATATCTTCACCTGCATAGTCAACATAGCTTTGTATTGTCCTGTGTGTTCTTTACATATATATAGTGCGTCTCTCCATGTCTGGAAAAGCCATGTATTAGCCTTATTGTACTATAGGGCAATCCAGTTTTAAGTAAATATGTTTAAACTAAAAACCGTACGTGCCCACCACCATTACTACAGGGTCATCTTTGAACTGAACTGTATGGAGGTCACGAAACGATGACGTGTTGTTATAATCAATGCCGGGTATCATATTAGGTAACATTATTTTTGTACTGTCCTGTGCGTTTTGTATATGCTTATGTGTGTCTCTCCGTGTCTGGAGAACCCATTAGGCCTATACTATAGTATAGGCCTAGAGAGAATCTCATATGATATGGTTGATAGTGAGTTACTATTTTTCTCTATCGAGGGATCGTCTTTGGTGGGTAAAATCACGAGTGACCGCCGGAAATGAGTGATTTCCCACAGCAACAACGATCCCGAGTGAGAGAAACATAGGAACTTAGTCTCCAGCCATGTAAGATTTTGTTTATTCTATTTTTAACTGGATATGCATCGCAAAAAATATGCCCTGGCCCTACTTTCCACGGAAAATCACGAGTGACCGCCGGACACGAGTGATTTCCGACACCAACAACGATCCCGAGTGAGAGAAAAATAGAAACTTAGTCTCCAGCCATGGAAGATTCTGTTTATTCTATGTTTAATTGGGTATTCATCGCAAAAAAATATGCCCTGGGCCTACTTTCCACGCCAACCTGGTGTGCCGTGTTTGTCAGTTTTTCCGCATCACGCGTGACGTTTAATCAAACATCGCTCGCGCACATTTGATTTTGTCTAAATGTCAATGCACACGTCACTGATGCAGGCGCCTCACAATTTACTTTTAAAATTTTTTAGGTCATGGGATCTACAGTCAGTTACTACTTTTGAATTTCACTCTAGATAGAAAATGATTATTCACCCTCAAACATAGGCCTAATATTTACATTTGTTATTTTTGTTAGCATTGAAAGAATAGGAACGGTAGTGTAGTTCATGAGGCAATGGTTACACTAGAGCATCTCGTGCAACCAACGTGCTGCGCAATAATATCCTCTTAACGCACTTTGTCATTATTTAAGCTTCCGCCGAAAGTACTGCCGAAGCGTTTGATTCATAGGCCTAAGCAGAATGGGAAGACGGTATCAGATGATCAAGAATTGCATATCTACTCGTCAGAACTTGCCTAAATGTTTTCTTTTACCGGTTTTGCAAGCTTTATTGAAATAAAGTTGTTGTGTTATTCGGAACTATTTTTTTCCTAGTTTTGTGTTCCAGGAGTTGCCTTGACAACTGATGGCTGATGTAGTAGCCCCGCCTACTTGGCTCCTCCCACTAGTAAACAAAAAGGCGATTTTTGTAAATTAACAAGCTAAAAACGATTTTAAATCAACTATCAATGATAATACTTACTCTTATGTCAATAGAAATTGATGTTAAATGCAAATATAAGAATTAAAGTTCCTCTCTAGTATAATTACGGGCGCATGGTTGCAGTTTGTGTGACAGGCATTTCTTTGATGACGCGCTACCGCGCGTCATCAGAAATGCCTGTCACACAAACTGCAACCATGCGCCCGTAATTACACTAGAGTAGAGAGGAAGTTTAATTCTTAAATACCTTTGAAGGTGGTATAGGTTGCTTGAAGGTGTTGCCATTAGGGTGTTGCAGTAGCATAGGCCTATATAGCATGCACAGGCGATCATGGGGCACTGCGGTAATACTAATCTTTCGATGGAGCACAGGTGTAAAAGAAAATCAATTCTCGCCTTAACACTTTCCCGATGAAACTAATCGTCAGCGGCAGGCAATTTCAATGTCGCTTGCTGTGTCTTTTTAGATGAATGCTACGCTTTCATCAAAACCTTTGAATACAAGCACAAGAGGAAAGCCATTAGGTTAAGGTGACCCCAGTCAGCCGCTTGTCCCAGAGCGCGCCGGTAAAGCCGCGAACTTCCAGGCTTTTCATACCTGACCTTTCCAGCCGCTCCGTGTGTGAAGCGACCTGTTAATGGCAATTGTATGGCAACTTGTACAAGCTTCCTGACAAAACGCATTGTGGACGGTGCATTAAGTCTTTGCTGCTGTTTTTGAAACCTTAATACGCTTACATGGTGTTCACACTTATAGTTACAGAGTTCAGTAAGTCTTCAGTCGGTTTAAGCAAAGCAGTATAGGTCTACACAATTTTCGATTGTATCCAACTTGCTGACATACGTCAGGTCACACAACATTACGTTTCAGTTTGGCCACAGCGTATATGCAGAGACCAACTTTACAGTGTTTGACTCGACCATTGTGCATAGCTAATCAATAGTAATTTTTTATGACACAACGATATGGCTTTTCCCCGTAAAAGCCTTTTAGTTTTGTTACGCATATTTGGCTTCCCCGTTCGGGACCGTAAGAGAGAATCATATGACTATTGCGCGTCGTTTCCAAATCTATCACTTATTTTAACGACGTCTTGTTACTGTTAGCACGGCAAATGAAACAGTGAGGACTTTTTGGGCGAAACACTGGTCATTACCATGATAATAAGAATCTTTGTAAATTCTTTAAAACTTCGGGAAAACGGAACACCAATATTTCCCGCTTACATCATCATCATCATCATCATCATCAACCAGGGACCTGACAGCACGTCCGGACGTAGGCCTACCTATTATTGATGTGTCGTTTCCATCCATTCTGTCATGACACCAACTTAATAAGAGAGCACAGGCGAGATTTATTAACAGTCCCCATATCACCCTGATAAACGTTTTATCCCCTACTTTGTACCATAGGCTATTACATTGAAAACCCATGGGATATGGCCTATGTGATATTGTTGAACATATGCCATGGGTGGGACTACTTTTTACCATATTTGTAAAATCAGAGATACGGTTTTTCAAATATAACATGAATGAATTCCATATTTGTTATAACTATAGGTTTAAGGTCAACTAATTTTTTTTCGTCAGCACTGAACTGAAGACTCGAAGGGAGTCCCGCCAACCATCATTCAACAGCTAAGTGGGTACAAAAAAGAGCAGTCCGCGAACAATTATACAAGAGCAAGCAGAAACCAACACGCCATGTGCAGCCTTCTCCAGGGAAATTCTTCTTTTCAGAGATCCTTAACATCTGTCCAAAACACTCCCCAGACTCTGTCTTCATCGTTTGTCCCTCAGTCAGCTGAGTTCCACGGGTGCATACTTTGTGAGTTTGTCTTTGGAATGCTTGCTGGTACAATATTCAAAGGCAACGTCACCTTCCAATTCTCCTCTCCACCAAATTAATTCCATATAGAAAAGATAGAGAAAAAAGACGTTTCGTCGAGATGTTGGGCTGGACAGACAGCCGTTCAAAAGAACCCGCCATTAGGCCTATGGTCGACCACTTTTCTTTGTTGTTTAAATTTTCTACTCATACGCGCGGCATGTCTGTGACAAAATCCGATGTAGGCCTAATGTAGTGAAATAAAATGGTACAAGTGATATAAATTGTTTTTTTTTTCTTTCTTTCTTTCTTAATGGTCCATAGGGGATAAGTGCAAAATAACCTTCGTCGTTAAGCTGTCTAAACCACCCCCCTAGTTGTATGCCTGCTTGCGCCCTGATCTCCCATCCGCCGAGCGCGCAGGTTATCAGGCACTCAGGCAGGCAAACAACTGGGGCAGTGGGGGGACTTGGTTTGACAGATTAACAACTCGCGTAATTTCGTCAATTTATAATATGATAATATAACAATAATGTGATTTTTGATGGGCAGTATGTTTCTTGATTGGCCCGACATCAATGATAATAATAATGATAATACTGTGGCTCTCCGCTTATGCGCCGCGGTCCTGTGTGACACAGGTGGCCTAGGAAGGAAAAAAAAAAAAAAAAAAGAAGATGATGATGATGAGATGGAGGAAACCATGATTATGCTAATCAGCTCATGCTGCCATGTTTACCAGGACCAGAGCCGAGGCAAAGAGTCCACCACACACTCTCTCACAGCTGTGGTGGGCCCCTGGCCCTGGATATATCCCCCAACACTCATCGCTTGTAGCCCCCCCCCCCCCCCCATAAAAGGACAGAAAAACCTTCCCTCATACACCCTATCCCCGCCTCTAAGGCTCAGGCATTTCCCATGGGGGATCCCATGGGAGCCCTTATAAGGGCTACCACCATTCCCTCTCCTCCCTGCATCTAAGATTCTAATTCACCCTGTTGCTATCAAGCCCTATCAATTCATTTCTTTTCTCCCAGCACCCTACCAGGTAGTCCTGTACGCTTTTAGTGCCTTTCCTGCCTCCCAGAAAGCCACCCTTTAAACCTAAAACCCATGCTACACGTTCCTCTTCCTCTTAACAGTGAACCTCTTCTAGACCCTTGTTATTATAGTCTTCCCTGTGCCACTTTCTGAAAAATTCTTCTCTTATCTTTCTATATGCATCACAACACAACAGCCAGTGATCCACTGTCTCATCTGCCTCTTGTCTACATACCTTACATTTACCTTTACTCCCTGTTGTCCACTTCTGTTTTCTCTTTTCTAGATTGATTACTCCTGCCCTACTTTGAAAAAGAAGCTTGGATCCCTTCCCTCCATTCCAACACACACTTTTCTTTGGTTTTTCTAGTACCTTGTATGCTTTTAGTGTACTCTTTTCCCTGACACCTCTTTTCCAGTCTTCTTTCCAGCCCTCTGTAACAGTCCTACCTATATACACTTTCCAGTTTTCAACCTCATCATATCCTTTCAATTCGTATCTCTCTGCCAACTTACTTATATCTTTGACCCATCTTGTTTGTTCCTTGACTACTTCATTGTAAACCTTCCTGCACCACCTGTCTTCATTTACTGATTGTAAATATCCCCAGTACTTAAGCTTTGCTCTGGCAATTCTGTCTGTAATTTTATTCCATCCTAACTCTCCTAGGACTGCTTCTGTTGCTGCACATGGTGGTGCTCCCAGTATCCATTTCCCCATCTCATTCTGTACTTTCTCCATTCCCTGGATATCTCCTTCACTTACTGAAATCACATCTAAGCCATATATCATCCCTGGTATCGCAACTCTATCCCATAATACCCTTGCTGTGTATGCTCTGTTGAAACTGTTCAGTGCAGTAGCTTTAATCATTCCTTTTGTACGGTTCACTTTCTGTTTAATCTTCTCAACCTGATATCTGAACATGCCTTTACCTGTTGTCTTTATCTTAACACCTAGGTATTCATACTCATCAACCTCCCCAATTTCAATTAATTGTTCATTACCTTCTGGAATTTGGAACTGCCCAATTAGTGGTTAGTGCCTGAGGCTTGCCCAGGGCACTAACCATTATGGAGGGCTGCTTATCATTGATGAAGGGCCAATCAAGAAACAAACTGCCCGAAAAAATCACATTATTACTATTATTATTCGTTACAAAAATGAATGATCCAACACAAATAATGCTCTCAGTAAAAAATCATTTATAATAGCAGTTTCAAACTCAGTGGCCTAGCATTAGGCCAAGTGAAGAATTAACTTATATAAAAGTCATTTCAAATTTAAAACAAATAGGCCCAATTGTGAAATTTGTTCACAAGCAAGAAGGCTTAAGTTAAGCCTCAGTATTATTTAAACAAGGTTCCAGGTTGAAGCCTACTCGTTTCGTAATTTAGGCACGTAGGCCTAAGCCTATTAAATCACTGTTTCTGCATCTGTAGATTTATGGTGCAGTTATGGAGTGCTGCATGTGTCATAAAGTTTTGTAAAGCACAATCAGTACGTGTGTGAGACTGCGTTGTTAGGCCTACATTAGCCTGGAAGTTTTCACTTTAGGATCGGATACTGCAGCAACAGCTACGTTAAATACTGTTCCAGGAGGGGCTGCTTGCGGGACTGTCACAGTTCCATCTGCTGCCATCTCGAGATCCACAGTGGGGACCATCTCTGTATTTTGGGGTTGAAGGGGCAGCAGAGGCCCAGAAATGGGCCTACTAGAATCACTGTCTATCCATGGGACGGTGTATCATCACCAGCTAGTGTTTGCTCACTTCCGCCAGTTGCTGTTGGTGCAGACATTACCTGAAAAATACAATGTTAGAAGGGCTTGAAATTAACAATATTACTCACCAGCCAAACATGACAAAAGCAAAACAGGTTAACATAACACAACGGGGCGCTCAAAACTAAGCCTGGCTCATTTAACCCACCGACCCCTTTTAGCCCCCCTCTCCCCTATAAACTAGTGCCTAGAGCTGTATTCTAACAGTCACAATATTTAAAGTGTCGACATTAGGCCTACACGTCTTTTGCTTCATAATTTCATTTCATTGAGCAATGTAGGCTTATTATTTTAGATAAAAATCAAATTAGGCCTAGGCCTACCTAGGCCTATATATCAAATAACTAAACATAGGCCTACCTTTGTAGGTGGATTAAGGCCCAGAGCAGAGGTTAGAATCTTGGAGCACTCCCTCTTCTGGCCGGACGAGAGATCTTCTATGTAGTGCCCAAGGCTTGATGTGTTTTTGTGTTTTGCAAGACTAATGATGCTTTGTGTTGATACCCCTGCCTGGTACAATGTGGTTATAGTTGACGCCCTGACGCTGTGGCATATGCATATTTGAGACAACCCCAACTTCTTGGATATGGTCTGTATCATTTGAGAAAGCGTGTTTTTTTCCCATAGGCTCAATTCTTATACCAGTGTCCTTGGGAAAAATAGGCATGAAGTGGGTGCTGGAATAACCTGTCGCACTTTGGGTTCAGTTTCGAAGTGTAGAATCTATAAATATTTACACCTGGCCCATACATTCGCGAATCAGAATAATCAATGTCTCTCTGCTTGTATCCTCCCTGGTGGTTTTTTGTCGTTTCTGTTGTGACCATAGTTACATAATCATTGCCTTCCGTGTCGCGTTGAATAGCGAAAGTGTTTTTTTTTTTTTTCATTGCTGCCCATCCTTCCCTGCCTCTCTGGCCAAAAAAGTAGCAAATATAAAACCAACAAGCTTCCACTAAAATACCAGGGTTTGCGTTCGAGTCTGCAAAGTATTGCCCCAGCTTCTGCATATCTCCTTCTCCGATGACGGGTTTATGTTTCGGTTTTTTGTTTCCAGCTTTCACGAACAGTTTACATCTAGCAGCAAACATTTGGTTTGCTGATGTAAATTCTCTGTCTTTTATTATATTAAACGGTCGGTGAAATGGCGCCGCAGTAATATATCCGTGGATTGCGGCTCTTAGGCAAGCTAATGTGCCTGGTGTTAATGACCCACCTTTCTTTTTATCACTTGGCTTCACCTCGGCATAAAATTTTCGCAGCAATTCATTCAGTTCTTGTGTCGTTATCGTGTTGAAGTCACATGTTTTGTTTCGCTTGTTCAGCCGACTGTAAAATTTGTTTATTTCATATACTGTGGAGATGGTGGTGTTTTAAGGTTTCGCCGCCTCCTCCATATGTTGCATTTCATTTTCATTCATGTCCGACGATGCCTTTGAACAATTTTCATTGCCCGCTTGCATTTTAACTGGCAGCAATATAGCAAACAGAAAGAAAGCTGTGTTGAGACCTCCGCTGCGACCAATTAAAATATGGCGCCGATAAGTTGTCGTCTGCTGTGAAAATCACATGATCACAGTGGTAGGTCATGGTAGGTCATCGCAGTGGGCCATAATGACTTGCGCTCTCATTACAAGCCCGCAGCCCGCTAAATAGGAGCTAGAGCCCGGAAACGTGGCCAATACAGCTTTTTATGGTCTTTTATAAAGTAAGGATATCCTATAGGTAACGCTCTCGTAACTAATAATAATATAATAATATGCAGTAGGCATAGCCTAAGATGCGAGCGTCAACATTACAAAGTATTGATAGTAACATCTGTGGATCAGGCAGTGCAGCACAAGCTGGTCGTTAGGTACCTGTATAGCTTTTCCTTTTGTTAGACACTGTTCCACAAATTTAAGTATTGTTCCCAAGATCGACTTTATATCATCATTGAACTGGGCCGTATCCTGTGGCAGAGACGTAGTGCGTGCAGAGGGTGATAGTTGGATGGTCGCGCGACAACAAATCCCCGAACAAATCGGAGCAGGCTTTGGCAACATGGCGTTTTGCCTTTTGGGGTCCCTGGGGGATAAGTGTGACTGGAAGTTGCGATCTGGAAGGCCCTGAGAAGCGACCACGTTCCATCGAGGTGTTAACGATGCAAGTTGGTGAATCGTTATCATTCATTAGGCCCTACACCCTGTCAACAACGTTGTCATGATTAAAAATAATAAATAATATTATTCAAGAAACAGAGGATTAAATGCGGAATAAAAAGGAATAAAAATGTTTAATGCCATGATCAAAAATAGTAACAATCTTATTTCAAGAAATAAAAGATTAAATGGTAAATAAAAGGAAATAAAAATGTTGATTGAAAAACATTGTAAACCAGTTGCACAACATGTATCCAGTTTACAGAACATTTGTCCTTCACAGTTAGGGGGCAAACTTTCCAAACGTGATACAAATCATAAGACAAGTTCATGTTTCAGGCCTACGTTTTAAACTTTTTGGCAAACTCACGCTAAGTCACATTTAAATATTTTCATGTGCATGTCTAAAATGTCAGAGTTTGGCCATTCAAATATTTTCTTCTTTATTTCCTACTAGAGAAACTGGATGTAGGTGGTCACATGACCAAGTATGGTATAAATACCTGAAGGGGCTGGCTGTTCAGCAGCCAGCCTGGGGTTGTATTGCGGAGAAAAGATTGTATTGTAAGGCTCTTTCTTCAATACAAGATTTTATTATCTTACAACCTCATGTTTGCTCTTCTCTCTGATTGGTTTTGTTTTATTTGATTATTTGGCCCCTAAAGTATTCCTTTTTCATGTCCTACATTATCCACATCTTTTACGTTCTGTTTTTGGCAATTTTAGATGACAACCAATCTCACTCATAAGTTGCATTGCATTTATTTATAATCAAACAATTAACTTCTATTTTATTGTCTCTTTGAAACTCATAATCAATGTTATGGCCTTTCCTGGATCCTGTCATTAAAATCTATGCCAAGCGACTGGTTAAGTGATCTCGAGTTGACATAGTATAGTAATACTTTACATAGCCCCACTATCTGTTTCGTCACTGTGTTCGTCATCTTATTATTTGTCTAATGCGTCTAGGTCTGTCCTGTTTATGTGTTGTCTTTTCTCGCAAGAGGGATTCGAATAGGGTTTTGCCCTTTTTCCCAATTGCTGAGGTTATTATATTGTATGATAATTTCGATGTATTTGATCAATAAAATATGTTTAAATCAAGTTGACATTCAGCCATAACAACGTTTTCTAAAGCCCATTTATGAATTATTGGCATGATTGCCATATGGGCCGGTAAGTTTGAGACGTTGGCGTTAAATAAACTGCTAAAATTACCCGGGATGCCTAAAAAAAAGCAATGGATGCGCCCATGTGCGCATGCGCAGCAGGGGATGACGAATAAAATCAACTTGGATACATACTGAGTACTCTTCTGATTGGATAATTTACCGTTCTGTTATATCCTATATTCACATGTCTTTATGGTAAGAGCTCGCTGACGCTCTTTATAATTGGCTGAATAGGCCTACTATCCTTTTACAGTGGAGGCACCACCGGTCTGGGATTAGCCGTGGTACGTCAGACTTAAATATACAACATTCATAAATTTCAAAAATATGTAGGCTTACGATAAAAATCAAACCTTTCATCGAGCAGGTGTGAACGCCTTAGCGTACCGTTCACATTGCGCCTTTTGCAAGAACGGGATCTGAAGGTTAAAGTTTTGTTGGACAGCAAACTCAGGTTACATCGTCTTCTTAAGAGGCATCAAATTTTGACAAAATTTAAGATCAATAAACACGCATCTAGACAGTAGCTTTTTGAAGAAAACGTTAATGAGCGTATGCATATTTTGTCCCGATAATATGACTAAAGATGCACACATACTTTTTTTTATTTCCGCTTTCAGATGTTCCTCTCACTGACAAAGCACGTGTACGTAACCACAAGATCCTGTGCTGACTAACTGCTTGACAGATTTTTAACAGCATTTTTAAAGTCGAAAACAGAATCATATGATCTTAATTTTCAAGAAATAGTTTTATATTGTTGTATTCTGTATTTATCTATGCAAGTATGGACACATGAAGGGTTAATAAAATATCACAAGATCAAGCAAAAAGTGGTTGTACGGTCGGCTTCCAATTGTCCTTGCCAAAGCGTTTTACATGATTTAAGTAAAAATTTCAGTATAAAAAGCCTGTTAATCATGTACCGTGACCCGCTAGTGGTCGGAAAAACTGGCATCTATCTTGATTTTTTATTAGGTTTATGTTAAAAAATTTAATATCATACAGGCGACTAGTTTCATATGCTGCGATTGAAACGTTAAATGATGTTCGACACCGATTTGTTAGTTGGCTGGTTATTATATTGTATCATATATATTATTTCTTAGCTGGCACGAATTACGCACATCATTTGCGTGCGTGAAGCCTCAGGGGGCGCTCCAGATGCAGGTGTTCACTTCTAGGACAAATTGCGTGTTCAGATAATGGCTGTTTCATATTTTATCGCGTACACGGAAGGAAGACGTACGGAGTTTTTTACCTGGGGGGAAATAAAATTGACGAACAGCTAGTTTAAAAAACCGAACAATTAGAGCATAACGCGAAACGAAAAAAAAAAAAAAAAAAAAAAAAAAAAAAAAAAAAAAAGCACGAAGCAAAAACACAAAAGAAAAACAAAAACTCAAACCGCACACACCCTCCCCAAAAGAACAAAAAATGAATAAAATTAACACAAGTAACAAGGCTTAATCAAAATTTAAAATAAGAGAAAAGAAAATCGATTTTACTTCTTGTCTCAAATTGGTCCCAAGTGTCTAGGCGTCGAAATAATTCAGTGTAAGAAAGCATGATTGAAGTCTTATTTTATTGTGTGCCTAGTCTCAATAAGGGAAGACAAGTTTTAAAGCGTTCTTGTCATGTTGTTATATTGCAGTTCAATTTATATTGCTTGTTTAGGGGAACAAAATTGAAGGAGGGATAACAAACATTCTGGTCGCCATTTTTTCTTACTTTTATTTATGTCAACTGCTTAACGAAATAAGATTGCAAAATAAGAACTTCGAATCCGTTCTGTTTATTCTTCAGTGGACAAAAAGAACAACTAGAAAAAGCATTCGCTAGTTGTCAAAAAATAAGAATCCTGTAAGACTTTATTTTGATGGAAGTCATAATTAACGTTTTTGCTCTGCTAACAACATATCCTCAGAATAAATCAGGAACTGCACTTTAGATCTGAAAGTTATTATTTTTTTATATTTTGAGTTTTGTCCTTGGAACATTGAAGTAAAACGATTGTCATTTGACGAGTAGCCTATATGATTGTATTTTGTGGGAGGCGGGGAGGGGGGTTGGAACAGAACAAAGTTGGACAGATCAAAATAATTTTTCTTCCATTTAGTTAATAGGTCAGTTAGTTAGTTAGTTAGTCATTGCTCTTGTTTGATGACGCCTCGACTGTGTTGCGACAGAATACTATCACAGCTTATTTTACATCTTGTAATATAAGTCTTTTTCACATTGTGGTGATACACTATTGTTGAATCAGATACTTGGGTATTGGAATTTGGAACCGAATATACGGTAGAACCGAAATACCATTATACGCGTCAGTTATCGAGTGTCCGACGATGTGGTAATTTCTAATCCATGACGTCCACAAGTCAAGAGAATGCGACAGACGCTTTACTCAACAACTCACCAGCAACCACTGCCAAATGGACAGCACGGGAAACTATATGAGTCCTTGAGTTTATATAAACGAACGCTGTTCGTGCTAACAACCTTCAGGCAAATCAAGCACAAATAAAAGGGGATTTGTGTGGACCCCTAATTTGGTACCAGGTGCGGGCTCAGTGGCTTTAAAACGCTGACAGCGAACGAAAAATGATCTTCATTTACCTCAGTGTGTTTTGTGTTAATCAAATTTGACTGCTGTATATTTTCTCTGCATCACCCACAGGCTTTTGGTACATTAACCTGCATTTGATGCAGTTGTGATCAAAATGGATGTAATATACCAGTATTAACAAAATACATGTGTCCAGTTCAGCGTATTATAGGATGTTAGTGGTCTTGATTAAGGAAATGTGAGAGGCCCCAGTGGAATTGGCTTCGATGAGCGGATACCTGTCTGGTCAGGGATAATGTGAAAGAAGATTTGGTTATTAAAATCATCAGAAAAAATGTACATACATTAGGAAACATGTAAATCATTTACTGTCCTGCGCTCAGCTGATAAAAGAGTGTAAGTGTTTGAAGGATGAAAGAAACTGGCCTCATAGATCTGGCCGTCTGAACGAAACTAGGAAAGTGAATATTAGCATCAGTAGTTGAATTGAACACAAGACCAAGGAGCACAATAGGATTTTTTTTCCAAAAACAAGTTATGCCCTGTCCTTACCCTTTTTGCGGGGAGAGCACAAAGCCAAGGGACTGAACAGAATGCACCAAGTTCTGTATGAAGCCTAAGTGTACAAAATATGCAGGACAAGTACATATATGTGACGAGTCAACTGCAAACGACTGTAGGAAGAACGCTTTTATTAGAGTAACAGCTCTCTTGCCGTTAGACCAACCGGTTAAGTAGGTTTGGCTCAGTAACCAACTTTCTCTCTCTCTCTCTCTCTCTCTCTCTCTCTCTCTCTCTCTTATGTGTTCATTTATTTATTATCATCATCATCATCATCCATTCGTTGACTATAATCCAACGCATTATATCACTAAAACCAAAGTCATCAGCATGGCGAGCACCTTAGTCAACAGTAAAATATACTCTATTCTATACCTATTATACTCTATTCTAGACCTATTGTACTCTATTCTATACCTATTCATTTGCTTGAGTGCTTGGTGCCTGGAATAAGACGGAATCAACAGCTTCCCTTTTTATTTATCACTATTATACAAAAAAACAAACTCATTGACCTGTGATTGAGACTGCCTCCTCAACTGAAAGACTTGTAGGCCTAAATGTATGCGCGTTCGTATCATGAAAGAGTCAGCGAATGATTTATGCATGCAGTCCGTTCATTGGGACTTGAGCTCAATTTTCTCTATAGATGCATGTGGATTAATTTTATCTTTAGAGTCAAATTTTATTTTGTTAATTGTATTCTTTGTATCTTAGACCCCACGTCCTTCTAGGTGAATGTCAATAAAGGTATTCCAACACGAATGAGAGCCTACCTCTCGCTGAATAAACTGTAAAGATAAAAAAAGTCAGCATCTTATTGATTTCTTTTGTGTCAGGAGACTGGTGTCATTAATTACAACAGTGCCCCTCTGATACAAAGAGTGCTAGGTCTGGCCTCCAAGAGTTTCAGCATCAAATGCGCCATCTGAACAATTACTTTGTACTTTATTACTTGTTGTGCATTGGTGAACAGTGTCTAACAAGATTTATAACTTGCATGTATCTTATTTCTTTTCATTGTGATAATTTTATTTGGGTACAGATATGCACATTTGTAAATGGATATATAGGTTATAACAGTAATATGGATAAATAGAGGACAAAATCAAATGAGACTCGAATGTACATCACGAGAACACAAAGAGACTTAAAATATATTGAATGAAGCACATATTAAAGATATAAAACAAATTTTAAGTGCATCCGATCTTTTACAGAGTGCGGCACGCAGACAGTAAGCGAATAAATCAACAAATGTTCCATCAAATCTGTGTAATCCGGCAACTGAGTTACTTGGCTATCTCAGCAAACTGACCCACAGCATAACACCCCCATCAGCTGACTGTCGCACTGGTTTTCATCTTTTAAATACTAGTTTTCTTGTCATTTTCAAACGTGCATGACTGTGTACCCAAATGAAGACAACAATCGTTTGCATTTGCATTAATATTTTTCATTTTTTGTGGAAAAGTCTAGCTCATGCCCTAAAGCCTGAATTACTAACGACTGCCGTGGTGTCAAATTGTGTCAGTGCCGACTGCGACTTAAGTTGAATTACTTAACATGAAGTGCTCTGAATGACAATAAGGTGCTCAATTCATGGTCCTTGTAAAACGACCGTTCATTCATTCAAGTACCAGCATGCTTGTAGTTACATAGGATATAATAGTCCAGGTCACAGCTTTCATTCAAGTACCAGCATGCCTGTAGTTACATGGAATGTAATAGTCCAGGTCAACAAGTTTCCTCGGCGTGCTATGGGTCGATAATCCGAAAAACTGTTGAGTCTAAAATGTGGAACTGAAACTGTAACAGTGTTAAACAATTTGCACATACGATGTTCCGGTCCTGAATGCCAAGTGTCTGCAAGAACTCAGATACAGGTATTCATTTCATTGCTGGTTCGAGACCCGGCCGTTCCGTGGTCATAAACATATAATCATTTAAAAAAAAATAAACTGCATTATTTTCACATGAGGAATACAGAATTTGTGTGAAGTAGAGATGAGCACAGCTGAGTTGGCTCAGCTACCTTATAAAATTGAAGAATAGCTCAGCTGGTGGCTTAGGTCACAAAAATATTTGTACTCCGGGAACATCAATGCTTCTTCTATAGTATACAGAAGAAGCATTGATGCTCCCAAAGTACGGATATTTTTATGCGCCTGTGGTCTGACCAACTGTTTACTACTAAGTAAGTTATATCAACTTGCGAAAATGTAGGGTAGAAAACGTCTTGACGTGCTATATAAAAAGTCCAAAGAGGCTATCACTGGCATTGCAAGATCAAACTCAATTGGAATACTTTTGCACTCGAGCAAATATTTTGAGGCAACTGATAGCATGATGAACCTTTTGGAATCTATGGACGCCAAACATGCAAATAAAGACAGCTTGTCTCCCGTTTCAGAGCCTGAGAACTACACGGTGGTTACCAACAAAACGGACCTATCACCAGAATTGCCCCCTCAATCTGGTGAAGACACGGGGAAACAAATCAAAGTAAATCTGTTGCCCTTGTTAAAACAAGAAAGCAACGCATTACACCCACTTCCTGGGTTAGCAGACAGAATTGTATTGTCAGAAATCCCTCACCAGTTTCAATATGGTTACGAAAAATGTGGTGCTGATTGGTGTCATCACACTCTTTAGATAGAGGACACTACAACAGGAACTGGTTGGGGGAGATTGGACGTGTGGTGCAGATGACCAGAACCTTCCAGTGGATGGATGTCAGTGACAGTAAGGAAACTTACCCCACAACTCCTGAGCGTCTGAAGGTGTCATCTGTCAATACTCAAGGTTCATGGAATCTCCACTATATTGGTGTCAGAAGTGGTATATTTTCAAAGGTTTCATCCTGCATTCTCTCTCTCTCTCTCTCTCTCTCTCTCTCTATATATATATATATATATATATATATATATATATACACACACACACACAATAACAGACTACATATAAAACATTCACCTGTAGCTCCAGATTTATTTATTTTTAAAACTGAATAAGACAGAAAACTGTCTCCTTCCAGATACATGATGAATACTATACACAAGACTAAAGTCTGTCCCATAATATAAGACAGCAAGGAAACTCCCCCCCTAACTCCCGAGTGTCTGGAGGCATCATCTGTCAATAAGCAAGGTATGTGAAATCTCCTCACTGTTGGGGACCGAAGTGCGATATTTTCAAAAGACAGAGGCAGCACAAGTACTAAGTCAAGATTTACCAACATTGGAGAAGGCTTTTGCTTCATTCAGTTTGGTCATTCACAGTAGATAAATTGTGTTTGGTAATTCCACTGCAAAGGTGCATGTAAAAAAAATGGATGTGGAGGAAGAAGACCAATGCATTAGAGCGTCGACATCCTCAGGTCACACAGTGTCCAGGGCAGACCAAAATATGGAGCATCGCCAGGAAATGGAGAAGCTCATGAAAATTAATTAAGATATCATCAAGGCATTGTTGGAGGAGAACAGGTGGTCCATGTCCTGATTGCAGAAAACCGTTAGTTCTGCTAATTGAGATAAATCAGCTCTATCGCCATCTGAGGCTAGGTGTCATGGTTGCCAAGAATTAGGACATTTTGTTAGAGATTGCACAGTTAAGCGACAGTCCCTAAGATCTAGCTCTGGAAATAAGAACCCAGAGTTAAAAAAAAAAAAACTACAGCAGACTGGATTTGCTGGTATAACTTTGACCCCAGCTTTTGTCAATGGCCAAAAGGGTGACAGGAAATGTCTGGCTTCAGTTAAGTTGGAATTACTGACTTCAGAGTCTCAAGAGGCACTGTCAGGGTCATAGGAAAGCATTAGATCAACATTAAAGGAAATCAGCATTCATTCTGCAAATGATGGCATGAGTTTGATAGTTCCAGTCTATGTGGAATCTGAAGAGGTAGAGGCTACAGTAGATTTGGCAGCACAGGTGACCATGATGAACTTGGAACTGTTTCCCCATCTTAAGGATAGGCCTAAAGTTTTGGCGGAAGTTAGACTGAAGGGGGCAGCAAAGGAAGGAACAACAACTGCAAAATATGTCAAAGGAGTCCCCATTGTCATAGGAAATCCTACATATCACTGGTATACGTATGTGGTTCCAATAATGGACAGTTGTATTTTAAGCCTCAGTTTAATTATCGACCAAAAGTGTAAGGCTGATTTCGAGTGATATGTCTTTCAAGTAGGTGATCAGCTTATGTCAGCCACCATGAAAAAAAATGGAGGAATCTATGAGTGTTTCCAAAATTACTTTGGGTAAGAAAGTAGTGGTCTCTCAAAACAGCATTAAGCAAGCTAAGTGTCATTCCACCCTACAAGATGGCTGAGATTACATAGTGACTCCCATTAAAGATCTAAGTTGGTTAATATTTTCATCTTTATTAATTAGGTCTCGTCAGGAAGTGGTTATTTCCATAATAAATATATCAGACAAGTTTCTTAGCTTGAAGTTGAGTCATTTAGTAGGTAATACTGTTCCCGCAGATGCTGACATCATTGAAACTTAGAGTGACAGCAGGGAAGATCTTGAGGAAAATTAAACTGACTTCTCATTTTATGGGTTTGCTGCAAGATGCCAGAATGTTTCATCAGTGAAACAAATTGGAAAACAGGATTCTTAGCTTCCAGGGGATCTGCAACAACTGTACACAGATTCACTAGATAATTTGAATATAGAACAACAGCAACAGCTTTGTTAAATGTTAGTCAATTATGCAGATGTATTTTCTAAATCAGACATGGACATAGGGCATTCAGGAGAAATCAAGCATCATATTCCCACCAATAAGCAGCTCCCATAAATCAGCATATGCACTGAACTCCACTTGGGTCCGAAGGTGAGGAGGAAAAGCATCATGAAACGAAAATGGATCATGGTGTTATCACCCCGTCCTACTCAGATTGAGCAGCAGCACCCGTGTTAGTGCAGAAAAAGATGGTAAGGTCAGGTATGGTATTGACTTTCATGAGTTAAACAACCTGACCCTAAAAGATGCTTATCCCTTGCCCTTAATGTTTGGACACCTTAAGTGGTTATGTTTATTCTCTTGATATGGCCTCTGTCTATTATCAGATTGAAATTGATGAGCACGGTTGGCACAAGAAAGCTTTCATAACCATGTATGGGTTGTTTGAGCATCATAAAATGGCCTTTGGCTTGACCAGAGCAACTGGAATATTCCAGCAAGCCATGCACTTAGTCCTTTGTGGCCTAACATGGAAAACAACTTTGACCTATCTCAATCATATAATTATCATGTGAAAAGATGTTCCTACAGATTTTGCGGAATCTCTGCAAGGTTCTGGGTCAGTTTCGTCATCTCAAGTTGAATCCGAAAAAAATTCAGCTTTTTCAAACTGAAATAAAGTTTCTCTGGGAAGCTTGTGTCTGGGTGGGGGGTTGCTGTTGACTCAGATAAGCACAAAGCAGTGGCTGACTGGCCGGCACCAAAGTCTGTATATGATGTTGAGTCTTTCTTAGGGCTCAGTAATTATCATTGTGGCCATATAGCAGGTTTCACTGAGATATCTAGAGGTTTGTACCAGTTAACAGGACCTAAAGCCATATTTGAGTGGAATGAGGAACATCAAGCTGCATTCCAGCATCTCAAGGTGGTATTAACGGAAGCATCGGTGCCTGCTTTTCCCTCTGCAGAAGGTACCTTCATTTCAGATTGTGATGCATCTGGTTTTTTCATTGGCTGTGAGCTTAGCCAGGTTCAGGCCAGAAAAGAAAGGACCACCTGTTATGGTAGTTTTGTGATAATGCCCAGCATTGAGATTGGTCTGCACAGAAGGAATTGCTTTCCATGGTTTGATTTACAAGATTATTTTGACACTGTCTCCTGGGGCACAACATATTGGTTCAAATGGATCACAACAGCCTGACTTCGCTTTTAAGGTTTAAAAACATTGGCAAACAATTGGCAAGGTGGATGGAAGAACTGGAACAATATTACATGACCATCTTGCATTGACTGTGGAAGAAACACTTCAATACCTATGTGTTGTTTTAGATCCCCGAAACATTATCTATTTGTGACTGTTGTGAGGCTGGGGCTAAATTAGAGTCATTACCTTGTGGACGCTGTCCATATTGTGCTAGGGCACAGGGTCAATGGTCTAGGTTCAAGGAAGAAGTGGATGATGTAGTCCTCTTAGGAGTACGCAATATGTCCTGAGATTCTTTCTCAGTTAGATCTGTGAATTGGCTTAACACATACCCACCTGATGACATGCAGAAGTCACAATAGGAGGATAGGGACATTGTAAAGTTTTTTTTGTTTTGTTTTTTTTGTTTTTTTGTTTTTTTTTGTTTTTTGTTTTTGTTTTTTGTTTAATTATTTTTTTTTGGGGGGGGGTTCTAATCTGGACAAAACCTGTGTTGGCCTTAAGTAGTCCTGGATCCAAGCAGCTTTGGTTGTTGAATAGTCAGTTGTCCTTGGAAAACGAAGTCCTTTATTAGAGGATAGAAGGTCAGATTGCTAGGAAGTGTCTGGTAGTTCCTCACAAATTCACAGAAGAAGTATTGATCTCCATCATGATGTACAGTGTTCTGGGCATCTTTGGGAGGTAAAGACATTGGCATTTGTGAAGGGGTCCTTTACCCACAAATGTCATCAGATGTGGTAGAATATATAGATGTGGGATCTGCAGCCAGAACAACAAGCCTCGCCAGTGGCCAAGGGCAGCACTTGGATCCTATCATACAGACTGTCCGTTAGAAAGGGTTCATGTTGACATCCTGGGTAATTTAGTAAGAAGTGCAAAGGGAACTCTTTATATCCTGGTGCTGGTGGATCAAGTAAGTGAATCGATGGAATGTTATCCATTGCTAGATTAATTGGCAGAAACTATATCTGAAACCACCATGTGTGAATTCATCTGTAAGTATGGTTGCCCATTGCTGGTCAACAGCAACCAAGGTAAAACTATGATGAAAATGTGTTTCATGCCATTTGTGACCTTCCTCAGATCACTAAGACAAGGACAACACCAGATCATCCAATGGACAAATAGAGTGATATAATGGTGTGATCCTACAGGTCATCCATTGCTGTACTGGAGGCAATAAGAATACATAGGATCAAGATCTTGCTCTTTTAGGAAGTGCTGTGAAAGTATGGTCGAGTGTCAAACGGTATTCTTTAGCAACACGTAGGGAGGTGACCAAACTGGTAGATATCCTTTTTGGGACATATGCTGTGGATGTTCAGGATCATTCAGTGTCTGAAAAAGTCATTAAAATGAAAGATCGTTTTAACAATGTGAATAATTTGGCTTCAAAGATTTGGCTACATGCAACACAGGCTAGACAGAAGAGAAACTATGATGCCAAGTGGCAGAAAGGGCATTTGACTAGGGGGACTTGATATATAGATTATACTCATCTTCTGAGATGGGTCACAGCTGTAAACTGAAATCAATTTGGGCAGGGCCATACCTGGGGGTGGAGGTGTTGTCACCAGTACTCTGTAAGATCAGGGAGAAGAAGAAGGAGAGTGTAATATATCATGATCGCTTGATGGTCCTCCAGGATACGTTTGTCCCGATGTGGTTGCAACAAATGCAGCATAGTCTTCTTGATTTGGATTCCACCATTGTCAATGATGACCATGAGTTGGATGAGGAAGAGCAAGGGATGAACTTGGACACTCTGTTTGATACTGGGGACGATGATAATTATGTTTCTGTCCACAGTACTCTGGTGTCTTGTTAAGATGGCCTCAAACTCAAGCAAGGAGAATAGCACAGAGAGTGGCATCCTCCAGAGTCCATTGGTGGCCACAAAAGGAGGTAGACAGGTTAGGAGAGCAGCAAAACCTCCAGGACTATCAGCAATTGACTGTTATATATTTACATTCGGAGTTTTTGTTTGCATTGAAAGAATTGGGAAAAAATTTGGTTTTCATCAGTCGATGGCAACATCATGTACAGCACGGCACGTGCCAGTGCCTGCTTTGCTGCGTAACAAGCGGCTGGCCACACCCATAGCTCCTCCCACTGATAAACATTTTTAAGGTCCTTCGCAGTGGCTATCAAAACTTTTACGCACAAATAGTCATGCAAATTTAACTCTAGTCTAGTATTAATGTTAATATGACTATAAATATAAAAAGTGAAGTCTGTCTCTGTTGTTGTCATTGGCATGTAACAGCGCGCTTGTGGGTAGGCATTTTCTTCATGACGTCGCGATAGCGACGTCATGGAAAATGCCTACCCACAAGCGCGCTGTTACATGCCAATGACAACAACAGGGACAGACTTCATTTTTATAATGATGGGACCTACTTCTGTCTTGTATATATAGTATTCATACTGTAGCTGGAATGAGAATGAACACAAAAGGGCATGGCCAATTTGCGCTCCAAGGGTGGTACATGTGAAACATCATGTATTGGTGGTCATCTACCCTTCTTCTTAAGTCCAGATGCTGCCTGCTGGTATTGTGGAAAACAATAGGCACAACAATACAGGGTCACATTTTGGCATGTGGCTTAGCACGATAGCACTGATCCTTTGTTTACAAATGAGGATTTGGAGATCTGGGTATGCTTCATGATGGGAGTTATCCAGTTTTTCTGCCAGAAACTTGGACAGAATCCTGGAGGTCTATTAGACAAGGTCTGTAGGAACAAGTGGTTTTTGCATGGGACTTCCAGAGTCACAGATATTGACCATGCTTTGTGGAACCTCTATGAAGTGAGGGTATGTCTGCTAGAACTTCTAGTTCATGGAGTGTCTCCCCAATGCCTTGATTACAACTCTTGCATCAGATGAAAGGATAGGGATTGCCAGGAATAAGTGCAAAGGAACATTCTGCCTTTGGCCAGAGAATTCAGTTTGTCTATTGTGGTGCACTGTAGGGGGACAGTCCTGAGCTATCGCAGATTGTGTAGCAAGTCTGAAGCCGGAGTTGCTCAGGAATTGCTTGATCCATTTCCACTTTTTGCCGGTGACATTCAAGAAATGGAGCTGGTCACAGAGGCTTTTCTATCTGCTAATTTTTGGTTCACCACTTTGTCATCGAGGGGGAGTTACCCACATCTTACTGACATAATCAAGTCCCTCCCATTAACTAGGATTCTGGTTGAAAATGACGCGTCCATCTAGTCCCAGAGATCTTGAAGTCAAAAGCAAAGTACAGCAACCCTTGGATGGTGCTGGAGGAGGGAAAGCGCATAGCTGAATTCAAGAACCTGCTGTTGCGCATTGTTTGCAGACCTACATTGTGAAATACCCTTCGCCTTTATTATGTCAAAACAAGACAGATTATTGATCTGACTCCCATTGGTGAAAAGACAATTCTGATGAGGTGTATATGCCATCTGGGGTATAGTTATTTTTGGTTTATTTTATAGTCGGGAACATCACCTTACAGTGTGATATAATGCTTTGTTTTTCATGTATTCTGTATTTAAATATTAATGTGCTAGTATTTCACTTTGTATCTTTCAGATTTGCATGTTGGTTGGAGTATTTGACACAGGACCAGGATGGAGGGCATGTGTGTGTGGGGAACGGTATTTAAATACATAGAAGTGCTCTCAAAGCATGAATGGCGCTGTTTTGTTGGACTTTTTAGGCCCTTTTATTGTCTAGCACTACTTTCAGCTGTATGAACATGATAACTTTTCCCCTTCACAAGTAGGTTATGAGGCACATCAGAGTGTATCACAAATATCTTGATCTGCGACCAGCAGACCAAACTATGACATTTGAATGGAGTCTAACACAAGGTGTATCATGAAGCAAGGCATGCTAAAACAACATATGATCCATCATCACATCTGGTCTCTAGCTTTGCTAAAAGACGAATGACAAAATTTCGCGGGCAACTCACAGCTGAATGCCATGAAACAAGAAGAGGATTAAGTAGAATATTTCTGACTTTGGCCGACTGACCCTGAACTCCCGCCAAGAACACCAAAGAAATACAAATCACACACGTCATACACGTACACAAATAGCATTCCTTAACATTATGACGGGGTGTTGATAAGTACCATATTTGGATCGATGACCCCATTACTTCGAATATGTGTCCAAATATGGATATTATCATTTAATTAGACTAATTTATACGGCGAAAATTCAATACACATCAAATTTGGCTCATCGGTGGAGAGTATCCGAGTATACAAAAATAGAACAGACTTTAGTCTTTCCCACAGAACCAACCATTCCAGACATTTGTAAACAAACATGGCCCTACGCCATTGAAAGATCATCAACGGCCAATCACTGCTTCATCGGGCATGGATTGATCTTGTCATTCAATTCCTTCATGGGTTGGGTTGACGACCAACAAGTTATCAGCCGTATGTTATAGACCCACATATTCAGGGCATGGGGACTCTTTTCTGGTTTCCTTTCCCAATCTCTTTCTAAAGGACATTATCAGTAAATGACAATGTGATTTGTTATTAGACGGATGGGTATAGGCCTACAACATGACCGCAAATAAGAAGTTGGGGCTGAGAGGGGACGGTGGGTCGGAAGTGGAAACCAAACAATATGCCTAGAAATTACATCATACATTACATATCAGGTCGAAGCCTAATGAATAGGCCTTGTCATGAGAAAACGAAATTCCACTCTGGACAGTGATGCTGCCCATATGGGGCCAAAGGGGAGAGCGCCAGTGTTATTTCACTTTCTTCAACTTTAAAGATAATCTTGATTTTTTTTTCTTTTTCATCATAAAGCATTTTATCTATTTTAATTACAGCACCTCATATTTGTGAGTAACACCTAATTTGGATAGCTCTCAAACTTTTTTAGGAATGAACTAAGTTTGATGTTTTTTTCCGTTTATCACCCACGTCAAAGAGACTGGAAAAAATAGCAGAATTTCTAACATCGGGCAAAAGTAAGATTAACACAAATCAAACTGGGTACACCATGGCTATTTCCAGTGAAAACAAACATTTTATTGTCAGTTTCAACTACTTTCACTTTATTTAATGTTGAAAATTGAGTTTTTCAACTACCATTTGTGTTGTATGGTTTATTCATGTCAGAGTGACCTGTAAAACGTTAAAAAGCAAGTGGTGTTAAAACTCACTCTCCTACGATAACTAAGATTAATTAATTTGTGGCCTTCCTTCCTCACACGAAAATGTAAATCAGGTAGAATTTGGAAGTACTGTATTGAACAGCGTCGTTTTACCCTCTGTGTCTCATGGTTGTGTGGTGTGGATTAATTACAGGAATGAAGCAGTTTCTACTTTGAAATCCCTTCAGAACTCAGTAGCAAAGCAGTTCTAGGCATTAAGTCTAATCCAGCAACTGAATTTTAGCAACCCTTGGGAGCTGGGGTGGCTCCCAATTGGCTTAATTTTGAGTTTTCTGGACGTCAAATATTACCATCGAATGGGTTACGATCTGACCGAATGTCGTCTGTGTAAGCAAGTGCTTGGTCATTTACTGAATGTCTATATCGCAGGTTCTAGCGTTGCCTGGTCATACTGCTCGGAGACTCATAATATACTAAAAAACACTGGCCTTGACTAAGCATTCACCAGCCCAAATGAACCTTGGATCTGACCCTATATGAAATTAAGTCTTCAATGCTTTGGAATCTCTTTCTTCCAAGATATAGAGGACAGTACACCCTTGAATTGGGACCGTTGTATGAAATTTTCTACATTTGCGAAACATATCTTCAATGTGGACGATTTTTATGCGTCACAGTTAAAATGTAAAGGCACGAATGGGCTGTCTGGGTTTTATGTAATTTTGCCAAGATCGGGAATATGTAACTCAAGTTGTGATATGTACAAAAAAAATGGAAGGAAAAATGTATTACATTTTTTATTTTTGTGCCGTCCCTGAATGAAATTAGAATGTCAAGAATGAAGGGAACTCAGGACGTGTGGTTCCTTCACAGCATTACTCTCTCTCTCTCTCTCTCTCTCTCTCTCTCTCTCTCTCTCTCTCTCTCTCTCTCTCTCTCTCTCTCTCTCTCTCTCTCTCTCGCTCTCTCTCTCTCTCTCTCTCAGGCAAAATGAGTCTTTTTCTTGGAGTCCTAGGCTTCCTCTATGTTGACGATATAGATGTTTTATTCGGCAAAGTCTGGAAGAAATTCCTGGAAGTTTCGACAGGAGTGCCTTGGGGACCACGAGACATCGATCTGATATTCATTGTATGCTTGCCTCACAATGAAATCCGTATATTTCTGTTGTACGGGGAGGTGCGGGCCTTCGTTGCATCTCTCCGGGCCGCCCCCATCTCCCGTTAGTCTCGTTTCCTTTTTGCAGAAAATAATGGTTTTGCGGCACGGTGTTATAATGTCGGAGTTCTCACCGTCCCGTGCTGGATCTCCTACAATTGTTAGATTTTATTTATTGGACTTTATGCTGCTCGTATCGAATACTTATATACATATGATGTTATCGTACATACGCTTACTATGACTTGCCAATGACGGATTATGGACGTGCCCCTATCCATGTAAAAGGGGGGGTTATTATTAAGAATTATCATCATCATCATCATCATCATCATCATCATCATCATCATCATCATCATCGGTGGTGGTGGTGGTGGTAGTAGTAGTAGTAGTAGTAGTAGTAGTAGTAGTAGTAGTAGTAGTAGTAGTAGTAGTAGTAGTAGTAGTAGTAGTAGTAGTAGTAGTAGTAGTAGTAGTAGTAGTAGTATTTATTATTATATAGCTTGATGACCGACGCATGGACATATATTGTGCATGCAGATTATACGGCTGGGACCGTTCCCTGCATGACGAGAACTGGAACTTCCAGCAATTTGTTGTGGCATATGTCATATGGGCATATGTTATGTGTCAGAGAGACCTACCTTGTCATTCGTTTATGATTCAATGATGACTTTTTTGCACGCTTTATTTCAAGAGAAAAGAGTGACAATACTCAAGGTGAGTGTAGGATCAGAACAGAAACATAGAGTCTTCTGCTTGAATAAATATTTAAATATCTGGATCAATATACACCAAGTTTGTTATAAAGTATAAAATACATACCTTGTCAGTGGACGGTGTTTGATTACATCAAATTGAGTTTATTGAACGCATTCAGATCCACCTTTAGTGCACTTTGTTGCTTGCTATTTACATATGGACCAGATCTAGCTGAGCCGTGCAATGAAGATCTGAGCTGTCGGCTCGAGCCGGCTCGGCTGGTTTCATATTTGCGAGCTGTGTCCATCGACAGTGTGAAGGATGGCCAGAAGGCTTAGCCTCGTAAGGCCTTCCGCCAATGAAACAACTGGTTATTTGATTACAAAAATATCACGTGACGGTCCAACAAATGATGTCCACTCACACCAGATATTAACCCGTATAATATCGGCCGCTCGAGAGACCGATATTGTATGGGTTAAGCAGATAATAATTCACTAGCAAAAGCCTTGGTGCTTTCTTGAAGTACTAAAGACATCTACATTCAGCATTTGCAATTATCTTCTTTATCATTGATACCGCTTCTGTTTCGGTTCCGAGATATCTAAACATGTGACGATTTCTAGACATTTAATTTTTTTTCATATCTAAAATTGATTTATAGTAATTTAAAATCTCTTTTCTTATCCAATTCTCTCTGCCATATCAGATTAAATGCCCACCAAGTTTGGACAGGAGTGTATGCAAGAAGGGAGCGTTAATTACATTCACGGTGTCAAATTCGGCCGTCGTATAGATATCTATAAATCGGTTTTAGTTATATTAAAAGTTTGCGAATTACAGATATCTAAAATCAGTTATAGATATTTATAAAGTAATTTAGATATCTTTAAAGATGGCCGAATTATAGATATCTATAGTTCAAAGACAGATATTAAAAAATCAGTTATAGACATCTATAATTCATTTTAAGATACCTATAAATGATTTTCATATATCTATGATTCTAATTTTAGATATTTTAAATTCGGAATAAATGTTTAAACAGCTTGCCATACTTCTGTGCTGAGGAAAACTGTGTGAGATCTTTTCTGTTTGGCCATAGGGTAGGCCACCCTACGTGTCTCTCCAACATATTCTAAAATTGATTTCTTTGGTGCATAATACTTAAAACTGTCTTCCTTAATGGGTTCGTGTTGCCTACAAAAGAAGTCTTGCGGAAACGTGTTCTGTCCCACGGAAACATCACGTAACCGCCAGGCAACTGTGATGTACATGCCCAGATCACCTCTCAGTTCTGTGCAAACTCGTATGTTTTTTCTTATCAAATCTCACCATCATAAATATTGCAAATTAAACAAGCTTTTGAGACTCCGTGCCTTCTTGTGTTTTTCCTTGATGAATCCCTCGAATATATTTGATGGTTTGTCATGAAGAAAACAGTCGCTTTCTGACGGTAAGTTTGCATTATTTCTCACAGTGTACGTTATTTCATTTTTCAGTAACTCACCGATCCTCAACTACGATATTGTTGTGCCTAAATTTCCAATTTATTCATTTATGTGTGCGTGTGTGGTGTATGGGGGGTCTCTGTATGAATGAGTGGGATGTGGGCACCCTGTGTGCCAGCCTTTTTGTGCATTTTTCTCGATAATGCAGCTGCTAAGTACCAAATGTTGGCCGAATCGTTTATTTTGCGCTGGAAGCATCAAATCTGGTGGAAATATAGTTTACAATGTACATTTTTAATTAAAAATAGGAAGCACGAAAAATTGCCCTTTTTTCTGGTATTTTTGTCTCTTTTCCCGAAACCTTTGCTTGCATTTTCTTCAAAAGCTTTCAAAATATATTTTGTGGGGGTCTGTATCAAACTTATGAAGCAGCTGGCGTTGCGTGCATTTCCTGATTTCTTGTGATTTATTAAAACCCGATTATTTTCGCAATCTATGAGAATTTTATGCATGACTATGGGAGGCCAAGATGAAAATTTGCATTATTTTGAAAGTCTCCCTGTGCGACAGTAATGTCTTCATTGAGATTAACCCTTACAGTGCTAATCACTGTTATAGTTTTTTTTGGCGTTACCGTTAAACATATAATGGTTAAAAGATTAAAATTCCTTGTGAAGACATTTTCATTCAAATACCAGCAAGCCTAGTCTAAAGCAAAAGGTAGTCTTAGTCAACAGCTTGCCTCGAAATGCGCGCAAAGCTGTTGACTCAGCCTTAAATCAGCGCTTTAAGGGTTAAAATCCATATATTATTTGTATATTCAAAATACCGAAAACTAGACGTTTCTCATAACTTGGGGGGGGGGGGGTGCCTGAACTAGAACATTTGTCATTCTTGTAAGCTGTTTGAACTTTTCATGAGTATGCAAAAACAGGTTTCATTCCATACACCAGGTTGCAGCTTGAAGGTGTTCGTAGACTAGATATTGTGTGAGATTGATATCTGGATAACAGTTTGAAAAAACAGGTTCGACAAATTCGTGGGTCAGGATGCAGAAATAAGCGTGTAACCACAAAAACATCTACCCCTGCACACTGGAGTAGTTTCCTTGTCAACAACCAAAACAAAAAACAAAAAAACAAAAAAAATAATTCCTGTTTTTTGCAGAAAAGGCTGCAGACATGGATGTTGGCAATAAACAGCTATACATTACCTATCGCAACAATGTTCTCAAAGTGACTCCGCTTCAAACAGCATGATTGATCCTTGCAATCATGAAGAAGCAGAGACCCGGATGTTGCTTCCTGCTCTGTATGCCTACAAACAGGGTCACAAGCCTGTGTACAATAAATCAATGCGTCTGAAATCTGGGTTTTATTTTGGGGTTGGCAAACATTATCACTGCATACCTACTCATGTCATTGCCTCAAAGTTAGGTTCTGATAAGTCATCTGCTTCAATCTTTTTTCATGCTTTCAGCGGATGTGACACAACATAAGCTTTTGCTCGGAGAGGAAAAAATTGCCTGGACTGTTTGGATCGTTTCCCCCCAGGTCACTGATACTTTTTCTTTCACTTGGCAAATGTTCCACTGAGGTGTCTGACACCACCCCTAAAATGCTGCGACGCTTTGTAGTTTTGTTTTATTCAAAAACATCTGGTGCATATCATGTCAATGAGGCACGACGGCAATCGCTTGGCAAAGGTGCACGGGCCTCGGAGAACACTCCACCAAAACAAAGGACTCTGATACATCATATAAGAACAGCTGTTTTCTAGGTAGGGTTCGTGTGGGGTCACACATTAATATCAATTTAATACAAAGAGAAACTTAACAAACCTAATTCTGTAAGCCCATGTACCGTTTGAACACTATCAAGTCCGATATTCTTAGAGCAAAGTCCTATTCCGTACCATTCACTGAAAAACTGCATAGTTCTAAATCATAATAGCAAATTAATTTATAAAAGGAACAAATCATATTCATAAAATTTGAAATTTAGAAGAAAGTTTTGGGCATTATTAGCCTTTATAAAATCGGGTCATCAGCGGGGAACCAGCGCAAGACTTGTTTCGGTGCCATTAATCCCCGGACAAGTCATTCTGCTAACTGGCGGCACCATGTTTGCATGTACAATACAAACACCCCAAGCTGATGTATCACGGAATAAAGCGAATATGATACTCCTTTGTCAATAGGCCTACTTAAAATGTAGCACACATTACACAAATATAAAAAATGAAACTACACCTAACATTCATGTTTAGGCCTACAAAATGCCACAACTTCCTTTCCCTGGTGACTGGGGTTAGAATAAAGGCGATCAGGGAGGGGAGCCCAAAATGGACAGACTTAAACGGGCCAGCCAAGCTTGCTCTGAGCTTGTCCACTGTGGCTGCGAGACAAGGTGTCGAAGAAGATGCAAATGTTTCTAGTCAAATCTGCAATGCGCAGCTATTTGTGCCTGTGATGGGCAATGCAGCAGACTGGAGATATGAGAGCTTTAACTTCATGTTAGCCAATATGATATGTCTGTCATGACAAATTACATAGGTGGAAGAACTAAGATTTTGCTACTTCATTCGCTATTTTCATAATATGTTTACCATCACAAAGTACCCATTAAGTGACTTAGACCTTGTCAAATAATGGATTGTTTGCACACAATATGAAGGAAGAACCGCTGGGTATCACGACAGCATTCACTTGCCATATTCCACATGCTACAGGGAGTCTTTCACCTGGGAAAATAGTTCAAGGTCACTTATGGTTTAAGGTAGCCACTATACATGCATGCTAAAATGTGCAATACAACAAGTATGGGTACCATGGTAGCACTGTCAAATTTTCAACATACGTCATAAGCATTGTTACCAATTACCTAAAAACCTGTTGGTAGTTTCCGACCTGTATCCACTATAAGGGCATCCTTCTCCTGCTTAATTCATAGCCTGGGACCACTTAAGTGTCCAATACAATATTCTTATTCTGGAGCCCACCACTAACAAAAACTGGAAACTTCAAGACATTCTATTTACATTTTTAGGTAATGCTCACACTGGAAAAGTCTCATTATATATTGTACATTACATTCAATCGACAAATTAATCTTCCCTTAACACCATTTTTTTATAATCACACAAATATTTTCATCTATTTCTTCAGAATATTCAATAGGAACTAAACCGCCGGACTTGGCTGCCATTTTGGAAATTGTGTATTCAGCACCTAACAGTTTGTAAATGAGGATAGTAAAGGGACAATCTTGTGGGGGGGGGGGGGTTATAATATATGAAACCAGAAATATATATTTTGCAAATTTTCAGAGCATCAATAATGATATGATGTATGTTATCTTATAGTGTGTATTATTTATTGGGCCTCTTACTGTCTTCCAATCCTAGCCAGGAAAATATTCGCAAGCAGGACCATGAATAAAAAACGATTATCAACAAACAGTGTAACACTACCTGCCAAGCATTTTGAGATCGAATACGATCGTGTGCAGACTTAGGTACTTTTGATTATGTTCAATCCACCTCTTTCATTTTTATTCAAACACATTACATACAGTGCTGAAAACACGTGGCCGCGATTCACTTTGATATCTAAAGCAAATGTACTTTTGTGCGACTGTACTGCTTGTATTGCATCATGCTCTAAATGTTGCTGACCCAAAGGTGCATGATTTGCCAGAGTATCGTGTCGTATTTGGATTTGTAACTAACGATAATAACTGTTTAAGACAAAATGGAGCTGGCAGATTAAAGTTAAGATAGCAACTCGTGTTTTAAAAATACTTTAACAACAGTTTGCCCTGGTAACTCAAAGAACAGACACCTGGAACCTAGCATAATATTACGATAAAGTTCACCGAACAACCTTGTCTATGCAGCTATGCTGTTTCCCTGGCCCAACTTAACCCTCCAGACAAGTTGAAATAAAATGCTGTGTTTGAGTTGACTTTACTGCTAAATAACGGCACACGACGGCCACTTTGTTGATAAAATCTTTCAGGGTCGATCAATTTTTTTTGGGGAAGGGCGGCTTGAAACGGTTTTTTTATCTGTCATAAAATATTTTTAGGGTCGGACCTTTACAGCAGGGTGGGTCAGGTTACCGGAACCACAAACATATATTTGCTTAGGCCTTCGGTAACTTGGACATTTGTTGAAACATGTTTAAAATGGATGTCTTTCCCATTTTACACATTACCTCCTTCGAAGTCAATTTAATTTGTTACCTGGGCACAGCCCGAGGCATTTCTATACTATAAATTAAACCCAGAAACATGTACATACTGACTTAATTTGAGCTATGACACACTATTGTGTTTTTATGCATGAATATGTTAGTTTTATCACAATTTTTACTAAGTATCCCTTGGCTAAAGCCTGGTAACATGGCTTTGGCTGAGTTAATAAATCCATGCGCATTGACACACTTACAATACCCCTTCCACTATGGGTTGTGATGTTTGTGAAGCCGTTGATGCTGCAAGGTCCTAGGATTGGTGTTCTACTTGCTAAATAAGGTCAGATATGCAAGTTTGCAGATGAAAATTTCTATGTAATATGCCCTTTAAATTTTTGTTAACTTTGTACATTTATTCAACTATCTACTACTATGTAAACAAGATATACTAGGCCAGATTCTGGAAAATTGGCAAACCTAACATTTCAAAGGGTCTATAAAAACATAACGTGAGCATGAATACGCAATAATATAGAATGCGTTCATATCCATGTTCTGTTGTCTTAATGGGTGTTTTGATTTGTTACTCCCTTTTCTTTTCATATTGCAGAATTTGGAACTCAAAATTGAAATTATACTTAGGTCCATCATGTTATATCAGAATATTGTTTTTAAAATGCATCTTGTAAATTTGGAACTTTTCCTACCACAGGCTTGCAAATTGGCTAATGCGATAGTTCCATGTAGCCTAACGACATCTGATTGTTTTGAATTTATTTAAAAAATGATAAAATAAATGCAACATCATTTGGTCACTAACTTTAATGCAAACTTCAACAGGAAATATTTTAACAAAGTAAATCAAAACAAAACTTTTGGAGAACACAGCAAAAATGTCAAAAAGTGCAAAATCACTAAAAAATAGTGAATTTCATGTAGGACATTAAATATTTTGGTGGCTCAAATCTTGAAACGAAAACATATGTTATGAACTACATCGCTGCAACATTTGGTGCTTTTATCACAAAAAGAACGATTTTGTCACTTGCAATATAGCAGCTGGACTATGATGAATCCCTCGAATATATTTGATTGTTCACCACAATGAAAGCAGCCACTGCTCATGGTTACATTGCAACACAAGTTTCCGTGACTTTTATAGAAAATTCCAGGCGGTTAACGTGAATTTATTTTGCATTAACTTATTCGTCCTCAGTCACATTATACGGCTGAGTCAGTGCCATTTGGTTGCGCTCGACTACGGATATATTGACCTGCAAGTGTTGTCGGCCAGCTTGCCGGGAAGGTGTCCGGGAATCTGTGCTGAAGCTTTCCAGCATGCTTGATACCACATATTTCCCTTCAAACGTACTGTTTACTATTACCGTTAAATCCTAAGTAATATTTGTTCTTGCGAAATGCACTTTGAACTTTTGGGTGATACAAAAAGTCATATCTTCAGAAAAATAATTGCATTGGTTATAAATTAGTACTTTTATTTCAATATGCAGTCTACAGAAAGCGTGCTGTATCGTGTCATATTCGGGAGTTACAGACTTTGCATACTGCATACATCCAGGATAAAACTTTACGCTGTAAGGAAAATCTTCAATAACAAATGTACTGTTTCGCAGATCATAAAACAAAATAGTTTTTATCTATGAATCAGTAACTATGTTGCCTCATCTTCCTTTACCTTTTCGTACTAGTTGAGTGACTGTTTCTGTATATTTATGCGTGCAAAGGAATCTCTCTTCTTTTAGTTTTGGATCTCTGGCGTATAAATGTTTGGATTCTTAGGTGTGAAGACCTTGGGTGATTTTTTTCATATGTTACACTCCCATCGTTAAAATAAACCATTACAGCTACTTTCCACCTGCTTTTATATTAGCTATAAATGTCGTGGTCCTTTTCCCGGACCTCCACAGTTTGAATTAAATTATCCAATGAAAGAAAATGCATAAAAACAGCGTCAGGACATTATCGTGCTAGACAGGGTTAAACACGCGTTTAGTTCAACTAATATGAGTGGCACAAGTTTCAATGTAGTCGGACGTTACTGAAAAAGTGATGACATTCACTGACATCAGAAGTATAGTCATGATGTAATATTACCTGCATGCCTTCAAAGTTACTATTTGCTGGCCTTGTCCATAAGTTATTTTAATAATCCACAGAGATAAAAATCATCAGAACCATTATAAAGTCGTGGAAATGCGTGCTTCCCAGGTTAAAAGGTTAACCCTTTCATTGGTACCTCTGAGATTGAGTCAACAACTTGCCACGCGCTTTGAGAGCGCTGAGGAAAGCTGTTGACCTGGACCATTCTTGTTTTCACATATATGGGCATGCTGGTATTTGACAAAAAGATTTTTTTGCGAGGAATTTGACTCTGAATTCACTCTAATGCTTCAGATTAACACAACTTTTGTTGTGATCAGCACCCAAAGAGTTACGAAACAGAGAAGAGAGAGAATCCAGTCTCCGGTGGAAATTCATTATATACCATAAATTGCTTTATTTTTTCAGCATTTTTATTTTCGCGTTTTCTTAGGGATTTGTTAAAGACGCAATAAAAAAAGTCGCAAAAACTCGGAAGACCATTTAAACAATATGTAGACCAACGAAAACAGTGAATTGATGACACCGCAACTTTGCTCAGCAATAAAAAACAGCAGAAATTTATATACGCGAACGTAAAGCAATCTACAGTACTCAAGGGGAGAGAAAAAAAAAAGAAGGAAGAGACGAGCATGAGTAGCGGCATGATGAGCCTCGATCCCATAACCTATGTCGTGATACTTTAACCAATACATGGATGACCGACTGGGAAATCAGAAGAAAGATGTGTTGCTGACTAAATAACGTTTCTTTGCTGTAGATGTCGGATAAATTTAGGATCATCATACAAACTGTACAGCCAAGCTACTGGCAGATTGTAATCTGGAGAATTATGGTCACGATATCGGGGTCCTGTACTACACCATTAGATGTGAAAATACAATACACAAATTTCTGCAAAACTCGTTCTATTCCAATGGAGATGAAAGGGACATTTATCAAAATTGAAGTGTACAGGAAGAGACACATTTTACACGGTAAAGATCGGCTAAGTGTGAAGAAAGAGACCCAGCAGTTTACATGGTAGATTGTGAAAAAGGGTAAAGAAGGAGGCAGTATTTTACATGGTAAAGATTGGTGAAGTGTAAAGAAAGAGACCCAGCATTTTACATGGTAGATTGTGAAAAAGAGTAAAGAGAGACATAGCATTTACATGGTAAAGATCGGCTAAGTGTGAAGAAAGAGACCCAGCAGTTTACATGGTAGATTGTGAAAAAGAGTAGAGAGAAACAGCATTTACATGGTAAAGTTTGGTGAAGTGTGAAGAAAGAGACACAACATTTTACATGGTAAAGATTGGTGAAGTGTAAAGAAAGAGACACAGCAGTTTACATGGTAAAGATTGGTGAAGTGTGAAGAAAGAGACACTGCATTTTACATAGTAGACTGTGAAAAAGGGTAACGAAAGAGACAGCATTTCACATGGTACACTGTGAAAAAGGGTAAAGAAGGAGACAGCATTTTATATGGTAAAAATTGGTGAAGTGTGAAGAAAGAAACACAGCATTTAACATGGTTAAGATTGGTGAAGTGTGAAGGAAGAGAAACTGCGAAAAGGACACAGTTCACATTATCGAGAAGACACATCGCTTTAGATAGCAGTGTCCACCGAAGACATATTCCACATATTCCTGCCCCAGTACATACAATGCCTGTTCAGGTTAAACACAGAATTTTACACAGTTTCGAAGAAGATGAACCTATTCACATGTCTTGTCAAAAATCAACATGTTGCATAATATTGTTCAAAGAAGACACAAAATTAAAGTGTGTGTGTCAACACACACTTTTCTGTTTTTCTTCTATTTCTTTCTTTCCTTCTTCTTTCTTCTTTTTAGGTGAATTTGTCCGACACTTTTCTCTGATACTATTATACATAGAAACTCCAAACTTGGTATGATTGTACCTCAATACAGAGAGTTTGGCCTTTTTATGCAGAGGAAAGAAGATGTTTAAAATGGTGCAAATTAGAAGCATTGAAATTTTGAATCTTGAATAACTTCAAAAGTATAAAAGATAGAGATGTTATTCCAACTTTTACTAGCGGCTTATTGACCATTGCGTGTCTGATGAATTAAGAACAAAAGTTGTTGCAATTTAAATTATGCTAATCAGTAGCATTTGAATTTTAAATCTTGCATATCTTCAAAAATGTTTTAGATAAAGATGTCATTTCAACTTCTACTGGGGGGTTATTGACCATTGCGCGTGTAATGAATCGAAAACAAAAGTTGTAGCAATTTAAATTATGCCAATTAGCAGTATTCGAAATTTTCAATCTTGAATACCTTCAAAGCTATAATAGATAGAGATGTCATCCCAAAATTCTACTAGGGGGTTGTTGTGCACTGCCACCTAATGAATTAAAAGCAAAAGTTGTAGCAATTTAAATTATGCTAAGTAGCACCATTGGAATTTTTAAAGCTTCAAGGCTATAATAGATAGATAAATTGTTGTATTTATCCTACACTGCAGTACTGAAGTACCCATTGTACACTTTTGTAACATTGTTGCACAGACCATACAACTAGTACTAAGCAAGTAATCAAGTGACGTCATTGGTTGGTAGAAGTGGGTAGAATATGTGCTTATTTCTAGAAGGAAATGGAAAGTGACTCGCCTGTACTATAAAAGCCGGTGAAACCTTCCTGCTGATAGCTCATTCCATGTCTAGGTATGGGCAATGATATGATTTTAATGAACTTGTCATTACGTACATGCCACCTTATTGCTTTTCTGGGATATAAAACTATGATGATTGGAATTAACATGAATAAATGATCTGTGTAGTTGAATATTTAGGGCACGGGAAACTGGTGATCACATCATGTGTATTACTTCTCAGTAAAATCAAGCTTTGAGCGGACTTCTGAATATATATACTTTAACCATGTAAGGTATGAGGTGATATGCATGTGTGCAGGGGTTGTGCCGGCCACCGAAAAATATTTATGTGCTAAGTTTGTAACCAAAAGAAAATCATTAAATTGAATAAAATATTTTTTTTTTTACTTTAGAGGACGCCTGTGAATCGAATTTGCTTTTTTATGTTTTATAAGGGATTCATTTTTGAAAGAAAAAAGGTTAATGTTTCCATTGTTGTCATTGACGTGTACATGTTCTTTGATGTGTGCGATGTTGAGTGACAGTTTTCAAGCGTACGAGCAAAACAATGGATAATCTGCTCCACGGCCGGTCCCTTTAATATTGTCATCTCTGCAGTTTAGTTGTAGCCTAATTCCCTTACGTGTTCCCTTTCAGATTGTGTCTGCAATTTTGTGACATATATTCAAAGTTACAAGCTGGGCAAGTAGGACGGCACAATTTGTTTAAGGGGTTAAATATTCGCATACTATATGGTAATGGATGATAATGTGATATTTGCATGGTCTCGTGAGGAATACTTTGAAGTGCTCCACATGTTTTAAGAATTGTGCATATTGGTAGGTATGACAGGCGTGGGGATAAACTTAGGGAAAACAGCATTCACCGACACGAATTGAGCCCGTTAGGACTAAGCACATTTCGTCTGCTCCCTGATGGAACACCCAAGGTCATCACTTGGAGAAATACATGCACACAATGTACTGTATTTACCATATTTACCACTTATTTAATGACAAGACAAAGTTGTAGCTCAACTGGAGACACGAACGCTGTCTCGTCGGTCCCCAAACGCACTTTATTGACATTTCGCTATCATTCGACATTTGCCGGCATTGCTTTCTTGCACTGTGTGAGAGAGGTAACATTTTTCGCTTCCAGAAGGTCGTAAAAATTGCAACAAAATAGAAATTGCCTGCTGGGCACTTCATTAAGCCATGAAAAAAAATATCAACAACTATGGATAATGACCGAAATCCTTGTCTCATGATGGCCGATTCAGAGTAAATGTAATTAGTTAAGTTTATTTGCGGAAACATTTAACCGATAAAACAAATATGTAAATTATCCTTATTTTGTATCCGGTAATTCCGTTTTTCTTTTGTATCGGGTTACTTCAACTTTCATTTGCAGGAAACACTGGAACTCTGAAAATACAATACAGCCTACCTGGACAAGGCCAGCCATTTCACGACAATTGTGTCACTGGGGATTAGGAAAATTGAAACGTTTGGCTGCGGTTAAATGCACCGATTTATTCAAATTTGCAAAAACTTGTGGAATTGGATGTAATAAAAGCGGATGCCAAAGTATTATATATTATACAATTATAGTCTTAGAATGAGGTCTATACATGGGTCTATCGACCTGTCTTCACCAATATACACCGAGGGCGAAGGCCTAGGTGTCTATTGGCGTGGACATTTCGATCGACCCATGTATAGGCCGAATTCAAAGACTATAACTGTTTAGTCATATGCATCTGTGCAAGTGTTAGTGTCAAAGATTCAAGATCAACATAGCAGACTGATCCTTACCAAATGATCTAAAAAAAACGTCTGCCATGTTCCCAATGAATCAATGTGGGCGCTATGATTGGCTGAAAGTTGCTGATGACGCATCACGCATCGTTCACGAGGTCTGGACTGGCAGCACGCGAGGTCTGGACCGGGTCAAGTGACTTCGAGACAGCAAAAGCAGTGGATCCACGTGTTTATAGCATGACACGTGATGATGCCTCGACCAATAGGAGAAGCAGAAACAGTCTACTCATATGGCAAAATGTGGTATGGTGTGGTATGGTATAGTTTTTACACGTCGTTCTTCATATGTGGCTTACTTTGTGCCTTGATACCCGTCGAATCTGCACCAAAGACGTGCAGAGATATATAGATCTCCCGGGTTTTGCATATCGTAAGTTTTACCCAAATTGGGCTCATAAATGATACATTCATGTCTGAATGTATGAATATATGTATATATATATATATATATATATATATATATATATATATATATATATATATATATATATATATATATATATATATATGTGTGTGTGTGTGTGTATGTATGTATGTATATATGTATATATATGTATTAAATATAAATATATATATACATATATATATATATACATATATATGTATATATTGTATTTGTGTCTTTTTGTCCAAAACCACTTCCTAGCAGTCATTACCCTATTCCGCAGTCCGAACTCTTTTCTCTCCAACAGCTAACCTGTCCATGTCTGACACATAGAAGTACTATTGTCCATATTACACACGTTCCTCTGTAAAATTTTGACATAGGCTGTATTAGCCCAAATAAATGAAAGGGTCTTCAGCGGGTAACTACTCAACATGTTTCGGAGCTTTTTACCCGTACATGTCTCTCTGAGTAGCGGCTCCTTGTATATATATAAACACTTCCACCCACATAAAGCACTATAAAGAACCGTATATATGAAAAGAATGGGTGGGTGATGAACATAGCCTGCTAACTATGCTTATGGGCTTTAGCACAGCAGTATTGGGTCTCGCTCTGCTCAAGCTCAAAACATTTTTGTATTTATGAAGCGGTATTTTTAGTTGCGTCGTGCCCTGTTGGCATCATAGGGGTTTGTAATAAATTTGCCATGTCGCCAAAATATGAAAAACTGTGGATACGTGCGCTGAGGTATTTAAATATGGTTTCCTTATATAGGTTGTCGTGTTGAAGACAATGTAAGGGTGTATGAGTTTTGTCTTCAATGGTATCCAAAGAAAATATGGTGTCCTTATACAGGTTGTCGTGTTGAGGGCAATGTAAGAGAGTATGTGTTTTGTCTTCTATGGTATCCAAAGTACAGAAAATACAATTGCGATCAGTTGGAGGTTCTTTGAAATATCTTCCTGTTTCATTATAAAATGATGTCATATTCCAAATACATAAACAGTACTGTTCATAGTTTCCCACCCGGCCGTGTACCCCTGTTGGAACTAGGGGTCTTTGAAAACCAAGCCAGTTGCGCAATCCGCCTCATGAATAACAATCAATCGCTTGTAGAAAAAAAAATTAGCTGCAGCTGAAGCAGGGTTACAGTCCATCTTTCCTCGTTACTAAATTTCAGGTTTTCCTTTATGGCCCTCTTCCCTCATCCAAACACAGCGAATCAATTATAGTTTCGAGTACAATTTAACCAGGTTAATTGTCCTTCTTTTCTGAGAACCCTTTGACAAGAAGCCTCATGGCTAAAGCATTAGCAAAGTAGCTTGATGATGATGATGACGACGACGACGACGACGATTAATCAGGCCTGTATTTTCCATTTCACTGGTCCACCACTGTAAGACCACGTTGTTTGATCATTTTAAGCCTCCCCGGTATTTCTTCTTTTCATCCAGAGGGGCAACCAGCAGAATGGCTGTCCTAATATTCTAGTAGATACGAGCCCACACATACTGACCACCAAAGACACTCTCCACCGCAAATACTGATCAGTATTCGGCAGACAATGTCTTTGGTGGTCAGTATGTATGGGTTTGTATCTACCCGAATATTAGGACAACCATTCTGCTGGTTTTCCCTTCGCTTCCATCCTTCCTTCCAGCCGTTTGTCTTCTAACTGCCGGTAGCTTAACCTGTGCAATGAAGAGGCCAGCATTTTTTTTTCAAACTAGTCATAAAAAAGGGTGAATACATTTAACATTTAGGGCTACAATAGGCTTGTGATCTTGATATGCGCACACACACATTTGTGTGTGTGTATGTGTGTGTGTGTGTGTGTGTGTGTGTGTGTGTGTGTGTGTGTTTGTTTTATACAAAAAAATGAAAACAAAAATCGTAGTCAAATCTGCCATTGATGGATATTAAGGACGACTCAAAATTACATGTCACCTCTCCCTTTTGAAGGTCAAGACCAAATGGTTTTTCATGTGCTCGAAAGGTACTTGGAACTGTATCTGATTCTGAGCTAATATGGTTCAGATGTGCCTTTTCAAATCGAAATCTTGTCATCATGTTTGCCGGCAGCTTCATTTCATATTTTCTAATCTACTTGGGATATTGACCTACATTTCTAGGTCTCGCCCTAAGTCTGTAGATTTTTATAATTTTTCAAAATGATAACTCGTAAAGAATTCATCCAACCCATGATTTGAAGATTTTAAACAATTTTTCTCGTCCATTTTTCAGTCAAATCTTTTTCAAATCTCTAAGACGCTCCGCCAATTGCTTTGCAATTGGACAGGGACACTTCTAGGGACCTCTAGACCTCAATCTGTTCATCAGGTGATGCTGGAATTGTTTTGTGCTCTTTTTCTCCCAAACAGTAATTTGGATCCTCTTCCAACTTATTGGGAATGTGCATGGACTTGATCTCCATCAAATTTGTTCTTTACATGGTGGTGCTGTCATTTTTTTATTTTTAACAAGTGTATCAAAATTCAGAAAAATCAATTTGGCGGATATGTACGTGATCAACACTGATGATGGTTGATATCATTCTTAAGTTCACAGGACCACTTCAGTCTTTGCAAGGTCAGCTGAGCACAGGACTGTCACAGTCCTCTTTACAGTTATGTAACATGAAACAAATGTACATGTATTGTTTTGTTTGGACTAACGTGGTCTTTACTGATCCTCGAATATGAAATTGTCTTGGACATTGGCTAATTTGGGGGGCCTTATCTGCTTGACAATTTGACTTGGTCTGTAGAGGATCACATCCCTGGTTTTGCCCATTTCCAGTAGGCCCCTGCTTTGACCATAACGGACACCTGCAGAGGCGAAGGGCGAGCGTGTTGCAGCTCCACCAGCCGTGCACCTGATGATGATCACATGAAAATTGGCCAAGTTATGACAAGATGAAACTTTCAAAGGGCCAAATGACTTTGACCTTTGCTCTGTAGAGGATACATGTACACACAAAAATGTGCAGTGTTGCAATACCTACAATTTGAGCCCAACATGATTAGCAATGGATGGAAATTGGCCAAGTTATGGCTGGATGAAAATTTCAAGGGTCCAAATGACGTTGACGTTTGACCTTTAGAGGTCTAATGTAAATTAAAACAAAATGTGCAGTGTTAGAATAGCTACAATTTGAGCTAACACAAACAAAATCTGATAAAAATTGACCAAGTTATGGCTTGAAGAAAGCCACCATCAAAAGTGGCCTTTGACCTTGATTTGACCTGTATCTAAAGTGAACCTTGACCTATAAAATGACATTTCGACATAAAATTGACCTTTGACCTTGACATAACCTTGACATTTGAAATGACCTTTGCCTTCCTATGATCACTTGATTGAAAGTGGGGGGCGTGCTTCTATTAGGGCATGTGCTACTGTTAGGACGAATACGGTATGTGTAATTAATTTCACATATGTCCAAAAAAATTCCACATATGTACAACAACTTTAATTAATTTAACACACGTAAAATAGATTTACACATATACTGAACCCCAATGAAAAGTATCCACATAAAAAAATTAACACATTAATTTTGTAAGTTACTAAGTACTGTGTGTGCATATATGCATGGTTTGGAGCCTACATCAGGGTCATTCAGGACAACTTTTTAACTTTTGCTGGGTTGTTACATAATGCATGTGACTTTTGTGCACCGAATATGGCTTCTGACCACCACTCCTATTGGATGGCTAAAATGACCTGATGTTTTCAGTGGCTTTAAAAAGGGATGTTCAGCCAAGAAAAAAGCCAGTGGTCTCAGGTGTGTTGAGGCGATCATGCCGCGTCTGAGCCAAGGTCAAAGACACCATGCTTTGGGGCTTGCAGAGGGTGGAGTCCCAATCACTCAAATCGCACAAAGAATGGGGTGTACTCGGCGCACCATCCAACGACTAATTGAACGGCAACAAGAAACTGGATCCGTAGATGATCGGTCTAGGCCTGGCCGAGAAAGAGTGACAACACCTGGCCAAGACCGTCACATCCGGCTGATGCACCTGCGAGACCGTTTCCGTACAGCAGCCCAAACAGCCCGTGAGACTCAAGGGTTGAATCACCGTCCTGTCAGTAGTTCTACTGTGGAGAGGCGACTGAGGAGCAGTGGCCTAACAGCCAGAAGACCTTACAGGGGTAACCTGCTGACCCAACCCAGAAGAGAAAGACGACTGCAGTGGTGTAGAGCACACTCCAGGTGGACTCGCCAGCAGTGGAATACCGTCCTTTTTACTGACGAGTCCCGTTTTTGTGTCAGCAGAGCAGATGGCAGAGAACGTGTGTGGCGCCGGACTGGGGAGAGATATGCAGATGCCTGTGTCCGTCAGGCAGATCGATGGGGTGGACCCTCTGTCATGGTGTGGGCAGGCATCAGCAACCGCTACCGGACACCCCTAGTGGTCATTCAAGGGATCCTCAATGCTAGGCGGTACATTGATGAGGTGCTGGAGCCGCACATGGTCCCATTTATGGAGCAGCATCAAGATCTGGCGATCTTTCAGCAGGACAATGCACGTGCACACTCTGCAAGATTAACAGTGAACTTTCTCAATGAGAACAACATCAATGTCATGGAATGGCCAGCGTTCTCACCCGATCTGAGCCCTATTGAACATTTGTGGGATCAGTTAGGCCAAGGTATTCAACGGAGGACACCTAGGCCTACTACCCGAAACCAGCTGATCCAAGCTCTGCAGGAAGAATGGAATAATGTTCCCCAACACAGAATTCAAACCCTGGTCAGCAGTATGCGCCGCAGATGTATAGCATGTGTTGATGCTCGAGGTGGCCACATCCCATATTGAACAGAAAAATTTGTGTGACTTTCAATTAGGGCAGTTAATGACATTTTTTGCCTGTAAGTGACGTTAATGTCGGTAGAGCGTGACATTATTTTTACGCCAGAAAAGTGAATGCTTTGTTAAGTTCTAAGCACGTCTAGGTATGAAATGTTTCAAGTATAAACAATAAAATACTTCAAAATTGGCATGTGGATACTTTTCATTGGGGTTCGGTATATGTGCAACAGATTTACACACGTTAATAAAGAATCCCGCAGGTCACTCGTGATTTCCCACACCAACAACGATCCAGAGTGAGAGAAAAATAGTAACTCACTCTCCAGCCATGTAAGGTTTTGTTTATTCTAGGCCTATGTTTAATTGGGTATTCATCGCAAAAAAAAAAAAAAAAAAAAAAATGCACTATGCCTACTTTTAACGCCAACCTGCTGGTCTGCCCGGTTTGTTTACATTCGTTGCGGTTATCCACCTCTCGCGTGGCCTTTTATCAAACATTGCTGATTTGATTTACAGGCCTACACAACAAAACACCCTCCCCCCCCCAAAAAAAGGTCTACCAGAGTCGTTAATCTTAATGTCTCAAACCAAATCTCTCGAGTTGTTTGCCTGTCTGCGCGCCTGATCACCCAAGCGCTAAGAGCGCGGGTCATCAGGCGCTCCGGCAGGCAAACAACTGGGGGGATTTGGTTTCGGCAGATGAACGAGAAGGGTTATTTAAAAAGTAATGGACAGGCTGGGGTGCGTTCGCTGCTGTAATGCCCTCGCTACGCTTGGGCATTACTGTAGAGTGTAGTGGACGCACCCTACACTACAGGCTACACAATCTATGGTTTCAGCTGTAAATGTGTCATCATGAATCTGAACTTGAATCCGGAGTTTGAAGGCTTTAAAATATGGTTGTTAGTTTAGAATTTGTATTTATTCCCTTTGGCTACGGTCCATTAAGAAAAAAAAAGACAATTTATATTACTTGTACCATTTTATTTCACTACATTGTATTGGACTATGCCACAGTCATGTTGCGCGTAGGCATATAAAATTTAAAGTTCAAAGAAAAGCGGTCGACCATAGGCCTAATGGCGGATTCTTTTGAACGGCCGTCGCTTCAGCCCAAAATCTCGACGAAAAGTCACTTTTTTTATTATTTCTTTTGGGAGTTAATTTGGTGGAGAGGAGAATTGGAAAGTCTGGTTGCTTTGGAATGTTTTTATAACTTGTACCAACAAACGTATGCATCCATAGAGCTCAAGTGACTGAGGGCCGGCAGATTGGCCCCATCATAGACCGTTAGACGGCAGCATTGCGAGCATTGCCCTAGTAATAGAAGGAACGGGACGATGGCTACCTCGTGGCTACCTGCTACGCCAGCCGGGACAAACGATGAAGACAGTCTGGGGAGTTATTTGGACAGATGTTAGAGGTCTCTGAAACGAAGAATAATTTCCCTGGCGAATGCTCCACATGGCGTGCTGTTGATTTCTGCTTGCTGTTGGATTATTGTTCACGGACTTCACATTTTTGTGCCCGTTCAGATGTTGAATAATGGTTGGCGGGACTCCCTTTGAGTCTTCACTTAAAGTGCCGAAGAAAAAAATAGTTGACGTTTGACCTACAGTTATCCCAAATATGGGATTGATTCCGGCCATATTTGGAAAACCATAGCTCTGATTTTACAAATATGATACAAAGTAGTTTCACCCATTGGATATGGTCAACAATATCACAGACATAGGCCATATCCCATGGGTTTTCAATGTAATAGGCCTATGGTACCAAGTAGTAGGGGATAATGTTTTAATGTCAATACAGCACGTCACTGATGCAGGGGCGTCACAGTTTACTTGTAACAATGTTTAGATCGTGCGATCTACAGTGAGTTACTATTTTTGAATTTCTCTCTGGAAATGATAATTCACCCTCAAACATAGAATAAAATAGTTTTACACATGTGTACAAATATATTTTTACACGTGTAAAATTATTGTATTTGTGTCTTTTTGTCAATAATCCCTTTCTAGTAGGCATTCCTCTATTACACTGTCCAAACTCCTAACTCTCCATAAGATAACATGTCACTGTGTAGCCTTTATACATATGGAAGTACTTTTGTCCATATTGCACACGTTCCTCTGTAAGTTTTGACATAGGCTGTATTAACCCAAATAAATTAAAGGGTCTTCAGCGGGTAATATCATTTCACATATGTGTGAAAGAATTTCACACACGTGCAATTTTTTACATATGTGAAATAGTCATTTATTTCACATATTTATATGAAACAGATTTACACATATGCAAAATATTTAATGCATGTGAAATAAAAAATAGTTGTACATAGGCCTATGTGTAAAACTATGGCAAAGTTAAGCAAGCATATAAATGAGTGCTTAGAGATCAGATTAAAACCATACCTAAGGACTCAGGTCCGCTATCGCTAGGGTTACCATAGAAGTGCGACTATGTAGTAAGCCTGGTTTTTTCAATGCGTTGTGTAGGAACCGAAGGCACGACATAAAAGAACTTCACACGTGTGTAAATCTTTTAACTTTTGTAAAATAAATGATTATACTACTATTACCAATACAAATACAAATCTTTATTGTACATTCATCGACATACATCAATATGGTACAAGTAAAAAAAAAAAAAAAAAAAAAACAAGAATCATCTAAGAAAAGAAGATTTGCTTCACAGCAAATCTGTCTGGGTGCCTTCAAAAGGAGAACAGTTTGAGATGCTACACTTTGCCGTTGTTCAACATAATCTAAATTTCGCGTATTAGCCACATTATAACAGTAAAATGCTACAACTTTGGGTCTTGGTTCATAGGATGTGGCCATGTCACAAACTTATAAAATGTAGTTTGAATGAAATAACTATCTATAATAATTGTGAAGCTATTCAACATTTTAATTTTTGTCTATTTGCCTAATTTGCATAAATTGAAAGCCTAGAACTTAGGTTAATGGTTCATTGGATGGGGCTTTGCCACAAACGCATAAATTGAAGTAGGAATGGCACCTCCATCTATAATAGTTTTGAAGCTATTCAAGATTTGCATTTCGCATGTTCACCTAATTTGCATAAATTAAAACCATACAACTTTTGTTCATGGTTCATTGGATTTAGCTTTGCCATAACCTATAAAATGAAGTTGGAATATCATCTCTTTTTTTTCAAAATGTTTCAAAAGCCCCTTATTATCATAACTTAAAATTCTACAACTTATACTGTCCATTATATTGGCAGGTGTCCCAAACCTATATATGCACATTGAAATTTTGAGCATCTGCAATATTTTAGAAGATATGGAGCTTTTAAACTTTTAATTGCCCCTAATTTGCTAACTTCTAAACGTCAATTCTAAACATCATGATTATTCCAAATGAGATGCACAATTTCACTGGCTAGGTCAGTCACCATGGCAAGTTTGGTGGTTTTCAGGAAAATAGTGCTTGAGAAAATCTCTGGACCAACTTGGTCGTGAAGAAGAAAGAAAAGAAAGAAAAGAAAGAAAAAAAAAAAGAAAAGAAGAAAGAAAGAAAGAAAGTGAAACTTCTCTGCAGTTGGTACCCCTGGGACCAGAGAAAAGTGCTCACTCCTGAGAGGGTCACCCGTTCTGGGCAGTATGGATGAGTATATGTGCATGTACATGTAGATGTACATTATTCATACATACACATATACATGTACTGTGTATACATATGATAATACAAGGGGATGTATATACATGTATGCATTACAAAACTGTCTTCCTTCCTTTATTACATAATCAAATTTAAACAGAAGCTGTCAAGAAACTCCATGTTTATGTACCTGTGAACCGAGACAAGCACTATACTGTCTCAGTATTGGCTGTGAGGAACAGGCTTCATCTCACTGGTTACAAGAAAGCAAAGACAGGAAAAAGTCCACTGAGATGACACAAATCCACACACTGTTTCAAAATTCACAAAGTGATGAAAACAGTTATTGAGGACTGGAAGACCATACTGTGATGGGTGTACCCAACTCAGCACTGTGTGTAGTCTATTTTGAACAGAGGGTACACTCAGGCTTGTTCTGCCTAGAAGTCTGGAGCCTGTGTTCCCTTGGGACTGATAAGCTCAGCAGACTGACATACCCGGAGGCAAAAACAGACCAGCTACGACACCAGTCTCAGTCATGGTGCCTTGACATCTCTGTGCAGCACTAGTGGGAACTATAGCCTGCCTGGTACATATGGCAGCATCCACAAACCTTCCAAAACCATACACCTAGCATATATGGATAGAAGGCTGCCTATTAGATAGGTTCCAACTAATTATTTAGGAATGCAGATGATCACCTGGTACCATGGGGGTCAAGCAATAGGTCATACAACAAACAGTTGAAGGCCTGGTTGTGGATTGTGGAGAAATTTGGTGCATTTAGCATACATTAAAATTCTCCAAGTTTTGTTTGTATGCTATTGGATTTGTCAGTTGTCTCAAACCTGCATGCTTAAGTTAGAGCTTTGTGTCTATTTATAATATTGTTGAAGATATGGAGCTTTTAAAATTTTAATTGCCCCTCATTTGCATATTTTTTAGACATCATGACTATTCCAAACTAGGTGCACAATTTCATTGGTAGGTCAGTCACTATGGCAAGTTTTGGCGTTTTGGGAATTATAGTGTCTGAGAAAAACTTCAGACAAATTTGGGTGCCATGGAAAGAAAAGACGTGAGGAAAAACAATATGTCTGGGTTGGCACTGATACATAACCAGACAATAAATAACATCAGGACATACAAAAAACTTGTGAATATAATGGAAATAGGCTTTATATATATATATATATATATATATATATATATATATATATATATATATATATATATATATATATATATATATATATATATATATATATATATATATATATATATATATATATATATATATATATATAAGACAGTCCTTATGACACTTTGATGGGTTATTTACGGGCTTCGAAACAGACATTGACATAGTTAATTACATGTTTTATGACATAGTGGTAATTATAAGAAATTGACATCAGAAAGGCGAATTTTTCCTTATCTGTAATAGTTGTTAAATTGTATATTTCAAGTGTGTTGAACAATAATATTTCATGAGAGTCGTACCTCACAAAATAAGCACATTTCATGCTCTATCTGTGATAGATTGCAGTGGTTACAGAGTATGTAACCACTCTGGTGAAATAGATTCAAAGTGAAAATAGCCTCTCTAATACAGAGTCTATTTTTAAGCTATATTCTGTTATACCGACCTGTCTCAATTCGTAGGTCATGTCCATTTATTCTCAACTTCGTAAAATTATCAGTTCGCGTGCGGGATAATTCAGTTGCAGGTACTCTTCTCTTCCAAAGTTATTTTTTAATTTAGAATAGGATCTGAATTTGTGCTTCTGTTTTCCCCTGGAATATAGCATAACCATTGGGTCTCATATATATCCCATAACGTTTCAGTTTATTTTTGGGCGCATCTGTGAAAGAAGGTGCCACCGATATTTTCCCAGTGACGTGCCATATTTGCATTAGTTAAAAAAAAACAAAAAACAAAAACAAACAAACAAACAAAAAACTGCAACCAACAAGAGGTGTTTTCATTGGGTAAAGTATGATTTTCTCGCAAGCAGTGGGCAATAAGGCTATCTTGATCCCGAGGGTAAAGGTTGGCCAAGCACTTGACACTATGACACTAACCATAAATTGATATTGGGTAACAACCAGGTTCGCCCTTTAAAGCTGCACTGGGGGACTTGCGGTGGACTCCGAGGATAAATCTACTCAAGTTCGTCTTGGTTTGTTCCATAGTTACTCCTTCACATTTGCTCATGAGATTACTACTACTTAAGCCCTTTAACATGTAGCGGGCCCAGGCTCTAAAACCATAGGCAGTGACTGGCAGTAAGAGTGATTCAAATAGTTGAACTGCTACGTCCACATTTCCATTCATTAAGAATGCAAAGGATATTTAAAAACCAATGGAAAGAAAATTTAGCCACTAATAGTGAACCTGACAAGAAACTACGAACATATGTAAAATTTAAATACCAATTTGGACCAGAAAAATATTTATATTTAGTGAAAGAGTATAGAATTAGAAAAAATATTACCCGATTTCGAATACGCGCCCACAACCTCAAAGTTGAAACTGGCAGACACAAAAGACGTATTAAAACACCTTTAGAAGAGCGGAAATGCAATACCTGTGAAAAATTGGAAGACGAGGCACATATTTTAATCGATTGTAAAAATTTACACAGCAACGAACTACCTTTTTCGACAAACCAACCGAAATTTTCCCTACATTTCTGACTTTTTCGAACCCAGAAAAATTTATCTTTATTATGAAATTAGAAGATGGCGATATAATCAAACATACTGGGACATTTTTCGACCAAGTGACTAAAGTTAGAGGTCAATTTTGATGATACATATTTCCTAAATAGCATAAATATCCCCAACATCCACTTGCAGTTTTTGTTCTGCAGGCGACCCTTTGGGGCCAACGCCGGCCAGCCCACCGCAACCGCTTTGTACTATTGTAGGGCGGCAGGGCGGCGATGTAGTGAAGAGCGCTCTTTTTTTCTTTTTCTGAAGATTGAAGTGGAATGTAGTCTAGTGTTGTGATGTGATGTGTTGTTTTGTAATATATCATATTGTATTGTATCGTATTGTGATTCATGTATATATTTATGTGTTTTCACTGACAGAAAACCATGTATGTATATGGTGCAGTTAATAAAGTCATTCATTCATTCATAAAGTTAATAAAGTCATTCATTCATTCATTCATTCATTCATTCATTCCTTTTACAGTATTTTAGTTGGGAAAGAATTTTAGAAGATTTTGGTTTTAGTTTTATTGCGGAGTTGAAGCTGATATAAAGTTTATATTAAGGTAGCAGTATATTCTTGAACGACATCAGTTTCAGATTTATTATAGAGAAATTTAAATCTTTTTATGATATGTCCACCCTTATTGAAAATCATAATTTTGGTTTTGTCTTAATTTACAGTTAATTTCCAGTTATTACAATAGTTGTGTATTTCGGCTAGGGCCTTCTGTAGACCATCACTACTGTCAGAAAGAATCATTAGGTCAGCTGCATACATCATACAATCAATTTTGCTATTTGAAATTTCAACTGGTTCCCATGAGCTGTGAAATATACCTGGTAAATCATATGTATTACACATATATGCTGAAAATTTTCACATATGTGGATAGTTTTCTACATATGTTAAAAAGGTTGTCACATGTGTATAATTATAGAATAAATGCTAAAACGGTTTGCCATTGGAAATTAGCTCCCAAATCATTTTCAAAAAATGCGTCCCTTTGGGGCTTAGTTGTGTCCTGTATATGTGCGTTATATATAGATTTAGGTATCATTCCCGTAAAATTGTATACATGTTTTCAGTCCCTAAGGTTCATTATCCCCTGATGGTCATGTGTCGGTAGGGCCTATATATGTATGTATGTATGTATGTATGTATGTATGTATGTATGTATGTATGTATTTCGTGTTTTGAGACCACGAAACAGCCATGTTTCGAAGAAGCAACATTCGGCACCTACTTTCCTTCCGAAATTGCGAAATGCATATTTCCAACGGCTCAAATCTGCATTCTTAGGGGATATGACATTCTTGCGTCAATAGGAACAATCTGGAATTCGTAGATAAAACCGGTGATTTACATACGAAGTGTATAATATTTTGAAAGCTACTTAATTTAAATTTTCATTATCCGATACCCCTTAGGATGTATCAATTGAATCAAAATTTGTTAAAAATAATTAGTGCCTAGGCCTAGATCACTTCCGTATATACTGTATCAACAATAAAGCTACTTGAACATGTAAGATATTTCCACTCTGCCTAAAGTTAATCACCTTTCCAAAATTTGTATACTTTACATCACATTACATATAACAAAGAGGTTTTTTTTCTGTTGTTGTGTTTTGTTTTGTTTTTTGTTTGTTGTTTGTTTTTTGGTTTTTTTGTTGTTGTTTTTTTTGTTTTTTGTTTTTTTTGTTTTTTGTTTATTTTTTTCGCGCCCCACTGAAATAATTACAATATCCACTGCAGTGACGAATCGTTAAAAATAGGGCTCAATGGAAGTTTTTATGCGTAAATATGTCATCAGTCCCTCCTCACTGACTCCAGCATTTTAATGTTACGTGTCAAAAGCCCTGCAACCAGTTTGTCATATTTGTCAATAGAACCAACACCAAGGCAGCATAGGCCTATTCTTCATTGAGGATGTTTATAGCTGCAAAATACAAGCCTCAATTAAACTCCGATTTCCTTCGATAATATGTATCTTCAATATATCTATATTTCTTTTCTTGGGATGTTGTTTTTAATCATGTTTGGACGTCCAGGAGTAACGATTAAATACACATCAATCTTGATGATTTTACTATTTTGACATCTTTTAGAAACATTACCGAATAGCTGGGCTTTGAATTGTGTTATTATATGTCATATTCTAAATTTGGTGGCAATGTGACCTTTACATCCGCGCCTCTTTGACGGTGAAAGGTACGAAAAGGCATTCATCAAAGAATTACGATCTTGTGTATGCCGACGTCATCCACAGTCAGGCCTGCCCAGTGTGAGGGTGGGTGGGTTAAGGTGTACGTGTGGGTGTGGGTGTGGGTGTGAGTGTGAGTGTGGGTGTGAGTGTGGGAGAGAGAGAGAGAGAGAGAGAGAGAGAGAGAGAGAGAGAGAGAGAGAGAGACGAGTTCCCGACCAGCTCTGCCAGAGTTAAGGACCAACAGCCCTACAGCAAAACAGTCGGGGTTGTTTCACATCAAACTTCCCGAAACATGTGAGATTCAACAGTTGTGACCCACTGGATACCTAGACATGAGTATCCAGTATCCAAAAATTGCCAAATCAGTTTTCCTAAATCAGCTAAATACTCTTCGTTTTCATGGATGGTATTCGTGTTGAAGCAGTCAACAGTTTTTTGTCTTTTTTTTTTCAGGTCTGGCTCTTGACCACCATATTAATTGGAAAGACCACCTTACGAATCTCAATTAAAATTTTCAAGGCAGTTGGAATATTAAACAAAATTAAATATTTTTGTCCACTGTTACAAAGCTCATGGTTTATAACTCGATATGGAATTATTACAACATTAATTTTGGGATTTTAAAGTGGGGCTTCAAACTAAGCAGAATAGTACAAAAATTTAAAATAAAGCTGTAAGATGGATAACATGTGGTAACTATGATGCACACACAGATCCTCTTTTTAAAGAGTTAGAATTTCTGAAAGTAAATGATCCCTTTACTCAAATGAAGCTAAAATTTTATCACAAATATACAACTAAAAATCTCCTAAATAAACTTTAATCACTTCCCTTTAAATCAAGGCAAGACCGCACAGCTATAGTGCTAGAAGGAGTGGGGAAATTAGAGTTCACTCATATCTAGGCAAACAAAGTTAGTGGGGAAATTATTTGTAAGTAGAGTTAACTCATATCTAGGCAAACAAAGTTAGCGGGGAAATTATTTTTAAGTATAGTTAGCTCATATCTAGGCAAATAAAGTTAGTGGGGAAATTATTTGTAAGTAGAGTTCACTCATATCTAGGCAAACAAAGTTTGTGGAGGAAATTATTTGTAAGTAGAGTTGACTTATATCTAGGCAAAAAAGTTAGTGGGGAAATTATTTGTAAGTAGAGTTAACTCATATCTAGGCAAACAAAGTTTGAAATATAAATACCTATGCTTGTAAACAAAAAAAATTGTGAAGTCCACATCCACAACTTACAGGGCTTTGGTAACTAGATAAAATTGAACTTCTAAAGAAGTACCAAACCGCATGTTCAAGAGTAAATTGTCACGTGTGTCAGAGAAATAACAACTAAAATAACAAATAATGGTTGCGGAACCCATTTATTTATTTCATAGCTGACACCATATATTTTTAAATTAAACATCTGATATAAGACTACAAGTTCTCATTGTAATCCCATAAACTACAAGTTCTCATTGTAATCGACCCATAAACTACAAGTTCTCATTGTAATCGACTCATAAACTACAAGTTCTCATTGTAATCCCATAAACTACAAGTTCTCATTGTAATCGACCCATAAGCTACAAGTTCTCATTGTAATCGACCCATAAACTACAAGTTCTCATTGTAATCGACCCATACACTACAAGATCTCATTGTAATCGACCCATAAGCTTGTTTTCCTTTTGCTCTCTCCCTTTTCTTTCCTGTTCTCTTTCTGTGCTTGTCTTTCATTTCTTCGGATGCTCAGCCTGCCATTTTTATGAACATTTATCACAATTTCCTAGTCCTGTCTATCTATATATCCTTAACTGTACCTTAGGGGGACTCGTGTGAGCGACATATTCTTGTCATAATGCCAGTTTCCCTGACAACTTGCATGCGTATCAGTTGCATCCACTTTGTATTTTGAAACATTAGTTGAATAAAGGCAATCTGAATCGGGGGGGGGGGGGATTTGCAGGTTGTTTTATGTCAAGGGCCGTTTTCTTGACTCACCAGTCTCTCTATGCCTGCTGGACGCCCTTTGCTACTTGGCCTTTAGAGCCAGTTACCCATGCCCTCCAGGGCAACTTCTATGTCAGCTACAAGATCCACGCATTTTCTGGGGCACAGGACTAAGTACAATACGCACTTCAAGGCAGTGTTAAATTTGGATGCTTGCACTAGAAAAGCCCTATAACATATGATATACTACATTTATTCAATAATAAACCTTCACTGAACACTAATTAAGCATATACTTTGCAATCATCCTCTTCTAAGTATCCAATCGGTAATTTCACATATGAACTTGGCTGCCATATTGATAATAAGGGGTATTCATAAGTAACTGTGGTCATGTGCTGTGCTCTATCCTGCAACAAGGAACTTGACAGGAAGGAGGGCAGATTTATGTATTTAGTAGGGCAAAAGGTGTTTGTACTAAAAATAGCAATCTGAGACAGCAAAAGCATACGTAAAGTCTTTCGTGCGGTTCAAAACATAAACAGCTGCTTAAAAATATTCAGAATTTTTCATTTGTTAGCAGAAAAAGTATAATTTTCAGATCTTTCAGTAACAAAATTGATGAATGTGCCCTCATTATGGTGGATGCCTAGTTCTGTTGCCTAGAGACATAGGTAGCAAGAACACACAGGCGCTAGTAACGTTCAGTCAGTCAACCTTTCGTGCTAATACGTGGGGGGGGGGGGGGGGCAAAGTATGTAAAGAGGGTGAACCTGGAACATCTATGCGTTCAATGACCCACATAGGGCCATATCTGCAACAAAATATTGTGTATTCATCTGTGCAGTCAATTATTTGTGCTAACAAGATGGTGGTAGATGGGCCTAAAACCACAACGTCGTCACGTGGAGCTGTTACCCCGGCCCTGTCACTCCCCACAAAAGTGGTAGCACATGATAGTTCCATAAATTAAAATGCACCCCCTTTTCAAGGATTTTTCTCTGAATTTTGCCCATTTTGATGAAAACAAGGAGATTTTTGCCCTGGAAAAGTACCCCTATTTTGGAAAACAAAGAGATTTTGACCCTCAAAAAGTACCCCTATTTTTCAGTTTCAAGGATACAAATGTAGGGGTCCATGCCTTAAAACCTGCATTATGCAGCATAAAAGTGTTGTTACGTTCACATCTGGATTAAACTTAATTGTAATGAATGAAACCATTTTCATTTTCTCCATGCTTTTTCATGATTTGGGTTTAAACTTGGAACTGACATTATCGACTCTTTAAACCCTTAGATCCATGGCCCCTATTTCATAAAAACGCAAAGGTTGTACAAAACATACCCTAAATTTAAGATTTCGCGGATCTTGACCCATGAAAAACACCCATAATTTCCGATTTCGCGGACCGCGTCGAGGCTCAAAATATACCCTTTTTTCCGCCAAATTTGGAACGATCAAGCGTAGGTACATGTTTGGTCCTAAGTGCTGGGGCCGGGGCTCTTGCATAGAAAGGTTTGAATGTGACGAGGTTGTGGTTTTAGGCCGATCCGCCACCATCTAATTAGCACAAATAATTGATTGCACAGATGAATACACAATATTTTATTGCAGATATGGCCTTATGTGGGTCATTGAACGCCATCTTCACCCTCTTTACCTACTCTGCCCCCCCCCCCCCCGCGCGTATTGGGTCTGCAGTGACTTACAAATTCCTCCTATTGTGACCTCTGCACCCAATGGTTTGTAACGAAAAGAGTAGCTCTATCTTTTTGTGATCCATAAAATATGAGACCATAAAAGATATTTTGAAAACATTCCACAACAATGGAATGGGTTATATAATATCATTATTATTCACCACTCTTGGGAAGCAAAAATGTTGGGTGATTTTGCTCAGTCCATGTTTCAATGGAGGTACTAAGGTAACGAGATTGCCCCTGATTATTTTATGGTTCCCGCCGTAATAACATATTACATGCAAATTATGAGTAAACCAATCAAGGAGGGTCTTTGATAATTCAATTATTACCTCCCATTGTTAAACATCTGTGAAGCACTGAGTTATGCCGGTTCATGTGGATCTTATAGGGTGTGCTTAGTTGTAAAATCTGAGCTCCCAATGAGCATCTGCTCCTGGATCTAATCATAGGTTGGACTCGACAAAAACATCATTCATGGAGTTCAGATTTTGTTTTTCACCGACAGACCTTTCTGGTGGTGTTTTCAGAATTTCTGTACATCAATTTTAGATAAAAATGCAGTGTAAATAAAGAATAAGAATGATTGCAGATGATTCACAACGGGCTTTACCCATTAGAAAGTTGCTATACGGAAGCTGCACACACTCTGTATTGTATTTTTCTTTGGAGAATAGTTAATAATGAAGTCCCACCTTATTTGCAAAATATCTTTACTCCAGTGACCGAAGTCCATTCCTATCAAACAAGAGCATCCACTTTCTCAAAATTTTTCCGGGCAAGGTCTTCCCCTAAAACTCTCTCTTTTATTGGTACCAACTTTTGGAATGAACTACCTCAGCATGTCCGGGATGCACGATCTTTGTTTAGTTTTTAAAAAAGTTGTATACAATTCATCTTTGATCACGTCGAGCCTTTCTGATCAATGATCTTTTTATCATTGGTTGTTTTATCAGACCTTTTGCTCTCGACTGATCGTAATGTCTCATTTATTCATTATTATGTGGGTTGTATTTGCTAAATATTTAGCTTAGACAAGGAGCCGCTACTCAGAGAGACATGTACGGGTAATAGGTTCCAAAACATGTTCTGAGTAGTAACCAGCTGAAGACCCTTTGATTTATTTGGGCTAATATAGCCTATATCAAAATTTTACAGAGGAACATGTGCAATATGGACAATAGTACTTCCATATGTATATAGGTTAGACAGAGACAGGTTAACGTATGGAGAGTAAAGAGTTTGGATTGTGGAATAGGGTAATGACTACTAAGAAGTGGTTCTGGGCAAAAAGACAAATACAATTATGAGCTAAATGAAATTGATTTTAGTGTTCTTGATGTACTATCTTTTAATTCACCTTGTGTATCTCACATCTACCCATAATCAACTGATTTTTACTCTATGAATGACTTGGTCATATTTTTTTAATTGTTATGGCATCCAAACCTCAACAGTCTTTTACCGACCTCGGATTGCAATAAAACTTGTCAAACTTGTAGCAGTTTGTTCACTAGCATATCAGGGGATGAAGAGGTTAAGGCACTTGCACACAATCTGAATACTAAATCATCAGCGCTGTTTCACTGATACAAGTGATTGTTTACTCATATTATAATACCTTAACCCCGCGCCAAAGTCAAGTTTTCCTTAATAATATGCCTGGGACAGATGCAGTTCATTTGCAACTAATTGTTTTCCTGGTATTGTTTAGAGCACAGGCCCCCTTTATGATGGGCATGATTAGTTTCCTTTTGTGGTTATCAGAGGTTTGCTTTTGAAGTTCACGGCGGAATGAACTGTGTGGTGTATTTTATTTCCTCATCACCATGCGCTCATATCAAATTATGACACGCTGCCGTTGGCATCAGATATTGAACATATGTGCATCTGGCATCCAAACGACCAGATTCAAGTGACTGTATTGCTTCATACGCTCACTCGGCTGCATGTTTCTTTTCACACTCCGCTTAGTCTGTTCATTTTCAACTCAACTTCATTTATATAATATTTATGATAGACATAAACTGCAAGGAACGATCCCTTCCCTCCCCAGTGAGCAATGTACTCATAGGAACGTTGATACATGTCACCTTCATCGGGGTGATTACTGTTTATTGCTGATTGTTACCGTGGAACTATGAATACCCAAGCACCCAATGCGTCCAGTTAACAAAGCTAAACACTATCCAATTGGAGACAGGGCAGACGTATATTATGAAGATATTTTTGCTCCTTTTTGTCCAACATAACTTTCAATTTATGTCACCTTTAAAAATAGTTTAAAAGCTACTTTCTAGCCTACGGAATTAGAAAACTAACGAGAACATTTTCCAAACTTGATATGGTCTATCCAGAAAGGATGCATTTCATGCAAATGTTTCATACTTGATGTGCTCCAGATAGGTGCACATTTTCATATGAGACACTTGGGTTCAAAAGTTACAGGTCATTAGCGTATGCTGCGAAAAGGTAGAAAATTCGAAGTGGTAGTCTGAGCGCAGGGGGGTTTCTAGACAATAACATGCGATCAAAGATATCTAGCTTAAATAACTGTTACTATTTTTCAATCCCAGTTAAATCTAAATTTTATGGCAAATCAATCTTTAAAATGTGTAGGTCTGCTCATCAAAGAGGTATTTGGATTAATTTTCATGATCAGATGTCTCTGACCTTTACCAAAGTCATTTACCAGAAGCCGATCAGTGACCGAAAACCCCTCGGCCAAGACGGACGGACAGACAGATGGATGGACGTGTAGGTGACGACAATACCCCTCCAGTAGGTAAAGGTTACTTCTATTTGACCTAATGACAAAACTTTCGTGCAAATGCAATGAGCACAAATATCATGGCAAGGCAATGTTTCTTCAATGTAGCACTGTGACCTGAATATGTGACGCAGTGAGCTAGGTGTCTGAGGCATCGTTAGTACCAACTGTCACAAATAATTGGTGCATCGACAACGAGTAGTATAATATTTGAAGATATCATGGTACCGCCATTTTTCTTCAATGCAGCAATGTGACCTAAATATGTGACCCAGTGACCTAATTTACAATAGGCATCTGATGCATCCTTAGGACCAACTGTCATAAATAATTGATGAAACTGCATTTAATATTTTTTCACATATTGTGTTAACGTCGTTTTCTTCTTCAATGTAGTACTGTGACCTAAATATGTGACCCAGTGACCTATTTTTCAAAAGGCACCTGAAGCACCTCAATGGACTCCTGTGATAAAAATTTGGTCTCTGTAAAGTGAGTATTTTTTGGAGATATGGCATTAACAAGGCATGGACGGACGGACGGACGGATGCGAAGGTGATGACAATACCCCTCCAGGCTAAAGGCTTAGGGGTAAAAATTGAATACTTTGGAAACCTTTGATTATTATTTGGACAAAGGAGGCTGGATGAAGTTCACTCTAAAATGAACTTAACAACAGGGGCCTAAAATTTTAGGGCTTTGTCACAGAATGTAATTTTCAAAGTTGCCATACTTAAATAGAAAGCTACTACAATTTTCATCTACTTCAAATTAGAAAAGGACTTCCAGATGAACCCTGCCTCAAGTTACCAAGCTGCGACTTCATTAAGTTGCTGATGAATTGAATTTTCAAATCATTGACAAGTAATTATTTGAAATCACTGTGTAAATTGCAAAGCGTGTATTAATATCCTCTCCCAGGAACAAAGGGCTAAGACATGATATATGGAAATAGAAAGGTGCTGAAATGTATGGTAGACGCGTTATGTGTGGGTGGGTGTGTATGATCTTGTGTAAACGTAAGACTTAATAATTACATGCGAGGAGTCCGTGCAGACGGTATATATATATATATATATATATATATATATATATATATATATATATATATGTATATATATGTAATAATAATAATAATAATAATAATAATAATAATAATAATAATAATGATAATAATGATAATAATAATAATGATAATAATAATAATAATAATAATAATAATAACTATAATAATAATAATAACGATAATAATAATAATAATAATGATAATAATGATAATAATAATAATAATAATAATAATAATAATAATAATAATAATAATAATAATAATAATAATAATAATAATAATAATAATAATAATAATAATATATACATATATATATATCCGCCTGTCTGTGATTCCGTCGACTCTTTATGTTTGTCCATCGAGTGCCTTCACTTAACTACACTGAAGCAACAGAAAGAGGCTTGAAAGGCAGAAGAAGAATCAGAGCAATTACCTTGCTCTGGCCTTGAAATTGAGAACATGCAGACAATGAAAGCAAATTTAAGCAAACGTAGCGCGCATCATTGAAATGGTCCCCATTCTTCCAACTTAAAAAGGGAACTTATCGTTGTATAAAAAGCATATGCATGAAAAGTATACGCGACGTTCTTTAAATGATAAGTAGTCTTAATCGGGACAGTGTCAACGGAGTACATTGTAAATAAAATACAGTAAAGTGGGTTTTGTTTCAAAACGATCATGACTAAATATATATATATATATATATATATATATATACAATGACTATCTCAAAAAGCTGATTTCTTTGTCAAATTCTACAAGAACACATTTCATATACTTTTCAACCTCTCCTGCTTAATTTTAAATGAAAAGTGACCTCAACTTTAAAATCACTTCCACCGCGAGTTTTCTTTGTATTTTTTTTCAAACTATTTCGATTAACGAGTTCAGCAAATATATTATCTTTGTCACTATTGTCTTTCAATTCTACTTCACAAGTGTTGAATTTTATTAACCCCCCGTCAGCAGTAAAGAACACGTGGCCTAACTGCGGAAGACTCTGAGCGTAGTTGTATCTCGGGGGAAATGTGGATTCCTGAAACGCTATTCCAGATATACCGCCAGACGACATATCTTATACCGCCAGACAACATATCTTATGATTTTGTGTGGTAGTACGTGTCTTCATGTCAAGTATCATTGAATCAACAAGTTTAAAGATATTCAGAAAGTCACTTTGGAGATAGCACTACATGAAACGTATCCCAGGAACTGCCGATTCAGGCATACTTAATGATTCAACTTCATGTGAAGGTATACATTTCTAATGCAGCAAAGCTTTGGAAGTGTATATTAAAGATTACACATTGGCTTATACTTTACGTCAAAAAGTTGAATTATTATGTTATACATGTCCCACTTTGTGCTAAAATGCAGGCACGCAGACAAGGTATGTATGGTGCTAGGACAGTGTGTGGAAAAGGGCTTTCAGTTCATTGGCATTGATATCCCATGGTTTGTTAAGCATGACGGTCCAACACCAAGACGTCCTTTGCCATTTCAAAGGTATCTTTGTATCATATTAGCACTCTTAATGTGCTAAGATTTTCGCGTTCATGGAAGTTACTATTCTGACCCACAATTCTAGAAAGTTGTATACAACTTAAGCCACACATAACGATAACAAAACAATTACTTCATCAGCAATTTTGTTTTTATTCATTGATAGAGGAACATGTACAATGTATATACTCCATAAACTATGATATTTTTGCAAATCAAATTATGTTACATTTCATACAGACAGCAAAGACGTTTAGGAGATCCGCATGGTCCCTTCCTCTTTATCAGTAAATATCAGACTCATGCTTTTCTCATTTTTTTTTTAATTTTTGTCAAATATTTTGTTCTTATTTGCCACAAACAGAAATCACAAAAAAAGATCTACAATAATTAATGATATAAGAAAAGATGGATGCACACTTACACACCAATAGAAACAAAACATTCAAGTTACAAAGACCTACAATTAAGATTGTCAGAAAATCTGATGAGCAAAGTTCAGCTTTCATCAGATTCAACTGCTGGTTATTTACGTCTGCAAGATTTAACCAACAATCATAGTACCAAAGTATATCTAACGCATTCCTCTTCAACTGTTCTGAATTAGAAGACAGCTACTACTACTACACTCTTGTGCCTGTATTCGTGTTAGTGTTATTCAGTTTTGCACCCTTTTATTTTGTTTAGAATGTGTTTTTACAAGTACTAATGTACAAATTGGCAATATAAATATCTTGATTTGTGGGATGGGTTCCATTCTGTTCAATGTATTGGGGATTCTGGGCAGAACAGATACTATTGATGGTATTCATGCTAAAGAGTACTGCCAGCAGCATGAATATTTCGTGATATCCATGCTCGGCACATCAGGATTATACGGAGATCAGAAGATAGTCTTTGAGCTATTGGCATCATAATGCAGCATGTATACCACAGCGTACATCATGGTATTCCTGCCTGGGTCCATCTACAGCAGCATGAATACTTCACGGGAATCATGCTGGGAGTATTGAGAAGAGCATGGATTCTGTATTGTGGTAGTTCTGGTGTCCAGTAGCAATGAAGTGAGCAGCATGGATTATGTACCATGGTAGTCAAGATATAAGGAAGAGAGCAGCATGGATTCTGTAATGGTAGTCCTGTTGTCCTGATAATACCAAGAAAACAGCATGGATATTATGCTACGATATCCATGCTGTGTCGGAGATATTTAGAAAGCAGCATGGATTCTATAATTTAGTAGTCATGCTGTATAGAGGATATAAAGAGATCAGCATGAATTCTAAGCTAAGAGGATCATACAGTAAATTCAGCGAGAGATGCTGCACATGCTGACAGTACAAGCATTACTGAATTATGGCATTCCTGCTAGAGGCTCCCAAAACCAGTGTCAATATGGCATAGTATTTATTCATACTGTAAGAAAATCATCATGGTTATAGCTTTAATAATGAAGCTTATGCTTCTGAATCTACAGCCATAGAACCAAAAACAACGAATGGTTTAAATTCCACAACGCAAATAAAAAAAGATCAGTTTCAATATTGTTCTAAAATGTTAACAATAGAAACCAGTTACATATTAAATGCAAACCTTAAAAGCCGTTTTTATTTGCCATTAAATCAATGGTGTGTGCCATGTTTTATGTGCAGATTTTACTTGTTATAATTCAAAGCTACTTGAAAGTATGGGGGGGGGGGTATATTCAGTATGAATACTGTATCATGATGCTGAATCATAAAGTCATTTATTCCTGCTTTACGGAGAGTATTCATGCTGGCTATATATTCAGTATTAATACCGTTTTATGATGCATAAAGGGATTTATTAACGGACATCAGAATATTGTATTATGATGCTCATCTACCCAGGCCTTTATACTGGGTGTACCAACATCAGCATGAATACTGTATTATAATGTTCTTCCAGGTATTTCTAGATATGAATATTATATCATGGTATTCATGTTGTAGGGCTTTTACAAAGATCACATTTGCAAACTGTTAAAAGGTGGACATTTAGGTCTGAAAGTAAGATAGTCCACATGAAAATACTGTGCCATAGTATGCATGCACAGATAACATTGTGATCAAATGGTTGCAAGATTATTTCATCTTGAAGAAACATGTTTCTATGTGTTAAAATCAGCATCAAGAGGTCCATGGACAATGATTTGCTGACCAGATGATCATTATGGAAAACAAATCCTGAAATGCATTCCCTCCATGACCTTGAGAAAGTAGGTCAAGGCCACCCAAAATTTTACACATTTAAACATTGATCTATTTGTCTATATGATAAAAAGTTCGTAGTTCCCTGTCAAACTGTAATCTCAATGCTAGTAATTAACTTTAAGTCTTTTTGACAGCCATGATGCCCGTTCAAGTGGCGCCACCATGACTCCACACATCCCCAGTTTTGTTTTCATTTCTTTTCATTGGTGCTTGGATATATGTTCACAAGTCAAGATGTCATCGCCATCTCAAATAAATCACTTCCTAGAATGAATTTTCTTTACGACTTGAAAAAGTAGGCCAAGGTCATCCACATTATGCAACATTAAACGTTCAAACATGATACACATTTGTTAGACAATTGGTATTATTTCCCTTGTAGTTTCTTCAGATATGGAATTTAATGTATTCTCAAGATATTTTAATCAGCACTTTCTTTGACTGTACATTGTGCCATCATTTATTTGCTTTGATGTCCCCTTTTTCCTGATCAACACCCTTACCAAGTTTCCTGGTTTTTCATAAAAAAAATCAAAAAAAAGAAAAAAAAAGAAAAAAAAAAAGGAAAAAAAAACTTTTCTAAAATGTTCTTCATATTTTGGCCCATGTATTACCTAAGGTAGGTGGCGCCACCAATATCAAACTCAACCTAGCTTTTGATACCCTCCATAAGTCCTGAAAAATATATGGAGTTAAGTTGAAAACTGTCGACTGTACAGCACTCAGAAGAAAAAAATTTAGGGATGGACAGACAGACAGACAGACAGACACATGGAAGGAAGAGCAGGCAGACATGAGTGATGCTATACCTAGACATGAGTGATGCTATACCTAGACATGAGTGGTGCTATACCTAGACATGAGTGATGCTATACCTAGACATGAGTGGTGCTATACCTCAGACCTATAGTCAGCAGAGCTAAAAATAACCTCAACGGAGCTGTGACACCATATCCACTTGATAAATGCCAAGATTATGGTTATTTCAAATGTAAAAGGGACCGGGTGATTTTTGCAGCAAGTCTTTCAACATTTAAAAAAGAATGTATGAATATGATGGAAATCACAGAAATCTTCTCTGATATAAATATGACTGAGATGTTAACAAACATTGAGGGAAGCAGAGGTTATGAATGCTAAATTGTCAGCTCAGAGTACCTTTCTTAACAGAAGTCCACTCCCAACTTGGAGTACCAGTAGCACACATGTGTATCATGAATATCTACTTTTCAGAAATAATGCTGGAACATGAAAAATTGTTACTGTTCACGATAATGGAAGGGAAGAGGTCAGAGCTCGGGACTCCCACTTAAATCTATTATTCTGGTTTCTCACTGGTCAGAGGACTCCCTTTGATACATGGCACTGTCAGGGGCTGTTACCAGGTGATTGTGTCTGGGACAGGGTACCATCCTGGCTTCTCACCAATGGCCTGTGTCTGGGACATGGTACCATACTGGCTTCTACCCAGGAGACTGGCTGGGACATGGTACCATACTGGCTTCTACCCAGGAGACTGTCTGGGACATGGTACTATACTCACTTCTCACCAGGGAACTGTCTGGAACATGGTACCGTACTGGCTTCTACCCAGGAGACTGTCTGGGACATGGTACCATACTGGCTTCTAGACATGATACCATCCTGGTAGCCAGTAAAGTATCATATTCCAGACATCAGGGGACTATGCCAGAGGACATGATACCACCCTAGCTTTTCACCAGGGGACTATGTCTTGGACATGATACCATATGGTCTTCTCACCATGGAAGCACATCTGGGTCATGATACCATCCTAGCTTCTCACTAGGGGACTATGTCTGGAACATGATACCATCCTGGCTTCTCACGAGGGGACTACCTCTGGGACATGATACCATCCTAGCTTCTCACTAGGGGACTATGTCTGGAACATGATACCATCCTGGCTTCTCACTAGGGGACTACCTCTGGGACATGATACCATCCTGGCTTCTCACTAGGGGACTGTGTCTGGGTCATGATACCATCCTGGCTTCTCACTAGGGGACTGTGTCTGGGACATGATACCATCCTGGCTTCTCACTAGGGGACTGTGTCTGGGACATGATACCATCCTGGCTTCTCACTAGGGGACTGTGTCTGGGACATGATACCATCCTGGCTTCTCACTAGGGGACTATGTCTGGGCCATGATACCATCCTGGCTTCTCACTAGGGGACTATGTCTGTGACATGGTACCTTCCTGGCTTCTCATCATGGAAGCGTGTCTTGGACATGAAACCATCCCCTGGCGTCTCACCAGGTCTGGGGCACGGTGCCATCAGCTTCCACTGGTGTTTGTGGCATTTATTCCCAGAGGAGTGGGCTGAATTCTTCAGACAGAAATATAGCCAAAGCTAAAGCGCCTATCTTAGGTGAAGTCATTTGTCTTCCTGGGTCATGGATGATGTTTGAAACAATATATTTAGAAGTCGATTAACAAATTTTAATCAGATCATTTGTTTTTGAGAGAATTCTACCAGGGCAAACAGACCCATATGCACATATGGAAACTGTGGTAAGGTTTATTTTGGCTCCATTGTTAATAGACTACATGCGGCGAGCAGTGAGCAGTGAGCAGGGAGCAGTGAGCAGGGAGCAGTGAGCAGTGAGCAGTGAGCAGTGACATGATGGCAATACCTTTCACCTTACTTGAAGCCTGTATTTGGTGAACCTTAATGAGAAGTAAAGTAAAATCCCTGATTAAGACCACCTCCATAAATAAACTATTTCTATATTAGGACCACCAATTTAGTCATGTTCTTGTTTATCCTTAAACAAAGTATGTCCCGTTAAGACCACTTCCTAGTAAGACTACAGTTTTTCAGTTGGTTAGGTGGTTTTAATAGAGAGCTTCCTGTGAATCAGATCTACTAAGCCAAGTGACTCTATTTGGCAGAGGTCCTTTCATGTCAGGTGCCACCCATTTCATAAAAATGAGTTCCACTTAATTCTGTAAATTGAGAGTCCTATTTTTCACAAAAAAGAAAATGCCATATTTGCATCATCATCATCATCATCATCATCATCATCATCATCATCATCATCATCATCATCATCATCATCATCATCATCATCATCATCAGTGTGTTAACCCTCCCACCTCCACATGCGCTTTATAAAATGTCCAAAACTTTGTGTGACAATATTCAATCTGCCATGCCCAGCTGGGATTACTTCAGGCACTGGCAAACATTCTGTTTTATTTTACGTTGACACTTCCTAAATAAAAACCATCCAAGAGAATCAAAACCACAAAAATGTGATGGCAAATCCAGAAAATATAAACCATGTGGCCGTAATTAACCCATGAAGCATTTAAAGAAATTAAAGAGCTTGTGAATAACCTGATCATCAATATATCATCAATATATCAATATATCATCAATATACATACTTTATTTTCTCCTGGTACAATTGAGTCTTAAATCAGGAATGGGAACTGCAGGACTGATGATGCACCTCTGATGCACTGTACATAACATCACACATGCAAGACTGCTTGAAAAACAAAAATAACAAACATCAGTTATGAATATAATTGACATGACGTTACAAGACCGTAAGTATACATGCTCAAAAGAGACCAGCTCACGTGTAATTCAGTATCTCTATCACATTAATTTGCATTATTCCCCAAAGTATTCAGTTCAATGTTCATTTAGCATTATAACTGTCAACCCCAGAGATAAACATGAGTTAAAAAAGAAAAAAAAAAAACATTCAGCCCTTAAATCACTAGAGTGCACCACTGGTCAAAAAGGATCACATCACACAATTTGACATAGGTGTGATTGGTCAGCATGTGTCATGTGAGCCTCTTCAGCACAGGTGTACACTCGTGATTAAATTTTTTACATGGCTCAGCCCATGTCAAACCCTGGATTTTGCTTAGTTTCTGAATGCACTACAAAGAAGAAATTTTAAACAGAAACTCTTCCCATTTAACCCTTTTGTCCTTGAATTAAGACCATATCCCTAGCTTTCCTTGGAATGGGTCAGTTGCTAAGTGCCCAAGGAAAGCTGTTGACCTGGCCTTGACCTGGCTCATGTTATCTCCAAACGTCTAATATACAATTCTCATTTAAGTTGATTTTCATAATTGTTGAAATTCGTGAAATACATTGAAGCAGATCACATTTGGCGACCAGCTGGTTTTGCTTGTTTGAAAGAGAAAGAGCTCAAACTTTCGTCATATATACGTGACATGATGTTAGAGAACCCTGGATGGTCAAAATGACCTTTTATGCCAGATTTGTTTTTCCAGATATCTGTTTTGACCACTTTGGTCTGTGTATCTTGCAGTGCTTTGGGTACTAATATACTATACCATCAAAAGTTCTCAAGCTTCCAGAAGTCTGTGGTTGTACTTTTTTTCCAAGCTTACTTCCAGTTGGTGTGAATTAACAAAACAATGGTTTCCTATAATCGTTGCTATTTTGGACATGCAGTGTGTTTACATACATTTTGACAATAAAGACACACTTGTAGGCTATATATACTGTATTTTTTTTACTTGAGTTCATGATTTCATATCTTCATACATCATCATCTTCATCATGTATCTTCTCATTATAATAAAGAATACATATACATATCTTAAAACTAGCAGGGATTTTTTTTTTTGACCACAAACAGCTTTTGGTACTTTTCTTTTCATCAACAAAGTATCCTACACACACCGTGCTGATTGAACTGCTCCAAGGCTAATATCAAGCTGGGTACCGTCCAATGCTAGACCATGGATTGCTTGCAAATGACCTTTCTGTTTGGCTTGATAGTACTTCAATAAAGTGCTGGACCTTCATTTTGAGATGGCTACTTAGCCAATACTAACAGCACACAATGGCACACATGGGTCTCTGTTGTCTGTTGTCTGTGCCACTGTGTCTTACAATATGATGTCACATCAGTTATTGTAGCTACTCACACATGTGCTTTTGCTTTTAACTTGTGGTTATGTTTTATCTCAGCATCAGAAGATTATGGATGACTGCACCTCAACTGATCCAAAATATCATGCATATTAGAGCAATCAACATGTTGCCATGGCAGCTGATACAATGTAATTGTTGCCATGTCAACAAAGATACAATATATATAAACATTGCCATCACTACCCAGATACAATAGGCCTACAAACATTGCCATGTCAAGAAAGATGCAATGTGATGTTGCCATAGCAACCCATATACAATGGAAAAAAACTGCCATCTCAACAATGATAGAATGTGAATGTTGCCATGCCAACCTATACAGGATGTACAGACTGCCATGGCAACAAGGATACAATGTGAATGATGGCTAGCTACTCTGTGGTGTTTAGATTCCAGTATATTGGTGCAGTCTACCTCTCTCTCTGGAATGCATATTTAGCTTAAGTTCATCTAAACTGACACTGTGGACAATGCTGGCTGAACATGATACATGGAACATGACATACTGCAACATGGTACGACAGAATGGAACAGCCATTATACGTATAATCAATAGTCCAATGTAGTACCGTCACTTTGGCTCCTCTAATCTCCCCCATGTCTGCTCAACAATAAAATTTTAAGCCTTCCCCTGCTGGAATAGAGCCATCAAATACATGTTTTTATAAAAAAAAAACAGGAATTGGTTTATATATATATGTACAAAAGATACAAGCTGGACACAGCTCCACTGAGGTACAGGCCTGAACAAGGCCACACAGCCAGCAATGTTCCCCACCTTTGACATCAGTCTGCTCCAGCCTCCCACTGATGTCTCCATAGCCTGACCATCCAGGCTATATTACATTGGATACACTTTTACATCCTTTTCCTGACCTCCTGTCCTGGCTGCTTCACATAACATTTGAGTTTTGTACATACCTCGACAAACACACGACATCAGTGAACTTTGATTTTGCAGCCGAGTCAAAATTTCAAATGTGGACTATAAAGACAGCCGTAGGGTGAGTAATTGGAAAGAGTAAAGGTGGATGGCAAAAATAGTCAGGTCATGATCTATAGCCAAAGGTCGCAAGCCACAGCCAAGAGAACTTTACATACTGCTGCAGCGGCCACATCTAAAACATGTATGAATGTATGGCATATCCAATTCCATGGAAATTTAATGTCACAAACATATTTGCATTATCAGACAACAGATTTTACCTCCATGTCTTGATGATAATTAACAGCCACAAAAAATGAAAGACAAACTGTGGTGATATAAACATACTCGATTTTTCACTAAATAAAAAAGTATGAAGCAGTCCCGTCAGAAAACATTTCAAATGATAGGTTTAGCAAATTTCAACCTGTCATTCTGTGAGGATTCACACTTTGTGATGCTTTCTGATATCAGTCACATTAATATCCAATGTTCTCCTCGCTGTGTGCAACCTCACATGGAATAACATGGAATCGACCGGAAAGAAGGAAGCCACATGTTGTTAAGAATGTGTGGCTGTATGACACAATGGCTGAAAATATCAAATCACACAGAACTAAAGACAATAAACTACATGAGACAGCACAACTGGTAGCAACTGTGCAAGCTGGGGTTTCCCCGGGGGGCAAAATGATTAATCCCATTATAATAAATCCAGGTACGGGCACATGGTTTGAGAGTACAGACAATACATGGTTTGAGAGTACAGACAATACAGACTTCCTTCCTACCACAAGGCATCTAAAGGTGACCCTTGACTACTGTGTGTTATATTTTTACAATAGTGACCTGGAAGGAAAAAAAAAAAGCCTAAAATGAATTCCTGTCACAAGTGACCTTCAACCTTTAGTGGTCTGTCTCTGGATGAGGGGAACCACAGTACAGGGTCGAGTCCTATGTGCATCATTTGGGGAGATCTGGCATTGTGTGAGAGGCCCTGTGTATGGGGAGGACCTAACACAACAGTGATTGCTATATGTAAAGTATAAAACTTACAACTTTCCTTGCGGATTACAGATTTTGGTGATATGGAGAATGTTGCAGCACATTTTACTTTTTCAGATAAATATGATCAAACCAGCTACATTGCATGGTTCATGATGTACATGTAGCATCCCGTTCCACTTGCATCTATGAAATATATATATATATATATATATATATATATATATATATATATATATATATATATATATATATATGTGCAATATCTTTTGTATATATATTTGGATTCGCGGAGTCACTATATATCCACAAAAGAAAGAACATACCCATCTTTTACAGCATCAGATACAATCTCCACAACATTTACAAACTGACAAATTTTGGACTGAAGCATGTAAAATGTTGTTGCAAATAAAATGTCTTTCATAATATAAAGGGACTAAATGACAGTTGATTTGATACTGGATCTCGTAGACTTCTTTACCAGAATGTACTTCCACACCTTGTATATACGTCACAAAATACACAGACAAACTTAAACTGTTTTCCTGAAGCACAGTGGGACTGACCAACTATTTCATGTGTATATCTTTTAACAAAAACTTTGACATTCCATTGTCTTTGAAAAGACAGAATGACTTTTAATTTACATTTTTTTTTATGGCATTCAAGTCCCACGTATAGACATACCATCAAAATACCATACCCATAACAAATGTTTGAGAAAACCAGTTGCAGCATTGCAATTCTCTCAGGTCCCCTGTAGACCTCTCAAATGTTGGTGGCTTTGACACATGCACACCTATCAATCTGCCAGTGTTCAAACAAAACTGAACCAAAATGTGAAACGCAGCCACGCAGACTGCCTCATATTAGAACCAAAAATACACCTAGAACACACAAGAGATGCTAAAAAACGAGTTCTGTAATCCCTATTTTTAAACATTTTGGGGGGAGGGGGGCATATGGCAAAATTCTCTGGGACATTCTCCTGATTGCTGCCACTGACCTGGTCACTACAACCTTTTTTCAGAGTTGAACCTGAGAAAGCTCTCTAGTTGGCAGTGACCCACAATTCAAGTGCTTTATGTGTCTGCGCTGGCATGGATCATGTTTAATGACATAGTATTTCAGGTTGCCTGGCAGAGGGTGACACCATTATAAACTGATTGGAGGCTATAGTATTCTGGCGCATAGTCAACTTAATGGGGTTTGCAATATGGCAGTCATACAGCAGGGATATGGCAGCAAAGGTCTAACTGGCAGAATACAAAATATTTCAAAACATCTTTGGCATGATGTAAAGCTATACAGCACGAACGGCATTACCCTAGTGTAAGACTATCTGTACTTTTCATGCAGTATTATCATGCAGTTCACACAGGCCTGGTACTGACATATATCTTATATGGACTTATTTTCGCAGGTATAAATTTTCAAGGTTTTTGCATTTCAGACATTTCACTAAATTTTGAAATTGACTCTTTTGAACATAATTCCTGTCAAATCAATGTTAAAATACTATTTCACTCTATTGTTATTTTCACAGTTTTGTGCCATTAGCGAAATAAGCCAAAATAGAATACATCAAAATGAAAGCAATTTATAGTATTATCTCATGTAGGCCACATATCATTACAACAGCTTTTTGTCTGAGAGTTTTAATCTAAATGCATTGGCAATTAAAATAGTTAACAATGGAAGGCATTGTAAAATTATTCTTTGTGAGAAATTACAGAAATTGCCATCATGTGACCACCCGGTGCTCAGAGTTATAACATCAAGTTTTCCTCGATCTGAGATAGCTAGCTTTTATTTGGTTTTGATGTGATTTCATTAATGCTTAAATGACACATTTGAAATCAGTACAATCTCAGAGTGTAGGGGTTCACTCAGTAAGCTGCTTATGCACCCATGGCTGTCTCTTTTAACCCCTCTCTCCATTCCCAAATTAAAAATCCAGGAGTAGCTTCCCTTGTATTACAAGCACAAATTGTTTCCATCAATGTCATGACCTACAGGTTGTGACCTAAAGGTTGTGGTAATGGGTTGTGATGTATAGGTTGTGACGTAAAGGTCGTGACAGTGACCTCCAGATCATGACCTTTATCATTAAGCTGCTTCACAGGGGGGTGGCTTTCAACACCAACAACATACAAGTTTTTTCTGAATGGTTTGCATGTATTCAACATTTACTGACTGCAAAGCTGCCACACATGCACTTGGAAATCTATGGATGTTGTATTTCACTTGTGGGATATCATTTTCTTGTCTTTTTGTTGATCATGTGAGGGGAACACAGTAAAGTCCTTCATCTAACTTTCACAGCCATTTGAAAATGGTGCAATTAATCTTCACTAGAAGCTTGTTCACAGAGCCAAACTACACAACACACTTTGTTTAAAAAACCTTTGAAGTAACTGTATAAATGCGAAAAAAATATCGCCATAGTAACTGATGATTTACTTTTATCTGGGCAATGGCACTTTTTCCTTGAATTAAGACGGAGTCAACAACTTTCCTTGGGATGGGTTGGCTGCTTAACACCCAACCCACAAAGTTGTTGATCTGGAACACGTATTCTTGATAAGTCTTATCTGCCATTCTCATTCAAATTGCCTTTTCCTGCCTGTCAAAATTTGTCAAAAAATATTGAATCAATCAACATTTGATCACTAGCCCATTTTGGGCGCTTGAACAGAGAAAACGAGAACTTGCAGCCCTCTTTTATGTCGGGTATACACACGTCTTGAAAAAAACTTCACAGCTAAGCTCTTTTCATTATCATGATTATAACAGATGCACACTCCTTATTTCGCTGTTCATTTATCTTCACAAATTCATATTTAGACATTGACCCACCAGAACTGGGTCTTCAGAGAAAGCAAGAATTTACAGCCTGTTTTTATGTCGGGTGTACCCACGTTTAAAAAAAAAAAAACCTGCAAAGTTATTTTCATTATAATAGAAGCACATTCCTATTTTTGCTCTTTCATTGTCTTCACCAATACATATTTATCCTTTGACCCAGGAGAACTGGATCTTGCCAAACAACAGCAGCTTCTGGCCTCTGTGTCACACCTGCTCACCGTAGAGGCTACCTTTTCAAATGTGATTTTCTTGAGGATCATGCATATGCCCATTTTCTTGGCTACCTGTCTTTTTTATTTTGCTCTCTTCCTTTTTCTCTGATATCTACATAATCTCGTGATGAATTGGAGCATTTGTCTTTTTGCAGACATAAAATATCAACTCAGAGGATATGCAAAAAGCAGTATATTTACCTTAGTTTGGATACAATTATTCAGAATTTGTTGAGCTTAATTGCTTCAAAAGTGTGCCCTTTTTCTAGAAGCTTCCACACATTAACAAGTACCCTTTTTCTAGAATCTTCCACACATTAACTAGTGCCCTTTTTAGTTTGAATTGCCTGGGTGAAAGGTTTCCAGACTATGACACTGTGAAACTGTGCAGTATTTAAAATGGTTCCATTCATCCATTCAAGTAGCTGAGGCCCAGCAAATGGACCACAAAGTAACCCAAGCTGGGCAACAAAATGTCTGTCCGTTCAGAATGGGAAGGGGAATGTGTGTTTATGAACACTGCTGATTTTCAGCTGCTAGTATTACAGGACTGAATCTACTTGGTACTTTTTACTGATCAAAATACAGTAGTCCCTCTTTTGAAAGACTGCTCTTTTGAGCGACCACCTACCAGTTGTGACCATTTTCACTGTACAAAAGCACCTTTTGGCAGAAGTGATAAAAAAACTGGGTTTTGAATGGTTAGGCCTATACATTTCTAAACACTGTAGTCTGTACTTAATGAAGAAAATTTCAAAGGTTGAGAGGAACGGTTTAAAACCACCAGTTGCCTTTTATAGGTGACTGTCTTTCTCAAGTCAGGAGTGAAACTTGTTTCTTCACATTGATGCTGGAAGATGGATGTTGATGCTTTGGTAACTGTGGAATCTCTTTGCTGTCATTGTTGGGTTGGAAATTTTTTAATATGGTTCATGTTTTTCTAAACTATTTCTATGATAATGTACTTCTTTGGACAACAAAAATGACCCTAAAAGACAACGTACCCATCCAGAAATTCCACGTTTCAGACAACTAAACCTACATGTAGGTATGTTGTACAAAATTGATAAAACAATTTGTCAGAACCAGTTTACAAAGCCAAATATGGTTATAATGTCAATATGTGGATAAAGACATGGCTGTAAGATGGAATCTGATCTACCTGAGTTTACGTCAATCAAGTTTGACGGTAAATCATGGCTGGCAAAGTTGCTAGGCAGCTGGTGCAGAAGTCAAACCTCCATTTGGTAGACCACCTGCTTTATGTGACCACTTTGTGGATGGCACTTAGGGGTGGTCTCTTAAAAGAGGGACTACTGTATGGAGAAATGGCAAACTTCCAGACAGTTCCAGGCCTGCAGTAATCAATCTACCAGAACTGTATTCCCATCAGAATGAATAGGACTTGTCAAACTTTCCGAAATCATCTCCAAATTGAAGCATCAAGTCCACAGACATTTTGTACATGTGCTCACTGAAATGCATTGTATTTTGTAAATATACACCTGTCGCACATGATAGTGTTGGTTACCAGTGCGAAGAACTCTTCAAACAGCCAGTGAAAATCAAGCAGACAGAAATTGTAAATTCTGTGCGTTATGATTTATAAGTCCACGTAAGATTGTAGGATTGTTACTGTGTATATTTCCATGGAGTATCATATATCATCAGTTTCTCTGGCAAATGTATGTCAAAAGCAGTTATCTTTTGAACTAATAAATACTACAGACAGCAGTATGGAGTAATCATTTAACTGCTAACTTAACTCTGGAAGAAACAGTCTCGCGTTATCACAAAGAAACCATCCAAATTTGTCTTTTATCAGTTTTTTGACAATTTGTCTACTTCACTTTCATATATCCATACTCTCAAACTGCTTGTGCATGTTTTTAGTTTGTCCAAAATTAACAATTTTAAATCAATAAAGACCGCATGTAGAAAGTTTTTGAAGATTCTTCTTTTAATGATCACAGAAAGTGATACTGAGTGAATATGAACTCTAAAATACTGGGCTATATATGGCAATACTCATGCTGTTTGCTATATGGTAATACACATGCTGTTTGCTATATGGTAATACACATGCTGTTTGCTATATGGCAACACATACCATCTTATTCCTTGTATGTGCATGGGACATGCAGCCAATTTTAGTGAATCATGAAAAGAACCTCAAGTATATATCTATATGTGGAAAGCTATAGTGGAATTACATATAAATTATGCCTCATGAGGAACAACTTAGCATTTTTTTTTTTTTTTTCAAAAATTCATGGAATCAGAAAGTGAGTGGGTGTTTATTTGGACAGGGAGCTTACAAGAGGTATACCATGGCCCCTTTTTATAGGAGGTTGTCCGCCATGTCTTAAACAAAGATACAAAAGCCGGGGTTATGAGACAAATGACCCATCACCTCAAAAATACATAAGTCACCCATGAGGACCCATACACCGGCCAATACATATATCTCCATGGCACTTTTCCCATTAAAAATTACAAGAAGACATCTGATGTATTCAATGACATCTGCTTCTTTTTTTTTTTTTTTGTTAACCCTTTGCCCCTCAAAACCGGCCAAAATCGGCTGGTGGTCAAATGTCATCTGCTTCAGCGTTTTCAACTGATTTCAACAGCAATGAAAAACAATTTGACTGAGAATTGATGAGACCTGTCAAGACATGACCCAGGTCAACCGCTTTCCTCGGCATGGGTTGGGCACTTAGTGAAAAGCTGTTGACTGTCTTAATTCAAGGGGGAAAGGGTTAATCAAAGAGTATGCAACAAGTCAACAGCTTTCCTTAGCACACTCTGGGTACACCAGGAAATCTGTTGATTCAGTCTGCTGAAGGTTAACTATCTTGAGGCTCATCAATCCATTGGCTGGCAATGGTTAACGTAAACCTGTCAACATACATGAGGTAAATGCTTCAAACTTTCATCTCAATCTGCATTTACAGCTAGCATGATCAATGGTTTTTGTTTTTTTTTTTTGCAAAACAAATTTGTTGAATTTGTTGAAATAACTCTTTGTTTTGGGGGCAAATGTATTGGTACAGCTGAATTATAACATTTTACTGAAGCAGTAATACAAAGCATTGACAAGCATGCTTCAAGCTTAAGGCTATCACTGGCCAATTTACACAGTATAGTAGTGGTTAGTGGGGATGTTTGTCTTCACAGAATGCTCAGTCATATACTGAAAGAGCTATAGCTAGCCCAGATGTCCTTAACATGTTTGCTCTGATCCATAGTGTTCAGGCACGTCATCTAATATGGGGAGACCTTTTCCCAGTTGGAAGCCTGGTGGTTGCAGACACTTCACTACATAATGAACATTTACTATTCTGTTGCACTCTGGTCATTATATGCCTCGTCAGTTTAACTGTTTATCACTGATAGGAGGTCCCACTGGGAATTAAATATTGCATATAAAATACACAGCTCTTGTTCTGAGTTTCAAAGGAACATTTACCCACATGACATTCAATTCCATGGGCCTTGGTCTTGATGATGTCAGTTTCAGAACACAACTTCCATGAAGAAAGATGTCACACCTCAGCAACAATATATGCAGAATTCAATTCTCTCATCCAGACATTTGAGCTAGTGACCCAATTTCACTACACGATACATTCATCGGCTCTGATACAAGTGAGAAGCTATCATCAATGCTTAATGAGTCCTAGTAGCCTGCACATGTACCCGTTGTTGTTGCGGCTTGCATATACAGGTATGGTAATCAACGTGATTGTAAACACTTAAATATGATGCATTTTGCAAATTAATTAAAGAAAAAAAAAAAGGGTGGAAATATCAGCCCTCACTTCTTTTCATCTACTTTGGTAGATGTTTACTTGAAGTGTAACTGCCCATAAAATTGAAGTTAAGCCTGCACATAAATTTGGAGAAGTTGATGATTACAGAAACACTCAAAAAGCCATAAACATCAGACAAAATTTACAATGCCACCTGTTAACCAAATAAACTACATGAAGTGTCTCAGTGCATTTCTGCAGCAATTGCCAGCCTGGTTTTTATGAAGATTGAGATTGTTCACGAAATGAATGATAGTAAATAAATACATAAACAAATAAAAATCTTTAAAATCACTGAAGCAGAACCATATCTGACCAATAAATATGGTACGGTAGACACCCACTCAATGTACATGCCACCCAGCTTTGAAAATGACAACTAACATTTTTAAGATTGTTATCAAGAATGCAAACTGTTAAAAGACAAATGAGCCACAGTGATGATGCATCATCAGCTAACCTGTGGGTTACATTTTCTTCCACAGTGATGATGCATCATCAGCTAACCTGTGGGTTACATTTTCTTCCACAATGATTATGCATCATCAGCTAACCTGTGGGTTACATTTTCTTCCACAATGATTATGCATCATCAGCTAACCTGTGGGTTACATTTTCATCCATAATTATCATGCATCATCAGCTAACCTGTGGGTTATATTTTCTCCCATATTAATGATGACGTATAATAAGCTAACCTGTGGGTTACATTTTCTCCCATAATGATGATATATAATAAGCTAACCTGTGGGTTATGTTTTCTCCCATAATGATGATGCATCATCAGCTAACCTGTGGGTTATCTTTTCTCCCATAATGATTATACATCAGCCAACCTGTGGGTTATATTTTCTCCCATGGTGATGCATCATCAGCCAACCTGTGGATTGTATTTTATTCCATAATGATGATGCATCAGCCAACCTGTGGGTTATATTTTCTCCCATGGTGATGCATCATCAGCCAACCTGTGGCTTAAGTTTTCCCCTTTCATTGCTGCTTTTCTCATGGTGAAGTTTGAAATTGAATAGATTATACATCAAATGCATCTTTGATTATTTTGATGGCAAAACAGTACAAATTGAAAAAAAAAAAAACTGAGGGCTGCTTTTTAGTTGTTACTGTGGTCATCCTGTTCAAAACTGCATAACCTGAGTATGTTCAAGAATGGCGCACTTTTTGGTCAAGCGAATACGATGATCAAGTCATAATCTTAGTCTAAAAAGTCTCCATTTATTAGCTTTAAAAAGTGTAAACTACGTATTCCTAACATGTGACCTCAGAGTTTTATTGCCTGAATAGTAAGTCACATATTACTTTATTATATACCGGTAAGGAAGCTGGTGTTCTGGTATATATACATATACCCCTGGTACATACATGTACCCACCTTGTGTCACCATTTATGGAGTTACATAGCTTTACTAATGGCTGCCAATTTTCTTGACAAACAATGTTCACCCAATAAAAAAATATAAATATAATATTTGCTGTTTTCAATACATCATATATGCAATTCATTTTTTTTTTCTGTTTTCTGACACTGCCACAATTGGACCACAAGAATGAATACAAACAGAAAAAACTTATCTATGGCTTTAAATGATACTCGTCAGTCACTAGTGAACACATTAACTAGCTGTCACACACATGGAGCTATCAGAATCTAGTTGTATTTAAAAGCTGAAGTTGACAGCAGTAGGCTGGTATCCTGTCTCATGAACCCAACTGGTTCCTTGTCACCTGTGAGTTGTGTGTATTTGTGCACAGCTGCATGAAGATTCAATGTACAACAGTCATCGCCCCTGCATCTATGTGTCTTATGGCCACATTCACAGTAGTTTTCACCGCGTGTCACAGGTCATGTGACCTTTATGTCAATTGTTCCGAACCTGTGTCAATTAATGACATCTAACTGCCAGAAACAGAAACTATGTGTATATATATATGTGTGTGTATATATATATATATATATATATATATATACACACACACACATATATATATATATATATATATACACACATACATATATATATTTCTATATATATACACACACACATAGTTGTATATATACATATATATATATATGCATATATATTTATATATATATTTGTGTGTGTGCGTGTGCGTGTGTGCAGGTGTCGACAGACTAGACCAAAGTTTCCCAGAATTCCTGGCAATAAGACACCAGTAAACCCAAACCAACAATTAAAAAAAAACACACTACGAATCACATCAATTGGACACTGGACTTACGTATTCACTGTCTGAGGGTGTGAAGTTAATTGTCCCATGGGTATATGGGAAAATGTACTGGTATTGGGGAATACAACCTACAAAGGGATATGCAGAGTGGTCCCATGGGAATGAACCCTATTTTGTACCACTAGAATAGAGCAATCAATTTTTTTTTTTCATTTAATAATGGAACTGCCACTGCATTGCAACAAATCATACTGCGACTTAATCATACATAATGAGAGTCGTCATCTGTGGACTAAATTAATGTTTTGTCATCACGAGGTTAAGGTCACATTTTACTCGCCTTAGATAAGACTAACATACTTTAATATTATCCTCATTTTGCCAGCCTCTTTGGCACAATAGAGTGTATATTTAGGAAGTTCCAAGTTTAGGTCCTCAGCTATCATTCAGTGCAACAGTAATTTTTCAAGCTGGTGCATGAGGTAACAAAGGGTTAACCCAGTCATGTTGCTGGAGGTAACAAAGGGTTAACCCAGTCATGATGCTGGAGGTAACAAAGGGTTAACCCAGTCATGATGCTGGTGGTCTCTTGTACACTGTCACAATCAAATGCCATGTGCTTTACGTGGTCATCATTTAATATTCAAATGGCTAGAAAAAAATGTTTAAAACCCCAAGCCAAAGTGTAATGTGGTAGATATACATCCTCTGACTTCACCCTCATTTTCCCTCAGCTGTTTTGTCTTACATCAAGTGGGATCCTCCATTTACCTTCAAGGTGGAAGACTCTTGATTTCTTCACAAACAAAAGGGAACATCTATTATTTTGCAAATATGTACAGACTGATGGTACCCGTTCACACCATGTCTTTGGTAGTGTTACCTTGAAAACATAATGGATGGTCCCTTCTGTTTGATGTTCATTGACCTGCATATGGTATGAAGCTCAATCTTCTCTTTGGATCATGTGATGTGCACATGGTATACACGACACTTACTTATTGACTTCACGTGATAATTTACTTGTCGACTTCATGCAGAAATAGATATAAAGATGATCACGAGCTTGTTCCACATGAACATTAAGGGAAAAAAATAGTCAAATTGAACAATGCATTAACACTTATTACATCATCTCCTTCACCTGACAATATACAAGGTAAAACTGGCAAGATATATAGAGTCACCAATGGCCACTTGCCATAGGGAGGATCATTGCATGTCACAAGCTGAGTTCTTTCAGCCTTCATAATGTGTATATGGCATAAAATTGTCTATTCACAGTCTACACATATTACATGTAAATGTATAGAGTACATTGTACATGCCCTGTATGGTACTTGCGCTCACCCTTGGTCCTGGTTTTGCTACCATATTTGGGCAAGAAGCATTATATTCATGCACTTAGCAACAACTATTGCCATAGAGAACTACCAAATGTCTACTTGTACCATAGAGAACTGCCACTTGTCTACTTGAACCTTTGCAATGCACCAGAAACATAAAATGTAGCAGTCTTCTTACCAAACAGCAGTGGTAAACTGTCACCCCATGCTATTGGATATGTTTGCACCTTAAGGCAGCGGTGTTTGGCTGTCAAGTTTGCCTCAAAATTCATATTTAATCTTGGACCTGCTCCAGAGGTTGTATTTTCTGCACTCAGTGACCCAAGGCCACTGACCACATCTTTAAGTTCTACAAACACATCTATGAGTTCTTGCATGTTACCGTCACATTTAACTGTCATTACAAATGACCTTCCAGTTTCAAGGTCAAGGCAGAGTATCCTTGATCTGTTGGCAACAGAGTACAGCTCTGTCCTCTGATGTTTCCAAGTGTGTCCTCTTCCTTTAAGAAGGGCTTGGTCATGTCACTAGAAGAACTCCTATATGTTCTCATTCAGTCCTGAGTCGCTGCTCTTGCTCATTTCCACCCCGAGATATATGCTTCCAATCACAAGTTCCAGTTTGTGATAGGTCTATAATATAGTGTTTATCAACAGACATAACTGCAAATATATTTTTCCTCAATGCCATAAAATACACAAATAGTTTAAACATATATTTTCCTCGTGTGACATTGTTCCCTGCCTTCAGTGCAGATTAAATATACATTTCTTTTCTGATTATTCGGCTGGTTATTAAATCATTTTAAGCTGCAAAGCAACTGAATACCCCCCATGGCTTCAATTACTTCAAGCCATAAAGCAATTGCTTACCCGAAGCTTGACTCATTGTCAGCCATTACATGTAAGTCGGTCCCCCCAGCAAACCCTAATGTAAAATAGAACACATACATTTGTCCATAGCAATATCTTTGTATAGGAAATGTGAATTGTGACCAAACTGGCCCCGCCCATGCAATGAATGCTCTGTCACATACATACATAGGCGTAGCATCATTCAGTTTGCTTGTGAAGGTCCAGGTAGATTCTTATCAGCAAGCCCTTGTGCTTTTCTTAGAAAAAGTCACCAAGAGTTGTCACTATGTAGCACCTGGACTGACCCCCTGAGAAATTTTATGCAGTCTTTGACAGTCATGGGGCCTTGATTGGGCTCCGGATTGATGCTTGCAGTGTATATTATCTTTGGGGTGATGTAGTCACTCCCAGCTAACAGTGGGTAATATCACTGGATGCCAGTCCGGAGCCAATGGGGATCTTGCAGGGATAAATATATGTATAGATATATAAATATGTGTTTCTTCCCATTTGGCATCGAAGGTGTATCGTGACATTTTCACGTCATCAGACCACAGGTTCCCGGGTTTCAGTAGTGGTATTCCAATGTATTTTTCCCTTGATATCCAGACTGTGTCCACTTTTGTCCGCCATATCACTGTCATACCATATCACTGTCATACCTGCTGTAATCGCCACATGACCAGAGATAACACAATATACACAGCTAATGACAGTCGGTGGCTACCCACGCCACCATTAAACCCTGTTCTGCTTTCTGGTCCTGGAAAGAATCAGAAACACAAAGATGTTAGAACAAACAAGAGATAGGCGAGAAGCACTGCAATTGAACCTGGCATCATGAATACACTTACTGTACAGGGATAGTTAAATCGCTTTCAGTTATTTTTCTACCAAACCATACTATCAGTGAAGTGCAAAAAACAGTTGCAAACAACAGCCAGCTTCTTCCACACAATACAAACAAGCCACACATTGTATACAGGTAAACCCACAAAAAGAAATCTTGGCTACAACCAATAACAAAAGAGCTTACAGAACCTCCTGGGTACAACCAATAATCAAAGTGTTTACACAGGCTCTTGGGAATAACTTTTTATTCTGCCACAACAGGTAACTGGTGATAACATGGGTTCATCAGTGCAACCTTTTGCATGGCTGTGCAATATTACCAAATGACCAGACACATTCCTGTCACAACCAGGATCTGCATTCCTGTGCAGGCCAGGCTGTGTCACTCTGCATTGATGTGCAGGCCAGGCCGTGTCACTCTGCATTGATGTGCAGGCCAGGCCGTGTCACTCTGCATTGATGTGCAGGCCAGGCCGTGTCACTCTGCATTGATGTGCAGGCCAGGCCGTGCCACTCTGCATTCCTGTGCAGGCCAGGCCGTACCACTCTGCATTGATGTGCAGGCCAGGCCGTGTCACTCTGCATTGATGTGCAGGCCAGGCCGTGCCACTCTGCATTCCTGTGCAGGCCAGGCCGTACCACTCTGCATTGATGTGCAGGCCAGGCTGTGTCACTCTGCATTGATGTGCAGTCAGGCCGTGCCACTCTGCATTGATGTGCAGGCCAGGCTGTGTCACTCTGCATTCCTGTGCAGGCCAGGCTGTGCCACTCTGCATTGATGTGGAGGCCAGGCTGTGTCACTCAATTTGAAGTTACATTCCTCCACAGCATTCAGTGCATTACTATCCATATGTCATTTTGTCTTGCAATTTCAATCGTTTTCTTCAAGACTGGTAGAAAACTGATGACTAAGTCAACAGCTTTCCTCAGTGCCCTAAGTCATCACATACAGCTGTTTACCTGGTTCATTTTATTTGCAATTGCAACACTGTGCAACTTAGATTCTTCTCAAATTGATATAATAATAGCCTTCACATGGCCTGGGAAGCTAAAACTACTATAGTATGGTCTGCCTTTTCAAGAGAGGTCATTATTTTTGAAAAAAAAAAAAAAACAGGGAAAAGATTTATATAGTACGTGAAGTCCACAAAAGGAAGTTGGGGATGTGCTTCTATTTACCTGGGCATATGCAACTATTTGAGTGAACAAGGTATACAATGTACATACAACAATTGGTATACAATGTATATATAACAAGGTATACAGTGTATATATAACAAGGCATACAGTGTATATATATAACAAGGTATACAGTGTATATATATAAAACAAGGTAATATACTATACAATGTATATATAACAAGGTATACAGTGTATATATATAACAACGTATACAGTGTATATATAACAAGGTATACAGTGAATTATATAACAAGGTATATAATTTTAATGTATATATAACAAGGTATACAATGTATGTATAACAATTAAGGTATACAATGTATGTATAACAAGGTATACAATGTATATATAACAAGGTATATATATATATAGATCTTTATTTTCAGAGGGTAGCTCAGTTAGTATATTGGGTATACTAATCTTCCCTGAGGCCCTCTCTGGTTCAACTACACAGAATATACAAAATACAGTGTCCATCAAAATCAAGCTGATCGATACATCAAGATAGTTATGTGTTATTTCCCCTTGTCAATAATATGTGTTTTGTGCACTTTTTCTTAAATGATGCTAGAGTTGGAGAAACTTTTACATCATGTGGCAGTTGGTTCCAAATCACAACTCCATCATAGCTTAGACTTCTTTTTATGTATTCTGACCTTGGACGAGGTAGGTGTAGCATATCATTACTAGTTGACCTTAGGTTTCTACTGTGGAAATCTCTGACATGTAAAAACATATCATTCATATATTGTGGTGCCAGGCCATTTAAGGCCTTGTACACAAGGACTGCCTTACAAAATACAATACGTTCATTTACTGTCATCCAGTTCAATTTTTTTATCATGTTCATATAGCTATTGAACTCATTTGCATTTAAGACCATATACACAGCCACTTTATGAAGGCGTTGAACTTTCTTAATAAGAGACTGACTACAATTTCCCCATATAGTACAGCAGTAGTCAATGCATGGCAGTATATATGCATTCACAAACATTTTTCTGACATGGAATGGTAGATAGTGCCTTATCTTTTTTAATATATTCAAATTTATAGCCATCTTTTGACAAATTTTGGAGACTTGGGTATCCCACGACAAATTCTTATCAATATAAATTCCCAGCATTCTTAGTTGATTTACAGTTTCCAGCATTTCGTTTCCCAATTGAATCTTTAATCCTTCATTTCCTAATAATCCTCCCTTTCTCTTAGAGCAGACTAACATGACCTTTGATTTCTTTTGATTGGTAAGTAATCTATTCTGGGTGCACCATGATTCTGCTTCTTGTGCTTTCAGATTCAGGTCTTTTTCAATTTCTTTGATACAGGTACCAGTGGTATGAATGGTTGTATCATCTGCATACATATTAATTTGATCATTGTCAAAATATAGCGGAAGATCATTTATGAAAAGAATGAAAAACAGTGGACCCAATATAGATCCCTGAGGGATTCCATACCTCACTCTTAATGGCTTTGACATAACCTTGTTTATACATACTGTCTGATAACGATCAGCCATATATGATTCAAACCATTTATAAGCATTACCGGAGCATCCATATAGGTTGAGCTTTTGTAATAGAAGTTCATGATCAACCAAGTCAAAAGCTTTTTTGAGATCAAGTACCAGTGTTCCGACCATTTGACCACCATCCAAGGCCTTGTACCACAAATCCATTATTTTGTTAAGACTGGTCTCACATGAGTGACACTGTCTGAATCCTGACTGGCATGAACATAATAGACCATACCTGGTTAGGAAGAGGTAAAAAGCAGAATGGACATGCCTTTCAAGTATTTTGGATAAAGCTGATAGCACAGATATAGGCCTGTAGTTATTTACATCCAACATTTCACCATCCTTATAAATGGGAGTAACTTTGGCAATTTTCCAAGCATCAGGAAATACAGTTTTCTCTATGCTAAGATTCATAATTTTGGTCAGTGGTTTCCCAATAGTATGTGCCGCCAGTTGAAGCAACTTTACATCAAGATTATCAGTGCCTCTGGCCTTTTTTGGATCAAGGGTTTTCAGTTTGGTTATCATATCTGACTCTTCCATTTTGGGAATATTAAAACACACCCCTGAAGGCAGTTTATGCCCTATGAAGTCCTTTAATTTTTGCATCCTATCATCAAACTTGTCGGGAGCAGTAAACACAGGTAACAGTTTCTCAGCAATCGATGTGAAATGTTCATTAAAATAATTGGCAATCAACCCATCGTCAGTTACAACATTATCACCTATTTTTAAAGAAGATGGCATAGTATTTTTACTTTTTCCAGTGAGTGCATGCAAAGATTTCCATAACTTACTAGGATTTCTTACATTCTCAGTAATGATGTTCGAGTAAAACAGTTTTTTGGCCTGATGAATTTGCTTAACCACCCTGTTTCTCCAAACCTTGTACATATCAAAGTCCCCTTTGGTTTTGTAGTGATCGCGAGTTCTCATAGCATCAATAACCTCCTCTGTTACCCATTCAGGTTGCTTGAGGTGCCTGACTCTATGAGTTTTAATGGGTGCATGTACGTTCAATACTCTGAGGTAATTTTCCATGAACACGTTTACAGCTTCATTCGGGTCACTTGCAATGCACAATTTTTCCCAATTCAAGTTTCGCATATCCTGAAGAAATTTATCTGCCTTGAAGTTTTTCATACAACGGTACCTTATAGCAGTATGGCCAGGATCATTGCAACTACCACCACTGTCATTTTTCAAAACAATGCATATTGGGAAATGGTCACTGATACTAAGTTTTGGTACAGTTACTTGTTTGACACACTTTTGATTTGACACATAGATATGATCTATGAGGGTACTTGTTGTTTTTGTTACTCTGGTTGGGTCACCTACTACTTGAGATAATTGGAATGATGATATGCAATCAACCCAGGAGTTTTTATCTGCTATTTTGTACCAATCAATATTGAGATCACCAAGGATGAAGAATTCTTTGTTTTGGGTATAAGCATGCTCTAATTGCTTTTCAAAACCCTGTATCCAGCTTACTTTGGCACTTGGTGGTCTATAGATAAAACAAATCAACATGGGGTTTGAGTTAGTTTTTTTGATTTCTAGCCATATTGATTCAATTTCATCATTCTCCATATCCTTTCTGTGAAGAAAAGGAATCTTCTCGGCTATGTATGCAACCAGACCACCTCCTTTCTTTTGCTTCCGATCTTTACGGATCATATTGAAGCCCTGAATCTTTAATTGACTATCTGCAATCAGTTCATTTAGGAATGTTTCCGATATACCCATGATATCAGCTTCAGGATTTGATTTTTGGAGCATAACCCTCAGTTCATCCAGTTTTGGATGTAAATGACATATATTTAAGTGGGCTACTTTCAGGCCTTTGCTGGTCATGTTCAGGCTAGGGGGTAATATTTCAATTTTCATGTTTGACTTCACACTGTTGTCCCTATTTTTTGAACAGCTGGAAAATAAATCACCTTCTACACTATCTAAACATTGTTTAAGTAGATAACTTCTAATATCAACAAATACTATGATTCCCGTTGTAGTGAAATTACTACTCATTTTTTTGCTACAACAAATGCCCTGCATATAATTTTTATGTACCCTTTGAGGCACTGGACTCTGGCAATTGTTAATAGCATGATCTGAGTCATGTTTGGTGCAGACATTAGAATGAACATTCCTTTTACTCTTGTTTGATTCCTGCTCATGTCCATTCTGTTCAAGAAGAGTAGCATTGCTAGACAGTCCATTGTTGGAGGGCTGGTTTGTTATACATATTTGGCTGGTCCTGTCAGCAGGGTTTGTTTGAGATGTTTTGATGTTTTTCTTGTCCGCACTCACAGTTTTTGTTACTTGGTGGAGATGTACAGTATCTGAGCAACAAGCACACTTTTGCAACAGACTGTTACATTTGTCACATAGTTTACAGAGCACTTCATATTTGTTTTTATGCACATATGCGGCTCTCTCATCATGGCCACCATTTCAACACTTGTTAGACAGAGGACATCTCTTAATTTTGTGGCCTAACCTTCCACACTGAAAACATTTAATAGGACGGCCATGACGACACCTGTCCCTGAGGTGGTTTTCCTCGCCACAATTATAACATGCCTTGGTAGTTTTGTGGACTTGATGGGTGTGACCATCACTTGACAGACGATCACTGATGTATACAGGTATCCTGGCATATCCTGGGCTCCATGGTCTTGCTGTGTCACCATCTACCTTCTTCAGGATGGGTATGACAGCATGCAGGCATTTAAGTAATTTCCAGTTGCCTGCCTTGTTGAGATGGTATCTGTCAGCATGTAGGTATCTCCTTATTGCTACACCTCCTTGGCTGAGCCTATGTCTGTTCTCAATGAACTGGTACAGGTCTGTTTGGTTAGCAGCCACTCCCTGCAGTACCTTATTAAATATGTCCACTTTACTTGAATATGCATCTGCTCTTGGACAAATACCTGATAAGAAAATCTTGCCATTGAACTTCAAAGTGAGAGCATGCAGCATGAGTTGATACCTCCATTGGAACTCATTTGGGTCCATATCCAATTGATTAGTCCCAACATGAACAATGACTGCCTGAAAGTGCTGCAGTCTAGTTGTCTTAAATATTGCTGCAAGTTTGTCAGTGGTAGCACCCCTCACACACCTAATATCCACATTGACAGCCACTTTTCCTCGTGTTATGTATTTCAGCTGAGAGTCACCAATGATCAGCACCTTTTTACTGGCAGAGTCCAGGTATGAATACCTGGGTGGTGGCAGGCCATCTATGGTAACATCACCCTCACTAACTTCTGTGTCCTGGTAATCAATACTACAAGTATCCAAGTTTACAGAGTCCTCTCTGCATAGTTGGGCTGAGATTGCTACTTGAGGAAAGTCATTGTTGTTTACCTCAGGCTCTGGGCTCTCTAAGGCACTGGTATCATTAACCTTGTCATAGCCAACTACATGCTTTTGCTTCCCCTCAAGTGTCTCTATTTTCTCCAAAGCCTCAGTCAACTGTTTCCTCAGATTACATATCTCAGCCTGTAGTGCATCTATCATGCATGAGCCTAGGCTTTGATCCTCTGCTGGTCCATTTTGAGGGCTGAGCCCCTGCTCAGCAGGCAATATTGTTGACAGGCTTGGGGATGCATCATAGTTTTGACTGTGATGTCTGCTTGTAGGGACAGGGGTGCTTTCTTTGGCTGGCTGGGAGTAGACCATATCTAGGATGCTGCTGGTGTCCGGTTGCCTGGCTACAGGAGTGGAGGGCAGCTGGGTGACCTGGTGCATAGTTGAGTTTGCTTTGTCATGCCCCAGTGAGCAGTCCTCTGGGGTGTTATTGCTCAGCCTGCTAGCTGCTCCCTGTTCTGGGCTGCCTAATGCTGAAATTAGGTCATCAGCTTCCTGACTGATGCTGATGCTGCCCAGAGGTGCAACCTGGCTGGTTATGGGTGAGAGCTCTGAATCTGGGTCACCCATCCTGACAGTTTGCCTTGAGTTCACATCCATATTATCTCCATCCTCACCAAGTACACTGTCTTCTGGAAAACCATAAAATGTCTCTGTCTCTTCCAGACCCAGTCCATTGAAAAGTGCCTCCAGGGTTGAATTCAAAAACTTACTTGGTAGCTCTATCATAGCTTTAATTCTCCCAGATCTCAGCTGCATTTTTCAGTTTAATGTGATCAGTCCAACTTCCTGGAATATACCAGTAACTGTGTATTTTCAATCTTTCATATATATAAAAGGTACCTGGTATGTGTCACAGTTTCCTGGTATGTGCCACAATTCACAATCAGCTCTTCACTCACAACTGTACAGGTGTTTATCATTGTATACAATGTATATATATAAAACAAGGTAATATACTATACAATGTATATATAACAAGGTATACAATGTATATATATAAAACAAGGTAATATACTATACAATGTATATATAACAAGGTATACAGTGTATATATATAACAAGGTATACAGTGTATATATAACAAGGCATACAGTGTATATATATAACAAGGTATACAGTGTATATATATAAAACAAGGTAATATACTATACAATGTATATATAACAAGGTATACAGTGTATATATATATAACAAGGTATACAGTGTATATATAACAAGGTATACAATGTATATATAACAAGGTATACAATGTATATATAACAAAGTATACAATCTATATGTAACAAGGTATACAATGTATATATATATATAACAAGGTATACAATGTATATATATATAACAAGGTATACAGTGTATATATAACAAGGTATACAATGTATATATATATAACAAGGTATACAGTGTATATATAGCAAGGTATACAATGTATATATATATATATATATATATATATATATATATATATATATATATATATATATATATATATATATATATATATATAACAAGGTATACAGTGTATACATGTATATAACAAGGTGTATATAGTATTCAGATGAGCCAGGCTTCTGTTGTCATCAGCACTTGACAGAATTCTCAGGTCTGAGCATTTTAGCATTTCCTGACTTGAATACAGTGACTACACCTTGTTTTATTTTTTCTATCTCACTGTCTCTGAGACTCTCAGCAATGATAAACCATTGCACAGTGGTGTGGGTAGTAGCCAAACCTAATTATAATGACCACAGGACCCTTTCCCCACACACTGGTTTCAACATTCCACTAAAAATTGATGAATTATTTTCATGATTTTGTCCGACAGACATTTGAAATTGAAATAAACTTTGTGATGCAAGTACAAAGTCAGATTTGTGAAGTTACATGTATGATCAACTAACAAAATGCCTACTTCTTGGCTGTGGTTCACCACATCACTAAGCATTTTCAAGAGTTTCAATCAGATATTGTCATTTTTGTCACCAGAGGCTCCATTGGAGCAGATTCTGGCTGCCATATCCTGACTTTCTAGCATTATTACAACTTAAAACCATGCACCCAAACATTTGGTCCATACTTACAGGGGTAAACACTACAAAGGGAGCCGTACTCCTGCTTTGGGGCTAATTGTTTTAGTCTAAGCAACTTTTAAAGGTTTAACCTTCTAGACCCAGATCTTTTTCTTCTAAAAATGATGGGCAGTTAAGCAAAATGTTTTTAATTACTCAATTTCCCTCTCTATATTTCTCACAAATAGTTTAAGGATGCCAGGACCAAGCCTCTTGAGACATACATGATTGTCAGTGGCATACGAAATGCATTCACGTGTCCACTTCTGATCAATTCTTTCATATTGTTTTCATTCCCTGCCCCTCACAAACCCTTTACTCTTTGGCAACCCCCAGAGATCCTCCAGCGGAAGGTCAAAGGGTCAGATGTTGCTTTATCAATGGGGTAACCTTTAGTAGGAACCTAACAGTATTTGTAGTCACAAAGACTTCTGCAATGAAAGAAGCTGTTTGACTATGGGGTAGTGAGGGGCCCACTTCTTCATGCAAAGCAATGACTACAGCTCTCATATTCTGGAGTTTTTGGACACTGACATATCACACCCTCTCACTGGTTTTTAATTTCAGTTGTCATACACATCAGCTTGCTTTCCACAATTATTGGCTCAGATACTTTTCACTATTTCAGATTTTATGTCTCCTTGTCCCATTGTCTGATCAATAAAAACTTTCATACCGGAGGGTCGGTCTTGTAAACGTGTATTTCATAGCTGAATCCTTTTGTTCCCGTTGTAGCTTTACATCAAAATGAACGGCAGACACTTTTTTGATGTCGTGTTGATATGGAAAGCTTAAAAAAAGCAATTCTTCCAGTTCAAAAGCACCTGCGTGAAAGATGTACCTTTAAGGCACGCCTGGCTGCTGGCCTGAGGCCATTCATCTATCTGATGTGCAACATCATCAAAGGTAACCTTCAGTCCTACAGGTCAGTACTCTTTCTCAAGGCACCAGGTCACTGGTCAATATTGACAAAAACTGCAATTACATTCAAAACTGGGAACTCGAACTTTGAAGCTTTGGACCTGACATGACAATTTTGCATGGGGAAATCTAATTTTGACACTCTATTAGGCTTGGAGTCCCCGGTTCACATAAAACGACTCTTGAGGTCCACGTAAAAGTGGACCAAGCCTCTACAGGAAAAGATTTTATGTCACGTGTAATGTGTGTGAAATTGCTTGAGAAGGTAGTTTGTCTTATGGGTTTGACAGTCCATATTATTTGCCTGCCTCTTGTCAGCTAATGGAGTTTACCTTAACACACATACCTCAGATCAATCGACAGACCCTCTTACACTTTTGTACATTCAGATCCCTATGAAAGAACTCGGTGCCTCTTCTTTGACCTCCTAGTCTCTGACTTTTCAATTTTTTCCTGAATATTGATGCCGGAACGACCAGATGGAGAAAACGTTGGCGACACCTATGGGGATCTTGGGAAACATGTGCAGCCATAAAACATGAACAGCAGGGTGAAAATTATCAGGCACCACTTGTAATATGAACCATGGTATGGGAAATAAGCCAAGCTCTTGCACTGCTACATAGATCTATATTTTCAAATTCAATACACACATGAACAGACGTTTATTGAAACTTGCGTATTTGATGAGTGTGACGATAAAATATATTGGACAAATTAATGTTGTGTATGTGCCACTTGCACGTCCATGTAAGCTACAAGGTAATGAAATACAATACCAAATATCTTACATCAAGATTGGTCGCTTTTTTGGACAAAAACAAAAAGCTGATTCGCTTGATCAGCATTGTACAACAGGAAACCATGATTTGGCAGAGTAAAAATTTAGCAAAACAATAGGCTGAGCAAAAATACACCAAATAGTAAAATTTCAAAAAGTCATCCTTCTGTTCTGAGATGTTACATTCTCTAAAAAAAATGCTTTCCCAAAAATAATGATCTGGTTCATATAAATTTCAGCCTTTGGTTGAGAGGTCTGCGCCAGTAAGAAATTGCATGAACATGAAAAATAATTATCTAAACCGACCCTTTATTAACTTGACATATCATGATGAAATAATGAAGAAAAATAACATACTAATGGATTTTTTGTTTATATATACTAGGATACTGTCTCCTGATTTGCTAATTACACACAAACACCAACAGTACTTTGTTTCAGATCCTGAAAAGAGAGAGTGAGAAAGATAAAAAGAAAGAGAGAGAGAGAGAGAGAGAGAGAGAGAGAGAGAAAGAAAGAAAGAAAGAAAGAAAGAAAGAGAGAAAGAAAGAAGAAAGAAAGAAAGAAAGAAAGAAAGAAAGAAAAGAAAGAAAGAAAGAAAGAAAAGAAAGAACAAACACTAGGTACTCTATGGGCCTGGCTTTAAGTGCTGGGAAATAGAATTTTGATCGGTTTTTTTTAACCCAAAGCCCAAATAATCTTTCTTTAATACTATCCCTGACCAAGGCAACGTTCCATGTGTAACATAAGCCATGCTTAACATGCACTGCTTTATTACTCTAATTTTTGTAGCTTTTCATTAAATATGATAATTGGCTTTCTATGTAACACAGTATCTAGGAAGGTTGTGAATATTCTTATGTTGTCATACATGCATGTCAGAGTCCCCATTCCTCAATCATTGCCTAGATATAGGTAATTTTTTCTGTCACATTTTTTTTAGTTGCCATCCAGTGCACCACTTGAAATAGATGTAGGTTCAATAGCAAGTGTTAAGCTTTCAGTTGCCTTTGTGTAACATGCTTCAACTGGGTGCAAGCACTTTATTCTCATACATCAGAACAACTTACACAGCAATTTTTGTGCATACAAAACATATGTGTGTGTGTGTGTGTGTGTGTGTGTGTGTGTGTGTGTGTGTGTATACATATATATTCATTCATATA